>CM034708.1:202353465-202414810 GCA_020142125.1 Phrynosoma platyrhinos
AGCCCCCGGGCCTTAGGTTGCCTACCCCTGAGTTAGAGGGACTTGCTGCCTTGGTGAAGCCTGAAGGGATGTGCTCACCTTTCTCCGCCATGGCTGTGGCCTCTTCCTGAGCAGGGAGGTTTTCCTGCAGCGAAGCAGGGAAGGGTGGGCTCACCCTTTTACTTTACCACAGCCAAGCCTGGAGGGGTGTGCATACCTTTCTCCTGCAGCACAGCAAAGCCTGTAGGGGCAGCCTCCTTCTGAGGAGGGAGCTGTCGCTGCGGCAAAGCCTGGAGGGGTGTGCTCGCCCTTCACCTTTGCCATGGCGGTGACCTCCTCTTCGGGAGCGAGCCACCACTGTCGTGAAGCCAGAAAGGGTGACACTCACTTTTGTTTCCCTGTGGGGGAAGCCTCCTCCTGAGGATGAAGCCACTGACAAGAACCTGGGAGGGATGCATTCACTTTTCTCACCCTGCAGTGGGAGGATGCCCCAACTGGGTGTCACCCCTCTTCTGAGGTGTCACCTGGTGCTGGCTGCACCCCTCCAGTGATGCTACTGTCTTATCTCTACACTCTCCTTCAGCTAGCATTTGCAACTGAGCTCTACATCACAGACCTTAAGGTTCTAGTTTTAAAAAGTAAATACATCTCAGAAGTCTGCCAAGCTCTGGTCTAAGCGTGTGGGGTCTCATTGTGAGCATACTGGTCTCTCTCCCACCTCACACACACATGGCTGATGCTCTCAAATCCTCTGTTCTCTGCTTTCCCACTTGGATCAGCCGTTACAATGAGAGGAGAGTCATGGCTGTTGTTTTGCATCTTTCCCATTTGTGTTTGTCCTTGGAATGCATTTGTTATTTTTGGCAGATCAAGCTGCATTACTGAGAATATACTAAGCTGTTCAAGGTCTCTTTGCTCAGTTGGCTCTCGACTTACTTGACATTCCAGTTTCTTATGTGATTTTTAATTTTTTTTACGAAAAACAAATAAAATATAAGAATGGTTAGCCATTTAGATGCTTTCAAGCTTGATCATATTGAAAAAAATAAAGATTTTTTTTCTAAACTGTTGTAAAGTTGGGGTCGTGGCAGACTACAACTCCCTTGTGGTCTGCTGTAGTTGTTGGCTAGGGATTGTGGGAACAGTGATATAAAAAAAGGTAACTTTCCCAAGTACTGTCAGTTTCAAACTATAGTAGTTAATATGCTAGCCTGACTTTTCAGAGTGGATTTATAATATAGTTAGGGGTGAGGTGCGGTTAGGGTTGCTATATGTCCCAGAAAAGTGGGACAATCCCAGATTGGAGGGTCTAAAAAAATGTCCCGGGCCGGCTGGGCATCTTAGATCGTCCAGTCCTGGATTCCTTTGTTCCAGGACACATTTTGTCCTGGAACAAAGGAATCAAGGATTGGAGGGTCTAAAATGCCCAGCTGGGCCGTACTGGAGATTAACAAAATGTGCCCTAGTTGGCAGGAGGAAGAGAAGGAAGAGGCGCCACCCCTAGAGGAGGCCCAGAGAAAGCCGGAGGCCCGGCCCACCAGTTGAGGTGGCACAGGTGGGCGGGCGGGTGGGCAGGTAGGAAAGCGTTCTGATTTCTAGAAAGCACCAGCTGAGCCCAGCTGGACCTGGGCTGATGGTGGCTGGCGATTCAGCAATGATTTAGCATGTGATAATTCCCGCCTCCGTCCTGCCTCCCGGATGCAGCCTGGGAGGCTTGATTCGATTTAAAACCCCAAGTGATAAGCTCCTAGGACTCCCACTTTAAGCCTGGCAATATAGACAGAAGCTGACTCCAGAATATCGACCTGAGTTGCATAAACAACGAAAGGAGAAAAGGAGAAAGCAGACATGCCTGACAACCCCCTCCCCCCACTGATTTATTAAAAATGCATAGGTCTTACTCTATAGGTTTGCCTACCAAAATGGAAATGATAAGAAAAGTGGAGGCTGTTGAAATTGAAAATCATCCCTGGATGCATTTTGGAAGACGCCTTCAAGTGGCCTCCAGAAGGTTCAAAGTTATTTTCTTTACTTATGCAAATCTTATTTGACCTGGTTGTTTTATTCCACCTGTACATATTGTTAACATTGCTGAAACATGTTGACGTGACCTCCTTTTTTGTGGTGTAGGAACATATCCCTGTTTTTTTTCCTTGTCATTTCTGCCTCTTATACCAAATTTTCTGTTTAAGAAGTCATCCCTAGCAGAGGCATCAGTAGAGGAAATGTGGACTGCATTGGTTGAAAGCCCAAAGTGGGGATGAACACCTAGTGAAGCCTTCACGGGAAGAGAAAGCAGGTCGGTTTGCTGACTTTTCACAGCTGGCAGACAGGCAGATGAGATAGATGGAGGGGAGGAGGATCCCAGGTCTTTCTACAGCTGGTAGGTGGGCGAGGCAAAAGGAGGGAAATGTGGGCTGTCTTCTGATGCCAATCACATCCTTGCACCAGATGACAACATCCCTAGTGATGCTACTGATCTCCAAGAACATGTTTTCTTCAGCCCGAAACAGATGGGCAAATGGGGTGGCTTCTAGTTACTCCAGGGGGCATGGTGTTTACATGACACATGCTCCCGGAGTGCCTGGAAGCTGCCCTAGGGCTGCTCCAGGGCTGCCTAAGGTGGCCCCCAAAAGGAGCAGCTTTTTTCCACTCCTTGCTGTAATCCCCCAGATTAATCCTTCTGTACCCTTCTGCCTGCAAGGGAACACAACTCTTGTTGTTGCATGCCTCCAAGTTGTTTCCGACTTATGGTGACCCTAAATCACTATATCATGGGTTTTTCTTGGCAAAATTTGTTCATAGAGGGATTTGCCTTTGCCTTCCCCTGAAGCTGAGAGGATGTGACTTGCCCAGGTCACTCAGTAGGTTTCTTTGGCTGAGCAGGGATTTCAATCCTGGTCTCCAGAGTCTTAGTCCAGTGCTCAAACCATTACACCACACTGGCTCTGAAAGGGATCTACATCCTGATTTATTTTTGCTTGCAGTTTTTTTTAGTTGGATTGCTGTAAAAATGATGAATGAATCTCCTCTTAAGGTTCATGCCCATGACCTGTGTCAGATGTGCAAGAATCTTGGTCTTCTCTAGCAGCAATAGAAGGTTTTCTTTTTTTAAAGTTTTCCTCATCCAAAAATGGAACAAATGCTATGTGCCAAAGAAGGCAGAGCAATTGGACAAGTGCCAGCCAAAATAGCTTTGTTACAGTGAAAACAGGAATCAGATGTACAGGCCCTATGATAGACTAATAGCATAGTGCTCTTTGCCATACGTTAATTGCAGTGACATTAGACCCACATTTTCTAATGTGCAATTGCCTTAATTGCTACCATCAGTGGCCTACGATGTCAGTCAGGAATGTCATTTGTAGAAATGGCTATTGCAGAAGACATTTTGGTTCAGTCATTGGGTATTTCTGTAGGTCACTAGAAAAAACTAAGCTATATTTCGCTCTTAAATGCCAATAAAGCATAAGAATGCAAATAGGCATGCCCCTTGTATATCTATACAGTAGGAAAAGAGAGTCCACCTAAACATTAGGAGGAACTTTTTGAGCTTCTGACAGTAGAATAGATTGATTTGGAATGTGGTGGACTCTAAACAAAGTTTGGATGGTCACCTTTAGGGGGTGCTTTAACTGTATATTCCTGCTTGGCAGTGGGTTGATCCAGCTAGTTCCCATGGTCCCTTCCAACTCAGTGGTTCTATGGCAGCCTTCTCCAACCTCCAGTGTGGTTTAGCTATAACTCCCATCATCCCCATTCAGCCTGGTTATTGACCAAGGACCTACTTTGTTTTGCCAACGGGTAGAAATTTTGTTTGCAATGTGACCTCCATCAACGATAAATTGCCTAGTTCTGGTTTAATCACTCACTTTAACCACTGTATATCTGCAACATGGATACAGACTCTTAGAAAATTTTGGAAACTGTAGTTCTGCAAATAGAAGTGTTGCAGAACTATAATTTCCCTCATCAAAGTATATTTCCCTGGACTCACTGGCGGAATTTGTGACTAATGGATGTGACATCACTGTATATTTGCAACGTGTATACAGACTCAGGAACAAATGTCAGCCAGGGCCAAGAAAGACTGGTGGGTCAGGACTGGTGCCCACACCATAAAAATCAAGATTCAAGAGGATAATAAAGTTGTAGAGATTCATATGTAAATATTTCAGCTAGGGGCTAACAGGATGTACTGTATATAATGTCAAAAATACAAAAAGTCTTGCAAACTTAGTATTCAGGCATCATTTCTGTTTCTTTACTGGAGTATCTCTGATGAGATATTTCTCCCTGCCTTTAAAGGCAATATTGTTTGTTGTTTAATTAACTTATATGGGTTTGCACTTTTAATTTCATTTGATCAATTAAACACTTGCACACATGTTTCATTAACTGCTGAGCAGGGCCCCTGTTAAGGTTGAAGATGCAGAGCATAAATAAACATCAAGAAATACAACCAATTTAGATTCAAGCCTTGTGACATGATCTGAAGATGTATGTTGCAGGAACTGAGCTGACTATGTCTTGCCTGGTTTAGTGTTTTAGTGGGAGAATGCCTGGAGATCCCACAAATTCTGTTTTGTGTTCCTCTATGAAATAATGGCAATAATACAAGTAATGAGTGAATGAAGATATTAACAAAATTACTTATGGCTGAGTATAATGTAATGTAAGGAAGGGATAAATTTCTGCAGGAAAAGTGAAATGCACAAATGTAGAAGAAAGTGCAAAGGCAGGCTTACTGCTGAACATAAAGAAAACAAAAATAATGACTACAGAAGATCTACATAAATTCAACGTAGATAATGAAGAAATTGAAATAGTTAAAGAATTCCCTTACCTTGGATCAAACATTGGTCAGAATGGAGACTGCAATCAAGAAATAAAGAGAAGACTAGGTAATGGGAAGGGCACTCATGAAAGAATTAGACCAGATCCTAAAGTGTAAAGATATACAACTGAACATTAAAGTTACAATTGTCCAAGACATTATATTCCTCCTTACCATGTATGGATGTGAGAGCTGAACAGTGAAGAAAGCCAACAGAAAAAAAAAATCAACTCGTTTGAGATGTGGTGTTGGAGAAAAGTGCTGAGGATACCATGGACAGCCAAAATGACAAACAAATGGGTCCCAGAACACATCAGACTTTAAATCTTCCCGGAAGCTGTGATGACTAAATTGAAGCTATCATACTTTGGCCACATCATGAGAAGGCATGACTTACTAGAAAAGACAATAATTCTAGGGAAGGTAGAAGGTAGTAGAAATAGAGGAATGCCAGCTGGATAGACTCAATCAGGGAGATCACAGGCCTGAATTTATAGGTACATAAGCAGATTCATGGAGGACAGGGGGTCTTGGAGATGTCTCATTCACATGGTCACTATTGGTCGGGGTTGACTCAAAGGCAGTTAACAACAAAGGAGAATGACATCTGGTTTGACAGCAGAATCTGAAAAGGACCTAAGAGTCTTAGTAGATCACAAGCTAAATAGGTGTCTTCATTATGATGTTGCAATCAAAAAGCCAAGTAAATTCTAGGCTGCATCAACAGTAGTGTTCACATCAAGGGAAGTTATAGTGTCACTGTATTCTGATTTGGTCCTCACCTGGAATGCTGTGTCCAGTTCTGTGCACCACAGTTCATGGAGGAAGCTAATCATAATGACCAAAGGTTTGGAAACCAAGCCTTTTGAGGAATGGCTTAGGAAGGTGGGAATGTTCAGCTTGGAGAAGAGGAGACTGATAGTCATCTTTTAATCTGTTGTTGTTGTGTGCCTTCAAGTTGTTTCCGACTTATGGCGACCCTAAGGCAATCCTATCACAGGGTTTTCCTGGCAAGGGTACAGCATGAATACTTGTATATTTTATATGAAAAAAATGTTTAAACTGAGGAAACAAACCAAGGTTTGAGGATTCTGGAGGACAACTGAAATGCCATTGGACTTACTGCATCAGGTAGTGGCTATCAGTAAATTGCAGTACCTCTTTCTGGCCAGCTGCACTGGTGGTGTCCAAGTGCAATGGACAGCAAGCTAGATAGTTGTCCTAGGGTTCAGGAAATAAAACTCTTGAATGGCTACAGAGTACTTGGTATGAGATCCTTGGTGCCCTATTTTGAAATGATCAGAGAGGACTAGTGGAATGGCATGCAACCTCGGCTTCTTGTTCCCAAGTCTATTGTGTCAAGCACTCAGAACTTAATTCATTATTATTTTCACCCTACAGAATGCCTGTTTGCATAAGCCAAGGACAGGATTTAGGAGAAAAACAGTGTAATAAGCATGGAGACACGTTCATTGCTGTTGTCCTGCATAAATGAATAGAAAATGTACGTGTTCAATTCAACAGCAGCATTCATTACAAACCAAAGAAATGTGTAACTAGAGATCTAATTGACGTTAAAGCACCATTAACAGGGCAAGGATTTTCTTTTCTCTTCACTGTCTCCCTTGCCAGGCGAGTGGTTGTGACACTTTGTCACATCCAGACATCATTTTTTGCAGCTCACACTCAGAATGCCAAACATTCCGCTGTGTTATTGAAGTGGATGGGAAAAAGTCAAAGCAGGACTATTTGGAAACTTTCAGTCAGGCATTCTGAATTCCTCCAAAGACATCCCAGAGAGATCATCATTCTGGAGAACCTCTGCTGAAAAGTACTTAAAAGACAGAAAGGGAGATATATGAGAGAAGAAGAGCGGACAGTTGGGCTGGAGAAGAATAAGGTCATTGTTTGCCTGAAAAATGTGTTGGGATTTTTTGCAGTGGGATATGGAAGGTAGAGATGTGTATGTGTGTGTTTGTTTAGATCCAGCCTTCCCTTGAAGTAGGTTATAGCAATTACTTCAGGTGTCATCAAGGCTTGGAAAAGTTAGGATTTTGGGGGCACACTTTCCCCTCCCCACCCTACAAGTCAGGGTAGACAGTTCTGGGAGTTGTAGTCCAACAAACTTTCCTAAGAACTGGATAACTGTAGTAGTAGTGCCAATAATCATAATAGTCATCAGCTTCATCTGCATCCTCATCTACAGGCTTTCTGCCCCTCTATGCTGAAGTTGAGGGAGAAGCTGTATCTCTTCACATCCTATCTTTTCCATGAAGCCTTTGGTACAACCAGATGGTATTAGAGTTTGGCAAGGTTTGCTTTGATTGTCTGTTCCTAAATGGCAGGGGATTGGACTAGATGGTCCTTGTGGTCTTTTCCAGCTCTATTACTCTATTATTCTAAGGTTAATTTTGATGCAATAGCTCCAGAAAATTCATGATTTAGCTGTGGGATTGTGGGAATTGTAGTTGAAAAAGTAAGTTTGCCAAACTCTAAATGACATCATTCAATGGATGGCAAATTGCATTCCCACCATCACCATTTCAGAAAGCTTTGCTAGTCATTCTCTTTCTTTGACAGT
This sequence comes from Phrynosoma platyrhinos, assembly GCA_020142125.1. Lineage (NCBI taxonomy): Eukaryota > Metazoa > Chordata > Lepidosauria > Squamata > Phrynosomatidae > Phrynosoma > Phrynosoma platyrhinos. Next base: position 202,360,863 of record CM034708.1, read on the forward strand.
GGTAAATGGTAGAGGTGGGAAACAGCCAGCCAGCCAGCCCGCCAGGCTTTCAGAGTAGCCCCTTCCAGAGGGCTTCACACTGGCTTAAGAGGACAAATCTATTGAGGACTGAGCATGCTCCATGGACACAGAATGTGGCTGTTGTGATGGTGGAACATGACTGTTGGGGGTGAGGAGAAACAAAGGAGAAAGTGAGGTGAGGAGAAACAAATGGACCATCCTGAGGAAAAGGTGTGGTAGGCTGGCATGAACATTTCACATTGCAACATGGTGCTACTGGCCTCATTTGTCGACACCACCATTATAGCACATCATCTGGGAGGAATGAATCCTGTCAGCTGATTATGCACTGCATGCTTTCTGAATATTTTCCACACTGGAAAAATTGAAAGCAGAAACCTGGAGGCTAGTGCGAGCTTCATTTGTTTAGATTCCAGCAAAAACAGTGTCCTAGAAGTTAAGTCGACTGGCTATAAGCCATTGCAGAGTTAGACCTGCTTTGAAAGCCTTTGTATCAATGGGCCATGTGAAGATGTTTGCATGTGGCTTCACATTCCCAACCCTATAAATGAGAGACCTCCAGAAGATCCAGTTATTAACAGCCATGCCCAGGTTTTGCAGACTCAGGACTTGACTCAATCTATCCGTAGTAGTGCCTTCTTTTTCTTCAACTTTACGGAGCATTATCACCTTTTCCAGTGAGTCAACCCATCCTATAATTAGCAGTTGTGTATACATATTGTGTAGTTTTAAAAAATATCCCAGTTTACTTTTAAAAAACCCATGCAGCATACATGATTTCCTCTATTCCTCAATTAAGCAGTTTGAGGCAAATTCTTCTAGTGGTTTCTGGGGCACAACAGTAGCACTTTTTCCAGCTGTTTCTTCAGAGTCCCTTAGCTTTCCCTTCTCTTCTGAAAGACAGCTATGCATGTCATGGAACTCTATCCTTCACCCACAAACTGGCTTGCTTTCTTGGGTGGAGGGTGTTCAGTCCAGTCCATTCAGATCCTGTATGTCAAATGGAGATGAGTGCCAGTTTGTGTGCTACCTCAGATGTATCTTCAGATAGCCTTCATTTTCTGCTTCCTCAAATTTTATCCTCACAATTCTGTGAGGTAGTTTAAGCAAAAAAAAATGATCACATTACATGTGCACATTGGTCCACATGTGGAGTGTGATGTCCTCCCATCATCTGGCAGCTGGAAAGCCCAATGGGGAGCTCCTGTTACTGTTGCTCACCACTATGTTCCACTGAATCTAGACGATACAGAAGCAGCTGGTCTTGGCTCAGTCAGGGAAGGAAATGAGAATGCACCTAACTTTTCCTTCCTCCAAGAACTCAGAGCAGCTGGATCTTCATGGCCTGAGCGACTTCCCTTTCCTTCCCTTTCAGCTGGTAAAGTTACAATGGATACAGCTGTAAAATTCATCTTGCACAAAAATTGAAAATACTGTATAATTCAGGAAACAATAGACCCACAAGCAGTTAAATGCAAGACCATAAAAAAGAAAACAAATAATAAACAGTACAGCATATTTTGGAAAGCCCTTGAACAATCAGCCATCAAAGACCTTCACCACCACCCCGTCCAAAGTTCTCCATCATTCAAGAAAGTGCAACAGGGAGAGTGCCAGTCTAATCTCTTTAGGAAGGGAATTTCAGAGTCTGGGAGCAAGCACCAAGATGGCCCTTTCCCAATGTTTTCACCTGATGTAGCTGTCAGGGTGGTGGGCAGAGAGAAGAGTCTCCCTAGAAGATCTCAATCTGGAGAATACAGTCTTTTAGATGATCTGGGTCTGTGCCTTGTAAGACAAATGGTGTCTATCCTTTCTCTACAAAATGCCCAAAGTCTGTCAAGTTATTTGAGTATATAAGACAGAAAATCCCATATGAATGTTGCCCAGAGTAGTATTGTAGTTTGAGCGTTGGACTATGACTCTGGAAACCAGGGTTCATATACCCACTCAGCCATGGAAACCCACTGGGTGACTTGGGGGAAATCACACTTGCTTAGTCTGAGGATGGCAAACCCCATCTGAAGAAACTGCCAAGAAAACCTTGTGATAGGGTCACCGTAAGTCGACTTGAAGGAAAATAAACAAACAAAATATTTGCTGTAATTTTATGGCACTTAGAATTGAATGCCTGAGGCAGCCACCTTGCTCTATCTAACAGTAGGGCTGGCCCTGTACTCTGACCTTATGATGTGACTGAAACATAATCCTATGCTGGGAAACAGAGATGGTGAGCTCTGCCTATACCCTACCCCCACTTCCTTTCTCATCCCCTTCCCCCTTTTTTTGGATTCTGGGAGATGGCAAGAGGCCTTGGGTTAATAAACTGAAGTGGAGTCTTGACAACAGTTAAGAGCTAACAGTCAGCAATGAGTATGTTTCCCATGAGAAGCACAAAAATACTGGAATGCCATAAATAGCTTGTGCGCTATTTGTGTTTCCTGCAGACAAAGAGGGGAAAATTGGCTGAGTTTTAGCCATTTGTATGTTACAGTCACAGTTAGGTATCTGGCTGCATTTCTGCTGTGGCTGGCTCTCTTGCATGCACTTTTTGCAATGCCCTGTGAGGTGGAAAGACATGTACCCTCACCATTCAGTCAGTTCGATAAAAATGAGACTACCATACTTCCTCCTTGTCATAATTAAGGTCGCCAGAGTGAAAACCAGACAGAGCTCCTGTACTTTCAATGGTTATGTGTAACAGGGAATTTCAGCAGGTGTTGGCTTGTGACACAACCAGGTAACAAACAGATGCTGCTGAAATTCACTCTTCTACACAACTATTACAAGCGCTCACTCCAGTTTTCCTTCTAGCAAATCTAGTCATATCATTTTCTTGGGAAGTGGCTTCCAAAGAAACAAAGTTATCTGCTGACTACACCCACAATGGGACTACAGCCATGGTTACCAAACTATGCTTGAGACTTTATATGGTTAAGCAAGGAGTGGCAGATAGATGGTTGTGGAAGCTCATGATTTGCTCTGCGGGAACATTGAAAGATATCCTGCCCAGAGCTTTGAAATGATGCTTTTTGGATTACGTTTCTCACAGTTTCCAGACAGCAGGGTCAGTGATCATACAGGGTAGAGAATTTTGGCATTTATAGTCATGATAAGTGTCTTTTCCATGCTGTGGTTCTCTTTGAGGCTTATGGAAACACATTACCCACACTGCTCTTAATGTGCTCCCTCTATTTCCTCTGGCATCTTTCCTCTGAGTGAGGCATTTTGGGCAGTGTGGTCATGAAGACTGCTTGTGATGCAGCAGACCTGGCAATTTCCACACTCACCCTATTGCAATGCTTTGCTTTGAGGACTCCTGAGAGCAAGGCATCCTGGACCTGATAGACTCAATATGTTATCTGTTCTTTGCTTCAGCTGAAGTGTAGAGGAGTGCAACTTTCTAGAAGGCCTGCATGCTTGCTTCTCAGCTGCATCATTTGCTGCAGCCAAAAATCAACCAGAGAGTCTCTCTGGAACATCGGTAGGGGCTCCATAGTGGGAAACTGGATTTACCATACCCCAGATTCCACTGCCTGAGGCAGAAGGTGCCTTGCCTTGTCTAATAGGAGAGCTATCCCCTTTTCTACCTGTGCCAATTTTCTCATCTTTTAAATCATGGGGATAATAATACCCCCGTGGGTGATCTTGGGCAAGTCAGAGGATGGCAATGGGAACCCCCCTCTGAACAAATCTTGTCAAGAAAACCTCATGATAGGTTCGGTTCACCTTAGGGTTGCCATAAGTAAAAAATGACTTGGAGGCACACAACAACAGCAACCCTTGTGATTCATTTCTAGTACCAAGAGTTCTGAGATGACCTCAGAAAATGATGAACTTTCCTCTGCAGTAGCCTGCAGTTAAAAGATCTGAGTGTAACTATCCTTGCAGGTCTCCTGATGAGTTGCAGTCCAAAACACCTGGATGTGAGGGGCAGGGCCATCAAGTATATCATCAATTTAGTGCAGATCTAGCCTGCATGTGCATTGAGCCTGCATGTGAAACCCTGTTGGACGCATGTCCATATCATATGTCTCCCTCCCCAACATTTTACCGAGGAAAACTGGGACAGTTGTGACTAAGCAAAGTCAGAGTTTGGTCAAGCTAGCAAGATACCTCACAAACACATACCCTCTTAACTTTTCACACATGAAGACCAGGACACATGACTAAGCAATATCAGAGTGAGGTCAAGATGGCAAATGTTATTAATGAGGAAGAATGCACAAGTTAAGAGAGGCTGCACCAGTTTGCTTTTGCCCGAGTCTACTGGGAAAGGCAAGATTCTGCCCCTCTTCTCCTCCCCCTTGCTAAGTTAACTTTTACACATTGAATTAAGTCTGCAGAAACTGAAGTAAATTGGGGACAAAGGGGAAAAGTTGGAGGAGGATAAAAACTGGGATATTTTAAAAGTAGCCAAAAATGGTGGGACAACAGAGGATTAATTTGGACTATCATGGAGAAAATGAGACAGTTGGAGGGTATGAGTATCAGTACCACAAAAAAAGAGGGGGGGATGATTATTTTTTAAAAACCCATTTTTTCCTCCCCTAGCCACTGTTGTGATCACTGCTTCCCTGCACTTTGAAGCAAACTAATGGAGAAGGATGGAGTGGGGTGGGGAGAAGATTTATGAGCTTTTCCAGTCTGAATATTGTTTTGAACTGAGAAAGTATGGGAATCCTTGAAAGGCTTCTTCATCTTTCCAAATGTGCTTCCCAGAACTTGGAGAGTTCATTTCTGAGCTAGACTCAGGCAAATTCCCTCAACATACCTAGCTTTACACACTCAGGAAAAATGCTATGTGTAAGCATTAATATAAAGATACCATCACATTAATCATTTCACCATGCAATAAGACTTTGCTGAATAGTCTCCCATTTCAGTTCTGGGGCCAAAAATTGTGCTTTCTGTTGAAAATAATGAGAAAATAAGGGTCAGGAATGTTGGAAAAAAAAAAAAAAAGAAGGGGTGAGTTGGATTTGATCAAAGAGTTTGCACCCTATCTAGGCATGCAATTTCCCAAAGAGGTTAATCAGATGCTCGTGGGAAGGCCATAAGCAAGACCTGTGGCCAGTGGCACTTTCCAACTTGTGTTCCCCAGCAACTGAGGATATAACCGTCATGATTAATAGCCAGTCTGTCCCCAGTCTCTGTGAATTTGTCTTATAGATAACATAAACAAATAATTGATCCCCCTTTAAAATTATCAGGCGAGGCCTAGCTTATCAGGAATTGTGTAGTGAATGTGGCATGCCATCATATGCCACATGGAGAATCAGACATGATGACATGACAGGGTTCTTAAGAGCAAACAAAGTCAAGAAGGGGAGGGTATGAGGAAGAGAGTAGGGGACAATGAATAGACAAATATTTTTATTAGACATTACTATAATTTTATAGAAAATAGTCAGACAAAGTGGTACCAAAAGTGTCCCTGATATAAAAATACAGAGAAGCAGCTGAATCCAACCTGTAATAAATTTTGCATATGCCACTTTTCCTGTTCACTGATTACATCGTTTCCATGTCACGGAGCATCTCATTTTGCACAAAACAGCCATCATATGATCACTGTGTGTCACTGTGTGAGACGTTTGGTACTGTAAACCAGTTCATAGGAGAAATGTTTACATGGCATTTGGAATGAAGTGGTAGTGACCTGCAAGGAGAATTTTTTTAATTTAATTTTTTTATTGAATTATTTAAACATGTTGCAAAGGGAAAATGGATGGCACCACTTCAACAGAAATATCAAGACTCAAGTCAAGGGCAGTACATGCCTTGAACTGGAGAATGGTGCACCTCAGGTGTTTTGAACCACATGTTACAGTGGGTCCTGTAATATGCATTGTTAAATTAATCACTGCAGGTAGAAAAGTGGCCCAGCAAGAATGGGAAGGTTGGATGAAAAGTGTCGTCTGCCCCGTGCTAATTTCTTTTGTCACTGGAGCTTCACAAGTTTATTTTCTTAGTGTACAAAGAAGCATTAAAAATGGCAGTTGTTACCAGCAGTCTGAAGTGGCAGAGTCCTCTCTATCACCTCAGGACTGTACCTGTTGGGAAGGCATTGGTAATGAGTGAGAGGGAGGGTGAGAGGGAAGCAGATGGAGAAACTCATTTGCTGACTTGGGAATTGACTAGTAAAATGCAACAAGCGGTGAAATTCCACATGATGAATAACAACTAACTTACTCTCATGAGTACAGAAGTGTACAGTGTTGACTTGAAGGATTATGTATGATCCGTAGAAGGAAAAAAGACACGTTAAGGCCTTTTCCTGAAATGTGCCACTATGAAGGTAGACTGCTTCATATTACATTGCATGCTTACCTAGCTTTATGACCATGGGGTGCACTCTTGCACAGCTTTTTGATAAGAATAAAGCAAAAGAAAACATTTCCCTCACTCTCCTCCCTCCCAGACCTCAAATGGAATGCTAACCAATCCCCTGATGGCAAAAGTAGAGTTTATTTTTAATTAAAAAATAACAGAGCAGCGTTGACCTCAGTTTTCCCAGCTGCTATTCTTCCATCATAGCAGCCATAGGCCATTTTTCCCTTGATGATCCCTGTCATTGTTTTTCCACTTGGATTGTACGTGTTACCAACCCACCCCCCAACAGCCTATATTAACATTGGCAGCCATTTAGTAGTACAGTCGGCTGTCTACAAAAGAAACCCATTCAGAAATAGGGCATAAATGCAATTGTCGCAATCCATTGTTGCACACAACAAACAACGCCAGATTGAGGGATATGTGTTCATCTACCGTATATTGCATGGTTTCAAAAATCTGTCAGATACATTTGAGCAGAAAGAACACCAACAGGACCAGAAGAAATGAATCCTTTCCCCAAACTGATGTTCTCTTAAATTCAAATTGTAAGATTGTGAGGAGGGCTGTGGTGCTTTAGCCCCTTCAGGAAAATTTTAGACTGCCTTCTTAAATCAGTCTCAGAGGGCCTGGGGGCTGTATCTGCTTCATTTTTGACCTTCCTTGGTAGCCCTACAGCACGGTTCCATATTCCACTTCTTCAGTTTGGGGTGTCTAATTTGCAAACTATGCTAATTGTTCTAATTATGCATATCAATCTAATTTGCATTTCTATTTATGCAAATCACATTCATGAATGCTTTTTTCCCCCCTTTAACTATGCTTCAACTTTTATGCCATGTCATTTTTTTAAAAGTTATTACTAACCCGAGGAACCAGCCTGGCATAGTGGTTTGAGTGTTGGACTACAACGCTAGAGACCAGGGTTTGATTCCCAGCTCTGCCATGAAACCCACTGGGTGACCTTGGACAAGTCACATGCTCTCAGCCTCAGGGGAAGGCAATGGGAAACAAATCTTACCAAGAACCCCATGATAGGCTCATCTTAGGGTTGCCATAAGCTGGAGACAACTTGAAGGCACACAACAACAACAACAACAACAACAACCTGAGAGAACCATAGAATCATAGAGTTGGGAAGGGATGTATGGGCCATTAGGTTCAGCCGCCTGCACAGTGCAGGATCTCCAGCTAGAGCATCCGCAGCATGTAGCTGTCCAGCTTCTTTCTGAAGACATCCAGAGAAGAAGACTCCACCACCTCTTTAGGCAATTGGTTCCATTGCTGAACCACTCTCACTGTCATGAAGTTCCTTCTAACATTCAATCGAAATCTACCCTCCTGTAACTTAAAACCATTAGACCTAGTTCTACCCTCAGAGGCTGCATAGAACAAGCCTGCGTCTTCCTTTCACCAAGCTGAACGTGTCCAGCTCCTTCAATCTGTTCTCATATGTTTTGTTCTCCATACCTCTTACCATTCTTGTTACCCTTCTCAGAACCTGCTCCAGCATGTCTATATCCTTCTTAATAAAATGAGATGCCCAGAACTGAATACAGTACTCCAAATGAAACCCAAACAGCACAGAATATAGGGGGACTATAGCTTCCCATGACCTGGAAAGTATACCAGTATGGAGTATTGTTTAAAGCACAGGACTTGGAACAGGGAAACCCAAGTTCAAATCTCTGCTTGGTCATGGAATTTGCCTTGTGGCCTTGGACAATCACTTCTTCTCAGCCAGTCTACTTTATAGGGTGAAATGGAGAGAGAAACCATATAAAGTGGATAGTTACATTCATGTTGCTGCACAACAATTAACATTTTGCCATATACAGACACTCCCAGTGTAAATTCTCCATAGAGCACTCTTTTTTCAACAGTATTTTTCACTGATGGTAAAAAAACTACAGATCCATGAAAATACCATAGCAAGCCCTCGAGTATGGCTGCCATCTGATTCACAGGGGAAAAGGCAGAGGAAAGTTAAGAACAAACAGCAGCAGTGGAAGGAAAAAGAGCATGGTCTGATTTCCTTCAGCGAAAGGGAGAAAACTATTTTATTATAACTAGAAAAATCCTACTTTAACTGTTTTTCACATGACATTTCATGTGTTAAGTAGCTCATCTATGCTGGGATATTTGCTCTCGCACCCAATTGTGGTTTGTTAATGCCAGTTAAGGCAATAATAAATATTTCTACTTTTAAAATTTCCATTCCCTCTCACCTTATTAATTGCATCTTCCCATCCAGGTGTATAAATATCTGGCAATTGAAGTAACTCTCTATGCATCTGATGACATGGGCTGTAGTCTGCGAAAGCTTGTGCCAAATAATACCACCTTGGGCTCTGCATAAGGAGAAAGGCAGAATAAGGAAGGAAGGAAAAGAAGGAAGGAATAAAATAAAATAAAATAAAATAAAATAAAATAAAATAAAATAAAATAAAATGAGCTTTTAAGGGTAACAACTTAAGGGTAAATAAGGTAGATACTACATTTTGTTTTTGTTCAAAAAAATAAACACAACTATACCCTTAATTTTTTTTTAAATTATTTCAAAGCAAATGTTTGGTGCCTTGTATTCTTCCTTCTTCCGCTCCCACTCATCACATGTCACTAGCATTCCTCTTTCTCTAACTTGATCTCTGTTGAATCTACAATGAAGTGTTCAAGTCTTTTAGTCAAAGTCTTAAGTCTAGTCTCAAATCTCTACCTTCAAATCTCAAGTCCTTTCAAGATACTTTCAAGTCAAGGTTCAAGTTGAGGTTCAAGTCAGGGAGCCAATTTTTAACAGAAAAAAATGAATTTGGGGCATGCTTCTCAGAGGGGAACAGAAAATGCATTAGGCAATGGGCTTGAGGTAGGGGCTTGAGGTCTGTTTTGCAGCCGGTCCCCACTGCTCAAAGTGAATGGCACCAATAAGTCACTCACTAAAAATATACAAGTCTCAAGTCAAGTCAGTGTGTCATTTTTGCCACGTTTAGTCCAAGTCAAGTCATTCAAGCAACTTGAGTCTGATTTGATCCTGAGTCAGTTGACTTGAGTCTACATCACTGTGAAACTGTATCCTGGAAACAATAGATATGGAAGTAGCTATACCGTAGAAGCAATGCAGTTTAACACCACTTTCAAGTGCTATAGCTCCATCCTATGGAATCCTGGGATTTGTAGTTTTATATGGTCTTTAGCCTTCACTGCCCAAGAGTGCTGGTGGCTCACAGAGTTACATATCCCAAGATTCTGTAGGATGGAGCCATGACACTTAAAGTGGTGTCAAACTGCATTATTTCTACAGTGTAGATGTACCCTGTGTTTCCTGCTTTTGGCCACAGTAGCTAGTTCCAATATAACACAGACAACCATGAAAAGGTACATTTCACTTTATTTATTTTGGGAAATACTGGGTTAATTTAAACTGACCTGGGGAGTGGGATTGAAAAGTCCTTGGTAATGCTGAGAGTACTGTATTTCAGAATAGGGAAAATATCATGTAGCTCTCCCAATTAAAACTGGTTTGTACAGAAACAAAACCTGATACTTTCAGAGACTTTTTTCTTGTATGGAAAGACTCTTAATAGGAGATATATGTGAGTAAACAGATCAAATGCTCATACCATGCTCTCAAGCCAGGGTGGTGTAGTGGTTTCAGCATTGGACAACGACTCTGGAGACCAGGGTTTGAATCCTGGTTTGACCATGTAAACTCACTGGGTGATGTTGGGCAAGTGACACTCTCTCAGCCTCAGAGGATGGCAATAGCAAACCCCTGCTGGAGAAACCTACCAAGAAAACCCTGTGATAGGGTTGCCTTAGGGTTGTCATAAGTTGGAAATGTTGTGAAGGCACACGATAACAACAACCAGTTTAAATGCTCATACCATACTCTCAAGACTACTAAATGTGGATGCAGTCCATTAATTTCTTTTTCTTTTCTTTATCCAAACAAAGACAGGCTACAGGAGTTTGCTTTTGCCTGAGCCTACTGGGAGAGGAGAGCAGAGGGTGGGATCTCTCCCTTCCTCTCTGCCTCAACTAACTGAATGCAAACTACTTTGGCACTTTGAAGTCAGTTTGCGGTAATTGGAACAAGTTGTCGAAAGGGGGAGGAGGAGGGAGAAATGGGGATATTATAAAAGCAACTGAAAAAGTGGGGCAATATAACATTTAATTGAAACTATCCCTGCCAGTTCAGATCTGTTGGATGGTAGAAAGTTATCATGACCCTACAAGGGTGCTAGGATTCCAGGAGCATTTCAAGGAGGCTTCATGTTGATACTGAGCCTGCAACAGAGTGTGCGTATTTGTGCGACAAAAAGAAAGCGAGAAAGCACACAGTAATCCTAACTCCTTGAAATCTGGAGCTGCTTCCTCCCCACAGCCCAATCAGTTTAGCAGCCTGTGCTCAAATTTTAGAATAATTAAATAGCATTGCCTTGCAGAAAAAGGGATCCATCTTCATTAGAAATGACTTATGCTTGGCTTGCCCCTCTCTCCCCACTTTGAGTAAATTTTGCTCTCTGCCAGCTAGGGCAATGTAAACTCCTGCCAAAGGATGCTACCAATCAGTCATTTTCCATTTGCCTCCTATCTCAACAGCTCTTTCCTGTCTCATTATGGCACTAATTCTGGGTGGATATTAAAACTTGGATAGGAAGACCAAGCAAAAAGCATTTCTTCAGTGGTTTCCAAAACGGCACAATAAACTCGACATCCTGCTGTCATTAGAGCATTTGGTAGCAGGATTTTTTGAAACGCAAGCTGAATGTCTAGGGAAATGACACTGAGTATTTTTGTTATTAACAATGGCAAACGGATCACTCCAACAGGGTATTCTGTTGCACACATGACCCTCTCCAATTGCCTGTGTTGTTCAGGATATTAAGATTTGCTAAGGGATGCACAGCATGTTTTGACTGAAGCTCAATTCAGACAATGCAGCCTCAATGTGAAAGCCATTGGAAACTGCTTCCGTGTCATAATTGCTCCCTGTAGGGAGCTGTATTCACTAGATAGGCCTCCCACTGGTTTAGCTCTGTATCAGCCATCATGAGTTTGGTTATCACCAGTTTCATTGGCCTTGCTTTTTTTTAATGGTAGCCACAGACTAAGGCCTGTTAACAGGTGAATCATTCCCAACCACTTATGACCACGCCATGCTAAGAGTCAGCTGCAATTTGGGGTGTTGGTGAATGGTTCAGGCTGAGGTTAAAGGTTTGGGAGTCAAGAAATGTAAAAATTAAAAGTGGCATCCATAATTACTGAGAAATGGAGAAAGTGTCTCTACTGAAGCTTGTAATTGCAATGCATTTGCAATCAGAATTCTATGTAATCATTCTGCACCATTTAAAAAGCAGACAAACCTTAGGACGTTATCACACGGGGAGTCGCGGGGAGAAAGTGGAAATAAACGGGCATGAGCGGAAGTCTTTAATTTACGGGATTTGTCCCGTTCCGCCTCGTCTGATACATACACATGTATCAGAGAGAAAGAGAGGCTGCATCCCCATTGCAGAAACAATCCAGATTGACACTTCTTTAAATGCCATAGCCCCATGTTATGGACCTCTGGGAATTGTAGTTGTGTGAGCTATTTAGCTTTCTCTGTCAGAGAGCTCTGAGTCCACAACAAACTACAACAACAAGCTACATTTCCCAGGATTCCATAGCACTGAGCGATGGCAGTTAAAATGGTGGGAAACTGGATTATTTCCGCAGTGCAGATGCAGTGTGTGTGTGCGTGTTGTGAGAGAGAGATAGGTGTTGTTTTTTTGTTGTTTTTTAAAAAAAAGAACACAAATTGATTTACATTCTCTGTAGTTGAGTCTTTATCATGCTTAACAACACAATCAGGGAGCATCTCTTGGTCTCATGTTTTAGCCTTGAAATACTAAGGCCTGGAATGGACCTAACTAGGCAACCCTATGGCCATGCGCCTAGTAGAGCCTATCTGTTATTGTCAGAGGATCATGACAAAGAGGAAGCTAGCCTTTCTCCATCTGATGGCCAGAGAAAAAGCAGATGCAACTAGCTTTCTCCTCAACTCCCAACTTCATTTGCCATGGGACCAGTACTGATGGCACCCTGCTGATGCTGCCTCTGCTTTTCTCATAGCTGCCCACTTGCCATATCAGGTGGGCTTGCATTATGGGAAGTAATGCACCTCTCACAAAAAGCCAACCTAGCTCTTTCAAGTACTGTCAATACCCAGCTGCCTTGATCTCAGTGGTCTTGTTTCAGAGGTGCTATTTCCTTACAAGCAATCAGAGAGACACATCTCCTGTAATGTCTCCCTGAGGAAGAGCTCCCTCAAACTGAGCCATTTGGGGTCTGGAAACTTTCTGGAGAGTTACACTGCCAACATCTCACACTGAGGAGTCTCCTTCTGAGAAATGTTGGGTGGGTGGCTATTCCAGGGTTTCCCCCTACCATATCAACTTCTATCCTGTTGTAGTATTTTCCAAAACAACTGTGCCTTTCTCACTTTGCCAGCTGAGGCAGGGGCTTCAGCCTCGGGACTGAGGAGCTGAAAGGAAACGCACTTTGACCAGCATCATGGGCTGGGAAACTTATGATACTTGAACTGTGTGGGTTTAGGATGTATATGTATATTATAACTATTTATTATAAGCTACTTCAACTGAAATCTGGGATATAAATGTTAAATTGAAGTTTTCTTCTACAAAGAGAAATGTCTTCCATGCTCTCTGCACAGGGAGCTTTGCCATATCTTCCAACTGTCCCAATTTAGCAGGGATTGTCTCAATTAATCTTTCATCCTTCCCACTTTTCAGCTGCTTTCAATAGTTTTCTCTCTCTTCCTCCCACTTTCCCCCTCTGCCCCAGCTTGCTTCAATTGCTGCAAATTGTGGAAGTAGTTTCATCAGTGGGGAAAGGAAGGGATGCAATTTTGTCCTTCTTAGTAGGCTCAGCCAAAAACAAACTGCTGCAGCCTCTTCTAACTTGTGTATTCTTCTTCATTAATAACTTTTCTCATGTTGACCCTACTGTGATGTTTCTTGATCACATGTATCCTGGTTTCCATGTGTGAAATGTTGGAGAGTATGGTCTCTGTGTTCTTCTTCATTAATAACTTTTGTCATGTTGACCCTACTGTGATGTTTAACACGTATCCTGGTTTCCATGTGTGAAATGTTGGAGAGTATGGTCTGTGAAAGTACAAACCCCACCATACGTGCTGCAGAAGGGTATTCTGCGTACCTTTCCTCTGAACACGAAACAGTGGCACTGTCTGCCACTGCCCTCCTCCATATTCTCTGTGTGGGAAGACTGGCCAATGCAGGGTCCAATCCCAGAGTCTGGTGAGAACAGTATGAACAATGTTTGGCTCCAAACCTGGGGGATATCCCTCTTAAAGCAGAGTTATAAAACTCCATGTTTGCTCTGGATCTTCCCAGAAGATCCAGAGTCCTCCATTCCTATGCTGGGTGGATGTTTGCATGTGATGTGTGCCCCACTGTGCCATCTGGTGTTGTGGTGGCAGTGAGCCGTTCGCTCCAAGGTTAAGATGAGGCACCCAGACATGTGATCTATTCTGGGTATGTCATTCTGACCTGAGGAGCTGCTGCCGCCGCTACCACACCAGGTAACACAGTGGGTATGTATGTGAATTGCTATCTGGCACCACAATGGATGGCCACAGATAATGGAGGTAGGTCAAAGCAGCTTCAGGCCAGAATATTCCAGGCTGCCCCAAAGTATTCTTCCCCATGCAGACACTACCAGTGATTGCACATGATATTGTTTATACCGTACTTTCCTTCCTTTGTTCTGTGCAAAGCAAAGGGGTTTTGACTGAGTGGACTGTACTGTACTCTTTAACTTTTGGGTTCTGTTCTCTCTGCATAGGTTGTCTAAAGAAGGTGTGTGGGACCATCACTCTCAATTAATTGCAACCTTCAGCCTCTGGCACTTGGCTAACAGGCTTTGGATTGCCTATCCGGCTGGGTCTGTGTAAGTATGCCTGAAATGGCCCTCTTTTGAAACCTTTACTATTTTGCTATTGCAATTTTGTTGTTTTCCGTGAATTGATTGACACAAACACAAACCATTACTTTGTATTCTTGCTTCAAAGAATCTTAAATTTTGTGAGCTTCTGCCTGCTCTGCTTAATGAGAAGATAACAGTTCCACATTCTGCACTGAGGAAACCCACGTTTCCCCCTGCCTCCTGGATAACTTTGGACAAACAAGTTCAGAGATCCTTTGAGGATCATCTAGCTGAGGGGTACTGCCAGAAGCTGGCAGAAGGCTTAATCACTTACAGGACCCTGGAAGGGTGTTGCCTCTAGCAGTACCCCGCACTTTGAGATTTAGGGAAACCAGCATGGGTATTTGAACAATTGATTTCAGCACACCAGCTCCAAGTATAATTATGCCTGCATCTTGGTCAGAAATTGTAGGCTGGATAATGCAGAAACTGAGTTTTTGTGTTCATGTGTGTGTATGTGTCTTAGAATCATAGAGTTGGAAGAGACCACAAGGGCTATCCAGTCCAACTCCCTGCCATGCAGGAACTCACAATCAAAGCACCACCACCCCGACAGATGGCAATCCAGCCTCTGTTTAAAGATCTCCAAAGAAGGAGGCTCCACCACTCTTTGGAGGAGGGTGTTCCACTGTCAAATAGCTCTTGCTCTCAGGAAGTTCTTCCTAATGTTGAGGTGGAATCTCTTTTCCTGTAACTTGCATCCATTGCTCCATGTCTTATTGTCTGGCGCAGCAGAAATGAAACTTGCTCCACCTTCAATATGACACCCCTTCAAATACTTAAACAGGGCTATCGTATCACCTCTTAACCTTCTCTTCTCCAGGCTAAACATACCCAGCTCCCTATGTCTCTCCTCATAGGGCAAGGTTTCCGGACCCTTCACTGTTTTAGTTGCCCTCCTCTGGACATGCCTTCAAGTCACCTGTCAACATATGGAGCTCCCAGAGGTGGTTTTGTCAGTTCCTTCTTTTGAAATATAGCCTACTGTACCTGGTATTTGTTGGTGATCTTCTTCAAAGTACTAAGCAGGGCTCACCCTGCTTAGCTTCCAAGATCAGATGGGATCTGATGTTTTTAGGGTACAATTGCCCCTCTGTTTTTGCAGACTTTGAGTCTGCACCCCTTGCCCGTTCTCAGGGGGCAAATGGAGGGAATTAAAATGGGGCACGTACCTGTGGAGGACTTGATATATTGGCATTTTTCTGTTTTTATGGGTGGATGGGTCTAGAACGGATCCCTCATGAAAATACAGGAGAGGCAACGGTATTTAGGCCACAAGGGGAGTTATTGAATCCCAAACCTCCTTTGCAAAATGTGAAAAGTCAGCCATTGCCTTTGAGCAACTAGTCTCAAGTTTGGATTTGGAGCATAACATTACATTAGGCACTTGGCATAGGCAAAGCCCTAGCCTTTTATCTTAGCAGAATCAGCCTCCTGACCAACAAAAGATATCCTAAGGCAAACATTCTTTTCTGCCACACTAGGTACTGGAAACCTACTACAAGCTCTATTTGCTTGTCAGTCACCCCCAGACATTTAACATTAAAATGAAAATAGAAGAGTTGACATTTCCCTCTCCCCCACTGACAAATGGTATATTATTCAGATCCCCGTGCCTCTTTAATAATATGAGAAAATGCTGAAATTGATTAAATATGCCTTTTAAAAATTATGTGACTTTGGATTTTTGAAGCTGTTTTCTGAAGACAGGAAAGCTGTCATTCGTTATTAAGCTTAGTTCTAAAAAATCTGATTCAGAATGAGACTGACTCTTAAGATGAATGAGATCCAAATGAACTATGACTTTATGACACCAACTGTTTTGTTAGGCTCAAAAGACACATAATTCACATACCATCTTTTCTTGAACCTTCTCTGATATATTTAAGCCTAAGGCAAAAATAGTAGTCTGTCTTAAAAGTGTGAAGTATGCAGCATAGAGTATAATTTGGAAATTCGGGATGTAAGACATGCTCATAAAATACAGACATGATTGTTGGCTTGCAAACAAGGGGTCTGAGTGAAGATATTTGAAAGCTATACTGCTATTTTCATGGATATTTCTCAATACAGTGGTCCCTCCGGATTCACGGGGGATGTGTTCTGGGCCCCTTCGCGAATCCAAAGTGAAACTTTGAAAAAGTCACTATTTGTGAAATTCCCTTACCGACATCTCCCCCCCCCCCCCAGCACTTGGGATTCTGTCAATGTGGATTGCAGCAGTTTAGTTGGAATAGCATCTGTTCCTGGTGATTTGCTCTTGTTGTTTTTAAGCTATTTCTCTTATTGCAGTTTTCTGCTCACTTTTTAGAATTTGAAGTTCATCTTCATATGGCTCTTCATTCCATGTGTCCTTCATTTTGTTCTCTCTTTTGTATAATTCTTCTGTGTATTGCATCCAACGTCTTTTTATTCCTTCTTGGTCTTGCAAAATTATGTTAATTTTATTGTCATTGATTGTCCCAGTCCTTGGTTTGAATTTTCCTTTGTTTTCCCAGATCTTGTGAAATAGATCTCGTTCTTCCTTTTTTGTTGTTGTCTTCTATTTCTCATCATTGGTCATTGTAGTAATTTTCTTTATCTTTCCTCACAAGCCGTTGTACTGTTGCATTCATAGTTTGTTCCTATCTCCCTTTTGTTTTTCTTCTCTTCTTTTCTTTATTGCTGGTAGCATTTTTTCTGTCATCCATGGTTTTCCCTCTTTCTTTTCATTTACTGAAAGTGTCTGTCTGCATTCTTCTTTTATTATATCTCTGGCTTCAGACCATAGTTCCTCTGGTTCTCAGTCTATTATGCTTAGTAATGTGAATCTGTTTCTTATGTTGTCAGTAAATTCTGTTGAGATATTATTTATATCATATTTTGGTATAATCACTGGTTTTGTTTTCTTCTTAAGTCTTACTCTTATTTTTGATATGAGCAATTTGTGATATGTGCCACAGTCAGCACTTGGTCTAGTCTTGGCCACTGGTATAGAGTTCCACAATCTTTTGTTTCCCATTATATAGTCTATTTGATTTTTGTGTTGACCATATGGTGAGGTCCATGTGTATAGCCTTCTTTCTGGTTATATGAAGAATGTGTTTGCAATGAATAGGTTATTGGCTTAGGAAAAATCTATCAGATGTCACCTGCTTCATTTCTTTTGTCCAATCCAAATCTGCCTACTGTTTCTTATTCTTCTTTGCTTCCAACTTTTGCATTCCAATCTCCAATTATTAGCTTGACATCCTGTGTTGGTGTGCTGTCAATTTCTTCTTGTACTCCTTCATAGAATCTATGAATTTCTTCCTGTTCTGCCTCTGTGGTTGGTGCATATACTTAAATTATGGTGATATTCATAGGATTACCATGGAGCCTTACTGAAATGATTCGGTCTGATTTTGCATTGTATCTGCTGACTGCTTTTGCCACATCTTTTCTTAGTTTGAAAGCCATCCCATTTCTTCTTGTCTTTTCATTCCCTGAGTAGAGCACTGTGTAGATATCTGATTCAAAGTGATCCATTCCTGTCCATTTTAACTCGCTCACTTCCAGTACTACTATGTTCATGTGTTGCATTTCCATTTTTACTATGTCTAGCTTCCCTTGGCTCATGCTCCTCACATTCCACGTCCCTATTTTATGGGTAATGCTGCTTTGGATGCTATTTGCCTTTCTAAGGGTGTCTGCTATTTGTCTTGTCATCTTTCTTATGCCCTTGGCCAATCTTGCAAATGTGATATCCCTTTATCTCTCCCTCCTTCCCTTCCTGTTAATGCTCTGATCCTGCATGTGTCTCATTTGGGGTGTGTCACCATAGGGATTACTAGGTGATGGGGTTACAAAAGGAGGACCATCTACACCTCTCTGTGTGCACAGTGCCAACCAATGTTAGCTATGGTGTCACAATCGCTCCTGTCAGTGACACCCACCACTACTGCTGCTGCCCAGTAGTTGTTTGTCTCCCTATATTATTCCTCCTGTTTGTTTGCTTTCCTACCCATCCCCTTATGCCTCCCTGAGTTTCCCTTCTTCCCTTCTCTTGTGTCCTCCCTCCTTTAGTCCATCCCCACCCCGTCTGTCCTTTAGTTCCATCACTTCTTTCTTTGTGGTTGGGGGAGAGCAGAAATGGCTGATCGCCTTCTTCCTTCCTCCATTTGCCTGCCTGGTCCTCTGGCAGCGCTCAGCTGAGGGGATGAACTCTGAGTTCAGTTGATGATTAGACCTATTCCTTATGAACTATTAATTAACTATTGATAGGCAATTTCAATGTCCCCTACTTTCCCTTTTTTAGAGTGCATCTGTATTTATTGAAAGGTCCCAGATTTTGTTCCTGCACTTTCTTCAGCTCATTGCATTTTAAACACGGATTTCATGGGGAAAAGTAAAACAAAAGCAAGTCAGCCCTTCTGATGTGTACTCCATAGCAAACTAAATTGATAACTACTCTATTGACTTGTCTTTGTTGTATTTTGTTTTGCATTTGTCCTAAAACATTTTAAAAGTCTTTAATTCACTTCATTCTTTTGACTGTTTGCCTTAAATTTGCTACTGGTTTCTATGTAGCATATGCAGGAAATGTGATACTTTTTTTATGTACAATATGCATGAAACGTGGTGCTTTTGCATGGTGCTGGTGGGGTGGTTAGAGAATAGAATGTTTAAGAAAACAAAGAAAAAGAAGATACCATGTGCTCTTGATAACAAAACACAGTGTTGTTTTTCTCCACATGTAGTACCAAGAACACAAGAGAGAGAGAGAGAGAGAGAGAGAGAGAGAGAGAGAGAGAGAAAGAATACATTTTCATGTCTGAAAATTAATTCAGAAATCTTAGCTAAAGGGGCTGTTTCCATATCAAGTTACAATGAGGGCATTATTTCTTCTCACTTGCTTAGAGAGGTGGGATAAATAATGTTTAATGTAGCCTTCCTGTTTTTAGGTAGAAGGTGGATGCAGAGTAGAGCAGAGTAGAGGGTGAGCCCTGGTGCCACAATGACTTGGAGGGGAGGAAGAAGATAACTAAATAAATACATCACCTCATCCCCCAAGGATCATTGAAAGTTGCAGCAACAAATCAATTAAGCCTTGGAAATTGTAGCAAGCTGCAGCCTTCGAAGCGAAGTGGAGACTGGGACACAGACTCTTCCTCTTGGCTAGAGCTGAGCCCATCAAAACTTTTCTCCTGCCTGGAAAACTAGAGACTCAAGGCCAGGTCCTGAGATCTGGCAATCCCACCACCTTTTGATAGGAAGTCAGCACAACCCTGGTACTGACGTAAAAGTCATGCTGCCATGTTGATGGCTTTCCCCATCACATCTGTTTCTAAAATTATGCAAGAGGCTTGTTTACAGAAACTTTGCCAAGATATCCAAAATGGCTCAAAATTTTTCTTTTTTCACATGAATGCCTGTAGGAAGTGGAGTGACTGGAGATCAACAAACAGAAGGTCCATGTGTAAACTGACTGCCAATCTATGTTTCGAATGAACATTCATGATGTGATTAATCATTTTGGGCTCACTTGCTTCTGTTTCTCACAAAGATTCAATTGTTAAAAAACAGTCCAAAATAGTCAGAATTTGGCTGCTTTCATCTTCCTTTTTGGACAGACTGTAAAATGTTAAGTGCTGGAGTTTTCGTGTATAGCTTCTGGATGTTGTATGTTCTGATTTTCTTTAAAATAATAATTTTGTCAAAATATTTAAATACATGGCATTTATATTAGAGAATACAATAAGACACTGCAATATTATTGGAACAGAATACATTTAGATAGTATTCAGGGTTTCCAGAAAACATCCTACTGTATATTTATCGATCCGAAAGAGGTAATGTATGTGTATGTGTATGCCTTCAAGTCACCTGTCGATTTATGGCAACTTCATGAATTTCATAGGGTTTTAAAGGCAAAGAATACTCAGAGGTGGTTTTGCCAGTTCCTTTGATAGAGGTAGCCAAGTATAAATTAAAAACAACAATTAAAGTGGATAAGCAGACTTACGCTCAAGTTAAAATGATCTCATTATGGTTCTAAGGAAGAGAGATGTAAATCCTCAAATATTTTGTCCTTGCATGTAAGGATGAATACACTTGTCCCTCCACATTCACTAGGATTAGGAGCACAGAACCCCCATGAATTTGGAAAAACTGCAAATAACAAAAACACTATCTTTTTACCTGAGAGAACGCCTCTCTAGGAATCTAGGTTCTCCAGTGCAATATTGACCGTAGAATTGCGTTGGAGGAGCTACAAATGCCTAGTGGAGTGTTCTCTCTAGGAATCTCTAGGTCCTTCAGTGTGCCATTTGGTTAAAGTTTACCATAGAGTTGTGCTGGAGGACCTAGATATTCCTATAGAGAAGATATTAATAAAATCCATGAATAATCAAAGTAGCAAAAGCCGCAAATATGGAGGGACAACTGTAATTACACTATTTTTCTCCCCACTGCAGCAGAAAACAAATATTCCTCTGCAGAATTCTTCCAATATTCAAATGTCTTGAAATATTTTGGAAGAATTATTCTGCAGAAAAATATTTTTTTAAAATGCAGAAAACAGGTTTCTGATGCGGGAAACCCATTTTTCTCCATGATATTTCCTCCACAATACTTTGGGATATTTGAATATCAGGAGAAAATCATGCTAATTTTCACTGGTCTAGTCTTCTTCTCAACTATCCTTGGTTTTCAGTCAAGGAAGCAAGCTCAGGGTACAAAATGCTTATTGTACAGAAGCACAGAATTCCTATATCCCCAGTGAGACAAAATAGCCATAAAAATACAATTCTGAGTTTAAACTTGTAAAATTGCTACAGTCATATCTAGTATAGCTCTCAGTCCTCTCCTTTACCTACTAATCCACTCTGTCTTTATCTATGGTTCATCTCAATTCTGCTGCAGTTCATTCTAGCAAGCAAAAAAAGCAATAAAGAAAATACCTGGCAATGAATAGCTTGTCTAAGCGTAAAGATTTAATATTTTTCTTAACAACTAGTCTTCCCATGATAAGACTGTAATCAACAGTTTGGTTCAGAATCGATAAACTGGTACAGGAACTGAGGTGACCTCTCTTGGCTTCATTTTGAAAGTTTGCTTGGAGGAAATGAAATCCCCTCTACTTAAATGTCTCAATTTCCAGGCAGGGTTAATCACACAGTATGCAGCCACACCGTCCCATGGATGTTGTGTTTTCATTCTGTGTGCATGCATTCTTTGTTGAGTAATAAAGGGAAATGCAACAGTACCACTCTGCTTTTTGCAAACATATTTTAGCTGAGTTCATCAGTATATGCAATTAGGAAAGGCCCTATGTGGTCTAGTTTTGCTCATCTGAGAAGAGAGCCCTTTTCTAAATAAAGCCAAAATATTTTAATCTCCTTTGAATTCCTTTATCCTCCGCATCTGTCTTACACTGAAGACACATTTTAAAGATTTCTTTGTGCAAACTACTTTTTTCAACTCCCCTCTCCCCCTTCATACTTTAGAAGGTCAACAGAGTGCGATTTTATTCAGGATGAATAACATCTGAGATTCATCATGTATCCGCAGGCCAGAGAAAACCATTGCAGAAGGCCTAATGAATCTGGACTGTTAGTCAGACTGGACAATCCTCTTACAGACAGTGTGTGTGCTCAAAATTAAAACAAAGCAAAATGCCTTTGCATGTGCTGGTGTGTTTTATAATGGGTGAAAAGGATGCTTGTTCTGGTTGGTGAGCAGGGTTTGAAGAATATGGCTTGCACTCCCATGGGTCTGTGGAGCGAAAATGCAGTTTGCCTCTTCCTTCCATCCTAAGCAATAAGTCTTTGAATACTTAAGAAAACTAGGGGTCAGGGTTGGGGACATTATAAAAGAATGTCTAGTTATATATAGTGTGGGGAAGGTAGACAAAGGGAGTTTTCTCCCTCTGTGTCATATATACAAGAATCCAGGGTCGTCCAAGTGAGCTGAAGTGTGAGGGTTTCAAGACACATGAAAATAAATACTTCTTCACCTAGTTAAATCATGGAATTTAATACCGCAAGATGTACTGATGATTACCAGCTTAGATGGCTTTAAAAGGAGATCTAGAAAAACCCACTGGGCAAGTGGCTTTCAAGAGTGACTAGTCATGACCGTTCTATATAAACTGCAGTATGAGAAGCATTATACAGCCCAGTATCAATTGCTGGAGAGCATGAGTGGAAAGGAGCTACTAAGCTCATTTCCTGTTGGTGGACTTCCTACTGAGACATCTGGATGGTCATAATGTGAACAGAATCTGAGCAGTGTAGGGCTGCGCCAGAAAAGCTCTTCTGATATTCTTATTTTTAGGACAAGCCTGGCTAATCCAGAGTTTCTGCTGCCAGACAATTGCAGGGGTGAGCATTGCATATTCTCTTGAGCATAGACCATTTTGTGTAGGGTTGCCCTTGCAGTCATATGATCTGCAGTCAACAGATTTAACCTGTTTCTAGGCATGCTCCCTGATGCCTGTTTGGACTATATTTGGGCCCAGATTCCAAGCATTTTTTTAAATATAGCCAAGAGGTTGTTTCCTCCAATTTTCATACCTCCTTCCTCTGAGTCTAATTTTGCAGCTTTGCCTGACCTCCTTGCCAGTTGGAAACCATTCTTTTCCTCCATATTCTGTCCTAACAGTAGTCATGAGTACAGGTTACTCATCAGGACAATCACATATTATGGCACACCCATTTCTTTAAAAGCAATCCATAATTTTTCACGCTTTACACAATCAAAGGCTTTGCTATAGTCTATAAAGCACAGACTGATTTAGTACTGAAATTATTTGGTATGCTCCATTATAGTGGTGAAGAAAGTATATATAGTGAAGAAAGTGGCAAAGAAAGTCTATACAATGAAGAAAGTAGATAGGAAGAGAATCGGCTCATTGAGACGTGGTGCTAGAGAAGACCTCTACAGATATCATGGACTGCTAATGACAAATAAATAGAGCAAATCAAGCCTGGGCTGCCCCTGGAAGCCATTATGACTAAGCTGAGGCTGTTGTAATTTGGTCATATCTTGAGGAGAAATGACTCACTAGAAAAGACAATCATGCTTGGTAGAAGGCAGCAGGAAAAGAGGAAGACCACATTCCAGATGGATAGACTCAATCAAGGAAGCCATGGCTGTAAGTCTGCAAGACCTGGGCAAGACAGTTGAAGATAGGGGGACTTGGAGGCCTCTTATTCATAGTGTCACTGTAAGTCAAGGTCAACATGACAGGAGTTAACAACAACAACAACAACAAAATAGTCAAGATGCTGTATCAGAGGGTTTGATGACAGACCTGCATCACTGGCACTATACACAACTGTTCTAATTAATTGTGATGATGCTCAATGGGACACCATATAAGATGTCATGCTGCACAACAGGGGATCCCATTGCACAACAGGACATGTTATGTGTCAGGACACACAGTACAGTGGGGATGTTGCATGACAGGACATGCTGTGCATTGTGTATAATGACCATTTTGCGACAGTCCCACTGGTGGCTGTGCCTGTGTAACGGTCCCAATGGCATAGCTACATTTCTACTTCCTTGAGAATACAAACATTTCACAATGGTGTAATTCAACTTTTTGTAATCATAAATTAGTTCATGATGATTAACTTCCAAACAAGTTGCCAGTCTAATTCACCATTGTGAAATGTTTGTGCTCTTTAGGATTAGAGTTAAGGGATGAAATGTGTAGCCTTTCATCTGTGTAATTGTTTTCCAATAAACTAGTCTACTGCTTCCTTCCTCTGAGTGTGTTCAGTCAATGAGTGAAGACTTGCACCTCATATGCCTGACATCCTCTTTCAATTCTAATTTCTCGTTCTCTGAATCAATGTTAGAATTCTGAGGAAAGCTAATTTTTGGAGGAAAGCAGTGTTTTGCAAATTTCTCTTTGAGAAGCAAAAGACACACATACATACAGTATGCCTTTGCTGCAAGCACAGAAAGATTGCCTTCTGTTTGGGGACCAAAACGATGCTTTCAGTGCATCTTCTTTTAAAAAGGGAACATGACAAAGCAGCAATAATGATACAATGTACACACACATACACACACACACACACATACACCCAGTCTTTCAAATGTGTACAAAATTTTTAGAAGTGTGCAAAAAGCTCTCACCTTTCTGCCTGAGGATGAGATTTTTTGTTCTTGTGTGAGGATGAGATAAGGAAGGATTTACATATTTATCATGATGTTCACCTTTTACCAGCACTGAGCATTTGTACTGTGGGATAATAAGATAGGCATAAAATTGCTAGCTTTTCGCAACTAATAATTAGAACTTGAGGGATCATGATAGCTCAAGCCAGCTAAATGATGGAAGAATACAGATAGGCAAAATTACATTCTTCTCTGTGGAACTATATAGCGAGTGCTATAGAATTTGCTGCCATAAGATATGATATTGGCCATACTCAACTTAAACCACTTTTAAGGAGTATTAGACAAATGGGTGAAAAAGAAATCTAATCCTGGTGGATGTACATCCAGCATACTGCTGTGAATACTCATCACTGGGAAAGAACAGCTGGAAAAGGTCTATCGCTGACATGGCCTGATTTTTGGTCTCCCAGGGATGTCTGGTTTTCCAATGTGGAAGATAGAACGCTGGACTAGATAGTCCTTTGATCCAACAGAGCTCACTTTAGATGTCAAGGAGGTCTAGCCTAACATTTATTTCAGTGTGCTAGTTTTATATGAGTGTGGATTTTTTTTAAATGGAGAAGCGTTCACCCTTATCCCTCTCACCCGCAGTCCAAAATGGTGCAGCTGAGAAACAGTCTTACCACTCAATTTGTTCTTTGTATCATCTCTGCCTTGGTTTCCTAATTAAATCATTTGTTCAGCCCATATGCTGAGTTTCCTTTGCTGTAAATGAATTATGGCAAGCTTGGTGCTGTGGTCTGCCTGTAGTCTTGAAGTTATTTGATTTTTTTAAAGCTACTTTTAAAACTGAACGAATGCCAGGGCCAAACACTTGTCCAATATGGGAAGTTACTTTTGCATCATTATAATCCTTCGAGCCATGGAATAAAATTCTATGACCCTCGTGGTAGGGAGACCTACCGTGAGGAAAAAGATATGGAATACCAGGAGTGTTTCTCTTTTATCCTCCCTCTCTCTCTCTCTCTTCTATAAGACTAGGAACCAATGCATCTGGCTATAGAGAAAGGAAAGAGGAAATTTCTGTTCAGTAGGATACTATTTTAATAGATTTATCTAATCTGCCAGCTGGCTCAACATTGGCTTCTCTCTCTTGCTCCCTTCTCCCTCCCATTTCCTCCTAGCTTCCCTCCCTCCATATATAACTTTGGAACCAAAGTTGATACTAAACTGTAGAAACTTTAAATATTAATATATTGGCAGGGCTACATGTGCTCTTAATAGTGACCCTCAGAGTGCTTAGTCATCTCAGCATTCATTTCTGTCTGCTATTACACTTTGTAAAGTATAAAGTAGGAACCATATGTTCTCTGCGTAGCAAGATAAATAGCATCCATTCAGTAAGGTAGATGGTGTCCATTTTGATAAATGCGTACATCTGCTTTGATTGGCAGCACTTATTTCAGATTGTTTTCTAAAATTGGTGTTCCCCCCATAAAATAGTTGGCTTTTGGAATATGTCTCTCCAATTTTGAAAAGCATGCCATGAAAAGTATTTCCCTTTCCCTCTTATTTATTTATGAAGCTCCAGCTTTATTTATGAAGCTTAATTATTTATGAAGTTCCAGAAAGCTATTTCATTTAAAGCAGATAAGATCCCAAATAGCTGAGAATATTTCCTTCCTTCCCTCCCTCTTTCCTGTTTTAATTTGTATTAAATGGGACTTTCTGTCTTGCATAGAACATTTCCTCCCCAGTAACATAGACTTCTGTAGCCAAGGGAGCAGTAAATGTTCTGTACAACTTCTCAATATTTCCTCCTGAGTAGACATGCTTAGTATTGTGCTGTAACTTAGAAAATTCTTTAGCACAATGCACAGTGATGTGCCCAGCCTAGATTTAAGAGATGTTGACTCAGCTAAGTAGCTGTACATGTCTTGCAGTTATAGGGCATCTCTGGGCTCATTCCCACTTGCATTTAAACCAGATTGCAATTCGCATTGTCACCAGGTTGCAGATTCGATTCAGGCTGACGCGTAGTTCCCACTATGGAAATGAATTATTTCCTTATCTCATGTCGTTCCCACTAGTGAGAATGAGCCCCTAGAAACCCGTGCTTCAAAATGGAGGATGCTTTTGGACAGAAGGCTGAAAGGGAGGACTGTGGCCTGGAAAAGGAGGACCTGTGGTCATCCGGTGTGGGAGCCACTAAGCCCCAGACTGCCAAAAAGCAGACCCCATTCAGTCCCCCCACAAACAACACACACCTGGCCCACTTCCCTGTAGCTTGGGGAGACAAAAGCAGCCAGAAATCACCCTACAATGCACCCCAGCAGACATCCCTCCTCCTTTCCTTCTCTCGGTGTTGGGGGTGTCGCAGGAGGAGGCTGGGGATCTGGTAGTCCCTTGCAAAGAGGGAGACCCAAAAATTGCAAATGGGTGGAAGCAGGGAAAGTGCATCTGGCTCCTCTGTTCTTTTCTCTTTTCCCTTCGAAGGCGAAGCCAGAGAAAGGCTCCCATGGGTGAAGTGCTCTGAAGAGGAGGAGGGGCAGCCGAAGCGTGGTCCTCCCAGGGTGGCTTCCAGTCCCTTTCCTGTAGGGCCCTGGGACTGGGGCTGGTGGGACTACAGCCTCCCTTTCTCCCTTCCTCCCTCCAGCTGCTGGGTCCTCTTCTTCCCTGCCTCAGAGGCTGCTCCTCCTGCCGCACCTTGGCCCTGATGGGGCTCTGCCTGCCTCCCTCCCTGCCTGCGAGTCAGATCCATCATTCATACCTGTTGAACACTCTTCTGAATCGATTTTTTTCCCCAAAAGAACCACCAGAAAACCAGTGTTTGAAAAGAGCAATTTTTTTTTTTTTGGCATTCATCTCAATTCAATGTGAGTCAGACTGATTACAGTCAGATCTGAAACCATTTCCAATGGGACACAAGGCACATATAAAGTGATCAGCAAATCACTTTAAATCATAGTGGGAAGGGGCCCTCTGTTTGATGGATGTTGGGAGAAAACACAGGGCTCACCCAGGCCTTGCACAGGTTTGAGCACCTATTCCCTCTAGTCTGCCTGGTTGCTGACTTCTTACCTGATCCTCCAAGCTGTAGGTTTACATAGAGGCTGTGGCTGAAAGTGAGAATCTGCCCATTGTTTTAATATCTCATAAATGTCCTGAGATGATGCTGTATCAAGTGCTTGGAAAGGGAGGACTGTGGAAACTTCAAAATGACATTTCTCTTTCACAGCCTTACCAAATGACAAATTCCTGAATTCTATAGGCTGGCACCATGATATATCAAGTGGCATGAAATTGTTATAAAAGTTTAGTGTGGATATAGTCTTGATCTCCAGCAACTGCCAGACTGTGCCAAGTGCTTTTGCTGGCTCCTGGGCATGGTTATTATGATATCATGATGTGAATCCAAGCTTTCTCCTATGCAGTTTGATTAAGCTGCTGCCGCTGCTGTAGTAGTTCTGACTTATATTTCCCAGAATCTCTCAGAAGGAGCAGCCATTGTGGGGAAATAGTGAGTTGTTTCAGTAGTCACTGCCTCAGGTATTGCTGAATATGGTGCTACAGGATTGCTGCTTTGTGGCATTTCCTATCTGATTGTTAACTTTCCCAGTTCTGTTTCTAGATTGCTCTCCTTAACTTGAACATTTGAAAGCTGCAATACAATTGCATCCATGCACCCATGGGGTGCACCATTGTTAGCAAAAAGCATTATATTACTTCCTTTTTCAGCTCTGCTGAGACATTTGAATCCTTTCTCTTTTACTTTTCATTTGATTTTCTCTTTCCCATTCTTCTTCTTCTTCTCCTGTTTCTCACCCACAATACCTA
Organism: Phrynosoma platyrhinos; assembly: GCA_020142125.1. Lineage (NCBI taxonomy): Eukaryota > Metazoa > Chordata > Lepidosauria > Squamata > Phrynosomatidae > Phrynosoma > Phrynosoma platyrhinos. The sequence goes on from CM034708.1 coordinate 202,389,162, forward strand.
GCTAAACATCTTCTCCTTCCACTTTGTCTTTGTTCTTCTCCTTTCCCCACCTTCCTATAACTTCTATACTCACTCAACTTCTCTTTCCTTCCTTAGTCCCCCCTTCTCTTTCTCTTTTCTCTTGAATACTTCTCCCTCTTCCCCATCTGTTTTTTCTCTCTCAGACTCTTTCTCCTTGTAACCCCACTTCTTTTGTCAATACTTATCATCCCTCCCTTTCTGTCTCCACACTGAACAAATATTGAAACCATGACCACCACAAGATGTTTGGTTTTCAGCATTTCAAGTCTCATTAAACATAGTAGGCTTTGCTTTGATAAATGCTATGAAGTCTTACTAGACAGATGCTCTTTCCCATTTCTCTCTGGCTCTCTCTAACACAATGAAAAGTCAGAACTATTCAATTCATGTTTTGCTTTAGTTTTCTCTCAAGAAGAGAACTGTGTGCTTCCATGCAGCAGCAGAGACCTTGGCAAGGGATCTGGATTGCAAATCAAGATTCATTAGTCAGGAATCACTTAGGTCCAAAACACACTGCAGAAATAATCCAATTTGAGATGGTTTCAACTGCCCTGGCTCAGTGCTAGGGAATCATGGGAATTGTATTTTTTTTCTGAGACATTTAGCCTTCTCTGTCAGAGAGCTCTGGTGCCACAATAAACTACAATTCCTAGGATTCCTTAGCACTGGGCCAGGGCAGTTAAAGCAGTGTGTTTTGGACCGTAGGGGCTATGCAGACTGGCAAAAAGGGGTGCTTTGAGGGTGACTTGTAGGCATGGCCTTTAGATGACGCATGCCTAAAAGTCTCCAGGAAAGCGCCTTCTAGCCATTGTATGCTGAGAAAAGCTGCTCCAAAAAGGAGCTGCTTTTTTCCACTCCTTTGGTGAAGATGCACACCTTTGCATGTGTGTATGTATGCAGCAACACTGATGCACCAGAAAACAGCCATATAAATGCACTGTCACACGTGCGGTGGAAATTGACTCAGCGATCCAGAGCATGCGCCCTACGATGTAGGCTTTGATTTAAAGTGCCCTATGCTTCCAAGTGTGGATGCACTGGTGCAGGTATGCTTGAATATTAGAACCCTAACTGTAACCCCCCATATGTGCCCTAGCAACTGTCCTCTGTTGTGACAATAAATGTATTCTGTTGGAGGTATGCTTTCTGTCAGCATGCACAGCAGTTTGCATGAAAGAGGCTTTTGTGACCTCTTCTGTGCAGGTGTGCATAAGACTTGCACACCATTTCCTGGCACGATGGGGGAGGGGCTCCTGGAGTAACATTTGTCCATGTGCCCTGTTAACCATGTCCCTTGCATGACCAACAGCTGCATGTATCAAGTCTGTCCACACAAACCTCCCTTGCATGTACCTCTCCCCTCTCCCCTGATCTGTGTGGGACATGTTTTGTGGAGGACAAATGGAGTAGATGCCTTTTCAGTTGACAAACTTGTTCCTTCACCCCAAGGGTGGCACAATCAGACAGTGGCACCTGTCTATTGCACCCACTCCTTGGGGTAAGCAGAGGTCAGCGAATCCTTGCATATATGTGGGTGTATGACAGATCCTGTGCAGGTGCACAGGGATGCCAGACTTCAGTCACCTTTGTGCACAGAGAGTGACAGGCTGTATACTAGCCTATGACAAGTCCTGTGCAGGTGCGCAGGGATGTTTTCCTGAACAGAACACGTGCACATACATTTGAGAACAAACAAAAATTAAAGCAGCCGCTGCTGGCCCATGCGGTTGCTCCATCTCCCTTTGCAGTGTCCTTGAGGCTGGCAGTGCGGTTGCTGGGGCTTCAATACAGCCTTGGAAAAGCTGAATTGACTCCCCCCAGTGCGATTGCTCCATCCCCGTTTTGGGCAACCTCAGGGCAAGCAGTGCAGTTGCTGCAGCTTAGGGAAAAGGCAACTTCAGGTCACCTTTTCCTGCCCATCTTCATAGTCCCTTTGGGGGGAGCAGACGGCGCAAAGCGCCATTTTCGGGGCAAGGAAGGAGAGGGGCAGCAGAACGGTGGGTGCCCCAACCTCTTCCCCAAGACATTGTCGGAGCGCCGGACCCTTCACACGTCTGGCGCTCCGAGGATGCCTTACCGCCGCAGTGTTCACACACGCTGCGGTGGAAGAGTCGCCGAAGGTGTGCCGGCAGCCTTTTGCGGCACACCTTCAGCGACTTGTGGATGGAGCGCTATTTTAGCACTCCTTCAAGAGGTGGCGAAGCTGCGCCGCGGGGCCGAGGTGTGCAGATACCTTGGCCCCGCAGCACAGCTTCCTGGGGCGGCCCCATGCCACCCGTCTGCTTCCCTCCTTTGTTTACCAAAATGAGCTCAAATCTTCAGGGCCAGACAAACTGCATCTCACTGTACTGAAGGAACTTGCTGATGTACTTACTCTCTGAACCACATGCCATCATATTTGAAAAACTCTTGGAGAACAGGGGAGGTGCCAGAGGACTGGAGAAGGGCCCTCTTTTCAAAACAAAGGCAAAAAGGAAGATCCATGAAACTACAAGCCAGTCAGCCTGACCTCAATACCAGAGTACTTTTCAAAACAGATTATATAGGAGTCTGTCTACAAGTATCTTGATGACAAGGCAGTGATCAGTAGGAGCCAGCATGGGTTTGTCAAGAACAAATCCTGATAAACTAAACTTACACATATTTTAAATCTAGTTTAGTAGATGGCAGGAATGCTATGGACATCATTTATCTGGATTTCAGCAAAGCATTTGATAACGTCCCTCATATTTGTTTGATTAGCAAACTGATTAAATGTGGAATAGATGGAAACACTCTCAGATGGATCCATAATTGGTTGGAAAACCATGCTCAAAGAGTCTTCATCAATGGTTTCACTTCAGTCTGGAAGGAGGTCTCAAGTGGAGTGCCTCAGGGTTCTGTCCTAGGACCATTGCTTGTCAATATTTTTTTCAGTGACTTACTGCCTCGGCAGACGACTAATAGAGTCGTCTTCTGGGCAGGGAAGAGGAGGGGCTGCCGCATGAGCGGCGGCCCTTCCTCCTCCTGAGGTCGCCCCTGGAAGCGTCGGCCATCCGCACGACCAGCGCTTCCAGGTTGCTCTCACGCCGCGGCAGCCGAACGCGCCGCGGCGTTTGAGCCAGGGAAAGTGTGCCCGCCGCTTTTGGGGCGCACTTTCCCTTAAATTTAAAAGGAGTGCCAATTTGGTGCTCCTTTTAGATGCGCCGCAGGAGCGCCGCGGTCCGGAGGCTGAACTCCGGCGGCGCTCCAGACCAGGGCATCTCCGACGCCCTGGTCTGCATCCCCCCTTAGATGAGGGGGTAGAGGGAAACCTTATAATATCTGCAGATGATACAAAACTGGTAGGCATGCCCAACACACTGGAAGATAGCTAGAGAATTTAATAGGACCTAGATAAAGTAGAAAATTGGGCAGAAATTAATAAAATGAAATTTAATAGAGACAAATGCAAAATTCTACATTCAGGCCACAAAAACCAAATGCCCAGGGACAAATGGAGTATACATGGCTCAGCAGTATTACCTGTGAAAAGGACCTTGGGAATATTTTTGATCATAAGTTGATATGAGCCAGAAGGGTGATGTTTCAGTAAAGAAGAAAAATTCCATTATAGCCTGAATTCATAGAAGCATGGCTTCAAAGCCGAAGGAAGCAACCATCCCACTATATTCTGTGTTGCTCAGGCCTCATCTGGCATACTGTGTTCACTTCTGGATGCCTCATTTTAAGAAAGATATAGGCAAGTTGGAGCAGGTTCAGAGAAGGGCAACAAGGAGAACAAAACATATGAGGAGAGGTTGAAAGAGTAGGTCATGTTCAATTTGGTGAAAAGAAGACTGAGGGGACACATGGTTACACTCTTTAAATACTTCAAGGGCTGTCACCAAGAGCAGAGGGCTGTTCTCTGCTGCCCAAGAGGATAGGACCTGGTCTGATGGTTTTAAGTTACAGGAGAGTAGATTTTGATTGAACATTAGAAGGAACCTTTTGGCAGTGAGAATGGTCGGCAATGAACAAATTGCCTAGAGAGGTGGTGGGGGTCTCCTTCTCTGGACATCTTCCAAAAAGGTTGTATAGCTACCTGCTGAGGTTGCTTTAGGGGAGATCCTGCATTGAGCAGAGGGTTGGACTCATTGACCCACGAGGCCCCTTCCAACACTATGGTTCTGTGATACTGTGAACTATAAACTGTTCACTTCAGAGTGTTGACATCCATCACCTTCCCAGGTAAAAATGTAAAGGACTGTAGATTGTAGACTAGTTGCTTTGCACATTATTATTATTTTACATATTTTTCTTCTTAAAGGGTGAATAGGTAGCTGAAAAGATCACTGTTTGTCTTGTAAAATATACTCCAGAAGGCATGCATGGTTTTCAGCTCAGCCGAATTAATTAATGTTCCTGTTGGAATTTTAGCTTTTGCATTTCCTGGCTTCTTGTTACTTTTCTAGTGCATGACCTTAATGTTTTGTTTAGCCTTGGTACTGCAAGATGTGAATTAGAGAGAGGAGGGGTGGGAGGGTGTAAGCTGAGTGATAAAAGCATTCATAAAACCAACCCATTCACAGGTGATTAAGGCTTTTATATAGCATTTTAATTAAAAATCCAAGAGCAAGTTTAGTGCTGCATTGGGAGAGGGTTGTTAAAGCAAAATAGCAAATGCATTTTGCAGTATACACAAGGTCTGCTCAGACAGAAGGACAAATTCTGGGATAGAACAAGGTGAAAGCTCCCCAAAAGGCCATTGTCTTGTCCATACACTTGCCTTTAGTTCCCTTTGATTCTTGCTTGTGGCAAACCATAGCTGTTTCATCCAAACAGGCAAACTATGGTTTGTGCATACGTTAAAATAAGAAACAATTCTTGGAATGCATAGAAAAGAACCATAGAACTGGTGAGCTCAATGTTTTTTGGTAGCTGTTCACATAATTCCATCTGAAATTCCCTACTGATACGGACGAACAGGCTTATGACAAGTGGTGAAACGTCACAGCTTGAAAACAGAGGCATAAAAGGTTCATCTTTGTCTCTCAAGACACAAGATGCTCTGCTTTCAAAATAAAGCTTTCAGCTGTCTTCTCCAATTGCCTAAAGCTTTTCCAGCTCAATTTCCCCTGGTCTAACAGAAGCATGAAGAGTTAAATCAGTAGTGAGCAAAACTCTCCATATATTTGAGATTTCTCAAGTTTCATTCTTTTTTCTCTTTGTGGGAGAGGAAAAATGCAGCAAAAGGATGTCTGTGCTTAGGGTGTATGCTAAAGCCTGCTGTACACTGTCATGCATCTGGATTTGTCCTGGCCTACACTGTTTATTCTAAATATTCCTCACCATAAATACACTCTTGTTGGAGTTCTTAATGTCTCTTCTGTGAGGTCTGAGTATAGCATTTCTGCATTAGTGCTGTCAGCTTCCAGAGGACTTTCCCCCCATTTCATAGTAACTTCTGATATCATGGATTGTGACTTTAAGGAGCAAAGGACATGCACACTGATAACCTACAGGTGTGTTGTAGGAATATTTTAGAACTTTCCTTTTAAAAGTTTTAGCGTGGGTGTCTCTTCACCAGTTTTGGGTTGAGCTATATGAAACTGAATGGTGTATGGATTTGCTACTCTGCTTTGAAAGTCTTTAGGCACACAGAATAAAAGGATAAGGCTGTATTAAAACAAAATTATATGTTCACATGACTTAATATGTTTATTCTGCCTGGGGTCTCAAATGAGCTGTTCTGTTTGGAAAGAAGCTAGCTGCTTGATACACATCCTATTAAAAATGTGGTGCATAAGTTCAGTATCTGCAAGGAATATGGAAACATAGCCAAGTTTACAGTAAGGACGGCAGATGTGCTAACATGAAAGGAACACCAAGGAAGAAACTGCAAAGTGAAGAGAGCAACCTTAAATGGAGGTTTTGTGGGGTAGAGTGGATGATGAATGCCACCGTTTTTATTGACATCTGCTTGGTGGCTTTAAGAGAGACACTGTGGGCAAAAAGCCTCAACAGGGATATTTTTCCCCAACTTGAAGATGTAGTGTTTTTTTTTAAAGTTTTTAACAGATTTTATTAATAGCTTTGCAAACAATCAATATAATCAACACAAAATACTGTGATCAGGATTACTGCTCATCCAAAGATAGTAATGCAACCTTCCCTCATCCAGTAGCCTTTAGATATGTTGAACTATAGTTTTGCTTATGCCCACTCAGAAAGTTCATAACATCTGACAGGCACTAACTAGGTTGGGGAAGTCTGCTGTAATAAACAGGGTAGGTTGATGCAAAAGAGGAAACTTCACATGAAAGTTCAGTGCCCTTGTTGGAGGATTTCTATGAACTATCTCATTCAGTTTGCTGTTGCTTGCTTTGTTTGCATGCTAGTACCCCCTGAATGTAGCAGCTATTATCCACAGCCAGCATGGCCACTAACCATGCAGGCTGGGAGTGATGGGCAGTATTGTGGCAGGCAACGCCAGCACTGGTGTGTGAGATGCTGGTGCCATGCTTGGTTAACATTGCCCCATAATCTGGTACTGTCTGGATACCCATTTGGAGACCTCCTGGGCTATGGGTTCTATCTGTCTCATAGTCCAGTCCTTATGGCACCAGCAGAAGAAGCTCTTAGAAGTTAGGATTGCATTAAAAGTGGTAGCTGAGTCAGAAATTACTGAACACTACTGTTAGGGGCAGAGCCTTTTCTCTTACTCAGTCACTTTCATCTCAGCCATGTGACTGTCCAAACTATGCAAAAAGTCGAAATTTCTCAAAACAGAAAGCTTCATTTCCTACCCCTTTTCTGGAAAAACATTTTAAATCCACAGGGACCTTTCCAGCCAGCTGGGAGGGGAGGAAGAATAAAAGAAGCTGGGTTGGCGATTTGGCTAATGAACATTCCAATATCATAATGCTATAGACAATTAACCAGCCATAGATTTCTTCTGTGTCTTTGTTCACTATTGACACTGGAGGCCTGGATAGATATGCCTTTTTAAAAAGGTACATTGATCCAAAAACCTTACTATTCTAGTTAAAGGTCCTGTGCTCTCCCTCCCGTCTCAGACCCTTTTCTCCAGAATCATAGTCCAATATGCAAACCATTACACCATGCTGGTATAAATAGGTGTCATAAATTGCCTCAGTTCTTCCTGCTTTCTTCAAAACTTGGCTCTACTTACACCAGGGCCAATGACTCTCCCATTGTAGGATACATTTTTACTTCCAAAAATTTCTGTACAATTTATGATAGAAAACAGATTTATTTGTTTTCCTTTCAAGCAGAATAAGAATATCTAATTCTTCTAGATATTACAGAGGAATGCTTGACATGCTGAGGTGCAGGGTGCCAGTTTAAACAACTGATGCTCAAGTAAGGATTGTCTGTACTTTGTTTCACTTTTAAAATGTAGAGGCAGTGTAGTGTTGGGGAGAATGAGAGAATTGAAATAATCATTTGTTTTTCTTCCCTGTGGTTGCTTGCATGCACACAATTTCAGCAATATGTTTTATACTCACTTAGGGCACGGTGTACAGTACACTGCATTGAGTGATTGGATGCATCCCTCAATGAGCCTTTATGAATAAGAGTAGAGCATGGATCCATTTTACCCAGTTTTATGCCTCTACTAGGAAGGACTGGGCATATCAACAGATAGTGAGGTATGAACCAAACATAATATTCTTGTTGTTAGTTGCCCTTGAGTTGACTCTGAGTCATGGCAACCGTGCAGATGAGACATCTTCAAGAATCCCTATCATCTGTTGCCTTGCCCATACCCCCCTGATCGAGTCTATCAATCTGGTCTCTGATCTTCCTCTCTTTCTTCTACGCTCTACCTTTCCTAACATTGTTGTTTTTTCTAGTGATCTGTACCTTCTCATTATGTGGCCAAAGTACGATAGTCTCAACTTGATCATCTTTGCTTCCAAGGAGAGCCCTGGTCTGATCTGTTCAAGAAACCATTTGTTTGTCTTGGCTGTCCACAGTATCCTAAGTACTCTTCTTCATCATCACATTTTGAATGAGATGATTTTCTTTCTGTCTGCTTCCTTCACTGTCCAGCTCTCTCATCCATACATGGTAACTGGGAATACAATGGCATAATTGTATCGCATAATACAATGGCATTGTAAACATAATCTACTCTGTAGGTATTTCAACAGGTCAGGTGCTTTTGTCTGCTCCATTGTTTGTGCAGTGCTGTTTGCAGATTCCCCCCCCCCCCATGCTAGTGGATTTTGGAATGGAAAATAATATGCAAAATTATGCACATTTTTCTACAATGCACATTAATACAAAGTCATTTATGTGCATTTGACAATGTTAAAATGTGCTTCTTCTCCCTTTTTTGTCACAACTCCTTCATCCTCATCCTCCTCATCCATCATTTTCCAAACATAACTCAAGTTTTTCCACAGGCATATACATAAATCCTTCAATCCAGTTTTTATGGCAGTGAACAGTTGCATTCAGGTTGCAGATTCTATTTCTGACACCTTTTCCTTCTTGTCTGTCTTTAACTGCTTGAAGAGTTTCTTCTATCAATAATTGAGAACTCTTCTTCTTTTTGGCTCCAGATAGAATCTTTTTGCACTCTACCCTGATAATATCCCTGGCTTCAGTCCAGAGTTCCTTTGACTCGGTCAATTTGGCTTAATACTGCAACTCTGTTTTTACATTATCTTTAAATTTTACCAGGATGTACATGGCAAAATACATGCCATTTATTTTGGCATAATGGTTGGTTTACTCTTGTTTTTGATATTAGCAATTTATAGTCTGTACTACAATCTGCTACTTGTCTTGTTTTTGCAAAGAGAATGGAGTTTCTTAATCTTTTCTTTCAATTATGTAATCTTATTTGATTTATATATTAGCTGTCAGGTAATGTCCATGTATACAGTCAACTCTTGCTTGAAAAAAGTGTTTGTGATGAACAAACTGTTGATCACAAAATTCAATTGGGGGGCTCCTGCTTCATTTCTTAACCCTAGGCTAAATTTCCCACAATCTTTCATTCTGCTCTGTTTCCTATTTTTTCATTCCAGTTGTCTAGGATTAACAAGAACTCCTGTTTTAGTGTGTGATCAATTTGCTTTTGGACTTGAGCATGGAATCTTTCAATTTCTTGTTCTTCTGCCTCTGTTGTTGGAGCATATATTGGATTATGGTTATCCCAATGGATTTTCCCTGAAGTCTTACTGATATTTTTTGGTCAGACTTTGCATTATATGCTTTGATTGTTTTTGCTACATCTCTCCTCATTATTAATGTCACTCCGTTTCTTCTTAGATTTTCTGACTCAAAATTTCCCATTCCTATTCACTTTAACTTTCTCACTCCATGTATTGCAATGTTGATATGTTCCATTTCTTGTTTTACTATGTCTAACTTCTCTTGATTCATGTTTCAGCTCTCAGATTCCATGTTCCTATGTGTTGTGCAGCTTTGGACTTTTCTTTCATCTCTGGGCACATCAACAGCTGAACATCCTTTTGGCTTGAGCTTAGTGTGTGTACACATTCCTTCAAGTTGCCTATCAACTTGCCTATTGACCCATTAATTTCATAGGGTTTTTTTAGGCAAGGAATAATCAGAAATGTTTTTGGCAGTTCTTTCTTCTGAAATATAGGCTACAGCACATACACAAAAGACCTGCCATAGTAAGCTAAAAGTCCTGCCTAAATAAAAAGTTACTTGTCTGACAGTGGAAAGAGTAGACAGGAAGCCAACTGAACCGAACATGAGAAGGAATTCCACAACTTGGAAGCAGCCAGCAAGAAGGCTTTTTCCTATGTTCTCACCAAACTTATCAGTGATGGTGGTGGGATGGAATGAAAGTCCTTCCCTGAAGATCTTAAGAGCTGAGCAGACAGCACAGAAGGTGAAATACAAACAGTGCAGAATAATATTAAAAGTCATATTCTTATCATCAGTTCCTAAAAACTGGGTAAAATAAGAAAAAGTCTTCACCTGTTGATGAAGAAAACCCATCAACAATTTACATATGAAAATCAGGACATGTGTAGCCATATAAAATTAGAGTGCAGTCATAATGGTGAAAGGTGAGGAAGAGCGCACACGCTAGGAGAGGCTGCGGCAGTTTGCTTTTGGCTGAGTCTACAAGGGGGGGGCAAGATTCCACCCCTTCTCTCTTTTCCTTCCTATTGAGTTAACTGAATGCAAACGACTTTTGCACTTTGAACAAAGTTTGCAGCAACCGAAGCAACCTGAGGGAGGAATTAGGAGAACGGGAGAGAGGGACATTTTAAAAAGCAGCTGAAATATTGGGGTGCCAGAGGATTGATCAGGACTGTTGAAGGGTATGCTGCTGTTGTTGCTAGCTTAATCTTTCCCCTCCCTTGCAAACTTTGTCGTTCTCACAAGCCTGTTGATGTCTTCAGTGTCTGTGTGTAGTGCCATTTTGGTTACCTTTTAGTGCCCATGCTTGTAAAATGGTTTTAGTATAGTATATGGTGGCACTGTTTTTGCTGTTATCTTTATTTATACCCTAATATTTTCCCCAAAACTGGGATCAGGTCATCTCACACATTAATGCAAATACAACATAGGGCCTTTGCAGACTGCTAGAAATAGTGCAAACTGAGTCCACTTTAACTGCCCTGGCTCAGTGCTAAGGAATCGTGGGAATTGTATTTTTTTCTGAGACATTGAGCCTTCTCTGTCAGAGAGCTCTGGTGCCACAATAAACTACAGTTCCCATGATTCCCTAGCACAAGTCAGGGCAGTTAAAGTGGACTCAATTTGCACTATTTCTGCAGTCTGCAAAGGCCCATAATAAAAAATGTTTTCCCCACAAATCCTGGTGCTCTCCAATTGTTTTGGACTTTAGATCCCAGCATTCTTGACCACTGGCTATTGTGTCTGGGGTTATCCAAAATGTTTGGAAGACACGGGGTTATAAATCAAAGCATCTCATCCATCCCTGGACAGGGATGTAGTCTGGGAATTGTAAACCAAAAGCAATTGGACATAGCTCTCTCTCTATGTAGAATAATAGAGAAAGGGGAATGTAAAATATGACAAAATATTTGATAAATCATGACAGTGCTGCTACCCTTGCATCTTAAGTTAGGAGTAACGTTAACTTCATTTTATCACTATGATTGTCTCTGCATTCTTGTCCCATCTCAGTCTCTCTTACTTTGCAGCTGTAGCAAGAGTATATAATGAGGGTCATTAGGGTACAGAGGGTTCATTTTCATTAAAATCTGTAGCCAAGCTTTGTTGAGCAGCACCAGATCTCAGTGGCTATACGTGAATCTTTTTCCAGCATCCATTGGTGGCTGATGTATGTGAGTATCTATTTTGACAGAAGACTCCCCACTTCTCCCCTCCAACTGATACATATTAAACAAAAGGTCTACAGGGAACTTGTATATGAACATTCACTCTGCCTCTCACATACTTTCCAACTGAGCCAATTTGGTAAGGACAGTACTGCTTAATCTTCTGCCACCCCACTATTTCAGGTGCTTTAAAAATACCTCTGTTTCTCTCTCCTACTCCTACTTTCCCCTTTGTCCTCGGATTACTTCAATTGCTCCAAACTGAGTTCAGCGTGCAAAAGCAGGTCTCATTCCATTAACTCAGTGGGGAGGGGGACTGGAGCACGCAAAATCTTGTCCATCCCAGTAAGCTCAGACAAAAGCAACCTGCGGCAGCCTCTCCTAGCTTATGTGTTCTTCCTCATTAATAACTTTTGCGATCTTGAACACAATTTGATGTGCCTGGACCACATGTGTCCCAGTTTTCATCTTTGAAAGATTGGAGGGTATGCCCTCCAAAATGGACTGCATGGCAAAATTGCCACGGGTTGTTCTGTGTTGCTCAGGGTAATGCCTGTGCACTTCACTGGACGGCCTCGTCTCCATTGATCAGTATGATCCTGGTTGTTTTTTTGCACAAGTCGGGCCAGCTTTGTAATAACTGAAATACAAAATAGCACTAAACTAATCCTTCATCCTCTCTTCCCCCATGTATGGACTGCTGTTATTTCTCGGTAAAGAAAAATATTTCTCTTTCCCCCTCTGTTCATGGGGGTGTTCGGCCCCAACCTTCTTGCATTGCTGTGCTTCGCTATTAAGGAATGCTACTGGATGTGCATCCCTCCTTGTCCATTCTACCTCTGAGGGATAATCCTTTGCAAACAAACCCTATATGTATATATGTGTGTGCAACCACACACACATATACAGACAATAATCCACAAATAAGAGTTAACGAATTCCTCCTTTACGTCGTCTCTTTAAAATTGCAGCATGCCTCAGTCCAGAGACGTGTTTTTTAAACCTTTTTCTTCACAATGAATGTCTAAACTTGGACTAAAGGCTTGGAAATTTTGTAAGGAGGAGGGGGAATCACCCTGAGTGCAGAGTCTAGGCTAGAATTCCAGAGGAAGTGGAGGGCCTCCAGTCTTGCACAGGAAGCAATCTTGGAGCAGACCTTAAATGCCAGATTCCAGGCAGAGTTTAACTAACCACTGACAGCTCTGTAAACAAAGCAGGGACAAAAAGAGAACAGCTTTCCCTTTTCTGGTAGTCATTTAAAGTCTGAGGGCCTGCAGGAGAATTCTCCTATATTTGTCTCGATAGGATATAAACCAAAGGCTGAAAGAGCTTTGCATATGAAGGAACTATAAGGGGAGGAAATATTTCATGGAGTAAAAAGATCAAGGAGAAGGTAGGTACATATTTCATCTGTACACTCTACAGTATACAGATTAGGTCCCCCCTTTTCAAAAAACAAACAAACCACCAACTTTCAACTTTACTTTGTGAAGGAGGATTTATAGCAAAATTGCTTTCGACTGGGTGGTATTTTAAACTTCAGGTTCTCTCTCTTTCCATTCTTTCTCTCCCCCTTGTCTTCTTCCACTTTGATTCTACCTTGAATCTTTCTAAAATGTCTTTTTTACCTTTGTGGATAACAAGGCAAAGCATTCTTTAAGTTCAGGATAATATTTTGCCAGGTTTTTTTCTTAAAAAAGAAAAATACAAATTTGCGCTTGTTTTTGTAAGCTTGCAGTGGTACAATCGTGATGTTAACAATTAACTAACCTCATTCAAAGCTCCAGTAACCAAAGTAATGTAAACAAATACTTATACTGTTTATATTCTTATATTCGGCATGCTCTTAATGATTATGCTATATAGGAGTGCATTGCTCTCCTAACATTTGTGCAATTTCAGCAAAGAATACATTATTAAACAGTTATTTTTTTTAAGGAATCCATCTGCACTTATACAAAGTTACAGCTTAGTTTTAAAACATAATCTCTTAATTTATAGATAGGGAGACAGATTCCAAAATTGGTTGTATATATCTTATAAATTGATTAAGAAAACTTTAGTTATTGTCTTTAGAGAATCCATTTTATTAGGAAAACTGTATTTGGATACTGATTTTAAAAAAGAAACAGCAAGTTAATTTAGCTTTGTCTGTTGAAGGCATCTTTAATTGCCATGTCTAGTTCTAACTTATTTCCTGTTCTCCCTGTCTATTTCGTTTAACAGTTCAGTCTCATTTGGGGCTTTTATCCAAGTCTGAATATACGCCATGGATGACTTTGAACGTCGCAGAGAACTCAGGAGGCAGAAACGAGAGGAGATGCGCCTGGAAGCAGAGAGGTAATAAGTGATGCAATTTTTATTTGGGATTGTTGTTATGGTTTTATTTTTTTTAATTTAAATTGGCATTGTCCTTGAGTTTTCCTTCAGTTGAATATTGGTGTTCAGTGCAACGGACTGTGCTGGCTAGACATTTTGCAACGATTCTTCAACCACTAGGCCTTTTATTGTAAACTCCATTTGCTACCTATTATGCCTTGAATTACTGAACTGCAGGAGGAGGAGGAGACAGAAAGCAGAAATGAATCTGTTTCTGGTGTTTATAGGTCTTATTAGAATGAAGCAGGAGGAGTTGGTAATAGCCATGTTTAAAGTGTCTAATTACTGTCTTGTACACACAGTTGTATTGGGAGAGCCTGCAGCGAAATTACAGGGTGTTTGAATAGAAGCTGTTTGAGAACATTTTTAATGTGTTCTAACAGTATATTATGTAACAGCAAATAGTATTACCTATTATTTGTGAAAAGAATTTCTGATTTTAGGGTAGTCCTTTTAACATGAATCCTGTGGAACTACTTCTTGCCTGCTTACAGTGGTGGAAAGTACAGCAGAATTTTGTTCTGAAATATTTATACCAAGGATAAGCACCTGGTGGACAGTAATCTGGTGCCAGCAGAGTACCTAATCCAAAGGAAGCTTGCCAGAGTAGATGCTGTCAGCACTTTCCCTTGAGCTGAGACACAGGCAAAGGGTCCGTCTCTCTCTCTCTCTCTCTTTCTTTCCTCTTTCCTGCCTTCAAATTGCCTGTTGACTTATGGCAAACCCATGAATTTGATAGGGTTGTCTTAGGCAAGGAATATTCAGAGATGGTTTTGCCAATTCTTTCCTCTGAAATATAGCTCACAGCACCTGGTATTTGTTGGCAATCGCCCATCTAAGTACTAACCAGAGCTGACCCTGCTTAATTTCTAAGATTAGATGGTATCTGGTGCCTTTAGGGTATTTAGGTGGCTAAAGGGCTTTCTCTGTAATAGTGGGAAGAGAGAATGAAGTTTGCCTTATGCATGTGAGCCAAGAGGCAGATGAAAAGAAAGGAGGTACATATATGGATAATTTTGGTAGGTGGTGAGTGACTGTTATTGCTCCTTCCGAGTGTGTGTCTGAATGGTAAGCCAATGGATGAAGCAAAGACTCCTTGCCCTTGAATCTTTGTTCAGTGCAACATACAGCTTTTGTTGAGAAATGAGTTGCCAATTGGGTATTTTGTGTCATTCAGCCTAAGCTTTGTAAAACTAGACAAGATAGTTGTATCACTTTGGTCAAGTTTGTTGAAAATTTTTGATGGAACCCCTGGCTTAGACAACTCAGGGCCTTTGCAGACTGCCAGAAATAGTGCACATTAAATTGAGGCACTGCCCTTGCTCAGTGCTTGGGAGTCATGGGAATTGTATTTTTTTCTAAGACATTGAGCCTTTTCTGTCAGAGAGCTCTGGTGCCACAATAAATTACAGTTCCCATGATTCCCTAGCACTGAGCCAGAGCAGTGCCTCAATTTAATGTGCACTATTTCTGGCAGTCTGCAAAGGCTAAGTTGCTGTTATTGTTGCTGTGTTGTTGTGTGTCTTCAGGTTGTTTCTGATTTATGGCAACCATAAGGAAAACCTATTGGTGTTTTGTGGGTTTTTGCAAGATTTGTTCAGAGGCAGTTTGCTATTGCTTTCCTCTGAGACTGAGAGTGTGTGACCTGGTCACTCAGTGGGCTTCCCTGCCTGAGTGGGGATTTGAACTCCGGTGTCCTGGAGTCTTAGTCCAACACTCAAAGTGCTACACCACACTGCCTTGAGACAAATTTGTATGTGAATACAAAACAGGGATACATGAAAGCTGTCAGCTAGCTCTGAGTTGAGGTCTATGGGGCAAGATGTTCTTTGTGGGACCCCTCACCCACCCAAGCTTCCTTTAGCAGTTATATTTGTTGTCCTTTCCATTCCTGGCCCTCTGGACCCAGTTGGCACCAGCTGTTATTGACCAAGATTGAGAGAGAGAAGGAGAGGAAGGCAGATCAAAGCAAGTGGAAACTACTACTTCTTCTCAGTCTTCTCACTTCTTGGGCTCAAATAGAGCACAGGTCAACTATAGTCTCTGGGCAATTTGGTTTGAAGGTTTTTCTAAAGCTCCAAACCAGTTAAATTTGTTTGACTAGAAAGCATGAAGCAGTATCTGAAGCATTCTGGAAGAACATGACATCCTGCGGAGAGGAGAACTATTGTTGCTGCTTCCAGTTCTGGCAATGGAAAAAGGTTCCCTTGTTCTGACATTATGAAGAGTTTCTTCTATTCCATCCCCCCACGCTGAAATCAGAGATGTTGCCTCATTTCCATAGCCTGCAAATGGGCTTCAAGAGTACAGTTGCCCACTCAGCTCTGTCTGGAACTGTAAGAATATGTCTTCTCATCTGCCTGTTGATTTAATGTGTTTTATAATAAGCGACACCTAAAAAATGGCACCCCATATTCTGAGGTGTCTGAAGTTTCACACTTGAGTCTTCTGCATCTGATGATAAGGCACAGATTGGTACCTTTTCTTGTCCATTTTTCTCCATTCCACCATCATGAAAGAATAGCCACAGCTGACATCTGAATGTCTAAAACAGAGAGAGAGGAGGTTTCCAGGTTAAAATGTGTTGTTTCAAGGCAAGTATAAGCCTCAGCACCTCTCTGTTTCATGTGAAGTCGTAGGCTTTCATGGCCGGCATCCATAGTTTTTTTTGTGGGTTTTTTCGGGCTGTGTGGCCATGTTCTAGAAGAGTTTCTTTCTGACGTTTCACCAGCATCTGTGGCTAGCATCTTCAGAGAAAACTATCTGAAGATGCTAGCCACAGATGCTGGCGAAACGTCAGAAAGAAACTCTTCTAGAACATGGCCACACAGCCCGAAAAACCCCACAAAAAAAAACCTATCTCTGTTTCATATTTGGTCACTGCATAAAGGATTGTCTGTTGCTTTACATATTTCAAAACAACAACTTAAAACATGGAGACATACATATTAGATTCCTTACCTTTGTGTAATAGTAATACTAATAATAGTATCACTGTTGTGATCATTATATGACTCTAATCACAAATTAGTGTAAAAGCAGACATTAGTAGTGACACAGAGATGATTATACTGTTTTTTTTCTGGTAGCATCTAGTACAGGGGTAGGCAACCTTTTTTGGTCCTGGGCCGGTCCCCCGAAGTCCTCGTCTCCGCTGGGCTGAGGGGGGGGGATGGCGGCATGCATGCTCACGCGCGTGCGCGCACCCCCGCCGCCACTGCTGCGCTGCAGCCGCCATTTTGAAAAACAAAATGGCAGCTGCGATGCGTTTGCGTATGCGCAGGAATACTGCACATACGCAAACGAGTCGTGGCCGCCATTTTGGAAACAAAATGGTGGCCTTGACTCGTTTGCGCATGCGCAGTATTCCTGCACATGCGCAAACGCATAGTGCCTGCCATTTTGGTTTTCAAAATGGCGGCCGTGGTGCGCGCGGCGCACGGAGGAGAAAATGCGCCATAGCGGCGGCGGCAGGGATTGGCCTGGGCCAGTAAATCCGGCGACCAGGGCCGGAACCGGCCCAGGGGCTGTAGGTTGCCGACCCCTGATCTAGTATAATGTAGCTTATGTGCCTGCCTCACCTCATTGGCTGATCACAACAAGGAAATATATGATATCCACTGCTTGGGAAAATATCTTGACCTCTCTTTTTGAAGTTGTAATAAAAATATATAACATGTCTAAATTCTAATATTACCATGTCATATGTAATACTATCCTCCAGAGCAGTCTTTCCCAAGCTGATGCCCTCCATTTACATCTGTTGAACTACAACGCTAATCACTTCCATTTGGCCATTCTGGGTGGGGATGATAGAAGTTACACTTGCCCCTCCATTTTTGAGGACTTGAAATCTGCGGTCTTGATTATTCACGGAGGGGCAAGCTTTGTTAAATTAAATGGCGTGCGCGCGAGTGTGTGGCCAGTCAGGCCAATGAGGCTTGATTATTAGCAAGTTTCCATTTTCGTGGGGGGTGTGTGTCTGGAATGGATCCCCTGCAAAAACTGAGGGGCTACTGTATAGTGTAAGACATTGAGAGATCACCAGGTTATAGAAGCCTGCTCTAAAAATAAAATGGGAGGTGGTGGTAGTGGTGGTTATGGGGAGAGGACCACTGGAGTAGTAGCATGTCCTCATCTCTTGTAGCATCTAGTTCCATATTTAGTGGTGACCTTTAGAAATAATACCTAATTCTCTCTAAATGACTCAAATGCAGCCAGCCATAGTCTGTTCACTTCAGCCCTCCATCTGCTTCTTTTTTTTTTTTTAAAGTTTAGCTTAGAGGCTAAAATGTGTATTTTGCTTGATTTCCTCAAGTCGAAAATGACTGAAAAAAGTTTGCTCAGCCTTCCCAAGAATATGTTCATGGAGAAGTCAAGCGTGAAGACTTAGGCCTGAAATGGCATATATGAGGAAACGTATACGTTATAGCCGTCAACTGATTAAAGATTGATTAGCTGTGCTATTGTAACTAATTAAACAACTGGTATAAAACGCACAATATTTCCAGGTTTTAAAACACACTAGGGATTTTACAGGAATCTTGCTTCATTCAGATCTGGCTTGAATTATTCTAGTTTCAGTATTTCCTTCCAACCCCCACACTCCATCCTCTTTCTTGATTTTTCCTCTTGTCTCTTTTGGCAGAGATTGGTGGCACAGTAACAGGTATTTTGAATTCTTCTCTATATGCGTGACCAACATCTGAGATATCTGCAGTTCTAACATTCTATGGATATAGCCATCTTGGGCTTTGTGGTTGTTTTCAACTGCTAGGAAAGACTGGGATTCTCAGCTTACAAAGTAAAGCTAGTGTTATCAGTATGAAATGTAGCCAAAGTTTAGTAAAATTATTTTTTGGTTTACAACTCCAAGAATCTTTCTGTCCATGCTGACTGGGGGTTCTTGGAGTTTTAGTTCAAAAAAGGAACTTTGTCAAGCTCTGAAATCTGGGTTTACTGCAACTTCTATAGAAAAAAAAAACCAATCACCATTTTGGGGTAGATATACACTAGTCAAATATTGTGCTGTACAGATTTTCAGAAGTAGCAATGTTTTTGTAAGGACCAAAATAATTTTACTAAAGCTCCCTTGTATTTTTGAGATGTTTTCATAATTGTCTATGGGCGTTTTCACACGGGGCTTTAGGCGGACGCAATCCTACCTCCATCCGGCCCCAGTCCGGATCCTTTGCAAAGTTTTTCACACGATGTCGCAGCAAGCCCCGCCCCATTCAGTGCCATCCCCGGCGCTAGCCGGCGTCAGTCCGGGGCCTTGCTCCGTGTGTTCACACGACATCGCAGCAAGCCCCGCCCCCGCCCCGCCCCATCCAGCGCCATCCCCGGCGCTGGCCGGCATCATCCCCAGTCTTTGTAATTCCTTTTTTTTAAAAGGAATTAAGTTGCTGCTGCTGGAAGCAATCAAGAGCCATTCCGGAATGCTGCTGCTTTCACAGGTCTGAAGCTGCAGGATCCATTCTGGAATGGCTCTTGATTGCTTCCAGGCGGCTTTGGACATTCAAGTGTGAAAACGTCCTATCTGTCTGTCTATCATCTGTCTGTCTGTCTTTCCATCACGTCTCAGAAATTTAGCAGAGATGATTGGAAGTTAACTCTTAAATCAGCTTCCTGTTTCTCAGATTTTAAGGCCTTTTGCAGGGCCGAGCTACAGATTTTCATTTTCTTTTGGATGAGAGAAATCCAGGGACTTTTGATTTATTTGTAATCTTTGCTAGCAGACTGCAAGCAGATAAGCTAGCTATTTTGTGCAAGAAGGCACTGAATTTCTTTGGTAGTTTCTTCAACTGTTACTAATCTGTCTCTGCCTCTTTTGCAAACTGCTGGAGTGGACTTGCCTAGTGCTTACCTGGTGCTTATCTCTTTGAAAATATAATAGTGATCTCTAGGTATCTGCTGGGATGAACAGTATATCATAGAATCATAGAATCATAGAGTTGGAAGAGACCACAAGAGCCATCCAGTCCAACCCCCTGCCATGCAATCAATACCAACATACCTTTCAACAAGCCCTTATTTAAGAGGGACAGTCTCAATTAATCCTCTATCCTCCCAATTTTAAAACTGCTTTTTAAATGTCCCAGTTTTGCTCTCATCCTCCCACTTTCTCTGCTTCATCCTCAGCCTTACTTCCATTGCTGAAACTGAATTTGAAGTGCAAAATTAGTTTGCACTTGATTAACTCACTGGAGATGAGAGCAGTGGGTGGAATCTCATCATTCCCTCTATACTCTTGCAAAAGCAAATAGTTGCACCCTATCCTGGCTGATCTGTTGTTCCTCATTAATAACTTTTGCCATCCTGACCACACTCTGATGTAGCTGGGCCACACTGGTCCAAGTTTTTATCTGTATAATGCTGGAGGGTATGTAATAATATACATGGGTCATTGAGTCCAACCTGCTTCTCAAAGTCTGCAATGCAGGAATCTATAATGCAGGATGCAAGTATAGCTTCCCTGACAGATCATGGTCCAGCCTCTCCTTAAATATCTCCAGCCAAGGAGAGCCCACCCCTTCCTGTGTTAGACAGCTTGCAATGTTAATAAAGCCCTCCTAACATTTAGCTGAAATGTTTCACCTTGCTGTTTCTACTGTTGGTTCTAGTTTTGCCCTCTGAAGCAACCGGGGACATTGTTTGCTCTGTTTCCTTTGTGTGAGAACTCTTCAGATATTTGAAGACACAATTTCCTCTGTAGGCTAAGTTTCTTCAGATCATTCAACTGTTCCTCAAATAGGACTTGGTTTCTATCAGTTATCTCACCATCTTAATTCAGTTTATCTAAACATTCTGGGGCTGTTAATCAGCAATCACCTAACAAATCAAATAAGTCAGCTTATGGCAAGCGTAGTATGAGCAAAGGAGACATCTAGATGGTGGTACCAGTTGTCCTACCAGTTCTTTGCCTCCAGTGTTTCAAGATTATATATTTCAAGGTTACATAGTTCTCTGGAACAGTTCTGTATACCCAGGACAGAATGAGGTGACACAAGAGATGCCTGACTGCCACCACAAGCCACAACTTTTACATCTTCTGTTCTCCACTAATGTGTCATTATCACACTCATGAGTTTCCCAGTCTGTACAAGTGGCAGTCAATGAAATGGAGATGAGCAAACATAGAACTTAATGACATCACGTCACATGTTTTCCTTCAGTATTATCAGAAAGAGAAATGGTTGTTTTTGACTGTTACCTAATTTCGCTCACGTTGTCAAGTCCCGATCTGTGTGATTGATTCCAGAATTAAGTAGGTCTTATATATTTGTAGTTTGAGTGTTAGACTATGACTCTGGAGTCCAGGGTTTGATTCCCAGCTGGGCCATGAAACCCACTGGGTTACCTTGGGGAAGTCATATGCTTTCAGACTTGAGAGAAAGCAATGGCAAACGTCCTCTGAACAAATCTTGCCAAGAAAATCCCATGACTGTGTCATCTTAGGATCGCCATTAGTTGGAAATGACTTGAAAGCACATAACAACAACAAGTATGGTGGTCCCTCCATATTCGCTAGGTTTAGGGATGAAGGACCCCTGTGAATGTGGAAAAACTGCAAATAACAAAACACTATTCTTTTTACCTGAAAGAACACCTCTCTAGAAATCTCCAGATCCTCAAACTCTGTGGTCAACATCTGCCAGAGGTTGATCATAGCATCATACTGGAGAACCTAAAAATGCTCTAGGAAGTTCTAGGTTCTCCAGCACAACTCTGTGGTCATCTTCTGGCAGAGGTGCACTAGAAAACCCAGAGATTCCTAGAGAAAACATATTATTCAAAACTACAGATATTCAAATCCGCAAATGTCAAAACTTCAGCTGTGGAGGGACAACTGTATTTGTTATGCAAGTGAGTGGCACAAATACCTTTACTGAAAAAGAAAAACAGAATGGCTTTTAAAAAAAAACAGGTTGATAACAACTATACTTATCACAAACTATTAAAAAGCAAAACTATAATTAATTAATTTAATATGCCCTGCTTTTACTGCAGTTTGGAATCTTTCCAGGATAAGGCCTTTGAATCTTGATTTAACCCCCCCCCTCCAAACACTAAAATGTGATATTCCACACTCTTAAATATCAATATTTTAATAGCATTTTTGCAGAGGTTGGGAAAGTTTCCTTTTTGGGGGGGATTATAACTCACAAGATCACCCAGCCACCATAGTCAGTAGACATGCTGACTGGGATATTTGGGAAGTTGTAGTTCAAAATGTAACTGTTCCAACATTTGAATTTTTCATTTTGGATTCTGGCTCAAGAACCAGGCAATCAATGCTTATGTTATTTCTGTTAAACACCCTGTGGTGATGTTTCAATTGTAGCAATTATAACTCCTTCAACAAAGTAATTTGACATCTTCTTTTATAATCTTTATTATCAGTTATTTTTTCTTACAGAAAACCTTTAACCTTGTTTGATTCAAAATTGAAGATAGGGAGTTTTGATCCTTGTGATCTGTAGCGTAGTATGAGCAAAGGAGTACTGTATGCTGTACTGTACTGTTTTTATTGGCTGCTACATTCAACAAATGTATTCTGTGTCATGTTCTAGATAGAGCAAAGATTTCTTTTCTCATAGTGCAAGAGTCCAGTGAATCTGACTCGTGGGAGGTTCCAAAGAGACAGACAGAAATGTTTCCTTAATATACTGCATAGTTAATCAATGGAATTCAACTACTTGACTAAAACATCCCTTTAATATCTACTTGATATCAAAAAGAGAGGGTACAGTGGAAGGCTAAACCTTGGGGGTCACAGTGGGGCATACTTAGTATTGGCATTGCTAATTTAGAATATCCTGAATTCGTCTTTACAGTTTTCTAAGCAAGACTGGAAAAGCCCATTTATTTTAATGTCTAATTTTGTGGCTTTTCAACATTTGTGTTTTGGTTGCTGCTTTTAAATTTGTTATTGCAGCAACTGATATGAGATCATTTATTATTATTATTTTTAAGCTCCGTTGTATCTTTTTGAAGACACTCTCTGAAAAGAAAACTGGGGTGCAGATATTAAATATGTCATATAGTAAGTTTCATTAAAAAAGAACACACATTGTGAGACCAAAGCACTGGAAAAGGCCTATAAAACTACTATAAAAACTCTTTCAATTATTTGGAGTTCCAGAAAATCTGGAAAGAGGAATACAAAAATAAAATAAACAAAACAAATGGACCTGCAGGAAAATGCTACTATGTGGAGTGCTTCGATTGAGAGTGCCAACCAGCCTTTTCTATGTTTATGTGTACATACATTCAAGTATCACGACTCAAGAATTTCATAGGATTTCATTAGACAAGGAATACTCAGAGATGGTTTGCTATCACTTCCCTCTGAATATAGCCTACAGTACCTCATCTCCCTTGGTAGTCCTTGCCAAAGTATTAATGAGACCTGAACCTGCTTCCAAGATCAGATGGGATTTTGTGCCTAAGTGTATTTAGTCCTAGGATTTCAGATGGGTTTCCCCCCAGACCTAGTTGGAAATGCTAGCAACTGAACCTGCTGGGACATCTTTTATGCAAAGCATCTGCTGTACCACCAAGATATGTCTTTGCTCAAGGGGTCAAAACAAGAGAAGAACTCCAAATAAAATGTCTTTTCAAGATCCCCTTCAGGGCATATGCAAACCACACAATTTTACAGTGAAAAGATTTATTTTCCTGGCTCCAGCTGAAGACTGCCAGTGCTGCTGTTACAGCTGAAAAGGCATTTTTATTAAAGGACTTTGTTGTTTATGACTTTAATTTTCATCTGCTGATTTACAACAGTGATGTAAAGAGACCCATAAGTGAGTGTAAGTACTGTAACTATTTAAGAAAATATTTGCACTCACTTTAAAAAGCTGCTCATTGAAAGCATTTTCCTCTAGGCTAGAAGTCCAAGAATCTTAGGAGACTGCATATGTATGTGCTTCTGTGTTATCGGTTGGGATGATGGCTCTTCTTGATTCTTCCAAGTCTCCTAAACATGTGAAAAGTTTTCCATAGCTTCCTTAGTTTCATTCTCTTTTCAAGCATTCAGATATCTCAAGTTTGATGTTTCAAAAGTGTTTTGTTTACTGAATTATTGCCCCAGTGCTAGAATTATTGCTTGGAAGCACCAGAACGTCAAAGAAAAACCTTGAAATTACCTTCTTATATAAAGACTGTGATAGATAGGATTATCCTTGTAAAAATGCTGATGGGGCTGCATCGGCACTGCAGAAATAATCCAGTTGGACATCACTGTAATTGCCATGGCTCAATGCTAAGAAATTCTGGGAACTGTACTTTGTTGTGGCACCAGAGCACTCTAACAGAGAAGGCTCACAAAACTACAGTTTCCAGAATTCCATAACATTGAGCCATGCCAGTTAAAGTGGTGCAAAACTTGATTATTTCTGCAATGCAGATGCAGCCCAGGTTCTTCAAGTATTCCCAGAAATCAGATTGATTATGTCAACCAAGTTGTTGGTATAAATGTAATTAAACCACATTAAAAAAATTAAACCAGAACATAAAGTATTTCCCCAAAGAAATTTGATGTAATCTTGAGGGTGCAACTAAAAACAATGCCAGATTTTTTTTCTGGGAGTGGATAGTATAGCACAGGAGCAGGCAAATCTGCCACCTCTGATACAGTATGTGCACCATCAGTGACAAAAGGCCATAACTCAATGGCAAATCATATGCTTTATGGGTACAAGGACCTAGTTCTGTGTCTTCTACAGTTAAAAGGCTAGTAAGTAGATCTCTCTCAGGTTCCGAAAGCTTTTACCTGTAAGGTATAAGAGAACTATTTGATAATTGTTTACTGCTCATTGTGGCAATTGGTGTCTTCTCCCATCGTACTTAGTAGGGTCATCCACTGCCAATAGATTTGAAGATAGGTCTTGATACAGGAACCTCAAAGCAAGATTAACTTTTAGTTAGAAGTGGGATTTTTTTAAAGCACACAAAAAGGTAAGTTCTGGTGAGCAAAAAGAAGGGGAAATTCAGTTGTGGGTTTGAGGCATTTTTCTTCTGAGGTTTTATTGGTTTATTGCTTTTGCAGTCTGATGATAACTGCATAAGTGAGTTTGGCAGGTCTCCTTAGAAGTTCAGATTTGTAGAAAATAGTGGTGTTTTTATGCTGCTGTCAATGAGAAGATAAGGCAATAAATGTTAGGCATTTGTTTAATTTTGTATAAAAATAGCATAAATATGTTCAGATTTCAGTCACCATTATGATTTTCAGTGGGTTTTTTTTTTTTTTTTTGCTTTTAATTGAAAGTTCTGTTCCAGTCCCAAGCCTTTTTGTTCTGAAACAGGTCATATTGATTCCAATGGGAACTTTCAGGTAATGTGCTTGGGATCATATCTTAGTGGCTATATTTCTCTAACATGATAAACATTTTTGGACTGATTTCTTTCTCTAAGGGCCATTGCTCAAATCACTGGAGGAGCAGCTGTGTTTGGGGCATGTAATTTAGCCATAGAATCTGCAGGAGAGCCATAGACTGGAGAGGTTATTTGAACTCTTGCTTGGTTGGTGATCTAGGGCAGTAGTTCTTCACGAGGGATGAGGTTCCAGAAGTTGTTGGGCTTCAGGGATTCTGGAGCCGAGTTCTAACAACGTCTGGTGATTTCTCCCACCACTTGAGAACCATTGATCTAGGACAGTAGTTCCCAACCCTTGGCCCTTCATTTGTTTTATACCTCAGCTCCCAGAAGCCCCAGCCAACTTGGCCAAGTCAGGAATTATGGGACTTGAAGTCTGGAGGACCAAAAGATGGGAAACACTGATCCAGGAAATTCCTTGACCTTGTGGACTAGATTGGGTACTGTTGAGTTTCTTGGAGCCTCACCAACAGTTCTGGGGTTGGGGTGGAGGCTTTTCCATATCCTATGAGCAGGGCTTTTTGTCCAACACTTGGGGAAAATAAATAGTGAAGCATTTCTGATTTCTGTATAATTTGCACCTCA
>CM034708.1:202483453-202494237 GCA_020142125.1 Phrynosoma platyrhinos
GGTGCAGGGGGGCCTTTCCAAGGCCCAGGGAATCCCCACCCCATGTGGGGGGACCTTCCAAAATGGCGCCCACATCGTGCACGCATACACGTGTGACGTGAGCACCATTTTGGAAGGCCCCATGGCAGCATAGCCGCCATTGGGCCCTGCGTCGCTTTCCTGGGCCTTTCCAAGCCCCCCCACTTTCCAAGGGCCACCGGCAGCTACACAGCCGACGTGGGCTCTTCCAAAATGGTGCCCGCGCTCACATGCGGCGGTGGTCCCAAGGCCTACGCAGGCCGCACGCAGGCTGTAGGTTGCCGACCCCTGGTCTATACTGTCAATCAATTTTGTCTTCTAGTCTGTTTTTGGGCCCAGTTCAACATGCTGGTTATGACCTATTAAGCCCTATATGGCTGAGTTTTAGGCTATCTGACAGAGTTTTTCTCCCCATATGAGCCACACTAGGCCCCGAGATCCTTAGGAGGGGCCTTTCTTTCAGTCCCACCACGGTCACAGGGGCCTTTCTTTCAGTCCCACCACAATGTTTTAATGTTGTTCTGTTTTAAATGCTGTTGTCCCCCGCCCCGATTGCTCTGCAGAGGGGCGGGCTACAAATAAAAATTTATTATTATTATTATTATTATTATTATTATTATTATTATTATTATTATTATTATGGCTGGTGGGATGAGAGACAAATGTTCTTGGTGGCTGCCCCTAAGCTCTAAAACTCCTTTTCCAGGGTGGCCGGAATGGACCCCTCCTTTGTGTCTTTCCATTGGCAGGCAAAGACTATTTTTATTTTAATGGGCTTTTAGAACTATTTTTTTTAAAAGAAAGAGCTTTAGAGAGTGCTATATTGATTTCATTGAAATGTTTTAAAAAACTTTTTATCCTTTTAAAGTGTATGTTTTAAATTGTTTTAAACTATTTAAACTGTTGTGAATAGTTACAGGTTGAGTCTCCGTTATCTGAAATGCTTGAGACCATAGGTGTTTTGGGTTTTGGAATACCTATATTTACATATACATATATACAGAGATATCTTGGAGATGTTTAAACACATCATGTGTACCTTATAAACGTAACCTGAAGATAATTTGATACAATATTTTTTAATGTTTGTGTACACTAAACCATCACAAAACAAAGTTGTCACAATCTCAGCCATGAAAAAAGTTTTGGTTTTTGGAGGATTTTGGAATTGTGGACAAGGGAGACTCAACCTGCATTATTAATATTGTGAACCCTATTTTAGTCTTGGTATTTCTGTGTTTTAGCTGTATTGTACTTGTTTTAAATTGCAAGGTATCTTGAATCCAAATTTTGGAGAAAAGGTGTGGTATAAATATAGTCATTTTTTTTCCTGATCATGGTAATAAAGCTGTGGGTTTCTGAGTAGTACAAATAAATCTTTGATATTTCCAGTTTGAAAGGGATCAGGAGGTGGTGATGTAAAAGAACTTGGAAAAGTTACTTTATTCACGCTGTTTCAGAATTCTGGGAGCTGTCCAAGAATTCCAAAAAGTAACATTTCCAAACTTTGTTGAGACTCTGAAGAGCCATGTTCAGCCAAAGCAGACAAGATTGGGCTAAGTGGACAAACAGTTTGATCTAATATTAGCCAGCTTCCTATATTTCTTCTGTCTCTTTGTTAGGCTAATGCAGATAGCCTATTGGATTCTAGAGCTGCTTGATATTTTCATGTAAGTTGTTGTTCAAGTGGGTCTGAGATTTCATGCAAATTCTGTGTCTTACAGCATTGGAGACGAAGAGACTAAAAGTACTACAACAATTACCACAGTTACAAATACTCAAGGTGATGGAGATGATGATGCTGTTTTCTTGGAGAGAATGGCAAGGAGAGAAGAAAGGCGCCAGAAACGTCTTCAGGAAGCCCTGGAGCGCCAAAAGGAATTTGACCCAACAATTACTGATGAGAGTCTGTCATTCACGAGCAGAAAGGTGATGAACAATGTTGAAGAAAATGAAACTCCAGAGAAGGAGGAAAAAGTGGAAACCCACCAAAGACGCTATGAGGTGGAAGAAACTGAAACCATCACCAAATCTTACCAGAGGAACAATTTGAGGGAAGATGAGGGAGACAAGAAGAGGGATGAAGAAGACAAGGAGGAGGCAGAAGATGACAAGGCCAAGGAAAGAACCATAGAAGATAATCAGGTAGAAGTAACATTAGAAATGAAAATAGTAGACAATGAGGAGGAAGCTGCAGTGTCGGAAGTGAAACATCTCGAGGTAAATGCAGAAGAGGAAAAAGTAGAGAATGATACAACTGTCCTAGTGGGGAGTGGGGAGCCCATAACTATTACGATAGCTCTAGATCAGAAGAAGGATGAAGAAAATGAGGATGAAGCAGAAAAGCAAAAATTAGAGGACAAAGAGAGAGCTGAGAGAGAGGAAATGGAACGAGCCAAAGCAGAGGAGGAAAGAAGAGCAGAGGAGGAGAAAGAGAGGCTTGAAGCAGAGAAAAGAGCAGCTGAGGAAAAAGAGAGACTAGAAGCAGAGGAAAGGGAAAGGATTAAAGCAGAGGAAGAAAGGAAAGCTGCAGAGGAGAGAAAAAGAATTGAAGAGGAGGAGAAAAGAGCTGCCCAGGAGAAAGAGAGGCAGGAAGCTGAGGAACGGGAAAGGATTAAAGCAGCTGAAGAGAAAAAGGCAGCTGAAGAGAAAAAGGCAGCTGAAGAAAGAGAGAGGGCTAAAGAGAAGGAAAAAAAGGCAGCTGAAGAAAGAGAGAGGGCTAAGGAGAAGGAAAAAAAGGCAGCTGAAGAAAGAGAGAGGGCTAAGGCAGAGGCTAAGAGAGCAGCTGAAGAAAAGGCTAAGTTAGAAGAGGAAAGGTTAAAAGCTAAACAAAAAGCTGAGGAAAAAAAGATAGATGAGGTAAAAGGGAAGAAGGGAGAAGAGAAGAAAATAGAAGACAAGCAGGTAAAAGAGAAGAAGGTACAAGAAGAAACTCCCACACCAGCTTTCCTAAGAAAAAAGGTACAGTAAACATTTTGCACCCAGTCAGCTTCTGCCTGTGTTTTGTAGCAAATGTAATGCATTTTATGAAACGAATGAACAAAACTGGATTGGAACTTGCTCACGTTTTTCTTTCTACACATTTGCCTACTAACTCTTGCCAAAATGTTACTCCTTTTTGAACTTAAGCTTGCTTCCACCTTGTCTGTAACCTGGTCTGTGCATGTCATATAGTTAAATTGCTTCCTTTTTGGTTCTTGGATCTTCTCACTGAAATGTATGCATGCTCTGTATTCCTCACAGTTTCCTTGCTTCCTCTTTCTATGGCTGTAATTTGGTCAAGGGCAATAGCTGAGCACATATGCAAGGTACCAAGGCACAGCATGGGCTGCGGACAAGCACCCAGCGGACATATGTGGCGTGACAGCTGAATAAGCATCCATAAGAATTAGCCAGAGCTCTGATGGCATATGTGAGAACATGGGCACTCCAAAATATAGAAGGAAAAGTGCAAATGTGCAGGAAGAATGTGAAAGTCACAGCGCCACTTGGAGTGAGTTGTGTGCACAGCAAGTGGCGGCACAGATTGAGGGGGTATGTGAGCACAACTTTGTTGAAGCACCCACACCAAATGTTATATAGGGTGTGCTGTACAATTGATGTTTTCATCTTACAAACATATTGCAAAAGGGGGAAGAGAAAGAGGTTAAAGTGGAAGCTAAAAAAGACAAGCTACAAGATGAGAAACTTCAGCCGCCGTTCCGAAAAGAGGTAACTATTGCCTTGAGAGGTGTGTGTGTATGGAAGTTGAACCACACTGTCAGATATTCTTGATGATTTCCAAAGAGTTATTCAGCAAAAGTCACAGGTACAATGTCCTCAGCATAGTTTGAGACATAGGAAATGGCCCCAGATTGTCACTTCAATATTGATAGGTTGATTTACTGCACTTTTAAACCACCTGATAATAGATGTTTTATGGGTGGTGTACAAGCATCACACACATACACACACACACACTAGTTTAAGGAAGCATTTAATGTCGGGTTTCTAAACTAGCACCAACTATTCTTTCTTTCCTTAATTTCTACCTTCACATTATCATGACTTTTCTTCTGAGATTATTGATTTCTTCTGTTGGATATCCCAAAACTTCTTTAGCCCCTTTATCTGAGTCTAACTATTGATTTTCCCATTCACAATATAATAAAAATGTGCAGACTCCAGATTCAGTTGTCTGCAAAGGAAAGATTTACAAACCATGATGCATTGCATTTCTGCTATAAACACAGGATCTGGTGCCATGGTGTTCTACTGTATGGTAAGTAAAGAATATTGGGCCAAAACATTGCTCATGAACTCAAGACTTAGAGGATTAGTTGAAGCTGTTTTTCACTGTGGGCATGGGAAAAGCCATGTATACCCAGTTCAGTGAAAATCAGACAGGTAAGCATAGTCTGCTTCTGGGTTTTTATATATAATTTTGCAGAGAACATGGGAAAATTACTTTTTGGGACTCCCCTTGCTTGGTTGGGGGTCCTGGGAGTTTTAGGCCAAAAATGAACTTTTCCATGTTCTGATTTTCTATATTCATGTGCAGTTCATCCACTGACTGTCCATAAGAATCCCATAAGAACTCTTGGTAAAAAGCTGTTGTTACAGATGTAAAATTCAGAGGAGCTGCTGAAACTCTTGAGTTTCAATTTGTACAGGTTTCACAATAAGGGTGTGTTTTTAAGATCTTATTATGCAGTGATCTTGCCCTTACTTTTTGATCCTATGACGATGGTTTATATGAGAACTTGGAAACTGAAGTTCAAAATAGCCTGCTATCTGTTTGACACTGCTTTAACTGCAATGACTCAATGCTATGAAATCCTGGGCTTTGTAGTTTTGTGATATACACTCCTCCCTCCAAATTTGCAGCTTTGACTTTTGCAGATTTGATTATTCACAGATTTTAATATGTTCTCTTTAGGAATCTCTAGGTCCTCCAGTACAACTCTGTGGTCAACTTTAACTAAATGTTGCTCTGAAGGACCTAGAGTTTCCTAGAGAGAACACTCCACTAGGCATTTGTAGCTCCTCCAGTGCAATTCTTTGGTCGATGTCTGGCAGATGTTGACCACAGAGTAGCACTGGAGGACCTAGAGATTCCTAGAGAGGTGTTCTCTCATGTAGAAACATAGTGTTTGTGTTATTTGTGATTTTTCCACATTCACTGAGGTCCTGTGTCCCTAACCCCAGTGATTGTGGAGGGATGAGTGTAGTTAGCCTTCTCTGGCAGAGAGCTCTGGTGCCACAACATGCTACAAATCCCAGGATTCCATAGAATGGGGCCATGACAGTTAAAGTGGTATCAAACTGCACTAGTTCTGCCATGTGGCAGCACTCTGTCTGTTACCCTACTGCAAAACTGTCTGGATTGTTTAAGATATGAATCTTCTAACATCTCTTCAGAAACAGCTGTATTCTAGTCAATGACTATCCTTAAATAAAAAAGGGAGTATATCCCATTGCTGGTAGTTAAGAGAATGAGCTTGGCTGCTGGTGTGTCTTTTGGGGAAAAGAGCAAACCAGTGAGCGCAGGATAAAATTTCAGTGCATGTGATTTTGGCTCTCACTGTTCTAAGTTCAGTCCTAAAATTTGGTTCATTCTCTGGACTACCTTAAGATCCTGGGTGTGCAGCATTAGTCTGCAAAGTTCGTACTAAAGCAAACTTTCTCATGACATGATATTTGTGGTATTTCCTGCTTCCACTTTGGCTAGACGTGCTGCATGGAAAGCAGGGTTTTTCTTTTCTTTTTTCTTTTACTTTCAGAGGCCTCCTCTCCTCCCACCTTGTAAAATGCATTTTTGTTTACAAGAAGATAAGCTGTTAGTCTAAAATATCTCAGTCCCACAACTGTCCTTGGAATATTTTAGATCTAAATCTAGATTCTAGATTCAGGGGATTTGGAAAGACCAGGATTACGGTAAAATATTGTTTCTTTTAGGCAGGACTTTCAGTATTCTGATTAAGATGCTGTATGTTGATTAAACCACTGCTTTTCAACCAATTATTAATGAATTGATAAAATGAATTTAAATGACTTACCTTGCCATTTATTTCTCACATTGAAAATATGTAGGTTTAGCTCCCTTCCTTACTGATTATTGCTGGATTAGGAAGGCAGTGAAAAGTGGGTGATGGAGTGGTGCTTAACTCTTTCCCTAGAGGACAGGGAGTCTTGAAGATGTCTCATCCATAGGGTTGCCATGGGTCAAGATCGACTTAAGGGTGGTTAACAAATGGAAAACTATGAATCTCAGCATTTGTTAGGATGGAACTGTAACATTTAATCTGATATCAGCCTGCTATAACTATATAGTGCCAATAAAATAGAACAACAAAAAAGCAGGGTGACATCTTGTTAGGAATTTGCATCATTGTAAACCAAGTTACAATTATGTAAAAATGAATTGTGCTCTTGCCAGACAGAGATGTGGCTATGACTGGGAGCAGCAATGATGGTGCAGTGCAGCTGGCAACAATCCCAATGGCCACATGTCTCATTGCGCAATGGGAACCCCAGTTGTGCAGTGGGACATCTTGCATGGTGCCCTGTTATAGATTGTTGCAATCCACTAGCATGGTTGTATAGCTCTGTCATGGTAAAGTTATGCATTATAGTCTCTGGTCATTAACTTGGCCCCTGATTCTTATTTGAAAGAATGACAACTAGGGACATAATTCATACATCCTCCAGTCTGCATTTTGGTCAAGATTGGATAGCCTGATCTGAAGTGTGGTAGATAGACACATCAGAGCGAACTGTCTTGATCATCTTGTCCATATTGCAGAAATTATCCATGTTGACACCACTTTAGCTGCCATGACTCAATTGTATGGGAATTGTAGTTTTGGGAGACATTTAGACTTCTCTGTGAGAGAGCTTTGGTGACCCACCAAACTACAGAATTCCATAGCATTGAGCCATGGTAGTTAAAGTGGTGTCAAACTGCATTATTTCTGCAGTGCAAACACAGTCTGTGTGAAGCACAATCAATCCTGACTCAGTACAAATTTTCCCTGTCTAGATAAAATCCTGCTTTTAGGCCTGATACAATGATCTAATGTTTACTCAGTGGTATTGATGCCTTCAGATCTTGCATTTATTTTTAGGTTGAGTCACTTTGCTCTTCATTGATTTTCTATATTGATTATTTTTGTAATAGTTTCATCACATTTATCTGTTAGCTGCCGTGAATATCAAAATCGGGTGGAACCTAGAGTATTGTTTCCCCCTAATTATGTAAATGAAGAATGAATGCCAGTGCAAGTGATATACCTTCTCACCAGTGGAAGGGCTATGCGGTACATAAGGATCAGAGCTTGGAAAGAAAAATACCCTTTGGGACTTCAATTCCCAGAATTCCCCAGCCAACATGGCTATTGACTGCATGTTTTGTTTTTTGCTCTGTGATTATAATGAACATAAATAGAGCTTGAGTGACCTCAAGACATATTCCAAAGGAAATCTATTTAGCAAGCTGTAGAGCAACTTTCTTAAATATTAGTAGTAAAAGCAATGCATATTAGTAGTAAAAGCAATGCATGCTGTTGGGTTATATCCTCAGTCTTAGAAGAGACCCATTGAATTATTACACCTTATAGAATTCAGTGGCTCTTCTATAAGCATGACTAAGTTTGATTCAACCCTTTGTGTATGATGGCAAAGATTCGGTTTATTTGGGGGAAGAACGTTTGTGTTTTTTCCTCAGTTCCATTTTGAATTTGTTTGTTTGTTTGTTTGTTTGTTTTGGCTGGTGTTTCAATTGATGTTCTTCATGGGAATAATTTCTCCTACAGACCAAAAGAAATTTTTGAACGCTGTATTCTGTTCAGTTCCAGTCAGCATCCAGGCATGACTTGACCTGTCAGAGGGTCACTGCTGTTGGAGTCAGATGTGAATTACGCTAATCTCAAAGTTTTCTAAAAGTTTATTGGGGACTGGAAAGTAAAGGCAAATGTGCAAAGATGTTGCAACTGAGCTGAAATGTACCAGACCAAAATTTGTAAGGAAAGAGGAATTCTGACCCACCCAGCTTGTCTTTGCAACTAGAGATCATCTCAGCAACAGTTGTAGTTAAATGTTTTCACAATACATGTGTAGATAACAGTTGAGTAATGTCTGTTTTGGCTACTTTGAGAAATACCATTTCCATTTTCCTGAACCCAAAATGCTTATAACCTCCCTGATCCCTAGGCAGTAGAAATGTGTGGATCACAGTGGCAGGAGCAGGGCATAAAGAGTTTGTGGCCACTCCATGTGCCAAGAGCAGGGGTAGGCAACCTTTCCCCTTTAAGGGCCGAGGGACTTCAGCTCCCAGAAGCCTCAGGCATGTTGGCCAATAGTCCAGTGTTGGCCAATAGCTCCTGGGATTCTGGGACCTGAAGTCCCTCGGCCCTTAAAGGAGAAAGGTTGCCTACCCCTGGCCAAGAGCAACAAATGACACAAGCAGTGATGGCCTGGTCATCATTCCTGGTCAGTGAGGCAATGGATCCTTTCTGGGTTTTGGTCTCAACTGTAAAGGATATATCCAGGGAGCTGAATCTTGTCTTCCAAATGGGTTTGACCTTGGAGAGCTTGAAATTCTTACTAAAACCTGGAGTAGATGCACTGCTCCATTGACATAGGGACATCAGCTGCGCACTTGGGTGGGAAGTTCTACGAAGATGAGTAAAAATTTTCTTCCAATTTTTCACTTTTAGCAAGGTGCAGAGTTGGGGAAAAGTGGAATTTAAGGATTTGGGAGAGTAAGTGAAAACTTAACCTAGGCCAACATGACTAATGGCCTGGGATGGTAGGGGTTGTAGTCCTGCAACAACTAGAAGGCCACAAGTTCTTTGCCTCTTCTTTGTAGACCAGAGATTGGAAACTCACAATGGCCATGTTTCCTGGGGGATTCTCAAAGTTGCATTCCCAGAAAATAACTTTTCAAAGTTCTCCTACAGAATACAGTATTACGAAAAAAAGGGAGTCTAACAGCCACTGGAGTTTAATGTTGTTACAGTTTCCACAATGCAAAGCATGTGGTAGCAAAGAATTTGAGCTGAAAGGATGTTTTTGTGATGCTTCCTCCACAATCCCCCTCCTCTTTTAACCCCCCCCCCAAGTGTAAAGCACTTTTGACTCAAGCTTAGTTGTACAGAACAGCAGGATGATCCATGATGCTCAACGGTTGGCCTGGATTTTTACCAGTTTTCCCAGCTCCATAGACTTGTGAGTGATCCACTCATAGGTGTCTTGGGAGAAAAGTGGATTTCCACATCTCCTGTACTACACTTTACACCAGTCTTGCTGTGTAATCTGGATTTGTGTCCTACTGGCTGAAGAGGTGAGCTTTCAGTCAAGAAGGCCTTGGTGCATAAAACCCTCTAAACTCCACTGCATTAGCATGAACCAGAAGGAAGGTATAAGGTGGAAGTGGTTACAGCTCCCTTTGCTTGTCCGCTATGAAGTATTTGTAGAATTGTAGAACATTGTTTGACCACAGAAGATGAAATGTTTGGATGTAACTTGTTCCTTTTTTTGCAATACCTCCCTAGCAGATAAAAGACAGTAAGATCAACAGAGACAAAGCTCCCAAGGAGGAGACTAAACCTGCCTGGGATCGCAAGAAGGGAATTCCTGACTCGAAGCCACAAAATGGGGAACGTTTCCCAGAACTTCCTGCTCACAAACTTAAGCATACAGAGAATGCTTTTAGGTAAGATATATATACAGTCACGGTAGAGTGTTTATACTTTGCCTTGATGTTTCCTTTTATGGGACTCAGTCGCAGCAGGATGGATTGTGCCATAGGAAAGACCAAGGATAGTTTTTTTATGTAGAAGACTTAATGTGTTCCTTGCTTCAGTTGGTCTGCAATATGAGCATAAAGCCTATGTGGGCTGGAATGCCTATTCTCATTGCTTTCTCTCAGAGCTTGGAGAAGTTAGTTTATTGGACTATGACTCCCCAAATCCCCCATCATTTCTGAGCTCTGTTCTTCTCTGATCCATTTACAATCACTGCACAACTTCTATAAAAGGTGCATTGAATGCTCAAAAATGTTCTTCCTGAAACAAGGCCATAGCTTAACCCTGGAGAATTTAATCATGCTTGCTTTCCACTGTGTATCACTGGAAACATTTGCTCAGCTTAGTGAAGTTAGCATGGGCTCCTCCTAGGTACAACATTCATTATTTAGAACATGACAGTCACAATCTTAAATTAGTTATAAATGCTTAAAGAAACGCTCCAGTTTGGTACAGGTGAACAATCGCAAGAACTGAATATTAGCAAGATTGTGATTGGTGACTCCTTATCAATTAGCTCCTGTCTAGCAAGAAAGGTCTCTGGGACATCTTGTTTCAGGATTGTATCACTCCAGACTGAAGGGTGGGAAGTGAAATGACAGCAAAGTGATAAATGCGGAAGCCCCAGGAGCCTGCTGATCTATCCAGATTAATTTCACGTTCCCAGAGCCCTAACGCAGCCCCAACTCACGGTAATCCAATGAAACCAACACTCTAGTCTATTCAGTTGTTGGATTAGTCAGATGTTCTGTTTTAATCTCTCCTTCATTTCCCCTGTGGCCATTTCAGTAAATGAGAGCTAAAGCTATAGAGTGTTGTAAAGGCGATCTCAAAGTCACATATTTTTGCAAGCCAGGAACTTGTACGTTCAAGGCATACTAAACTGCAATGCAAGTGTGTCTGGAGAGTTCCAAAGAATATGGATTGTTTTATTGTACAGTGGTACCTCTACTTACGAATGCTTCTTCTACTGAAAAATTC
>CM034708.1:202500079-202523412 GCA_020142125.1 Phrynosoma platyrhinos
TAGGGTCCCCTGCTGCTGGCACTTACCAGTTGGAGAGGTACTATAGAGAAGTACGGTACATATCTCAGCTTGGTTATGTGAGGTAGAAATGAGGGTGTCCTTTCAAATATCGTGCACCCATTTGTTCCTTCCTGAGGAGCCCAGAGCAGACATATCTTCATGGTTTGAATCACCCCTTGCCTCCCCTTTCCTTTGATTTAAAAAAAAAACCAGGCTTGTCAGCTGCTGGCTGTGTGTGATTTTTTGGATGGAGCACAGGAACAAGAGAATAGCCCTCTGTGAATCAAAAAGTAACTTATGTTCATGTAAGCTGCACTTAATGCTTATGTACATCATTAACAGGTTACTGGCCAAAGTAGGATTACAACTGCCATCATTCCCAACCATTGATCATTTGGCTGGAATT
Organism: Phrynosoma platyrhinos; assembly: GCA_020142125.1. Classification (NCBI taxonomy): domain Eukaryota; kingdom Metazoa; phylum Chordata; class Lepidosauria; order Squamata; family Phrynosomatidae; genus Phrynosoma; species Phrynosoma platyrhinos. Next base: position 202,500,486 of record CM034708.1, read on the forward strand.
GATGGGAATTGACATTCAACAACGTCTGGCCCCATAGGTTCCTGCATTTGTGCTAGAATAATAATAATAATAATAATAATAATAATAATAATAATAATAATAATAATAATAATAATAATAAAAAATATAATTATTATTATTATTTGTATACCGCCCTGTGGCGAACCAATCCGGGCGGTTGACAACAGTAAAATATAACAAGAGTAAAATATAACATTAAAACATTATAATTCCTCCCCCCCTTAAGAAATTATGTGGCATAGTTGGGAAAATGCAAACAAGAAAGATGTGGAGGAGTGGGAGAGAAGAACAGAATGGCTCCCTCAGAAGTGATGGATTTCACAAAACCGTGATTCTCTTCCCCATTTAAGAAAAAGCGAGCAAGCTATATAATCATTGGCTGCAGTTCTGTTTGTTAGTCCCATCTGGAGTTTTTTCGATTGAATCAAATTATTGAATGGCGAGTTTACACATAGATAAATCAAATCTAATTAGGGCTAGGAATGGGATTTAGGTCATTGTGTGTAAGGATTTTTAAATCTGTCCATTTTGGTTTCTGCCATATTTGAATTTTGAGCATTTTAGGTAAATTGGAGATTAGATTTTCTCCCATGCCTAGTAGTAGGGCATCTTATGTTGCTCTTGGAGCTGTGCTGCCATCTTGTGACTATGAACAGAAATGAAGAATCTCTACAGAAATGACAGTTGTTATTACAATAGCCTTCTTGGCCAAAGTGTCTGTGGCAGTGCTTCTCAAGTTATCTGATGTGGTGGACTATCAAGTTTTTTTCCTTCTCTATTCCAGGACTGGTTCCATATTTGCACTGTCATATTTGCACAGTTTCTTGGAAAACTGTTGCAGACTGGTAGTCTGATACCTAACAGATTGGCACCAATCTCTTATCTACCACTTTGAGTAGCCCTAGTTTATGGCAAATGGTAGTCTATCTGGTTTATATATCCTGAGCCTTGAGAATTCTGCCATTGCATAATTCCAAACCATGAAGCAACACTTGGTTCAGACACCTTTGTTCTGGAAGAAGCTTATACAGCTTATATAGTGAATAATATTCTTCTTCCTGCCCCTTCTCACTTGGCACATTGGCTTTCATGTAGAGATTCTGCATTATGTTGAACCACTTCTCCATTATATCTAAAAATAGGAAAGCACGGTTTGATACTTCTTTCCTAATTATGATAATAAGTGAGTCAGTTAATGCAATGGATTTGAAGCAGGGAGTTTTATGGGGCAATGTAGTCAGAATATAGAGTGAGAAATTCAGTGGATTTATTCCTTTTAAACTCCTGTCCTGGGAACTGGGGTGATTTTGTCCCATTTGAAATAATTGGATCTCAGCGTCAAATTACATGATGGGTAGAATCCTGTTGGTTAGTCCCAACCCAAGTACACCCATGGAACCAACTGTTGTATGGTGAGCCAACACATAAGTAAATCTAATTGATTAAATGGCTCAGTTCTAGTTGGGATTTATAAAAGGATTTAGGCCCATATTTTAAACACTTGGGACACAGTTAGAGAGGAACATTTCAAGGAGTGGCTGCTTGAATAAAGCACTCGGTGCCCCAAAGGACATTCACCATAACCCATACAGCTTGAATTCTGATCTTGAAAAGAAGCCTACTGCTGAATATGGAACATCACATAATTTGGGTCAAAGACCATGAATAAATTCTGATCTGATCTGAACACCACATAATCTTGCAGTCCCAGATACATCTGGGTTATCCCATGGCAATCTTTACCAACTTGAGATGGGGTAGACTACATCTTCCATCATCTATAGCCAACTTGGAGTGGTTCCAGGACACTGGACTGGGACAGGCTGGTGGTTTGCTCTTTTTTCAAACTACAGAAGCTTTCTACCTTGACATCATCAAACCTCTCTTACACTTTGAAGTCACAGTCTTGATTTAGGCTGAATCAAGAAGTTACAAAATACAAGGGAGTACTTGGAAAAGTTACTTCTTTGGACTACAACTAGCCATGCTTACTAGGGGATTCTTGGAACTGTATTATAAAAAGCAACTTTTCTAAAATCTAGCACATAGTCGATGGCATGTTTAGCAACATCTCGGGCATTTTGCTAATATGCTAAATAACCTCATGAACAGGAATGTCCCAGGTGATACAAACATCTTTGGCATGGGAATATTTTGCAGACTTCCCTCCAATCTGCTATCAGGTTGGAACCTTCACTCCTTTTTTATTGTCCTTTTGGCAACAGGCAAAGACCTTTTCTTGTTATCTTGTTTTAATGGAACAAAGGCTAAACTTGAGGCTATCATATTTTGGCTGTATCATGAGGTGACATGACTCACTTTAGAAGATGATAATGCTGGGCAGGAAGGAAAAGAGGAAGACCTCTTTAGGTAGATAGACACATTATAGGTAGATAGACACAATTAAGGAAGCTACAACCTTGATTTGCAAAATTTGAAAAAGGACAGTTGATGACCAGGGTCTTGGACGTCTCTTATTCATAGGACTGACTTGTTGGCAATTAATAACTAATTTATATTATAATTGCTTTATTCTTTTTAATTAGCTTCCCTGAGATGATGACTGGAGGACAGTACAAAAATACTTATAAGCCAAATTTTAGAGAGGCATTCTGTCAGTGTTGTTTGTTTGTAAGGAACAAGATAATTTTCGAGATATTCATTGGTTAAGTCAGAATGTATAGCCTGGGTCCTAGAATTTTCCTAGGTCCCTCTCTGTTTGACTTGACCTGGATGTTACTGAAAATGTGTTGCTGGTCATAAAAACAGTAGCAGATTCTTCTGTTCCTCTTACCCTTTGAGTAAGCTATCCTTGTAAGCTTATTCCAATGAATTGAAATGGGTGGGATAGAGAAACTCCTGGTAATGGTATCTTGTGACTTACTTTGATATTAATAAATAAAAAGGAAGAAACACAAGGCTGCTCTTTTCAGTTATCATCTCACATCTAATTCCAGTCCATGACTGCCAGTCATTTTTGCTGCAATTCTGCTCTGGTTTCCACCTCAGCCTTTGAGAACAGCTGATGCCTCTTGGCTATGTCCTTTTTGCTATAAATTCTGAGTACAGAATTGCCGAAACCATAGCTGGTCTTGACTATAGATGTGAAATTTCTCAACCAATTTGGGCTGTTTCCTTTGTGTGTGTTGGCATTGTGTGTTGTGTATTATGTTACTGTTTTATTCATTTTAGCTTCGCAGACCACCCAACTTTTTATTAAACTATTGATATTGCAGACTGATTATTTTCTCATTTCTTTCTTCCCCTCCCCTTTTCCCCCTTCCAGATAGAAGAACGTGCTGAATTCTTGAACAAATCTGCCCAGAAAAGGTAACAAGACATTACTCAGTGAGCAAAAGCAATGTAGATTCATTGAATCAACTGCTGAATGGCAGGTCAACCATTATGTAAATCCAGTTAATTTCAATGGGTCTATTTTAGTGGGGACTAACAGTTGGATTTAGGCCTCAGGATCCAACAATAGAAACTAACAGGTCTCTGTTATTCCATTTTTTACACAGTGGCATGAAACCCACTCATACAACTCCAGTCGTCTCCAAGATAGATAGCAGGCTGGAGCAATACACCAGTGCAATTGAGGTGAGTTTATTACAGCTCCTAAATTTCCCAGGTTCTTTTAGTTGGCTATTACTGGCATGAGTCTTGTGAACTGATTTGGAGGTTTCTGGCTCAACTGATACTAAATATGGGTTTATAACAAAGAACAATTGATTTTTAAACATCTGAACTGTGTCCACAAGGTATATAGTCATATGGGGCTGGCAAACCAAGATCTGAAACCATGGCTTTAAGCAGGTTGGCACACTACAGTTTGTTTTCAGTGTAGTCTGCTGTTATGCCATATGCCACTGGAAAGAGTTAGGGGGCATTGTTCTGTCTCAAGAAGCTGTCATACACTGTGTGTTTGATGATGTATACACCCATAACCACAAAAAACATATACTTATATACATTTTGTTGTTGTTGTTGTTATTGTTGTTGTTGTTGTTGTGTGCCTTCAAGTCACAACACATTTCATAGGCAAAGTATTCCTATACTGTGTGCAGTCTCTGAGAAGGTCCTCTCTCTTTTCTCCACTCTAGATGGTGTACAGATAAGAATGAAAGGAGTCTGAGTCTGAGAAATAAAAGCAAACAAGCTACATAGAACCCTGCTTTGCTTGTTGCGTGTCTGGGTTTCACATCATACCTGAACCCAGTCAGAGACACACAATACCTCAATCCCTTTTGTCATGTGCTTGCATTTAAATGAGGAAACTTTAGTTATAAGAATGCTGTATATACCTTTTTATTAGACCAGCTTTAAAAAAATCTATAAGCTGAATAGATGTGCTGTTGAAGACATTTTTTTTTGGCAGGGACAAAGTCATGGATGTTTACTCAGATTTATATCACTCCCCATCATAATGATTTGGGATATGATTTCAATAGCTTGAAGGAGCAGAGCTCAGTGGTAGCATGTGAAAGCTCCAGTTTCCATTCTACCAGTCAAAGCACAAAGTGCAAAATCATAATTTAAAGTCAGAAATAGATGGGGATTAGGACAGTTTATGACCTGCTGTAGGCCATATAGACCTACAGTCTTCAAAATCTTCCAAGAAAACTCTACTGAAAGGACTCCCAAGCTTCTTCACTGAAAACAGGGGCTTATTAGTGGGTGCTCCTTCACTGTGGAATTAACTCCTCAAATAATAGCCAGTTATCTTACTCTTGGTTTCAGTTTTTAGGCAGCTGGTGAAGGTTTGGCTGTTTAAGAGGAGACTGAGCTGGCTGCTGTGGATTGGTTTTAGTCATTTGTTGCAGGGATATGGGGTCCCCGGGGTCCCCCCAGCTCTCACCAACAAGTGATCAGAGATTATGGCACTGGAGTCCAACAACATCTGGAGGGCCACCAGTTCCCCACCCCAGATCTATTGCCTCCCTTTCCACTTACCTTTTTCCAACACTGGTTTTTAGGTTGATGGAAGAGATTCCTGGGTAGAAAGATGCTGCAGACCATGGCCCAGCAGACTTAGCAAGATTGCTAGTGTATGTGAGAGGGATGCTGGAGTGGAAGAATGAGGAAACAAATGGGAAAGGGATTGGAAGGAGAATATGAAGGAGGAGGCACATAGCTCAGTCCTTGTGAAATTTCCTGGTCAATCTCCTAGCTCTAAAATAAGGCACTCCACTGATTCCTCCATTGCAACTATACTGAGGCTAGCTGCTTGGCTGTTTCCCAGCAGGGCACCAAAGCTACAAAAGCTGTCAAGCCAGTGGCTTCTGACCTCCCGGTTCCTGCAGAAGGAGTCCGTAACATCAAGAGCATGTGGGAGAAAGGCAATGTGTTTTCATCGCCCTCTGGTCCAGGGACCCCCAATAAGGTATGTGTGCCCTCTCCCGCAAACTATCCAGAGGCCACACCCTCATAACTCCTTGATAAACTTTCTATTTCATTTCAAAATTCAAAAACAAAAGGAACTTTGGGTTGTACTCTCATAGGGCTTGGGGCTGAAATGTAGTGGGATGTTAAAGTGTCTCTTGCCTTGGTCCTATTGGTTAGTCTCAACTAGAGTAGACCCACTGAAACAAATGTTGAAGGGTGAGTCAACATATGGGTAAATCTGGGTCAGGTCTAGTCTAGACTAACAACAGAATTTAGGTATCTGAACAAGTATTAAAGATTGCTATAGTTTAACCTTTCAAGTCGGTGACTCTGAAAGGATAGATTGAAGAGGATCTAAATATTAACTTATTTCAACATACAAAAATGAATAATGTCAAAAGTTTTCTTTACACTGGGTGATATAAGAGTTTTTTGGTGGGGGGGGTTTGGTGATTTGTCATGTCAGGACTTTTTAAATAATAGTATGCACAAAAAAAAATTAATACAGCTTTTTTCTTGACCCAACATTTTCCATTGGAAAGCAGAATATTTTGTGTAAAAATGTTAGTTTTGCACATAAAATACTTTTTTTTAACACAAAATAGGAGGGTATACTCATTGTCACATTTCTGTGCAAATTTGTGAAAAACGATCACAGAAATATGAAAAATCTTGTGTAATTTGACTGTTTTGTTGGTAGAGGCTCTCATTGTGTTGAGATACTGTATTGCTGAGAAAACAAAAATTTCCAAGTATTCTTTAGATCACTAGAAGAGATGTAGCTCACAGTTCACAACATTTGTGATCAGTGAAACAAAAGCAAACTTGGCATGGCTTTGACTAAATGTGTCCCTCCCCCCAGTTTTAACAATCATGTTGTGAAACAAATGTTCTTCAGGAAACAGCTGGGCTAAAGGTTGGCGTCTCCAGTCGCATCAATGAGTGGTTAACTAAGACCCCAGAGAACAGCAAATCACCTGCTCCCAAACCAGCAGTGAGTATTTTGTGTTTCCTTTGTAATTGCATCATCCTCTGGCCATCAGACAGCTTCAGTTTGCAAGGTGAAGTGAAAACTTGACAACAATATCACATAAATGAGTGTATTTACAGACTAGGAGACAGAAGAGAACTTGGATGAGATTTCAATAGGCATTGATGGCTTCAGATTTTGAGAGAACCTCTGCTTGAACCCACTTTATTGTGGCACTAGCTCCCCCTCCTTGCAGCCATCACTATTTGCTTGCTTGCCAAGATGGAGACTATCATTATGTTTTACAATCCCAGTATCCCTGGATATTGTCTGGGGCAGATGGAAATTGTACTCTAAAACGTGGGTGGGGTGGACTTAGGTCAAGGTGGCTGTCCAAAAGCAGCTAGTTCATCACTATTGGGGACATACTGCAGGGTCAATAGACTTTTTGGTCTAGTACAGCAATAACATCTCTGTTTTTACTTGTCTGTATAGCTGAATGTTTTTAGGTTCACATGGAAATGTGTTTTACATATTGATAGCAGGACATCATAACTACATTGTCAGTTAGCTCACAGAAGTGGGTCAAGACTAACCTGTCCTTTCCTTGTAATCATTCTGTTTCTCAGTTGCTTGCTTTCTTCTCTCTCTCTCTCACCATTATCTTCTTATCTGGAATCCTGTAAAGATACCTGCTGTTCTGTTCTTCTCTGGGACTGGCTGTTTTCTGTTAAAGTAGTCAGGTAAATCTGTTTATGAGCTATCTTACTAAGCTGACCCTACCGCCCCAGCCCAAAACCACACTACCCATTCATGCAAAAATCTTGCAAAATTGCTCAAGCCATTATGGATATGTTAAGGCAGGAGTAGGCAACCTTTCCCCTTTAAGGGCCGAGGGACTTCAGCTCCCAGAATCCCAGGAGCTATTGGCCAACATGGCTGAGGCTTCTGGGACCTGAAGTCCCTCGGCCCTTAAAGGGGAAAGGTTGCCTACCCCTGTGTTAAGGTATGTAAAGAATTCAGAACTTAACTTGTCACTTTCTTTTTTACATTCTTCTTGCTTTTGGTTTTCCACATCAAATAGGATTTAAAACCTGGAGATGTGTCCGGCAAACGCAACCTCTGGGAGAAGCAATCGGTTGAAAAGGTCTCTTCTCCCACAAAGGTAATGTTTATATCAGACCACTTCTGTGAACTCATATGTATAATTCAGCTCATTATTTTATTCTGGACACTGTCTTATCAAGTGAGTTGAGATTTCATGTTGTTGTAGATTATATTATATATTATAGCTGTATCTTTTCTTTCTTTATGATACAGGTAACAGCAACAGGGAAAAAGTCAGAGACCAATGGTAAGTGAAACAACTGTTTTGATGTTCTTGATAGTCGGCTTGCATTCCCCAGAGTATCACTGTCTTAAAAAGGAGGTTATTGTAATGGTGGCATGAACAATTGAGATCTCCCAGTGAGGCAGAATTCAAGTTTCAGAATAATTTGAACAAGAAAGCTCAACATCCTATCTCAAACTGAGAGTCTTCTCTAATGTACTCTGTGATGGTGACAGGAAATGCACAATTGCCATTTACAAGAGGCTAAGTCAGCAGCATGGCACTGTATCTCACTAATTTTGGGAGGTCTAGAGAAATGTTTCTTAGCTATTGGCTGTCCATATGTTTTGGACACTGGCCAGAAAGCTGTTGTGGCACTATTCCCAGGGTAGCGCAGTGCTGACAAGCAAAAGTAGACAAAGGCCAGAATCTTTCTGGTGACCAGTGTTCTGGATGTTGTGCAAAGAGGTATTCAATACATCCTTGTGCAGCAATGTCAGTCAGCTGTATGGTGGCAGGTAGACTGGCTGCTAGGGTATGTAGATAAGTTCCCTTGTGCCACCACCCATCTGGCCATCTTCAGCCTCCCAGAATTCCATAGTACTACTGCCTAGGTGCATTAGTGGTATGCTACATTCCATCTGCTCCAAATAGAGTCCTTCCTTTTTTTCCTCGTGCCTTCAATGCCTAGGTCCTATGCCAACCTTATAATGCCAGCATATTGCACTAAAAGGATTCTGGCCTTCAGCTTTCAGAATCCTGTAACATTGATCACCCTGGTTGGGGCTTCTAGCAGCTGAACTTTGCATCTAGTTACTGCAGTGTCAGAATGGCATTTATTGTAAATCTAAACAACCCTTTAAGTCCTCTTTCTTTCAGCAGGTTTGAGACAATTTGAAAAGGAACACTAAGGAAGCCACTGACAATGCTGGACCAACTCGGTTTTTTAAAGAATGGAAGTGCTAAATTTGTCCCTCTTTTTATATATATTTATGTTGTTTACCAAAAGGCCTCTTTTTTTGTTGGGTTTTTTGTTGTTGCATTATCCCATTTTTTAAAAAAACAAACCAACCAACCATGTATATTAGCACTGTATTTAATAATCAGTCTTAAAACATTCATCCTCATAGTAGTGCCTTGAACAAACAGCCTTATGTTTAAAAGAAACCCATGCTGTGAAATAAGAGACACTTCTACTGATTAGTCCTAACAAATTGACTGTCCAGACAAGAAAGGTTTGGAACAGGAAGAGGAGCAGGTTGTCCCATTTGCTTGTTGAAGTGAGGTGAGCACAGAACAGGACTGGAAGATCACAGGCTGGGCTTTTCCAAATCATAAGATCTGATATATTTTGTGGGAGAGGTGCGAACAACCTATTTGCCACTGTCTGGTTACTGAACGTAGAAAAGTTTGACTCAGTTTCCCTGATGGACTCCTGGTGGAACCCACTGTTGTGCACAGGGAGATGGAATGCTATATATCTTATCTCTGGTGGTGTGACATTTTCATTGATGAGCAGCATGCCTTCCTTGTGGCTCACAACACCAATCATGTCATGTATGAAGAGGGTACACATTAAGGTGACTGAATACTTTTTAAACTGAAGGGGTAGGGAAGAATTCACATAACTGGGGCATCGCATCCAATCAAGTCATTTGCATGTATGGTACCATCTTCCTACATGAGATTATGTTCATGGCAGAGGTGGTGGGGAGCCAAGTGTGCTTATCTACTCCACAAAAAAGGAATGCCACCTGAGGAAGCATAGGAAATGCCATCAGCCTCTATGAGAAATACCCCAAGCGAAACAGGCCCCCTTCTTTCTTTCTTTCTTTCTTTCTTTCTTTCTTTCTTTCTTTCTTTCTTTCTTTCTTTCAGCACTTTAAACTAAGGCATGGAAGAAACACTTTTCAGTTCATCATGCCCCCCTCCCCAGCCCCTATGCTTGGCCTATATCAAAAATGTACATCAAGATGAAACATGTTTTCAAGTGTTTTTTTAAAACTTATATACCCCCCCCCCCCATGTAGCTTAAGTTAATAACATAAATGTGGACGATTGCGCTTGACAGTGGTACTGATAATCTCTCTTTTTGTCTCCCTTTTTGGTTAGCTGCAATTATAGAATACATACATAAGGCTTTACAAAACTTAGCTGTAAGGCACTACTAGTGGTAGAAGGCTTTTAATACCTGCTAGAGTACTATATTTAGTTATAAACATACATAACTAGCCAATATCACAACTTTTTTTTAAAAAAATACACTTTTTATATTAAGATTTCATAATTGCCATTAAACATATTGGCAAGAGAAGTATTAGATTTTTTTTTAAAGTCAGATGCCTGTTAATGGGATAATTAAAATTATAGTTTTAAAGAGGGAGGGGGAGAGGGCATTAAGCGTCAAACATAGGTCACACACGTATAAAACAGCATAGCTAATTTATATGACTACCATAATTAAACCCATGTACACAATCACACACTCTGTTGGTAACACTTCTTTCTACCTTACAACACACTTACGTTTGCCCTTTATCTGGTCTATATCCACTGCACACTTAAAAAATAATAAGTAAACCAATGTGCACAATCCATCCATTGTGGGTGTGGCTACATGCTTAGGTTCCCTCCATGCCCCCATCCAGCCCCATGTGCAAGTGAAACCTATGGACATCTCCCCTATATGCTATCTGTCACTCTTCTCCTCAGATCTCCCCATACAAGTCACTGTGCTACAGAATGTGTGAGGGGTTAAGACCATGGCGACTTGTAGAGGGACGAAATAGAGGAGCTCTGTGCTGCTTTTATCCCATAAGCACAGCTCTGTTCAGATGTGTATGGGGGAGAGCTGTATGGATCATGCTCCAACTTTTCTGCCCCCAAATTATTTTTACAGCCATTTTTTACTTGTATATAGTATGCACAAAAGTTTTAACAAGTTTGGACTGTATCACACAATGTTCAGCTTTTACACCATGCCTTACATGGGTGGAGCAAAATGGGCAGCACAATTTAGTTTTAGACTTCGTAGCCCACCTTCAAATGCAATTATAGCTTAAGAACCGTTATTCTCATTACTGCTTTACATTTTTGTTGCATCTTTCTGTCCTTTAAAAAATAAAAAAATTGGATGGTATGGCACTATCTAAAGGCCAGCTCATCTGTTTCACTAAATCATCTTGTTTACATACGGATTTTCACTTGGGCTTTTGGAATGGCGTGAAATAATGCAGTGAGTGACTTTGGATCCGTCTGTCCTTATTGTTTGGTGGTTCTTCTTTTTTTAGTACACTTTTGGACTCTACATCTGAATGTCTGCAATAAACCAGTATTCTGAATCTGCAATTCACAATAAATAAAGTATGTCAACCATATGACTGGATGAACAGGTCTTTTTTTAATTATTATTTTTTTAAAGAACAAAACATAAGGGACAAACTGAGTCGGACATTATACATGTTATTAGTCCCATGAACACTGCTCTCTCCCCTCAAGGGGAGCAAAAAAAAAAAAGAAAAAGTGCAGGTTGAACAGGCCTTTGCCCTCCTGGTTTCCCAAAGTGGCACCCCTACATACATAACATACATATCTTTTGCTGTTGTCCTCTGCAGCTGCTACTCACCAGTGGTGGATCTACTCTTACCGGAGTCCTGATTTTATAGTCTAGTCTGCCAAAAGCAGCCAGATTGGCTAGATGGCAGGATCTGCTGAGTTGGAGCCTTATTTCTGCAAAGAGTCAGGAGTTTCACTGGCAGAGCAGAGGTTCAAGACTGCAACCTCTTCCTCACTAGAGCCTCTTGGTGGTTTCTGTGGCCCTTCTTCTCTTACCAAAGTACTGTATGCAGCATAAAGGAGTGAAATCTCACTACATGAAATATTCCCTGCATGTGCAAAGTTAACATAAAGGGGAAACAACATTGAGAATGAGGAGGGATATGATGTCAGGAGTTCCTATTACAAGTTCTTATAGTTGCTTGTTGCAGGAACATTCTGGGTCAGAAACTACCCAAAGAGGAACTAAATCTTAAACACAGATAAATGTAAAAGTGTAGCAATGGACATTTTAGCAATTTGGCGGAAGGATGAAATTTTGAGTGGGGAATGGGGTTGTGTGTCAGCCCAGGAGCCAGTCAGCGATCCTTACTTTTGGGGTGCTGAAGCACATACACATCAATGCTAACAATCCAACAGTGGCTGCACAGTCTACTATAAAGACTTCGCCAACTATGGTAGCACTATGGTTTTGTAGGGGGAAAAGGAACATTTTTCAATGTTATAAGCACTTGTGTTGCTTCAGCAGATCCCTTTCCATTACATTACTCCAGTGTATGTTTTCTTCCTTTGGAGTTGGGGAAAAAAGACTTAAGTATCACAGACGCAACATTGGAGTCCCACAGTCTCTTCTTGTTTCAGAGATTCTGGTGTAATATCCACACTAGTAGTCGGCTTTGAAAGGGTAGTCTTTATGATTGACACAGCTGCAAGCACAGGACACAGCACATTAGAATTAGGAAATAATATTTTAAAATATTTTAAAATGGTAAAGAAATGGTGTATGTGTGTGTTTATATATGAGACCTGTTTCTCGTTCAGAAAACTATAGACTTCTGGACTGAGAAGAATCTTCACATCTGTTCTACTCAAAATTTGCATTTGTTTTGTATGTGTACAGAAAACAGCATTTTCTGTGCAGAAAGGAGTATTTTCATACAGAAATATAGGCCAGAGTCATGTATGGGAATTGCATATTTGTAAGTGGATTTGTGTGTGCAGGGATTAGAATTGTAAAGATGTGCAACATCCATCTCCAGTAGAGAGCTGCTGTTACATAAATATATAGCAGAGCCAACAAACGGACCAATGAGCAACATCACATCGGACCCAGTGCTCATTGGGCACTCTTGCTGGTGTCCTATTATGCAGCTTTGTAAATTCACTAACAGGGTTTCTTAATGCCCCTGTTATGTAGTTAAGTGTACACAAATTTACGTTGACTGAAAAGGTCATATGGGATTCCAGCATTTATCTTCTGCACAGCAATGCAGTTTTCTTTTTTAAAAAATGTTAATTTTTCACAGAGTAAGTCTTCCAACTACAGTACTTTATGCTCACAAATGATGGTGCACTGGGACACGTACATGTATCATGGTGCTATGTCTCCCAATTCTAAGTTCCAAAAACTCACCCTAAAAGCAGTGCAGTCTATGTTGTCAATGTGAGGATGAACAGAGAGGCATTCAGCTATTTTTTTTTTTTTTTACTTGGGTATGCTGCCACAAGAATCTGTGGAGATCTCCTGAGGTCTCTGTGAACAATATCTGAAGGACAACCTTGCAGCATGTCCAGCTATATGAAAATAGCTGGATACATCCCCCACTGATTCCTCTGCTCTCCTAAATATGGAAATGGCCATGGAGGCGGGCTGCAATGCTTATGAGGTGAATGAGGGTGGCTGCCATGCATTATGTAGCTACATCTCCTGATCCTAAACTCCCAGAACTCACCTTATAAGCAGCATTGCTCACCTAATGTGTCAATTTCTGTGCTGCCAGGGAGTGGGGAATGCAGCCAACTTTTTTTTTTTTTTTGGTAGTTGGATGCATTGTACAAAGCATCAGAGGAGACATTTGGGCATCCTGATGAACTCTCTACAGATGACATCCTTGCAGCATGTCCAGCTAAAGGAAAATAGCTGGATGACTCCCTCTGTTATTCTCCTGTTTTCTGAAATCACAGAAATGCAGAATGGTGGTGGTGCTACACTGCTCACAAGATGAATTGCTGGGGGAATTTTGGTCACTGTGTGGTTGGGACAGAATTCCAACATGCACACAACCATAAAGGTGAAGTGCATTGGTGGAAGTCTGACTTGATGACATCATAATTCACTAACAGGATGCGAGTCATTATTTCCTGTGCAGAAAATGCTGGTTTTGTGCAAAAAGGCATGTGCAAATTTTGCACATTCTAAGTCCTGAACTGTGAACAGTCTTGCAGTGTAAAGAAAATTGATAGTATTACTCCTTGTTACCTTTGAGAATGAATTTAGTGAAGAGTTAATTAGAAGTGAACAGTTAAAAGGTAAAATGTCATAGCTGTGTCCCCAGGCACAGTTTTATGGAAGCACATTTCAGGCAAATATTGGGTCCAAATTTTAAACAGCTGCTGGAAGGAGTGGGAACAATAGCTTACTTTTTAATTATAATTGATTATTAAGATTCTTTTTTTTTAATGATAAGCATTTTGAACATGAGTGGTGTGGTGGTGGAAGATGTAGCATATGTCCCAAGAGCTGTTTATATGCTCTCTCTGTTTATATAAGAACAAGCTGTGGATGTTTTTTGCAGCAGAAATTTTGAAAGTAAGGGAGTTTAAACTTACTGAGCCATCACACAGTCTCTCCAATTTTTGTTCAAGCTGAGGAGGGTTGCCATTTCTTCTTTTGTCAATTCAAAATCAAAGATCTATGATAAAAGGAGATGAAAATGCAAGCTAAAAAATGGAGCTTTAATAGTGACTGATGAAATGTCAAGACTGGAAGGGGGTCAGGGAGGAACAAAGGAAAAGTCAACACTTACAATTTGGACATAAAACTCCACTACCTTTCTTCTTCAAAAGTGTGTCCTTCAGTCTCATCCCAAAGCCTATGGATAAAAATTTGCTTGGGCTCTATACAAAGGTATATAGTTACAGCCTAAGGACACTATATTTATCCATTCATTTGTTGCCATTTTATCCCACATTTCCTCTAAAGGAGCTCAGAACATTCTCTAGGAAGCAGAGAGAATTGCTGGTCAGCTGACAAGCTCCAAAGGATCTGAATCCTGGCTTGTGTCCCACATCTTAAAAAACAGGTCTTTTACACCTCATACCTCACATTCAATATGTGGCAGGAAAACTTTAAGATGATGGCACCCTAGAATGTAACATATATTGATGATGCTGTGTTAATTTAAAAATTAAGAGTAAGAATAGTGGGATGTTCAGAGGCCATTTGTTCTGCAACAAATTTTGTTCTGCACTGTAGAAGATCCCAGTTTGTATAGTGTGAGTTTGCAGCAAAAAAGGTGGGCAGACAATCATATATCCTATTCATTTCCCCTAAAGCTCCCTTATCCCATGTCAGATCATCTTGTTCAGTCATGGTTTCCTGGAAACCTAGGGTTCCACAAGAGGTCACTAGAGTTTCGGTTAGGGCTGTAGATACAATAATTTGATGCAGGGATTCCCTGAGACCTGAATATTATTTCAAGGGTTCCTCTAGGGTAGGGGTAGGCAACCTTTCCCCTTTAAGGGCCGAGGGACTTCAGCTCCCAGAATCCCAGGAGCTATTGGCCAACATGGGACTATTGGCCAACATGGCTGAGGCTTCTGGGAGCTGAAGTCCCTCGGCCCTTAAAGGGGAAAGGTTGCCTACCCCTGCTCTAGGGTTAAACGGTTAAGAATGGCTTGCCTAAGGCAATTAGCAACTACTCTACATACTTCCCTAGCCCTTCCTGGAAATCCCATTTTGTTAGATTTTATAGTCAGAATGCTCTTGGTGACTTAACGCTATTGTAATGGGGTGTGTTACACCAACATAAGTACTTTCTCAGAGACTGCACAAGGAGACATAGTGTCCCTCCTTCCACAGTGCTTTATGCCCTGGCTACACAATGCCAGCCATAAGGTGCAGCCAGGGGAAGTTCTGCTCCTCAACTTCAACAGTACCGAGAATCTGCTTGGACATCCTCTGGTTGCTGTTGTGCAGCTAGGGAAAAAGCAGCCCAGAGCCCCAGTATAAATGCAGTAGAGGAGGAAATGGGATTTCTGCAGGCAAAGTATAGGCATGACTGTAGGCTGAGTTACACCCCTGAATGAACTGCTATTCAACTCAGCTGAGTGATGAACAAGGAAGAATAAATAGCAAAACTTACTGGAAGATGGGGAGGATGAAGAGAGAGAGTAATACCTTGAAATTCTCCTCCAAGCGATGTGGTTTTTCAGACTTGGGAATGACAGCCACATTTCTCTGGATGTGAAACCTGATCAGTACCTGCAGATACCAAAATTAGAATTGTTTCTGACATGCATAGTAAGTCTTACATGATCAATGGCTCCCTTGGTTTTGGGGTACATCTCCCCCCCGCCAGCATTCCCCAAACCTAACAATCCTGTTACATGCATTGGCTGAATTTAATTAATGGTTTAATTAATGACTGGGTTTAATTAATGGCTGGGTCAAACTGATGTATCCAGGGTTTTTTTCAAGTGAATCTTGAAAAACATGGACAGAAAGAAAAAGCTGTCAACCCTCACTGTGACTCCTTTAGCACAAATGCAAGAATGACAAGAATTGACCTCTGTGAGAAGAAACAAGGCTGCAACATGTCTATGCAATATACATCTACAGTATATTTATCTCAGTTTACTAGGGATGGGAACAAGTTTTTTTCCAATGTGTTTTTTAAGTAAGCTGACCTAATTTGTTCTACCCAGACTAATATGGAGATCAGAATACTGAGACCCTTCTGATTACACACTTCTCAAAATGTTTGCAATGTAGCTCAGAAATTTTACAGCTCAGAAATGTTGAAAATAAGGATGGAAAGGACTTATGTTGAACCACATACAAAACAGACATGGGCCTCAATTCAACATCCCCTCAATATAGAATAAATATCCGCATGGGGACTCCTGGTGTCTTACTGTAGAGCCCATGAAGCCGCCCTCACATCCATCCTGTGCTTTACTCCAAGGAGGCAGGATTGGAGAAGCAGCCAGCTCCCTCCCATAGCCAGACTCACAACAATTATAGCAGTACCTTTAGATGTCAGTGCTGATGTCATCAATTTGTATCTGGCTAAGAAGAAGGTAGTCAGATGTTTCTCCAGTAAAAATGGCCATGCAAGGAAGTTTTGGGGCTTTTCAACAAATTGAGAGGGGTTGTTTTGTGTGCTGCTGAAGTTGGAGGTAAATACCAACTCCTGCAATGCCCAGAAAAGGACATCCAGACTATGAAAGGGACACTTAGATGTGCTTATGTCCTAAACTGAATTCTGGCTATGGACTGGAAACAGCTTTTCTTCTTCGTGGTCTCTGCGAATCACACAAATGGTCACAAATGGGTTTTGTCTGCGCATGCGCAGCCAAAACCCATTTGTGACCATTTGTGTGAATTCGCAGATGACCACTCGAAGAAATACTGTTACAGGTGTGCAACCTGTCCTTATCCATCCTGGCAATTTGGAAATAACATTCAAGAACTGCCATAGTAGTCACACAACTTGAATGAGCTAGATCAGCAGTCTTAATTTCAAATTACTAGTCAATGCCACATTTAAAACTCAAGTAAAAAAAAAAAAAAATCATGTGACCACTGCTCTTTGTCCTTTTCACCTCATGAGACTATTTACAAGCAAAATGCAGCAACAATTTACTTTCCAGGCTGTCTTCCTCTCCTTATTCACAGTTTCAAGGACTGAGGGTATTTACCTGAGCTACACTCTTTTGATGCCTTGCAGCAATCTCTTTAATTTGTTGATCCTCCAAAAGGATAGGGTCCCCTGGCTTGAGACTACAAAATAAAATGAACATGAATGTTAATAGCACACAAATAATCCTACGTTGTTTACTTTGTAGAAATCCCTGCCAACTGAACAAATGTTACTTTTTGGACTAAAGTTTCCTGAATCCCCGAGCCAATAAGGCCAGTAGCCATGCTGACTGAGGCATTATGAGAGACACTGTCTTAAAATGTTACTTGCCCAAGCCCTGGGAATCTCCACTATATTTAGTGGTATTAACATCTTTCAGTTAATGTAACATTGAAGCCTAGACAACTGAGCTCCTCTTCTGTGGGCAAAATCCAGAACTACTGCACAGATCAGAAAATCTGGGAGACTGAATCTGGTACCTTTTTCTGGACAATTATAACAGCCAGACATTTTCATAGCACAAAGTCCCTGACCAGTTCTATTCAGATGCAGCAAGTCACATACAGCTACTAGTGGCTCCAGATGAGGATGTGTGACTGGGATGTTGGTCCACATGCAAATCTGTGGCTAGCATCCAATTGTGCACACATGGAAAACACATTTGGTAGAGGAATTTCCCACTTTTCCTTCCCAGTACCCCACTTTTTTAAAACTAGTTTTAACTATACAGCCTATTTTCTGCCCTGTGAGACATACAAGGGAAGAAGAAAATCATTCTGAAGAACTTGCATGTGTGATGCCCAGAGACCAGCCTCCTTGAAACATACTGCTTGCTTCCAAATATTTTGGACTACAATTCAAACTGTCCCAGCTAGCATGTCCAATAACTTGTAATTATGGGAGTTGTAATCCAAAAGATCTAAAGGGTGCTATGTTGGGGAAAGCTGCTATATACACCAACTACACAACATATGCCCACAAACCAAATCCTTTGGACGTGGACAGCTGTGATGTCATCAACCAATGTTCAAAGCAATCTTACGAATGAGCACCGAAAGGGCGGTAAGCAGTTACGGAGATCCCTTTGGACTGGCAATAGTGGATCAGTTTCTCCTGAGTAAGATATGGGTGGCACTCAATCTGAAAGTCCAAACAAATATTAGATTACTCAACAAGCAGGTACCAACATGTCCATTACACAACACATTTCTGAGAGCATGCCCCACTTTCCAGACCACCTTTCCCCAAGCCTGGGCTGAGGGGAAGCTGTTCCTGATGGACATGGGACACCTGGAAAGCTGAAGCAAAACCTGTCCAGCTGTTAAGAGCAACACTATACCTGATTATTTACTGGTTTGTGTTTTAAGCCAGGCTTGTTCAAGAGCCTATCGATCTGGTCATGGTTGAAGTTGGAGATGCCAATGGCTTTCACTAGCCCACTATCTACCAGTTCTTCCATTGCCTAAGGAGAAAAAGTATGGTATAAAGCCATTGTTTCAACATAGTGGTTAGAGCACTTATGAACAATTGTGGAAGTGGACAGAGGCTCACTTCCAGTTTTGAAGAATAAGTATTTTTTTAAAAAAACGTTAAACAGTGTGTGGGAGGGCCTGCAATCCACTTAAAATATGAATTGCCCATTTTTTGGTTATAAAATGGACAGCTTGGGGAGCGCAGAGGGGTTAACAGCTTCAAAAGCAGTCTAGATGCCTGGATTAGTGTCAGACTGGGACTTGGGAGATCAAGGTTCAGGTTCCCAGTAAGTTATGAAACTCATTGAGGGGCCATGGGCCAGACCCTTACCCTATCAGCTTGACTTACCAGAACTGCTGTGAGGATAGAGTGGGGAAGAGAAATGCTATTCAGTCTCAAGCTTACTGCACAAAAGGCAGGATAAAAATGAAGCTAAGAAATAAAGTATAACTTATTCTTACACACTATAACAATCCTACACAGCTTTGCTATAAAGACAGGTAAAAGCATAATGGGAGATTTAATAAGGAAGGCATTTAAGACTGGCAGGACAGTATCTGCTTCTCAAAAGACACAATTTCTGCTTAAGGAGATTTTGTTGTATGGAGGAAGGCAACTTCAAAGACATTTGACATTCAGGCAACAGGACTAGAAAAGACTTCATGGAGTGTTAATGGATCACACTGGATCATACAGAGCATGGAAGATGAGTGATGTTGGAGAGACACAGAGTCCTCAGCCCAGAGAGGGAGTGTTGCATAGAATAATCTGCTATATTCCTACCATTTCTGCTTGACCAGAAGACAGAATTCAAATCCATATTTTAAAACTGGGCTCTCAAGTTAGGCTTACCTCCCAAGTGCCTAGAAAATCTGTGTTGCTGGGGATGACCATGCCCTTCTCATCCCGGGGAGTCAAATCTTCTCCAGCCTGCCAGAGAAAAGTACAAAAGTTGTGTTTCTCCACCTAAGTCATGCCTAAAATTGCAAAACAAAACACGCAAATACTGGAGAAGGTACATGGAATAGTGAACAGAACACTGGATTTGAATCATGGCTCAGATGTCCAGGTGGGGTTTAACATTTGATGCTTTCAGTCATATAACCCTTTGCAGAAAGAAAAAAATACACAAAAAATCCAAAGATATAGCTGTGTATGTCTGTAGAATCAGTATCTAGAGAGATATTGCTATATCTTTGAGACTAACTGAAATAAAGAAGTTGGCAGCATGAGCTTTCGTAGACTTCAGTCTACTTCAAATGCATCTGAGGAAGTAGAATGAACTCTAGGGAAGCTTATGTTGCCAACTTCTTTATTTCAGTTAGTCTCAAAGGTGCTACAGATCTCTCTATATACCAAAAATTCAAAATGCTCAAAAATCCTATGTGAGACACACCTGAATCATTAGGACTACATGCTCCCTTTGATCCCTTCCAACTCGAAAATTCTGATTCTGATTCATAAAATGATCAGGAATATGTGTGTATTCACCTAAGGCAACTGACAGATGTCTGAACAGCAGCCAATCTTTTTGTTTTCAGAAATGGAGACAAGTTATCAGGTCTTGAAATTCCACAACTTCAATACAAGTCAGATGCCAAACTTTCACCCCTCCTGCCACATTCAATATCCATCAACGAGGAAAGGAAAAGGGCAATAAGGGGTCACAGCTTGGAAAATGTCCCTTTTCAGAGTACAACTCCTAAAACACTCCAGACAGCATGGTCACTGTCCATTCTGGCTGTGGGTTTCTGGGAGTTATTGTCTGACTTATTTTCTAACTTTTTTGCTGTGCCCACAATACCTTGAATCCCATGGGAAAGTGTATGAGGTAGAGGTCCAAGTAGTCCAGTTTCAGATCTGTTAGTGAATCTTGGCACGACTTCTTTACAAGTGGCTTCTCATGGAAAGTACACCAGAGCTGCAAAAGAAGAAGAAACCTACCAACATAGTCAGTGGAAGGACTTTTCACGCACTAGAAGCAAACTATAGGATATCTTTCACACAGCTGACAGAAAACAAGACTATCAACCTAGCTTAGGAAAAAACAAACAAACCACCAGTAAGGATTCACTCCAGATCTGATCCTAAACACTCCAGAGGCTGATTTCTGTCCAAAAATGAATGGGATTGGGATCTTTGGTGTGTTCAAGCAAACAGAAGTCAGAAATGACTTGTAGGCACACAACAGCAATGCCTAAATAACCTAAAGGCACCAGATCATGTCTGTTCTTGGATGCTAACCAGGGTCAGCCATGGTTATTACCTGGATAGGAGACTGCCAATGAATACCAGGTGCTGTAGGCTATATTTCAGAGGAAGGAACTGGCAAAACCACCAAGTATTCCTTGCCTAAGAAAACTCTATGAAATTAATGGCATTGCCATAAGTCAACAGAGAACCTAAAGGCACATACACTTAGCCTCCTTGAGGATTTCCAGCCATTTGTTCATTGCAGTAATGATCTTACCTTACTGACAATAAAGAGTTCTTCCCGTTTCACAGCTCCTTCCTTGATCTTCTGCTGTAAGGCATCCCCAATCTCCTCCTCATTCCTGTAATAACGGGCACAGTCGAAGTGGCGGTACCCAAGGTCAATGGCATATTTGACCGCATCTCCTACTTTTCCAAGAGGCGCCTAAGACACAGGATGGCACTTTAATTATCTAGCACCAAATAAAATTGGCAAAGTCTACATATTTACACACATACATATATATGTATAGATAATAAAAAGGATTTCTTAAAGTATTCCAAGTATTTCCAAACATAACTGTGAACATAATGTGAAAAAATGAGAAGTATTTTCATGAATAAATTGAAAAAAAGAACAACACTGTTTTCAGGTTGAAGCTGGATCTCAAAAGGATATCGTAAAACTGAAATTAATGGGATAAAAATTAACATGTTATTGAAAACAGGCATTCCTAAAAAGGAACAAATGTTTTAGTCAGATCTGTTGGAATGGGAGAGATAAAAAGCATCCTTTGGTAATTACAGAATTCCCAGAGTCTGGCAACAGAATTCAGAGGCTGGTGTTGGAAGCAAGAGTCCTCTAAATTAAGACCATACAGCCCAAAGATACCACATCTGTAGATCCAGAGGTTTTCTCTTTTCTCCATCATGGCATCATAATTTTTTCTCTATTTGTGCCCAACAAAATTACGTACCTAAGATGTATAAAGGATGTAGAAACACGTTGGAAATATGAAAAGCATGAAGGCTCCTTCTACCACAATGTGGTTGGTGGACATGTGACAAAGCTAAAGCATATTGGAAAATGATATAAAAGTTGATACAAGATAGCCTCAAAATAAGAACACAAGGGAAACCTGAACTCTTCTTAATGGAGATTTCAAATAAGAATATTAAAGGAGTTAATTTCAAAGTATTACATTACATACTGGTCTCAAGACTTTTCTATGCCCAAAACTGGAAAAACCCAAACACCTTACTCCTGACAAAAGAAGGATTATGAAAGTTATTGGAATGGCTGAGATGGATAAATTAGCTACATACATCAAAGAAAAATCACTAGATAATTACTTAAAAGATTGGGAATCGTTTATTCATTTATATCTTTTTTGAAGAAAAAAGAGGGAAAGATTATGACTGGGCTTTGAAGTCTAAACTGCCCCCCGCCTAAGATTTAGTGAGGAAATATATAAACAATTGACAATATAGAGAGGTGAAATGTTCTTCTATATGTATTATTGTATTTGCTTTGGAGGGTGAAATTGTTGTTTTATTTCAGGTTTTGTAATTTATTTTTGATTTTCCCCTAATATACAATGCATATATAATGCTTGCTTACATATAACCTAATAAGTATATAACTAAAAACCAAAACAAAATGTCTCTATTGGGAATACAGTATATCCATATTGGAAAACGTTCCTCCACAGGAAACACTGCACATTGCAACATACTTTGCAGTAACAAACTATGGGTTCATGGCATAGTGGTTTGAGTGTTGGACTACGATCTGGAGACCAGGGTTTGATTCTTTGCTCAGTCGTGAAAGTCACTGGGTGACTTTGAGCAAGTCACATGCTCTCAGCCTCTGGGAAGGCAAGGGCAAACTTCCTTTGAACAAAACTTGCCAAGAAAACCCCATGATAGGTTTGCCTTAGGGTCACCAGGAATAACCTGAAGGCACACAAGAAACACACACACACACAACACAATCTACTGCCATTCTCCTCATGATTCCCAGGTGACTCATTTTGTATAAGACATCCCATCCTTGGGTCCTGAAGCATGGTACCCATTCCAAATATATAAGTCAGGGGTAGGCAACCTTTTTGAGCCGTGGGCCGGGTTGCTGTC
>CM034708.1:202542547-202557374 GCA_020142125.1 Phrynosoma platyrhinos
GCTGAGCAGAGGGGCAGGCTATAAATAAAATTTATTATTATTTATTATATTATTATTAAAAATATTTCTTCTGGGGAAAAAATATCGTCTGAGAAAATTCAGCTCAACTATTAAACCAGCACCATTCCCTCAATATTTATCCAAACTCAACACCAAACAATCTTATTACCTTTTTGTAGGGCAGCACCTAGTTTGGAACAGAAGGAGAATGTCTGAATTATCCCATTGGGTTTATTTCTTCACAATGAGAAATCGCTAACTTAACATTTTGGGCATTCTCCATTAGCGGAGGGCTACTGTGCCTCTCCGGAAGATGCTTCCAGTGCCATGCTTTCAAAAAGTCATCCTCAGAATGTGTGAGGATGGGTGTAAGTCTTTAAGAAAATTCAGCAAGAATTGGCTAAAACACTTGTGGGGGAAACCATCAGATTCTGTAGTTTCCATAGTTTCTTCATTCTGTTAAGTGTTGAGGATGTCAGTCATCAACCAATCAGGTTTCAGATGTAAATTGGTTTCATTATGATTGCTTGCCCACCTGGATTCAAGAGTAGTTTAACTTTTAAGCCATCAATCCATTGCTCACTTGCTTGGATGTTGAGTCCATCAAATATAGTGGGGCTTACATTACACGTGTGTAGAATTAGGGAGAAGATGTCTGTAGAATATTTAGTTTCCCCCTTCCTTGGAACATTTCTGCTTTTGAGGCAAGTGTAGTCGCTGCATAGTTTTAACATCCATAACCCTTGAAAGCCAACATACTACAGTTGCCCCTCCGTTTTTGCAGACCTTAGGTCCACATCCCTCACTTGTTTGCAAGCACGAAACGGAAGGGGATAAAATGGGGCGTGTGCCCCCATTAAAGCCTATGGGGCTTGAATATTTGCGGTTTTCTATTTTCGTGTGTGTGTGTGTGTGTGTCTGGAACGGATCCCCGCAAAAATGGAGGGGCAACTGTATAAGAGCCCTGGTGGTAAAGTGGTTAAATGCCTGTACTGCAGCCACTCACCCACAAACCATGAGGTTGCGAGTTCAATACCAGCCAGGGCTCAAGGTCAACTCAGCCTTGCATCCTTCCAAGGTCGCTAAAATGAGTACCCAGCTTGTTGGGGGCAATTAACTTACACATTGCAAACCACTTGGAGACTGCTTAGGTGGTATGAAGTGGTATATAAATGAAAAATGAAGCTGCTAACTGTAACATTTTCCATGTCACGTCTCCAAATTTTGTAAAATAGCTGATCCATAATGACTAAAAGCCTTAATTCATTTCAAAAGTCAGATGAGAGGCAGCGAGATAGAAGCAGCTTTCTGTTAGCTCTCCACATGACATTGTAGTTTTTCCATTCTCTCTGAAGATGGTCATAAAAGCAAGCCTTTCGCCAAATGGATTTTTCCAGCAGGACAAAAGGCACACTTTTACAACTGTCTTCGAGGGCATGCAGAGAGGTAAACAGACATCTGCTTCTGTCTCGCTGCTCTCTCATCCCACTTTTTTTTTTTTTTTTTTTTAGTACAATAAGACTCTAAGTTGTAGGCCATACCCAGAGAAGGTGGCCATACCTTCAATAGTCCAGGTGGGGTTGGATTTTGGGGCAAATTTCCAGGGCTCTATAAATGACTACTCAGAGAATAAGTTTCTGGTGTTGGGGCCCAGCAGCATGCCAGGTCTCACTCAGGTTGTCCCTGCTCATTGTAACATCTTTTCTTCTTATTTTGTAAAAATGTTTTGTAGTCAGAACCAGTGGGCTGGCCATGTCAAGGTTTTGTTTGTTTTGGTGTTTTTACTTTAAAAAGTGTGAAACTTTTCTCCCACAAAATAGTCCTTATTCCCTATCAAATGTGTGGAGCATTCGAGTAACAGAAGCAAAGTCCTTGTCTAAACATTTTATTCCTCTAGTCATGATTTATGTCAATTTTAAATGAAAAACTAAACATATCCAGAATAGATGTTTTAAACCAGGGTTGGAAAATAGTTAGGGCTTTTCCTCTGAAGTATCAGGAACCAGATTAAACTACCCGGCCTTGAGAATTGCGACCAAGAGCTCTTTATATAAACACTTGTTAAACTCCCTTTAGCAGGGGCTACTGGTTTGTATGAAATTTTTTTTTTATAATTTACATTTTGGTTAATTGTATTCTGTTTTTAAATCGACTCTGATTTAATAGTCTTTTAAGGGGGGACGGGGGAATGGTGTTGTTTTAGATTGTATCTATTGTATATTGTATTTTATTATGTTCACCGCCCGGATTGGTTCGCCATAGGGCAGTATACAAATAAAAATTATATTATTATTATTATTATTATTATTATTATTATTATTATTATTATTAGGAACATATATGGAATGATGTGGAAGAAAGAAGAACAAATAACAGTATACAAGGTTGCCCAAACCAACTTTTCACCACTATCGTTAGGTCCAGCATCTATAATTACCCAACTTCATGAGTGTATACCAGGGGTAGGCAACCTTTTTGAGCTGGGGGCCAGGTTGCTGTCCCTCAGACAATTGGGGGGGCCGAAGAACCAAAAATAAATAAATAAATAAATAAATAAATAAATAAATAAATAATTTTTTAAAAAAAAAAATTAAAAAATATGCATGCACACTCTCTCAGACCCAGAAAAGCCATGGCAAAACCCCTATGGAGATTTTGCCAAGAAAACCCCAAGAACAAGTAATAACAACAATAATCAAGATCATCATGGCGGGTGGCAGGGGCGGCGGCAGGACCGGCCTAGGGCCGGTCCAAAGGCCTCGGGGGCCACATCCGGCCCAGGGCCTTAGATTGCCTACCCCTGGTGTATACCTTTGCTGTCATGTTCACTATATGAATTTTTACTGTATTTTCTTCCAGACACCATTAAATGATTATTAGGGTGGATGGAGCCTGACTCTGGAGGAAGAAGCTGGTTTATTCCCGTTTAAATCCAACCTTATGCAGAGGTAACTAATGGCTTACACAGGTCCAGACAGAATTAATTTTTTTTTGGCATATACAACCAGGAAGGGTCTGTGGGAGACAGTCATGCACAACACAGCGTGAGCACTGAAAAGACTCTTAGCAGCCTTCAAAAAGAAGAAATTCAGAAGAAATTCTTCCTTAGATTAAAACATGGGTGGAGTGCTCATAAGGGAGAAAGAGCTGAGAGTCAGGGGGGTTGCAGACTGCCAGAAATAGTGCAAATTGAGTCCACTTTTAGGGTTAGGGTTAATGCTAGGGGATCATGGGAATTGTTTTTTTTTCCCTGAGACATTGAGCCTTCTCTGTCAGAGAGCTCTGGTGCCACAATAAACTACAGTTCCCATGATTCCCTAACCCTAAAAGTGGACTCAATTTGCACTATTTCTGGCAGAATGCAACCCCCCTTAGACTGCAGTCCTATTCACACACTAAACTCAGTTGGGGCTCACTTCTGGTTAGACACCTATGGGACTGTCACACAAACTTCCAGCTTATCTATGTGTGTAGTCTTGTTTGCTGCAGTCATCCACACACATCAACATACAGACTTTTGGGGCAGACTAAGTACCATGCTTCCACTGCTCCTTTCATTGTATGGTCTCTCCTTTCTACGATTAACCTAAGAAGGTGCTCATGTTCCAGTACAGATTTCCGAGATGACATGTGGATTCTTGGAATAATGATCCAGAAAAGTGAACCTTGCAAAGTTCTCCCTAGTCACTCTCTCTCAAATCACTGTTTTGAATCTTTTCAAGGATAAAATGGGCATTATAGCCAGAGTAGGGGACTTTCGGCCCAAGGATGAAATTCATTATTGGAGAAGTTCTCAGGAATGTATCCCAATGCTTTAGAAGACCATTTCAACATTTTAGAGCAGGGAAAAGGCAATGGCAAAACATAATCTCTGAACAAATCATAGCAATAGCATTTACGCTATTTATGTCACATAATAGTGAACTCAACACTCTCTAAGTGGTTTACAATGTGTAAGCCAATTGCCCCCAACAAGCTCGCTACTCATTTTACCGACTTAAGAAAGGATGGAAGGCTGAGTCAACCTTGGAGCCCTGGGATCGAACTCCCAAACTTGTGGCTGCAGCACTGACATTTAACCACTGTGCCACCTAGCCAAGAAAACTCAATAATAGGTTCTCTTTAGGGTCACCATAAGTTAGAAATTTCTTGAAGGCACAGCAACAGCAAGCTGGCAAAAGTTATGAGTGAAGAAAGAAAACACAAGCTGGGAGATGCTGCAGCATTTTGCTTTTGCTTCGATCTGCTGTGAAGGATTTTGTCCCTCCTCTCTTCTCCCCCTCCCCCCCGTTAATGAAGCATAAACTACTCTTGGACTTTAAGCTCAATTCGCAGCAATTGAAGCAAGCTGAGGACAAAGGGAGAAAAATAGAAGAAAGAGAGAAAAACTTGGACATTTGAAAAGCAGCTGACAAATGGAATGACAGAGAATTAATCTATACTGTCCCTCATAAAATGGAACAGTTGGAGGGTATGCCTTAGGGAAAGGTCCATTGATATTTGGAGAAAGCTTTATTCAGATCAGACCCTGGGATCTGGAATCCCCCACTCTGCATTATAGCAGACTACTGTGCAATGTATAAACACTAAAATAGTGAAGCGTATGACAATACTAAATGCAAGCTGGATTCCCTAGCTTCAGATGCATGGAAGCCAATGGTGAGTAAAATGCAGATGCTCATTTTCCTCTTGTGTCACAGTTGTGACATTCAGAACAAATGTTAAGAAGTGCACCTTGAGCAAGCCCCAATTTGAGTGAAGTCTTGCTTATGCTCGCATTTGAAATAAAGACTCCTAAAATATTAAGGAAATTAGATTTGCCTTCTTATTGAACTTCAAATGCAGCTCTTACTCTAAAAGAAGTGTGGGCTTTTGGTACACTTCTATGAAAGATATGTTGTTTTTCCTGTATGCCATATTGGTAATGGTTCAATTTGCCTGATGTGCCTTAGATGATGTTCCTTAAATGCTAGATGTGATTATTTCAAAATTCTTTTTACCATCAGGACTTTCATAAAGGTCATGAGCCTCCTGCCTAATTACATTGCTTCAGAATGAAAAGGAGGGTGAGTCATCAGTTGCCAGCAATAAGTGGGAAAGTAACTTAATATTCTCCTCACACCTCCTGCTACACTTGCAACAACCACAAAATGCTAAGCAATAGCACATATATGCACTTGTCTATGGAAAAGCGTCTATGCATCATTGCATCCAACATTCAGACACTACACCTCAACCTTTGCCCACCAGCATATTTCTGTACCATATTTCCATTTATAAAATGGTACCAGGGGAGTGAGGAATCTTGTTTGCCTTTGAAAAACTAGCTAAACATGGGGAATTAAGTATTTAATGAATTTAATGTTTCATCTGTAGCCCCTGCCAGGGGTCCCAAAAGTACATTTCTCTGGAGAAACTGGGTCTGTACTTACTCTGTATATTAATTATGGAATTTAATTAGCAAATGTATGAGGTCAGGAACACTGTCAAGCAGAGGTGGGCAACCGTGGCCCTTCAGATATTTGGCCTATAATTCCAGTCTAGCCCACATATTTACATAGACATGTTTTAAGCTATGGGCGAGCATCTATGCATCTCCACATGCATACTTTCCAAAATTTGACAGATAAAAACTGGGACATGTGTGGTCAAGCAACTTCACAGTGTGGGCAAGATGGCAAAAGTTACTAATATGGAAAAACACACAAGTCATAAGAAGCTACAAAAGTTTGCTTTTCCTCAAGCCTACTGGAAAGGCATGTTTCTGTTTCTCCTCTCTTTTCCCCTGCCCCTGCTGAGATAACTGAGTGCAAACCTTTGCATTTTGCACTCAGTTTGCAGCAATTTCAGTTAGCTGGGGGCAAAGGGAAGAAGTGGGAAGAGGAGGAGAGAAACGAGGACATTTTAAGTGAGATGGCAGAGGATTAACTGGCACTGTTCCTGCCAAATGAACTAGGATATTAAAAACTGATCTTAATTAAATTCAGTTTAAAAGCAGAAAGGCTTATCACCAGGTTGGCCACAGTGACTATAAACACAACAATAGTGTGGAATAATTGAGAACTGCATCTGTGAAGAGGCTACCTGTGTTGGTGGTATAATGGATCTTCAAGCTATTCAAGGGTAAATAAGAAGTTAATGTTTTTTCAGTTGAGTGCCAGCAGAAGACAGCTTACAAGGTCATTTTCTAATCATTGTGGCATCCATGCAAGGTCTGGCAGTGGAGTTATTTGGGAGAATGGCTACAGCAGATGTTCTGTATGATACATACCTGATGGGTTACTACCAGACAGTACAAACGCTCCAGGTGAAACTACCATAGCAATTGCCCGACGCAGTTTATGTATCTTCAGTTCTAGATTAAAACATTCAGGTTGAGTTAAATTAATTATGCAAATACAGAAAGTTTTAAGTTAAGAACTTTGCAAAACTTTTGTACACACCTGTAGCAAGTTACAACAACTGACAGAACAAAATTAACTTTGCAGGTAGTTGAATGAATGGGAATGAACTGACAGTATTAGTTTAACAAGCATTAGTTTCTCATTCGTTTTCCAATATTTCCCTTAAAGGGCAGTTTTGGAAGCATTTTGATAGCATTTTCTACACCATTTTCTCTTAAATAATCCATGGTGCTTGAAGGTTGAGTGAATAACATACATGTTGACATAGGTGGGTGGGTGTGAGTGGAAAGAAGAAAAGTGATGTAGCCAAAGGTATATCTGTGGGTGGAAGACAAAATGAGGGCATGGTGCCCTAATAAGAATTCTTCCTTCCCCCAGTCTGAATTTTCCTTCACTCCATAAATTTGTAGCATTGCAGTTAACTCAAACCTTAAGCTGAGTATTTAAAAATACATTTAGACATCCAAAAATGGAGGGAGGGCAGGCAAAGTTACCAAGGTAATATGAATGCAGCAAATATCAGTGTTCCAGGTATTAACAATTTTCAATGTCTCGTTCTCTGAAATGCTCGAAATTTGGAGACTGCAGGAAGATTTCATTTTTTTTTTTTAGAATTCTTACTTCTGGGGCAATGTCTCCATTTTGGTCTCACTGTAGCTAATATCCTTTGATGCAACAAATCAATGGCAAAGGTTGATGCAGATTGTAAGAAACAGTGCTGTGGAACACTCTTCCTTAGCCTGGGGCTTCCAGATGTATTTCGGAATAGACCTCAGCAGTCAGTCCTGCTCAGAAATCAGATTGTGGGATTTGTATGTATCTGACATATGCCAGGTTGGGAAAAACTGCTCAAAGATCACTCTTCAAGGAACTAACAGCAAAATGTGCTACTTGCAGGGAACAGTGAATATACCATTTTCTCCCTCGGTCTTATGATTTCTGACAGTAACAGTAATGATCAACATAACGGCAACTCCACCCAATTGTGAAAATAAATGCATTCAATTTCAAGCTCACTAAGAGTTAACAAAATGTGTTAAGCCATTTCCACTACAATTCCAACCACTGTGTATATCCACAGCTCCCCCCCCTCTCTGCAAAAAAAGTCCAAGTTTTTCCTTATCATTCTTTAGGAAGAAGAGATGAGGCAAGATGGGGTCACAAACATTTGATTTCAATAGTTTTCTTCCCCTGGTAGTGACTTGCTGGAAGAGAATGTGGTGAAAATTCTGGTTGAGTGATCAGATGTTGCTTTAAAAGTGGTGGAATTTGGGAAAAGTTTGCCCTTGTCAGTTTTTCAGACCCCAATGTTGTCACCCAACAGAACATGTTGATTTTCTTGCTGGATCACTGGGAAAAAAAAGTGAATTGATGATAAATATTTTGTGATAATTAATCTGGTGTGAAAAGTTAATGTTATCTTAATGCTTTCTGTGAGGAACCCATTAACATGACAATTATAATAAGGCTTGCAAGATAATGTAGGATGTGCACCCAGAAACAGAAATACAAATACTGTCTCACTTTTTTTCCAGAACTTCTGTAGCTTCTGGGAGATGTCTCTCTCCTTTCCTCTTCCCAGAAGTGGCATTTCCTTTATATAGTGCTATCCTTCACAGAATTCTGAATCCTTCTTTTCACTTGTCTTCCACCCCCACACAAGAATGCATCAACAATCCCTCAGACTGCTGCCTTAGAATACTGAAGCCCTTAGCAAGATGGCATCTGGTTAGTTGCATTCATAATGCTCCTGGAGGGCTTTCACTCTTTCATCCTATTATTGGGACACAGAATGGTCAGTTCAGTATCCCCTGACATGCTTTCCAGTAATTAAAATTTCACAGATGGCTGGAAAAGTTCATGGTGACAATGGCAACGATGGCCCCAAATGCCCTGCTTTAACTTCTAGCCTAGTGGACCATGCAACCTGTGATGGAGGTCCTGTTCTAAACTGGGGGCACCTTCGGTGAAGGCCTGCATTGTTTAAAATATCTTAATCTTGGATTAATTGCTGCAGTAAAGTAGCAACACTTTCTAATGATTTTCACTTGAATTTAGAGTATTTGAACACACTGCCTTGGAATGTGGTGGAGCCTCCTCCTTTGGAGGTTTTTAAACAAAGGTTGGATGGCCATCTTTCGAGAGTGCTTTGGGTGTGTATTTCTGCATGGCAGGGGGTTGGACTGGATGGCCCCTTTCAACTTTATGGGTCTGTGAATGCTTAAATCAAATGTTCTCAAAGATGCGATTTTCTTCCTCCATTACTTCTGCAATGAGAAGTACTAGTCCTCAGACCTACCTTGTAGTGTTGTACCTTTAAATTCAGGATTCCCTGGATCTAAAATGCTTGCTGTATTCAGTACTGAGGCATGGATGCTGTACATGAAAACTCTCTACTCCATTAAGTATGATGGAACAAATGGGGAAGAAATGGACATAGATGAGCTTCCAGACCCCATGTTTAGACACTACCATCAAATTTGTAGGCCTGAATGCCAGTGGTGAATGTAAAGTCCAATTCTGAACCCACCCCAGCAATGTAAACAGTCTATGCAACTCATCCTGGGCCAGAATGTCCCTACTCAAGAAGACAGAAATGGACAACTGCAGAAGTTCCTGGCACCACTTTTTATGTGGGGTTTCCTGGGGGTAATGAACTATCCAGAATGACAAAAGATTTTTTTAGAAGCAAAAATCAAAACCAGTTCTTTCTCAAAACTCGTTTCAAGTTTTCAAAAAATGGGCATTTTTTCATGTTAAACAGTGTAAGGAGCGGGGGGGATACAACCTATATAAAAAGAAAATGGTTGCTCCTGGAGGCTTGTACCAAAGACAATTTCCTTTTGGTCAGATAAAGGGCAACCCAGTGAGTCTGGAGGAATCAAGGGCCACAAAAAAGCCCTCAGGTGCTGCATAGGGCCCTGTGGCTACATTTTCTCCAATCCTGCTCCCAGGCAATGAGAGGCAGCACCCTTTACCCACATGCTGGAAACCAACAGGAATAATTCAGATCCACAGCCGGGCAGTTCCATTGCTGCAGCTGAGGTGGCGGCAAGACTCGGTCACTAGGTTTACATTCTTTGGAATCCCCCACTTCTATGGGCCTGACAGTTGCCTGCTTCCATCTTCGAGGCGTTGACTGTGCCACTCCTCCTTGTTCGTTATAAATGGGTACATGTTACAAAATTTCAAAACGATAGTGCTCTAAAGACATGATTCCAGAAGAACTTTGTGTCTGAGCAATCAGATTGTCAACAGAGACTCAAATTAAGCTCCCAGTTAGTACCTGAATGGCTAACAAATAAATACCAGGTGCTGTAGGCTATATTTCAGAGGAAGGAATTGGCAAACCACCTTTGAATATTCCTTGCCTAAGACAACTGTTTGAGATTAATGGTCACCGTAAATCAACAGACACCTTGAAAGCACAAAACCAATCTGATTTGCAAGCTGTGTGTAAAGTTTCTGCTGTGACAGATGCCTTTCAGCACACAAGGAATTCTAGCCTCTAAAAATACACTGTAATGTATAATTTGCCTCTGAGATGAGTGGTACATGAGGAAGAAGTCCATTCTGTGGATAGCTCTCCCTCTTTGCATGCACTGCCCAGTGTGGGACAGTTCATGCTTATTTAGAGTGAGATGAAATCCATCCCTCCCCCCCTGCATTAAAACCCTTTTTAAAGAGTTTCCCCCCCCCCAAAAAAAATAGACAGGATTTGGATTAGGTTCCTTATTTTATCCAGTTGTTGCTACTGTTTTGAATGTTGGATATTTTAATGATGTATGTCATGTTGTATTTTGACTTCTTAATGTAAACTACTTTGGGAAAACTATGTACTGAGGGTGTAGATTGCAGATGCATAAAATAAAGAAACAAGTCTTGTGCTCATGTCTCAATATCCAGGAATAATCAACACGTTGGTAAGGACAGACAAATCTTTCAGTCCCACCTTTCTTCATTCTCCCTCCTCCACAACTGCCTCCTCCCTTCACATTCTGTCCTCTTCTTGATGATATTTGCAAATTTTGTACAGTTTCGTCAAAAATGAATGGAGTTTTGACTCATCACCCAGCTCACTGGACAAGTTATTTCATTTCTTCCTTTCTTGAATTTTCCTGAGATTCAGTAGGCACATCATCTCTGAGTGTGGAGAGGATAGTATTGTACTTTCCTGCCTGCTATGTAGCTTCCTTAAATGTTCTGTTCCAGGAGAAAGGAGGGATATAAATTAAATACATAAATACCTGTTACAAGCTGAAAAGTGTGTTGGAGAAAGAGAAGATAATAACGTAATTCAATCTCAAAGATGACACGGATTCAAATACAGACCTTTTGAGAACTGAGCAATGAAAACCTTTTGCCTGGATAGCATATCTGTCTGTTTAGTTTTCTTGCATTTGAATTCTTTACATCTCAAGTCCTTTCTATTTATCTTAGCAAGTTTTTCTCTAAACGCCCTCTCCCAAATTGTACCAGTTTCTGTCCTTCTCCTGATTCCCTGCACATAGAGTGTGATTTCACCTGTTAACCTAGTTCCACCCGCCACTAAAGAGGTAAAGATACAGCCCTCCATAGCCACAGATTTTTTTTTATCCACAGATTCAAGCATCCACAGCTGGAAAATATTTTAAAAATATATAAATTTCAAAAAGCAAATCTTGATTTGCTATTTTATATAAGGGACATCATTTTACTATGTCACTATATTTAATGGGACTTGAGCATCCACGGATTTTGGTATCCACAGGGATGATGGAACCAAACCCCAGTGGATACCAAGGGCCCAAGTCTTCCTCCTCTACAATGGTAAATCACACCTGAATCTCACTCTCAGGCTGTCATATCTGTCACTGCACGTATTGATCAGAACAGGCCAACTGCACTCTCACCATGCTTTGACTTCAAAAGATCTGATCACCAGGAGGAGGTCAAGAATAGGGTCTACATGTTGATTGCTTGATGTCTAGCTGGCAGGTGGAGACTGGGAGCATGGCCAGTAAATGGGTTTGAACCCCATCCTGATTCACATGTCGATTCTAAGTTGTTCCTGTCATGTGTCCCTAGTGTCCTGGTTTTACTCAGTTTCTAGGCATGCTACCCAGAGCTTGTTTGGACCATCATCTGGCCTGCATGTCGAGCTTTCATACACACACACACCATTGTAGGAGGAGAGTTTCAGGGGAAAATTCAAAGTTCTGTCCATTTGTTTTGTGAGAAACAAGCCTCCGATGCCTTTGAATGTGTTTAGCCAATGAGTCAAGTTTGACACCTATGACTGTTTTTTTTTTAAACCAACATTTCTCAATACCTGTTTCAATTCTCTATGTCAACTCTACATGAAAGTCCAGGTTTTGGAAGAAAATCTAATTGAAGTCTGTTTTGTAGAGCTCCTTGCAAAGACTTCACAGAAAGCAGTAGAGCCATTGAAGTGAAGGAGGAGGGATGCAACAAAGCAGGGTAAAAGTTGGAATACAATGATTTGCATTTAAGGTTCCCTGGAGTCCTTTACTTGTCATGATTTGTTTGATATAGCAATATTACACATTTTATTAGATATCCATAAAATAATCAAATTCCATTTTATGAGGGGTAGTTGCTCCCTGCTGTGGAAGGAAAAGTTCCATTTCTTTTATTGCCACATGATCTCCACTCCACATTGCCTCCTCCCCAGTCCCTACCACTGTTTCTACCACATCCCTTGTCTTTCTTTCTTTCTTCTTTCTTTCTTTCTTTCTTTCTTTCTTTCTTCTTCATATTTCTTCCCTTGCAGCACTAGCAATTCTACTGCTTTCTCCTGCCTGTTTGTTGTTGTTGTTGTTGTTGTTGTTGTTGTTGTTGTTGTTGTTGTTGTTGTGTGCCTTCAAGTCATTTCCGACTTACGGCGACCCTAGGGTGAACCTCATCAACTTTTCTTGGCAAGATTTGTTCAGAGAAAGTTCGCCATTGCCTGCCTGTTTACGTGTCCTCAATTTATGACTTAGTTCTGTTTAAAGTCCTTTAGAAGATAGCTAACAGCAGCATGAAATGAATCGGGTGGGAGGGGGAGAAAGATAGGGTTCAGGGTACAGCTGCAAGGGAGGGAAGCATGGCATAGGGGCAAGGTGAAATAAACTGGCAAGGAAACAGAAGGAAAGTAGGAGATGGCTCAATGGTTAAGATGCTGACTCTGACGATTGCAATATCAGCAGGTTGGCAATTTGAGATCCAAGTGCCACATGACAGAGTGAGCTCTCATCACCAGTCCCAGCCTCTGCCAACCTAGCAGTTTGAAAGCATGTAAAAGTGCAAGTAGATAAATAGACACCGATTTGATGGGAAGGTAACAGCATTCTGTGCAGTCATGCTGGCCACATAATCACAGAGTCATCTTTGACAATGCTGGCTCTTTGACTTTGTAACAGAGATGAGCACCACCCCCTACAGTCAGACACCGCTTGACAACCCTGTCAGAGGGGAAACCTTTACCTTTACCTTTACCTTTAGGTAAAGCAGACCTTTACCTTTACCTTTAGGTAAAGCAGACCTTAGGTAAAGCAAACCTTTACTTTACCTTTACCTTTAGGTAAAGCATCTGCTTTACCTTTAGGTATAGCAGATGGGTGTGCAGTGTAAGGAAAGGGAGGGGTAGGAGATGCAAATAGTGGCGTTCAAAAAGCAAGAGAGGGAAGGATGGCTAAAGTAAAGTGAGGCAAGGGGAGAAGGAGGGAAGGCAGCTGAGTGGTGCAGTGTCAGGATGCAATGATCAAGACAGGTAAGCATAAGGTAATGAAAGGTGCAAAACAGTACAGATGCAAATGGTGGAATGCAAGAAGGAAGAGGGAGAGATTTGGAAGGGAGAGAGGTACAGTTGTAGATTAAGGGAAGAGACATTGCGAAGGAACAAGGTGAGGGAAGGAGGGTAGAAATAGTGAGATGTGGGAGGGGAGAAGGAGCAAGAGACCTACCTACAAGATGAGTCAAAGTACAAGTGAAGGAGATGGTTTTTGTAAATTTGTCCTTTGTAAATTTGTTATTCTCTACATTTTACATTTTGCCTGTGAATCAGTTGGCAGTAGCTCTCGGGGGCTTCGTGATGAACTTACATCTTACATGAAACTGTATCATTTTGCTATCTGCTCTCTCTCTCTCTGCAAACTGATGAGAATACAGTAGCAATGTATGCACTATTAAATGGTGGTGTTGTAGGTACTGCTGTTGCTGCAACCCAGGAATCCACATGTTTCCATCTTGCTATTAAACCCCATAGCAACCCTGTTAGGTAGGTTTGCTGAGAGATCGTGATAGGCAAAGGTTACACAGTAGATTCCATAATCAAGTTGGGATTTGAATGTGGATCTTTCTGTTCCTTGCCCAGTGCTTTAAACATTACACTACTTCTCTCAAAACAGTAACTACAAAAATGCTACCAAAGTTGAAATACAGTGGCAGAAAAATGCAATTGTTAACATGATAAATCTGCATAATTGCAATGTAAATAAATTATATGCATAATTATAATAAATGGCAAAATAAACTGCCCATGTTTGCCAGGAGGGGCTGGAATATGAGAACCCTAGGATTTGGGGAATTGTAGTCTAAAATAGTAATGTTTCCAAGGTCTGAGTTTAGCATATTGTCTAGCCATGAAAGTTATCAGTGTCCATATCAGAACAATTTCCAGCAGTCTGATGCTTCATGGTTCACTCTGCAGCCCACACTGAGCTCTGAGTCATCCATTTAGATTACTGAGGGGGAGGGAAAAAAAGACAGCTGGGGGGAATAACCTTGCAGCAGCTTCAAGATGGAAGTGTAGAGAATATAGTTCTCTAGGGGAGCAAAAATAATAAAAGCAATCAAGTATAATTGCAAATGGCAATTTTGCCTTAGGGTTGCCATAAGTTGGAAAAGACTTGAAGGCACACAACACCAACAACAACTTCAATGATTATCAATTCAGTGCAAATCTCCAGATGTTTTAAAATTATATTTTATATACTCCAACCACCAAAATCCATAAAATTCTACCTTAATGCTTTTTTTTTAAAAAAAAGATCTTTCATACTGTAATCTGTTTCTTTCCTTTGAATTATAAATCTTTGATTTATTCAGCATCAAATAACAAGACTCATAAATCCAGAAAAGATAGTCTTTCTTCCTTTATACTTCATAGTTAAGTTTAACTCTATTTTTTGTTTGTTTGTTTTTGGCAGATCTTTGCAGTTGTAGAAACTGGGCATTAATCCTCAAGTTACATGAAATCTGGGGCGAGAACAATGTTCATAGAAAACATTTCTGCTGTCCCTCCCCATATTGTCATCGTGGCCATCCTCAATGTCAGCCTTCCATTCAATATAAATCCTGATTTCCCTGGCAATCTCTCCCCACTTGTCTATGACGTTATCACACGTGGGCCGGAAAGCGATAATAAAGTGGAAATGAGG
>CM034708.1:202560758-202575231 GCA_020142125.1 Phrynosoma platyrhinos
GCTTTCACCGATCTGAAGCTACAGGACCCATTCCGGTATGATTCTTTCTGGCTTTGAGACCCCAAGTGTAAAAACGTCCTCCATGCGGCTTTAGACCCCAAGTGTGAAAACGTCCATTGTAATAACTATCATCTACTGGCAGTGGACTTTGAAAGAACATCTGAGTCCACTTCTGCATTCATTGGAAGTATTGAAACTAACATAAATTAACTATTGTTTTGGAACTTTCTTGTCTTCCATAATAAGTCTCACTGGGATCAGAAACTGAACTATGATAGAAAACTAGCTGACTAATCCTTCATCTCCCTTTAGGGATTTCAGAATTGGCAAGTGAAACAGCAGACTCATCTTGTACAATAGCTCAGTTTTGTTGCTAAAAATGTATAGCTGCTACTGAGTAGTCTTGAAAGATGGTAACTGTAACCTGACTTTGTAAGCTACAACTTCCCATAAATGCACTCCATCCGATGTCATCTGGGGGGGAGACACCAGGCCCAGCACCATCAGGCCTGGAATAAGAAGAACCCTTACTTCTTAAAGGATGGGTGGGATTTGGGATTTTTATGTTCTGTTTAGATTGTATTAATATATCTATATGGAAATTTTAATGTAAGCCGCCCCGATTGCTCTGCAGAGGGGTGGGATATAAATTATTATTATTATTATTATTATTATTATTATTATTATTATTATTATTATTATATTGTGCTCTAAAGACTTTCTTGTCCTTATGGAGTCCCTGAGTAATGCTGTAACTGGAATATGCTGCCTTGGTTGATCAATGGCAGAATTGCTCCTACTCCAGAACTTTCCCTGAACAAAATTAGCATTATTTGTGCAGATTTTCATGTGTAAAAACCCATACTTCACCATCTGGAAAATGGGATTGTGGGATGAAAGGAAACTAGTAGTACAAAAGATTGACCTGTGTGCACATGATGGTGAGGTACCTGATTAATGGAAAAAACCATGATCCTATCTGGGTGGCATGGCATTATTAATATATTTATTTATGTCCCACCTTTCCTTCAGTTTAGAAGTAAAGGAGGCTTACAACAGATATTAAACACATAGTTTAATCATCTTTTGTATTTTGTATTTTGTGAATTTTAAAGGTCAAATGATTAAAACCAATTAAAAACACAAACTATTTAATAAAAACAGCACAATAAAAGTAACAGAAAGTTGGGATTGGCCATGTATACTCAGTCCTGAAAGGCCTGTCTAAACAGAAAGGTCTTTACCTGTCTGCAGATTGAGAGTTGGGAGGGTACCAGTCTAACCTTGCTGGGAGCCTGGGAGCAGCCACCAAGAAGGCCCTCTCCTGTATTCCCACCAGATCTACCTGTGAGAGTGGTAGGGCAGAGAAAAGGGTGTATTGAAAGTTTTACTGTTGGAAATGGTAGGATCTCCCTAGTGATGTATTAAGATGGAAAGGGGTTCTGATCTTTTTCTTGAAAGGATTAATTTTCCTAGCTCAAATCTGTCTTGGTACAGGCCAGGAGCTGAACCATAATTCTACTCGTCACATAGTGAGAGCAGTTTTAAGTACAGTAGCTATTCATTTAATTAATGCATGTGTTGACTTTACTGCTGGCCAAGTGACCACTAGATGGGGACAGTATTACATATTCAATGAGCAAAGGTACTCTCCTTGCCGCAAGTC
Source organism: Phrynosoma platyrhinos (assembly GCA_020142125.1). NCBI lineage: Eukaryota > Metazoa > Chordata > Lepidosauria > Squamata > Phrynosomatidae > Phrynosoma > Phrynosoma platyrhinos. Next base: position 202,562,425 of record CM034708.1, read on the forward strand.
TACTAACAGTGGTGAACAATAAACCAGTTGTTAGAATTGTGGCAACTCTGTGTTGAAACAAAGACTACTAGATAGCTAGTTAATGAATTATGATGGATGCACTGCTAATTGGTATTTAATGTGAAAAGAATGGTTGTGATTCTGGAAAAATCTTTACAGCTTAATATGAGCTGGGAAATGGGAATGGGAAAACTACTTTAGTACAAGGACAGGGAATTTGTGGCCCTCCAACTGGTGTTGGATTATAGTTCCCATGAGGTCTGACCTTTGGCTACGCTGCCTAGAGTCTAATGAGATTTGTAGCTCAACAACATCAAGTCACCCATCCTTGCTTTAAGAACCAACTAGTGGCCAAATTTCATCTTCATACTCTCTAAATTTCAGGGTAATGGTAGTACTCTCATTTATATGAAGGAGAGAAAGAGAGGAAAGGAGTGATATTAACGTTGCTGTTGTGTGCCTCCAAATAATTTTTGATTTATGGCGACTGTAAGACAAACCTATCATAGGGTTTTCTTGGGAAGTTTCTTCAGAGGGGGATTGCCACTGCCATACTCTAAGGCTGAGAGAGTGTGACTAGCCCAAGGTTACCCAGTGGGTTTTTATGCTCAATTGAGGATTTGAACCCTGGTCTCCAGAGTTGTAGTTCAACACTCAGTCTCCTACGCCACACTGCCCCTCTACTGTATTTACTTTCCCACATCTTCTCCTGCTCTTTTCCTACATAAATGCAAATAATAATAATAATAATAATAATAAAAATAAGTTTTATTTTTAACCCGCCCCTCTGCTCAGCAACCAGGGTGGCATACAAGATTAAAACAAACAACAACTTAAAACACTCCTTCAACCCAATCCCTAACCTTCCCCCCCTTAAAACTAAATTAAACTAGTACAAGATTAAAATGTCTTCTGAAAGCAAAGCAAGCAAAGCAGCTTCATTTATATACCGCTTCATATCATGCATGGGATGTCTAAGCGGTTTACAACTGTGAGCTGATTTCCCCCCAACAAGCTGGGTTCTCATTTTAGCGACCTCGGAAGGATGCAGGCCTGAGTCGAGCCTCAGCCCTGGCTGGTATTGAACTCGCAACCTTGTGGTCTATGAATGAGTGGCTGCAGTACAGGCATTTAACCACTGCGCCACCAGGGCTGAAAGATCTATGCTGTTGAAGGAATTCAACATGCCAGAGGAGTTGCAGTCCCCCATGTGGATTACAGGCTGTAAGTTCACATTATTCTTCTTAAAAAGCTATGTGGTATAAATTCATGTGGAACGTATGAATGGGCAACTGTGACTATTGTAGTCATGGTGGTATGTTTTTAGTTGTATCTCCATCCTAGAGCTTCTGCCATATTGAATGTGATCTTAACAGTGGTGTCACTAAGACATGAGGCCAGATTTGGCTTCTCTGGAAAAGGATGCTGTTGACATACCAGTTTGCACCGATCATGCAGGAGAAGTACCCAACTCAGATATGGAACCTGTTGTGCCCATGTGGGACCAAGATGTCTCTCACATGTGCTAACCCTGTGGCAAAGGCCAGTGTAGGCAAGGGACCACAGGGTTGGTCCATATGAGAGGCTTCTTGGTCCTAGGGTGACCAGATGTAAAGGGAGCAGTGACTGAGCAGCAGGCTGAGCAGCAACAGGTGAAAGGCCTCAGTTGCAGGTCAGCCAGCTGCTCAGTTGCTGCTCCCAAAGTGATTGGGTGCAAAGGGAGAAGCTTCTCCTTGGCGAGGAAGGACTCAATCCCTTCTTCATTGTGGCAGAGAGGGGCCCAGCTGGCGTGTGGATGGGGGGTTTACAGAAGCCACATACTCTGGACTGGAGACAGTTGTGGATGCGTAAAGGGAGAGATTTTAACAACAGGAGATGCTCGAAGCCAAAGGCCTCTTTCCAATAATTGACCCTCCCACTCCTTCCTCAGAGACATGTCTTCCCCACACAGCTTGAAGTGTTCCCACCACACACATACTCAAACATTGCTTCTTCTGCTGCCTCTTCTCTCAGCCCATTTGATGAAAGAAAGCAGGAGCGGCAATGCAGCTCCAACCTGTCAGCCAAGTTCCAGCAAAGCTTACAAAGCTTTGGTGCTGCTCTGAGCAACAGAAGCAATGCCCTGTGCCCAAGCCTCACAAGTTTCCCAGTCACCCCTGCCGCCACCAGTGAAAGATGCAGCTAAGGGAGTGAGCTTGCACAGGGAAGTGAAGTGTGGCAGACACCAGTACACAAAGTGATCAGCGAGGCTGACTCGTGGTTTTAATGGATCTTGAAAAGAAGCTTTGTGCGACCTTCATTCCCACCCTGGTCCTAAAGGCTGCTGGTTCCCCCTTGTCTTTCTTGTGCACCAATACTTTGCCTGAAGGCCCCACAGTTGCCCCCTTTCCCCCTCATGCTCCCACTGGGTCTTTCCACTGCCCCCTGGGGTGTGTGTACTGCCCACTTGGAATTCACTGCTTAAAAACCCATTTAAATGTCTGACAAAATAAAAAGGTCTTTGTCAGCCAATGGAAGGACAAGGAGTGGGCCATTCTGGCCTTCCTGGGAAGGGAGTTCCAGAACCCAGGGACAAACACCAAGAAGCACCAAACACTCATATCCCCCCCCCCCACCAGTGCTGCTGCTTTTCCATGGTACCAAAAAAACCCTTCTGTCTGAAGCATCCACCTCACCCTGCATTGTTACAGGGCTGGCTCCTTGGTTCAATTTTTCTTGCTGACGCAAAGGCTGGAGAGTATAACACAGGTGGTTGATACTTTCCGATGCCACTCACTTGCACCAAAAAGTAGTTATGGTCACATTGCCTGGGGAGTTGTGGTCCAAAACTTGTTTCTGAGCTCTTGGTTGAGTGACTTGTGTGTCACAGACAACAAACGTGACACAGATCTGGTGTGGTTCAGGGAATGCTTTTGGTGGCAGTGGTTGATGGTGGTCTTGACAGGAATGTCTCCTTCTTGGGTACTTCCATTCTGGAGGTGGTGTGCATGGAACATCCTGATGGGGAGCAACCTAGCAGCTTTCCACTCTTCTGCTAGACCTGTTTTGTTGTGGTCTTGTAGCTTTCACAGTGATGTAGTGCAGCTTCAGCAATGGAGAAAGCTGCTGCTTTAGAATTTCTGGTTACCTCTACTTCAAGGTGAAGGAATCAAGAGGAGACTTTCAAATGAGAGGAGAGGAAGTCACCTATGCAATGTCTTGAAAACTCTCCTTCCAGAACATTGTTCTATTGCTGTTTTTGTTTCAAGATAGCATCCTAAATGTTCTGAACATGTTTACTGGAAGAACCTTTCTCAAGTGGCATGAAAACTAAATTGATTCTCAGAAGTGTAACCGAGCTTGATGTGAATTCCTTCAGTTAACGCAACCACTTGTTTTCTTTTTAATAAACGAGTGCTCAAAATACATCTATATCTCGATATTGGAATAGACACTTTCTTGGCAGAAAAGAGCTACTTCTTAGAAGCTGATGTGACAGACAGAATTAGAAGCTGATGTGACAGACAGAAATGTCTTATGTCTCTCTCTTTTTTTTTTTTTTTAAAAAAAGTTTTAAAAAATGCTTCTATCAGTATTTTCCCAAACTGTGGGCCAAATACCATGCCATAAGAAAAAATCAGAATGCTCCTTTGGGCCCAGTGCACTGACTCCCACAGAGAGGATTGCCTGCTCTGTCTCTGCATGATGAACTGCTTTAACTTTGTCCCCATGTTTCAGGGTTCTCTGATTCTGTGAACATGGGACATAAGTATTGCTATGGGAGTTAGGGTTGGAATAAGGGTTCTTTTGGAATTCCTCCCAACTCAGTGATTATGACAAGACATGCATCTACACTGTATGGGTATATCAGTTTAGTACCATTTTAGGCAGGGGTGAGCAACTGCAAACCTTACATCCACTGTGGGGGCTTTGGTAGTGCTTCAGTTATGACTGGTAGTGACATCACTGGTTTTACTTTGAGATTATCTTCACCTGTTTATGGAAGGTTTTTTGTGGGGGTTAAATAATATGGAGGGACAACTGTCAAAGCAATCCCACTGTATTTGGTGGTGGTTTTGAGCTGTTTTTGACCCCCCCCCCCGCAATTGCAATAAATAAATAATCAAGTAATTTTGTGGAGTTTTTTGTTGGTTGGGGGGGTTCAAACCCAAGAAATGGGCCATTAAGGGCCACATGTGGCCCATTGTCTGTACTTGGCCATACTTGACTTTTATTTGTTTGTTTGTTTGACTGATTTATATTCCATCTTTTTCCTTAGGCAGGACCCAAGAGGGCCATGACTCCATCCTGCAGAGTTTGGGGATTTATTTATGAGGGACTTAGAATTATTAAATTATGAGATTTATTTATTTATGAGGGACTTAGAATTCTCTACTGGAGAGTTCTAGTTAAAACTCTTGAAGTATAGCACTAGAGCTGTTTAGGACAGAATTCTAAGCACTCACCAAGCTACAAATCCCAGGATTCTGTAGGACAGCATCATGGCAGTTAAAGTGTCAAACTGTTATCATTTTGTGGTGTAGATATGCCAAAGGACTAGGGCATACATGTTGCACTGATTTAGCTAGAGCTTAGAAATCCAGCAGACTCTTCATATCTGCAGGGATTTGGTTCCAGGACCCTGTGCAGGACCCCCCCACCCACCCCCAAAAAAACCCCAAACAAACAAAAAAGACACACTGGTGGACAATCTACTTCTATATTATTAAATGGGAATGATATGAATGTGCATACTTCAGCATGACGATCTGCAGTTGGAAGATCAGAGGGCCCACTATACTATTTTCTGGGGACCATGAGTCCCAAAATCCACACATGGGAGCCACAAATCTTGAGTAGTGAGTAAAAGTCACTTGATTCCCACCCTTTATGGGAATCCTTCCATCTTGCTTGTGGCTGTTTTCTTTTTTTAAATGTCAAATAATGATCTCATCAAGTTTTGTCTCATCAGCAACCTGATCAATACTTGGGGTCCAGAATTCAAAAAAATCATTAAGCTAGTTCAGGGCTTGCATTTATTTTATATGTATTATTGGATTTATAGTAATCCTCTGAAAGAATGGCACTCAAGGCTATTAATAATGACAAAATCAAATGCAACAAATATAATAAAAGCATAACAGAGTCAAACACAGTTAAAAGAGATGTCAGTGAGGAAGAGCACTGAACCAGTTAAAAAAGCTTTGCACAAAAATACAATTTAAAGGCTCCAGGTCCACATAAAAAAAGGTCTTTCCTGGCTATGGAAGGATGACCGAGATGGAGCGATTGTAGAATAAAACCATAAGTTAGAAATGACTTGAAAGCACACAACAAGAAGAAGAATACATAGGATCCAACCATGTTGCCCATTAGTTAAATTCCATGTCTATAAATACAAAAAATAATAATAATAATAAATAAATAAATAAAAAAAATCCTGTACAATATTAATACATGCAACACATCCAACCAAGAAGGGATAACCACTGAGCATGCCCTCAGTATTGAAGACCCACTATCAGTATTAAATTTCCAACTTTGAGGAAATAGATGTAATGGCATCACTATATGCAAATAAATAAATAAATAAATTTTTGCTGAACCAAATTTTTTGCTGAACCAAATGAAGTTTTAAATGTAAATAAATTTTAGATATTGAAACAAGGGCACTTTTCCCTTAGTTGATGTAGATTTGCATGCTGCATAACTAAATACCTCTGACTCAGATGGGGCATTTGATAAGAAAACAATCTGAAAGGTCTGTTGTTTTAAAGAGAAGCAACTCTTCCATTTGAACATGTAGTCTTGGTTCAGGTGAAAATATTTGTTTCTTTTATTTCTTTTTCTTTCAAATTTTATTTAATATAAAACAAGTCAACATCATTCAAACAAAATCACACATTTCTTATTCGGTACAATCTTCCCTTAAGTCTTATTATGACAATAGCAACATAGTGCTTTCCCCTTTCATTCTGTTTTGTCTTCTCTTCCTTTTACTTTCAAGGAAGTAAAGCCCTCCATCTTAAACTTCACTCTTTCTCTTTTTTCAGCCTCTCTTTCATTTCTTTTTCTTTCACAATCTCCTCTTACAAACCTCTCTTTCCATTTATCTTTCATTTACTCCAACCTTCTATCACTTACTCTCACCTTCTTCAACTTCCTTTTCCACATTTCCATACATATATCTTCCGACATTCTTATACTTCTAATTTTACCACATTTGATTATTTACATTACATTACAATCATCCTTCTCATACTTTAACTTCCCATGTACCTCTGACATTATAAACATTTGTACAGCTCATTAGATATTTTCCTTCTGATTATTTACTTTGAATGTAGTCTCAGCATTTCTATTGAGAAGCTTACTGATAAACTAGTTTCAGAAAATATTTCTATTTCTTCTGCATTTTTCTGTTGGTGTTTTGCCTGTTTTTAAGACTGGCCAAATGTGTCCAGAGATGTGTTTGGAGATTATTATTTTTTACTGCCGTACTTACTACTTGTTTTTCGGAGAAACAAATAGCATGTTACTATTTAGTGGATATTTTAGGCTCCCCAACTTTTTTCCAAATCTCTGTGTTCCCACTATCAGGGTAACTAAAAAACCCACAACTCTGATAATTTGCAGTATATTTGGGGTCACTGGTGGATTGTCATGTACAGTGCGGGTAAGTCTAGTACTACGGTCTCCATTTAGTGACTTAGAACCATTGAGTGTAACCTTAAAAGTAGGGCTGGCCCTACCATTGGGCAGAGGAGAGCAGTTGTCTCAAACAATAGATGGGAGATATCTTTATAAATGGGATTTAATTGTTAGCTGGATAATTTATTATTATAAGTGCCAGGATAGAGGAGAATTACTTGTGAGATTCTCTATCACAAGGTGCCAAAATAACTTGATTGGTGTAGTAGATATTTATTATCCACCTTGATTTTGGGGTGCTATGTGCTGTAGTTGTGGGGCCACTTGCAACTCTGCCTTAGGCAGCAAAATATCTTGGGCTTGTCTTATATTCATAATGATTCTGTGAATACTTGGTAGTTGTTTCCCTCACTTTATGTGTAGAGAGGAGGCTCTTGCAATCCCCTTGTTGATTAAAACAACAATAGTTGTATGTTTCATGAACCCAGTTTGTTGCTTTGGTGGGTTGGAGGAAGAAGGAGCAGTGAAAACACCCCCACAGTGAATACTTAACTGTGGGGTAGGGGTTGCAGACTGCCAGAAATAGTGCAAATTGAGTCCACTTTAAGGGTTAGGGTTAGGGTTAGGGAATCATGAGAACTGTATTTTATTGTGGCACCAGAGCTCTCTGACAGAGAAGGCTCAATGTCTCAGAAAAAAAAAAAACCAATTCCCATGATTCCCTAGCACTAACCCTAACCCTAAAATAGACTCAATTTGCACTATTTCTGGCAGTCTGCAACCCCCTGGTATTATATAACGTGTAAACTTGATATCCTAGGCTGCCAAAAATTACTAGCAGGCACCTTTCTGAAATAACAAACTGTTAATATCAGACAGTTTGCTGCAATCTGGGAGAACTGCAAACAGTTACCATATGTATGCCTGTTGTCACAGAATCTGCCAAAACAGTGCAATCTTTGAGGAAAAAAACACACACACAGTCTCCACCACTGACAATGGAAGCTGGTTTATCTGAAATAATTCCCAGTGCAGATTACTGCCAGTTCTCATGATTCCCTAACCCTAACCCTGGCTATAGGTTTGCAGCCTGCATTTCCCATCTTACTCCTGTTATAATATATTGGACAATTTCATATAACTACCCTGTTCCCCAGCCCTGTCAAGGCACGCTTACTACAGGCTTCTGGTTCCTAAATTGCTGTTCTGCAAACCAAGAAAACTTGCATGAGCATGACATTGATGTATCAATGCCATACAACAGAGAATGTGAAGGAAACGAAGAGAAGAGCAAAGAGAAGAAAAAGACAAAATAAAGGATGAGAAGGAGAAGAGAAGAGAAAGAAATACAAGGAAGAGAATGAGGTTGACTGATTAAGAATATTGATGATATAGTCTTGTTTGTTAAGATTTCGGCTATTCTGTAGGAAAATAATTCTATGTATATTTATCCTTCTGATAAAATCAGGATGTTGCCTGTTTTAAATTTTAAGCCGTCTCAGGTAAGCCAGTTTAATAGTTAATGCAATAAGCTCCTAGGTTAGCTCATTTTTTGGATGTTATATGATTGTATACCTGAAAATGGAATAAAGCTAGCTTTAAAAAAGAGAGAAAACTTGCATGAGCAGATCTCTTCATTCACAGCCATGGAGAATCATAGAATCCTAGATATGGAATATACCATAAGAGCCATGCAGTCCAATCCCCTGCCAGGCAGGAACACAAAATCAAAGCACCTCTGACAGATGGCCATCCATCCTCTGTTTAAAAACCTCCAAAGAAGGAGACTCCAACACACTCCAAGGGAGTGTATTCCACTGTTGAACAGCTGTTACTGTCAGGAAGATCTTCCTAATGTTAAGGCTGAATCTCTTTTCCTGGAGATTGAATCCATTGCTTCATGTCCTAGTCTCTGGAGCAGCAGAAAACAAGCTTGCTCCAGCTTCAATGTGACATCCCTTCAGATATGTAAACATAGGTATCATGTCACTTAACTTTCTATTAATCTTCACTGCACATTCTTTCCTTTGCAATGAGTGGAAAAGCCATTTGAGAACTGGAGAATTACATGGAAAAGATGACACCTTGTTGAAAAGGGTGGTAGGTGGCATGATGAAGTGGATGGAGCCTAATTTCTACTTGGCCTCAACGTATGAGGAAGGAAAGGGCTAGTATTCCCTGCTCCATCTTTCTTTGTATTATGTGAGAATTGTGGCATGCTTGAAGAAGAGCAATTGCTGTGTATGTGGCAATTTTGTCTAATTTTGTATACATACAATATTTTTACAAAACAGTGAAAGCACAGAACAATAGCAAGCACGGTACATTTTTATACCACCTATCAGTGGACTCAGCACTCTCTAAGCGGTTTACAGTCTGTAAGCTAATTGTCCCCAATGAGCTGACCTAGGAACTTATTGCATTAACTATTAAACTGGCTTACCTGAGATGGCTTAAAATTTTAAACAGGCAGCATCCTGATTTTATCAGAAAGATTTAGCTGCTGAATCTGCTGCCTGGGTCCAACCCCACTCTCAGGGGTGCTCTGGCGGCCATTTCCTTAAGCTGGAAAGCTTCTGGATTTGAAAAGTGGCACTTTGAGCACCCCTGCAAGCTGGGATGGACCCGGGATGGATTTGGGCAGTGATTCTGGTGGCTAAATCCTTCTGATAAAATCAGGTTGCCACCCATTTTAAATGTTAAGCCAGCTCAGGTAAGCTGGTTTAATAGTTAATGTGATAAGCTCACTACAAAAGGATGGAAGACTGAGTCAACCTTGGAGCCCCTGGGATCGAACTCACAACATTGTGGCGGCAGTGCCGACATTTAACCACTGCACCACCAGCGCTCCTGAACACAAATATAATAATAATAATAATAATAATACCAATTAAATATATGAAATAAATGAAATATACAATTGTTTAAAGCATAACAATAAAATTAAAGGGAAAATATATAAGACCCTCTTTGTTGTTGTCGTTGTGTGCCTTCAATTTGTTTCTGAAAGGGGTTGCAGACTGCCAGAAATAGTGCAAATTGAGTCCACTTTTAGGGTTAGGGTTAGTGCTAGGGAATCATGGGAATTGTTTTTTTTCTGAGACATTGAGCCCTTTCTGTCAGAGAGCTCTGGTGCCACAATAAAATACAGTTCCCATGATTCCCTAACCCTAACCCTAACCCTAAAAGTGGACTCAATTTGCACTATTTCTGGCAGTCTGCAACCCCCATGACTTATGGCAACCCTAAGGCAAACCTATTATGGGGTTTTCTGGGGCTCAGAGTGACTCACTCAAGGTCACTCAGTGGGTTTCCATGCCTGAGTAGGAAATTGAACCTTGATCTCCAGAGCCTTAGTTCTGTGCTTTAATCACTGTACCACTTAAGTGAATACAAAGATGGCTATAAACTAGGACAGTTCTCAATGGTAGCTCCTCAGAGAGGGGTCAGGCCCCCAAACTAAGTCTTCCAGGGTCCATGTCCATATATAAGTTTATATAAAGTATAACCATTGGTTGCACTGGCATAATGCCTGCATCGGATCCTAGCCAACAAGATGGGGATTTAAGGAGAACAGTAATTGCTGGGAAAGCTCCAAAATTGTTGCTAGCAGTGGCAAGAAAAATGAAAGAAAAATTTAAGGCAGGGCTACTGCAATTGCACTGTCATCCATAAGCAGTTCCTTTTTCAAACCCTATGCTTAACTACCCTGCCTTTAAAAGGATACAAAAGGATCCCTCCTTACTGGTGAAATACACTGGGAAGACCCTGGACTCTATTTTTCCACATAGAGTTTCACACCTCTCAAGGCTCCTTAAGACATGGAATGAATGCGTCTTGTAGATTTGACAAATTACCAGAAACAGTACAATACAAAATGCATACATTAGCAAAATGTGTAGAAATTTATTGAGGTTGTGTGTGTGTGTGTGTGTGTGTGTGTGTGAATATACCAAACATGCATGGATTTCTGTAGGGGTGAGGGGAAATATAAACACTGAAGTCCAGTGTCAAAATGAGACAGAATGAGAAAGCCAGTGGGAAGTTGAAGAACTTAATAAGAAAAAAGAGGACAAATTGTCATGTCCCTACCCCTCCTTAACATTTTCTCTCATTGAGAATGGGAACAATTTGGAAAAGAGCCTCCCTCCTCCTCCTCACTTTTCCCCTTCTTCTTTTTTTGGATTAGAACATATAGAATCTCCCAGCCAGCATGGATTGTGGGTGTTGCATTCCAGTAGTAGTAGTAGTAATAGTAGTAGTAATTCCTAGTTTTGTGAATGGGATGGCAAACATTAGGTCTCTTAATTACACAATTAGAATGCTACGATTCCACTTTAGCTGTGGTGATCACAGCCTACAGAATCCTGGGATTTGTAGTTTAGTTGGCAATTTGAGAATTCTAAATACTCCCTCCTTTATGCAGCAAATCCTAGAATCCCAGAGGATGGAGTCATGGCAGGTGAAATGGTTTCCGCGTGCTATAATTTTGTAGTAGATACATGAAAGAGATGGTGTATCTGCTGTGGGCTAGACAGTTGCAGCAGAAACTGAATCTGAGTGGTATCCTTCTTGCATTGACTAGGTGTCAGGGTTTTTGGCTAGGAAAAATGCTGCAAGTGTTTGTAGTTGCCCTGTGAATCATCACTTGCTAACATGTAATCCTGTTGGTGCATGGAACTGACTGCCTTGCTGGAACGTTAAAGCCTCTTCCAAAAGCTCAAACAGCTGCCTAATATTTTTTTAAAAAACAAACCCCCAAAATGTAGAGTGTAGACTGCTTTAAAAGGAAACTTCTGATCCTCAAATCAATGAGAATGGGAGTAAGTATGAAAAAAGGAATCCCTGGGTTCATGCCACACACATAGGCTTCAAGGGGAGAATTGTCCTGCCAAGTCAAAGAATTAAGGCTCTGCCAAAGATGGAGAAAGGTTTGGCACACAAGAATTCCAAATACTTTCCAGATTTTCTCCTCTTATTGCATATAGTCTAGGATAGGAGCTTGTGTGGCCAGGTGGTAGAATGTAGAGAAAGAGAAAAGAAAAAAGTTGCATGTAAATGAAAAATGCTCTCCGTGGAATATTCTGGTTGTCAGACTATGTGTCCAGTTTTGGTATATAATGTAAAACAAAATGTTACATTTAAAATCCATTTCAATCATGACAGTGAAGTCAGTACAAAAGTCCCATTGATTTGAATAAAGTTGGGTCCCATGGAACACTGAAGATTTATTTACGTATATAAATAAATCCATAAACATATATAAAACAGCAAATGGCATTTTAAACATGAATTTTGCCGTATAAAAATGTGCTGAGGTTTTTGTTTGGAAGAATCTACATTCAGGCTGCATGTCATCTAATGGCCAAATTGTACTCTTTGCATCCATGGGCTCATTCCCACTTACATTTAACCCAGTTTGAAATTCGCTTTCACTTTGGGTTGGTCAATAGATTCCAATTCATGTGTCATTCCCACTGTGGAAGTGGGTCTTTTCTTTATGCACTTATTTTTTTGGCACGATTGTCATTCCCACTAGCTTGGGCTCCATCAAAATGCCTGTCAATCTATGCATCATCAGTGATGCAACTGGCAACACATTTAAGAAAGCATGGGAGGGAGTCATGAGTGCCGTGGCCAGAATCCCATCCCTAACTAGTTTTGGGGAAATCCACCATTTCCCTTCTCTCCTTTGCCAGGACCCGCCATGCTTTCCAACCTTCTCTCCAAGAGGAATTCCAAAACACCCTCCATTCTGAGCTTGACTCAGAAGCATGTTGAAAAGTATAACTGTGGAGAGATTGTCCACTGTAAAAAAAAATTGCAAAAGCTATATTAGAGATCTTATGAAATAGAAGGTAGTGTTAGGGCCTTTCAAATCCTGTTGGATTCAGTATGTGAAAGCTAAGCATATGCTTAATTTTCACATATTTAAATCAACTGGTTTCAAAGTGTTTAATTTGGGCTGGATGATTTGGTTTATTTCTTAAGCAGATCAATGATTTATTGCCCTTTTATAGAGACAAGACTCAAACTTTGTAAGTTGGGGGGAAGTAGACGGCTAAAAGGGCCGTCTTGGGGGCAAGGAAGGGGAGGGGCAGCCATACGGTGGGCGCCCCAACCCCTTCCCGAAGTCATCGTTGGAGTGCCGGCCCCTCCACACAGCTGGCGCTCCGA
>CM034708.1:202609682-202621500 GCA_020142125.1 Phrynosoma platyrhinos
GCAGTCCCCATTTCTATCAATATTTGATCCCAGGTATTGGAATTCTTTCACTACTTCTATTTCTTCATGTTCTAGGTTGAATTTGTGAGTCCTCAGTGTTTTTTCTTCTTCTTTATGTTCAACATTAAGCCTGCCTTTACACTTTCTTCTTTGATTTTCTTTAGTAGGTGTTCCATGTCTGAGAGGTTTCCAGCTTACTATGGTGTCATCTGCATATCTTAGATTGTTGATATTCCTTCCACCTATTTTCACTCCTTCTTCTGTGTCCAAGCCTGCTTTTCTTATAATATGTTCTGCATACAAGTTGAACAGGGTGAAAGGATGCAGCCTTGTCTAACCCCTTTGCCAACTGGGAACCATTCTGTTTCTCCCTGTTCTGTTCTGACAGTAGCCCCTTGTCCTGGGTAGAGATTCCTCATCAGGACTCTCAGTTGTGTTGGCACTCCCATGTCTTTAAGGGTATTCCATAGCCTTTCATGATCTATGCAATCAAAGGCTTTGGTATAATCTATACAGCACATGCTGATTTTCTTTTGGAATTCCCTGGTGCATTCCATTAGCCATCACATGTTTGCAATGTGGTCCCTAGTGCCTCTTCCTTTCTTGAACCCTGCTTGGACCTCTGAGATTTCTCTCTCCATGTATGATTGCAGAATTTTGCAGAATTGTGAGAATAATTTTGCTTGCATAGGAGATCAATGCTATGGTTCTATAGTTGCTGCAATCTTTGGTATCTCCGTTTTTGTGGATAGCGATGTATATTGATTGCTTCCAATCTGTTGGCTAGCATTTTGGTTTTCATATCTGTTGACATATGTTGGTCAGCACTAGAGTTGACTCTGTCAGTATGGATTGCAGCAGTTCAATTGGAATATCATCTGTTCCTGGTGATTTGTTTTTCGTTATTCCTTTTACAGTAGTTGCCACCTCACCTTTTAGAATATGGGATTCATTTTCATATAGCTCTTCATTCCATTTTGTCATGTCTTTTGTATAATTCTTCTGTGTATTGAATCCAATGTCTTTTTATTCCTTCCTGATCTTGAATGATGTTATTTTTATTGTCACATAGTGTCCCAGTTTTTAGTTTGAATTTTCCTTTGATTTCCTGGCTCTTGTGAAATATATCTCTTGTTCTTCCCTTTCTGTTGTTGTCTTCTATTTCTCTGCATTGGTCACTGTAGTAATTTTCTTTATCTTTCCACACAAGCTGTTGCACTGTTACATTCATGATTCTTAGTCTGTTCCTATTTCCCTTTTGTTTTGCTCCTCTTCTTTTCTTTATTGCTTGTAGTGTTGTGTCTGGTTGTTTCTGTCATCCATGGTTTTCTGTCTTTTTTTGTTTATTGAAAGTGTCTGCCTGTATTCTTCTTTTATTATGTCCCTGGCTTCAGACCATAGTCCTTCTGGTTCTTGATCTATTATGTTTGGTAGTGCAAATCTGTTTCTTATGTTGTCAGGTCCCATAATCCTTTCCCATAAGCATGCATAACTTCCTCCTTAGTCTTTAAAGTTCCAAGGAAAATCTCAGTCCAATCTCCTGCTAATACAGGAAACCACAGCTAAAGCACTCCTGAGAGATGACCATCCAACGTCTGTTTTAAAACCTCCAAGGAAGGTGAGTTCACCATCATCTGGTATGTATTTGAGACAAGCCGAAGAGAAAATAATTTGTTCCTGTGTGCCTTCCAGTTGTTTCTGACTTGTGGCAGCTCTAAGGTAAACTTATCATGGGGTTTTCTTGGCAAGATTTGTTCATAGATCTGCCATTGCCTTCTTAGGAGGTTGAGAGAGTGTGGATTGTGTGGAGAGAGTATGGCTTCCTTGGATAAACTGGGATTTGCAACTGGTCTCCCAGAGTTGTAATCCAATGCTCAAACCACTACACCACACTGGCTCTCTTAGAGAAAATAATACCAAAGGAAATTACCTCCCCATACACACTCTTCCTATGTTTGATAGGAACATCTCTGGGGGTGAATTTACACTGTACAGATAATGCATAGTAACACCACTTTAAGTGCTGTAACTCCCTCCTATGCAATTTATAGTTTTACAAGGTCTTTAGCCTTCTCAGCGAAAGACTGCTGTGCCTCACAAAACTACAAATCACATGATTCTGCAGGATGGAGTCATGGCAATTAAAGAGGTATCAAAATTGTATTATTTTTACAGTGTAGCTGCACCCTAGCTCAGTTTATTGTGGTGCATGCATTGCCTTACCATATTCAGTTGCAATGGGGGGAAACAGTTTTGTAGTGCAAATCATGGAGTGGGTGGGGGGAACTACGTACTATACCAGATTTTTTTTCTACCACAGGGAAGGTTGCAGGTGGTGTGTTTCTTTTAAAAGGCGAGTGCAGCTCACCAACACTTCACAATAGTTTCAGGTTTACTTGCTTCATTCTGTTCCCTCTGTCTGGAATGCATTTGAGAATCTGGCTTCATAAACTAGGTTCTTAAAAAGCCCAAGGCCATGCCCATCTGCATCTATTCTGATAAATAAGACAGAAAGCAACCAACACCACCTCTTCAGGACCACTGTGAAAGCTGATTTCCACAATATGTATGCAACACAATTCCTTCTGCCAGAGGAGAGAAGGCTAAGGATAGGGTGGCAACAGAAGGTGTATTAAATTTGCATGAAGTTGAGTGACTTGAATAATCTCCCCTTTAGGCAACCAAATATAATATTTTGGGGAGGACAAGTAGCTGTTATGGTAGCAGTGAAAATGATTCACTTGAGGATGGTATTTGCTTTTGAAAATTAAAGTTTACTCTCCTCATCAATGCATGTTGTTATCCACCCTCGAGTCAATCTCAACTCATGGCGACCCTATGGACCCCCTATCCTCCACTACTCTTCAAAGTTTCTGCAGATTCATACCCGTGACCTCCTTTATTGAGTCCATCCATCCACCATGTGGTCTTTTCTCTTCCTAATTGATTCCACTTTCCCCAACATTGTCTTTTCTATTGAGTTGTGTTTTCTAATGATGTGACCAAAGTACAACAGCCTCAGTTTAGTCATCTTTGCCTCCAAGAAAATTTCAGGCTTGACCTGCTCTAGGACCCACCTATTTGTTCTTTATGCAGTCCAAAGAATCCTCAGCACTCTTTTCCACATCTCAAATGAATTTATTTTCTTTTTGTCCATTTTCTTAATTGTCCAGCTCTTGTATCCATACATGGTAATGGGGAATACAATTGCTTGTACGAGTCTGATG
The DNA here is from genome assembly GCA_020142125.1 of Phrynosoma platyrhinos. Taxonomy (NCBI): domain Eukaryota; kingdom Metazoa; phylum Chordata; class Lepidosauria; order Squamata; family Phrynosomatidae; genus Phrynosoma; species Phrynosoma platyrhinos. The sequence goes on from CM034708.1 coordinate 202,612,910, forward strand.
CATGCAATGCAATCAATGCATGCAGTTAATCATGCAGTTAAGGAGATTCTCTATTTTTTGATATGGAAAGTGAAGCATCATCATGAGCCAGCGAAGTGTAGTGGTTTGAGCACTGGACTATGACTGTGGAGACCAGGGTTCAAATCCCATCTCAGCCATGGAAACCCACTTAGGCACGTTGCATCCTTTCAGCCTCAGAGGATGTCAATGGCAACCCCCTTCTGAAGAAACTTGCCAAAAGAATCCTAGGGTTGCCAAAGTTGGAAATGACTTGAAGGCACACAACAACAACAAACAACAACATAGTGTCATCTTCCCCTGAGAAGCGAATTCCACTTTCCTTAATTTCCTTTCCTTCATTACCTGAAACAGAATGAACAATTTGCCATGGTAGTGAACCTGAACAGGCTGTTCTATTATGACTAGTCGCCAACACTAGCTTTGTCTCCCATGAATCTGTCTGATCCCATTTTAAAGCTGTCCAAGTTGGTGGTCATCACTACATCTTGCAATCGCAAATCCTATCTATGTACTAGAAGGGCAACAACACCTTCCTGCTTATGTTGTATAGAGGCCTATTGCCTTTAATACTGAAGGCAACATATGCCAAATATGTCTGGTAGTCATCAATAGGTTAACTCCCTTTTAGAGCCATCCAAGTTGGTGATCATCAGTAGGTCTTGTGGTAGCAAATTCCATAGTTCACCTAATGTACCAGTTAAATCAGTTCACCACTCAGCTTCAGCGGATGACATTAAGTTCTAGCAGTATGAGATGGAGGAATGAATTCTATTGTGCTCCTGCCACTTCCTTCCCCCATTTTATAATTAAAAGCATCACAAGTTGGATATTTTCTTCATAGGGAATCTATTCTAGCCTCCTGTTCTCCTTCATTCCCTCTTTTTGTGTCTTTTCCACCTCTGTAATCTAATGTGCATTAAGAGAGTCAAACCTGTTCATGGCCTTTTTAAAATTTGTAGTCAGTAAACAGAAGCAGCATTGCAATTAACAGTTAAAAAATTGTAAACAGGAGTAGCACTGCAGTTAAAAGTTAATGACAATAATTTATGGTTAATTAGTTTCATAGTTAATTATTCTTTAATTGAAGTTTACATTTTTTTTCAGGTAATATACACCACTGGCAAAATTCAGGTTATAGGGCCTTAAATGGCATGACATCAATAGAGCCCAATCCTTTTAAAATTTGTAGTCTCCAAAGCCAGAAAACCAGATTGTATACCTTCATTTTCCCCAGATGAAAACCCTGATGGTCAAGCAATGTTGGAGTATGGTAAAGATAGCAAAAGTTTTCCACCTCTTTCTCTCCCTCCCTACCAGCTGAGTTAACTGAATGACAGCTACTTTTGCACTTTGAACTCAGTTTGCAGCAACGGAAGTACAAAGTAGGAAAGTGGGAGAAAGAGACATTTTAAAAGCAGCTGAAAAAATGATGAGAGAGGTTTAATTAGGACTGTCTGTGACAAATCGGGACAATTGGAGGGTATGGGGGCATCTGTCTAACTGTGTCAGAATCTTGCAATATTAACATAAATGTGCTTTCATCTTTTTTTTTTTTTTGACTCCATGGCCAGTATTGGACTGGGTTTCAGTAGCTAATTCTATATCTCTGTAGTAAAACACACGTTCTGCATGCACAAGGTCTCAGGTTCCATCCTTGACTTCTCAAGCAGAGTGAGGAATGAACCTTATTGGAAACCTTGGAGACCATATACATTTAGTAAAAGCAATACTAAGTTAGGTGAACCAATAGTCAGAATCAGCTTAAAGCACTTTCCTTTGATCCCACTGGCTGGAAATATTACTTTTGGACTACATTCCCAGGATCCCTACATAGTTTCCCAAGCTCTGGACTTAATGCAAAATACTTTTGATGCTTTCTTGAGGGGGGAAAATATTCCAAATGGGTCCATATTTTGTAGTTGCACATGTCTAAATGGTTTTAGAAATCCAGCTTGCTATGTTTTTTTAAAAAACAATCTGCTTCCCCTCTGCAGTGGTTTTTAGAAAGAAAGAAAATGTCCAAGGTATCTATGCCAGTGAGGACACAAACACATTTTTAAAGACATGCATTCTATCTCAAATAACATGCATTCTATCTCTTGTTGTTTACCATAATACTCTATAGCTGCTGTGTTACAAACCCATGATCACAAGGGAACATTTAAAAAGCAGACAGTAGTGGTAAGAAAACCTTTAAAATGAGTAGCTTTATTTGCAAAAGAGATTTTTCCTTGCATTACCATCGGCTTATTTTTAGTAAATTTGGCAGCCATCTGCAGGTTCATTATATTGTACTTGCTTTAAAGAGTATGTGACTTCAGAGCTGCATGGCAGAGTCAAAAGAAACTGCCAAAGACAGATTCAGACTTAGCTTGATGCTCCACAGAACTATTTATTTTGAGGCAGACCACAGTCGGAGAGCCAGATCTTTTGGGTTTCAGAGCAGCTTGGAGAATTTGAAACATCATGAAAAGGCTGGAGTTCTCAAAAAGCTAAGATTCTCCCCAACCCCCATTCCACTTAGAGTGTTTGATGAATTCATCTTGCATCATGCTCCAAATTCAGGTCTAATTGCTTTGTTGAGGGCTGAGTCAAATCAAAGTTATATTGACTAGTGTCTTGGCAGGCAAGAGTTCTCTAACAGCATTGGCTTGGCTGATCTGCAGAATAATCAGAGTGGTTTTCATTACATTGAACTAAAGGCACCGCAAGTGTGGTGACCCTTGGATGGGGACTGTATGCCAAATTCTTTATTTTTTGAAGAAATACTAAAATTGTGGGCCAAGCCAAGTCAAAATCTGTGTCAACAAAAGCTGAATTTTTCTATGTTTATCATATTCAAATATATACATTGATGTGCATATACAAACACATACAGACAGAGCTGAAGAAAATGTCTCCCCAAATTCACGACTCCAAAGGCAGCTGGCAACTTGCAATTGGGTACATGCTGGTAATTTTGGAGTGTTTGTGTGTGGAAACATATCTCACAGATTGGGCTTAATACTCATGGTCCTTTTTAACGCAAAGCTTCAAAAAGTGAGGGTGTGCAGGTTTATGAGCTATAGTATTGGAGTGCCAGATTAGTGTTCTGGCTTGACAGTGCTGTCAAGAGGAGCCCTCCCTGGCCCTGGAACTAGTCCCTTTTAGGTCCAAGGGAGACTTGACTTGGGGCAGCAGGCTCCCCCAACCTATGCCCTGTTGGCATGACTAAAGCTAGAGTCTCAGAGGGAATGACCACCCACTTCCATTCACTGCACAGCTTGAAAATAGGACTGTGGGATTTCCAGTTCTCAGGGCCTTGACCATGTTCTCCAGTCCTCAGGGCAAGGTTGAGAGTACCGCCTCTATCACATTGTCTATATATTTTATTCTTTGTTGGTCCTGGTATTTTTATCTGAATGGTGTACACTGTGTAGGTCATGGGGAGCCAGCATGGAATAATGGTTTCAGTGTTGGGCTAAGACTCTAGGAGACCTGGAGTCCATGCTCAACCATGGAAATGTAGTGGGAAAATATAGGCAAGTCATATAATTATAGAGTTGGAAGAGGCCACGAGGGTCATTCAGTCCAACCCCCTGCCATGCAAGAAGACACAATCAAAGCATTCTCAACAGATGGTCATCCAACCTCTGTTTAAAAAACTCCAATGGAGACTCCATCACATTCTAAGGCCATATATTCCACTGTTGAACATCTCTCACCATCAGGAGGTTCTTTCTAATGTTTAGGTGGAATCGCTTTTCCTGTTGTATGAGTCCTGTTGTATGAGTCCATTGCTCTGTGTCCTAATCTCTGGAGCAGCAGAAAACAAGCTTGCTTCATCCTCAATATAACAAGAATAACTCTGCGCAACTGTGGTCGATGCCTGATGTATTATGATGAATGACATTACCAGGGGCTGCCTAATGTAACATCACCCTTATAACATTACCACAGCCCTCCCCCTTGCCATGACATCTCAAGAGATCATCTCTAGGTCTCAGGTTGTGGCCATGTATTCTTCAAACCTTGGACATTCCTGACCTGACAACCTGACTGAAGTGGATGATAGAGAAATAGTAATCTACAGTCCTTCTCTATCCTGGAGCATTTCTGTCCTGAAAACATCACAGCATAAGATGTATGTACATAAACAGCAGGGGGATGGAAAGAATATTTGAAAATATTTGCAAATCAAAGAAAAAAATATGCTTCTTCAAGTGTCAGATGACCCTAATCAGGGGAATCCTGGACTGATGAGAAACTTTACATTTTAAGATTTATTCTGAGAAAATGCTGCAATTTTTGTGTGCAAAGAACAGTATTTTCTGCACAGAAGGTAATATTTCTGAACAAGGCACTATTTGTAGCCCACACAAAAAAATACACAAAACCAGGCAAATTTTTGCATAGAATAGAGCCCAAACTCAGAAAGTTGTACAATTTTTGAAGATATTCTCACAAGCAAAAGAAAACTGATAAAATTATTCATTGCTAGGAATTAGCATCAGCCTGGAATCCTTAGCCACAGAGATAATGGAGGATTTGTTCCAGTTATACCATTAATAATCCAGCCCCTGAAATCATCAAGTTCAGGCAATCATAGGGCAATAAGAGAGTATCTGGCTTCACTTTGATGCAGTAATGTCATCACATAGGAATATCTGATTGGCTGCCTAGCAGTGTGATGGTATCAATTCCCTGTATGATGCCATCACTGACTGGGATCATTCTGGGAAAGAGAAGCAGTTCTAAAAATATGGGGCTAAAACAGCAGCACTGGTGCACAACAGAAGCTGTGAGAGTCCCCCTCCCCACAAAGAAAGAATAAAGAGGATAGGGAGAACATTTCACCTCTCTGAAAGTACCCCTTTTGCACCAAGCATGCATGCAACTCTATTTTTATTAGATTGTTGGCTCATATAACTTTGTATGGCACTTATTCTGATTGATAGTGAATCTGGAGGACCTCTGGCTGGGCTGTTATCTGCTACCCTAGGCATGGGCTACTTGTGGCTACAGTCTGAAAAAAAAAACATTTGGAGTTTTGGCCAGAAGTAGCCCAACACCAGATATGGTGGCTTCCATGTCAGTGGGATGGTGAATCCAGTCCACGTTTAAGCACAAAGTTGAAAAGGAGCTATCCAAGGTGTTTGACCTACTTTGGAGATAGAGTGCAGTAACTTAGTGGGTGCCTTTATAGAGGTACTGAAATTCATAGTGAATTCACTGCCTCACTGACACAGAAGTTGCCATATGGCAACACTTTTGGATTACAAGAAGCCCAACATAACCTTTTGGATGACAACTGCCAGAACTGAAGTAAGTTTTTGAAGCACACCTCTCAGAATCCCTCAACCAACATGCCCAGTGGCTTTTCTGGCTGGGAAATGATGGGAATTGTAGTCATCAAAGGGTAATTTTCCCAAGCTGTTTGTACTCCTCCAGAATTTCTGGACTGTAGCTCCCTTCAGTTCTGACCATGGCAGCCAGTGGTGAGGGATGATGGGCACTGCAATCCAAGTTGTTAATCCTTGTGTGCCTCAGAAGTCGAGAAATCAGGGAGTGAAAGTGGGGCTTCCTTCATGCAAAGTGTGTGCTGCACCATTGTGGTGGCTCGCTCTTACTAATGTTGGCCCAATTTTGCACTATGCACTGTCATTCTAGCATGCCCCAAAGCATTCCATTATTAGAGGCAACAGAACACAACTCACCAAGAGTAGGATCGTATTCCCATATGAACCGTTTGGTCAAAAAACGTACGACGAGAGCTATGAAAAACAAAGAAAAAAGTTCAGGTCAAATGAGTGGATATAACATCTAACTTGATTCAGAGGAGTACTTTTTCTACATTCTCTAGTTACATTGGATTTCAGGCTGGGAACTTACTGTCACCTGGATGTTATTGAACTACAACTCCTATAATCCCCACCACTGGCCAGTCCATCTGGCACTGATGGAAACTGGAGACCAGTAACATCTGGAGGACCCAGGTTCCCTGTCCTGCTTTATGTGATGCTTTCATATTATAATAACAACACCAATGTCCATCCCTACCATTTGCAAGATATGTTAAAGATAGTCATATTAGAGGGAACATTATTTACACAGCCACAAATGATTTGTGGGACTCTTAATCTGTAATCCAAGGGAGTCCATGGATGTTTGAGGTGTGTGTGTGAACTGGACACAAAAATGTCATTGATTTCTTTCCTTTTACATGGACATTTAGCAATAGCAATAGCAAATACATTTCTATACCGCTTATCACTGCGCTTAAGTATTCCCTAAGCAGTTTACAAAGTGTAAACTAATTGCCCCCAACAAGCTGGATGCTCACTTTAGCAACCTTGGAAGGATGCAAGCCTGAGTCGAGTCTGAGCCCCTGGCTGGTATTGAACTCACAACCTTATAGTTTGTGAGTTAGTGGCTGCAGTACAGACATTTAACCACTATACCAACAGGGCTCTTCATACCAGATTTGTCTTCATAACGGATTTTTTTACCTCCATGACAAAATAACGTATTAAGGTATCGTGTGCCTCCTACAGAGTGACATGGGATGTTATTTTTACAAGGTCAGGTAATGTACACTTGTCCTTATTGCCATGATATAGGGAAGGGGACCACAGTTTTCACAGGCTACTCAAAAGGACTGTGAATCCCAAGAAGTAACAAGGGCAATTGTACATTACCTGACCTCGTAAAAGTGATTTGAATGCATTCCAAGTTGAATTCAGCATATGCCAAAGCAATTGTGTGATTGTTTTCCTATGAGTTCTGGTTCACAACTCAAGCTCTACAAAGTTTTCAAAACAGCAGTAAGGGTCAAAATTCATGTCATGCAAAGTTGACAACCAAGAAGTAGCTATCAAGTTTGCATTCTGCCTCAATAACAAATGAAAGCATTGATTTCTGTTAATTTAACCATGTTTTCTCTGCAAAATTAACATATTGTCCACATTCATAAATTACATGATGTACATATTTCTGCCTCTACAAAGGGCCCATACCCCCAAAATATCCTTTTTTTTGGGGGGGGGGCATCTTGTTCAGTCCATATAAAAGGAAAAGCTTTCCAAATCACAAATAGGGGAATATCTTATAAGGGACACTAGCTGGTCCTATAAGGGACAAGTTTTCAAACCTCAAATAAAGGACATCCAGTATTATAAGGGACACCTGGCAACTCTAAGCTCTAACTGGATATTCAGGCACAGCTCTTGAAATGCAAATCCAACATGTCACACCTTGATTGCACAAAACAGCAAACAAACCAACCAAAACCAAAATTTAAAAAATTTAAAGACCACAACATCCAGAACTGGAAACATTACTCTTAAATTAGGAAATGACACATTGAAAATATTGCAGAGAAAAGGAAGTGGTTGAGAATACTCTCACTCTATAATCTCACAATATTTTACTACATTACTACATTTAGATCACATTGTTCCTGGAAGCAGCTCAAGGCAAAATATGTCTGCATCCCAAGTTGATCTTATTACAAACATTTTGTGAGCTTTGGTTTAGTCAACAAACAACAACAACAACAATTTATATCCCGCCCCTCTGTCGAACAATCAGGGCGGCTTACAACAATTAAAATTCCATACAAAAATACAGTGTAAACACCCCACCTCCCAAAAAAAAGTATTAAACTACACATCCGCTAAAAGATATTAACCTAAAACAACACAAGATAAAAATAACGTAAGTACAAGAACCATAAACAAAGCGGAGCAGAGATGAGAGTCAGGAAATGGAAGAGGTAGAGCCGGGCAAACTCCTGAGGCCGGGAATCTAGTCAGGAAAGGCCTGCCGAAAGAGATCCGTCTTCACAGCCTTTTTAAAGCTCCTTGTAAAAATTACTTTTCTGCAGCACAACATCCAGAATTGCAGAGTTAGCCTGATCACTGGCCATACTGTTTGGAAAATTCTGAGAGAAGTACTCTGAAAAAGTCCTTTCCACAAGGTCCACCTTGGCAAGAGAAATATATGGTTGAGACATTCAGAAGTTATTATCAAGTTAGGCTCCTGGTGGTCTTTCTTCTCTCCCAATCTCTCTTACTGAGCCACAAGCCTTACTGCAGGGATGCAAAACATCTGGAACTCTAGATGTTTTGTACTTCAAATCCCATCATCTTGACCAGGTAGGGCTGCCTCTGAAGGATTATGGCATTAGAAATCCAAACAAACTAGATGGCTGAAAGTTTCATCACTGAAGGACCACTTTGTTCAGCGTTAAGTACAAATATCAATACCTAGAGATAACACCAGTAATTATAGATATAATATTAGGAAGGAGTGGGCGGAGTTCAGCCATGCAGGATCTACTTAGTTTAAATCCAATTGCTGAACACTCAACACTTATGTAAAGCACATTAATTCAGTGGGTCTATTCTAGTTAGGACTAGCAATTGGGTTCAGGTTCTTATATTTTGTTAGAATCTTGAGATTAAAAAAGCACATGATAAAAGGTAACAATGAAAAAGTGTAATAATGAAAATTGTGTGTGTGTGTGTGTGTGTGTGTAATGAAAAAAAAAAGTATAATGGGAAAAAAGATTCCTTCTTGATAGGTGCTAA
>CM034708.1:202660596-202676919 GCA_020142125.1 Phrynosoma platyrhinos
TGGGATCATAAGAAGGATTTATATATATGGTGACTCCTCTTTTCTTAAGGAGGAGAGAAAAAGAAAAGACCTGTGTTTTTGGTTTTGAAAGCAAAGTTTTCTTCCTGGGATTTTAACCCCAAGAAGCATCACAAGCTGGAGAATTTTCTACACACAGAATCACAGAGTTGGAAGGGAACACAACAGGCATTTAGGTCAATTCCCTGCCACTGAAGGAATCAAGCTGAATTGCCTCTGCTAAGTGGTTTCCAATGAAGTTCTACCACATTCAAAATAGTCTGTTCCACGGTTGAACAGCTCTTGTCTACAGGAAGCTTTTTCTAATTTTTCGCCACAATTTCCTTTCCTGCAATGTAAATCCAGTTGGGTCCTGTCCACTGGGGCATGCAGCAAACAAGCATGCCCCGTCTTCTACATGACATTCTTTCAAATATCCTATCACTTATCAGTCTTTTCTTCTCAAGACAAAACATATCCAACTCAATCAATCCCTCCTTTTAAGGCTGTCTTCCACACATCTTGGTCACCCTCATCTGGGCACATTTCAGCTTGTCAATAAACTCTCAAACTCTGGTATCAAGGACTACACAGTACTCTGGTAATTTCTGACTAAAGCAGAAGAGATTAGTATTACTATTTTCCTTAATATGGACATTATACTTCTCTTGATACAGCCTAGAATTACATTAGCTTTTTTCTAGTGCCAAAACACACTATTGAATCATATTTAGCTTTCTATTTCTAAGATCACTAGATCCTTTTCACATATACTCCTGACAACTCTGGTACCCTTTTTCTGTATTTGAGCATTTGATTCTCTCTAGTTAATGCAGAACCTCACATTTACCTCTCTTGAATATTTTTCTCTCTTGTGCTACAGTCCTTTAATTTGTTGGGGTCATCTTGAACTTTGATCCTGTCTCTTGGGATATTAGGTAATCCTCCCAGTTGGTGTCAGATGAAGATCTGATGAGCATCCCCTTTACTCTTTCATCCAAGTCATTTGTACTGAGTAGCATGTGGCCTAAGATACAACCTTATCTCATTCCACTTATTACTTTTGCCCAGGATGATGATGAGCCACTAATGAGCATACAGCCTATTAAAGGTAAAGGTATTCCCCATTGAGAAGGTGTCCGACCATAGGGGGTGGTGTTCATCTCCATCACTAAGCTGAAGAGCCAGCATTGTCAGAGACTACTCTATGCTCATGTGGCCAGCATGATTGCACAGAATGCTGTTTCCCTTCCCACCGAAGTGGTACCTATTTGTCAACTTGCATTGGCATGTTTTTGAACTGCTAGGTTGGCAGAAGCTGAGACTAGTGACAGGAACTCACCACATCATGCAGCTCCTGAGCCTCGAACTGCCAACCTGCCGATCTTGCAATTAACAGAGTCAGCATCTTAACCATTTGAGCCACTGCATCCACTATATACAGCCTATTACCGAACTACAAATCTTTGTTGTTTTGTTCCTTTAACTTATTTCCAACTTATGGGGAGCCTAAGGCAAGAGTATTCTTGGCAAGATTTGTACAGTGGGGGGGTTGCCTCACCTAAGGTCACTCGGTGGGCTTCCATGGCTGAGCAGGGAATTGAATCCTGGTGTCCACTCATAGTTCAATGCTGAAACCACCTTAGCAGTAATGCCATCTAGTTTACATTTTACCAGCTTTTTTTTTCAAAAATATAATGGGGAACTTTTCTCCACTTTCCTTCTCTCCATCTTACCCCAACTGTGTAGAGATACACACAGTACCCTGGAATCATGTTGGGTATTGGGCATTGTGGAGGATGTAAACAGTGGCCAAGTTGCAAACACAGTTCCTGTTGTTGGCACTTGCCGTGGCAGAACAAAAGGCTTAAGAAAGAGGGAAACAGTTGTGCTATAATTCTCACCAAGGGTGACTCAACTCTGAGTAAGGCTGAATCCAGATGGATGAAAACAAACAAACCCTGGAAGTATTTTGTACCTGTGCTGACTTTATTTTGGAGATCTGCATAATGTTTACTTCATCCTAAAGTATCTCCTTAGAGCTCCCAGCATTATTTGGTCTGTATTTTCCAAAACAAAATGTATTTGTATACTTGCTTGTGTGTTTATAATCTCTCAGAAACAGCTAAGACATTGCTCTAACTGCCAGGGCTCAAAATGCTATGGAATTTTGGAACTTGTAGGGGGGTTGCAGACTGCCAGAAATAGTGCAAATTGAGTCCACTTTTAGGGTTAGGGTTAGTGCTAGGGAATCATGGGAATTGGTTTTTTTCTGAGACATTGAGCCTTCTCTGTCAGAAAGCTCTGGTGCCACAATAAAATACAGTCCCCATGATTCCCTATCACTAACCCTAACCCTAAAAGTGGACTCAATTTGCACTATTTCTGGCAGTCTGCAACCCCCCGTAGTTTTGTGAGATATTTAGCTTTCTCAGTGGGAGGGCTCTGGTGCCACAACAAACTACAAATCCCAGAATTCCACAGGATGGATCCATGACAGTTAAAGTTGTGTCAAACTGCATTGATTGTGCAATGTGGCTGCCTCAGTCCTCTCAGTGAGGCTACAACGTTCACATCCCTTTTCTCATGCTTGCTCAGTGGGACAAAGAAAATCTGTAATAATTTTTGTTACCCTTAACTTCCTCAAAAACACACCCAGAAAATATCTAGCTCAGGTTTGTGCTATGTGAGGCTCTTGTCTGGCAGGCAGCTTCTGTTTAAATTTCTTCACACCCCTCTTTTAAGAAGACTTATGGGAAACATTCCATTCATTTCTAAATGTCAGCACTAAATTCTGAGCAATTTGTTTCAGCAGGAGAGCTGCTCAATTAGAGTTAAGTACAGGCTAGAGTGGACATTTTATTTATGGTTGAATGTCACAGAACATTAGTCTGATGGTCCGCTCACCACTTATGAAGATAAAGTGTGTTGTGTGGACTTCACTTAGTGGGACATTTGGAAAGCTGCCCAGGCAGGGAAAAGTCAAAGTTCCCACCTCCTCCTCATTTTCAGCAAAGGTAATTTCTTAATTGAAATCTATAATGATATGGCAAAAGCCCTGTTCACAAGATCACTGGACTTTGAATAGTGATGGGGAAAAAGTTGTATACCACACCTGAGCAGAGCCTGGAGAAGTTATTTTTTTGAATTGCAACTTCTCAAATCCTCCAGCCAGCATGCCTGTTTGTTGCTGTGCGACTTCAAATCCAGCGGCATCACTAGAGGAGTGCAGGGAGTGTGGACCGCACCAGGTGACGCCCTAAGGTGGGGTGGCACCACTGCTCCTCAAACATCTTCTTTTGGGCAGAAATGGATTGTGGCACTTGCCTGTGCCCTTTAAAATGCTGAACAGATGGTGTGAGTGGAGTGGGGCTTAGCAGGAGGAGACTCCAGTTTTTAAATTGTATTTTTTTTATAAAAAAAAATCTTTAAAATCATCACATTTTACTGTATTTTCACTTCAACCACATGAAAGAGGCACTGAATTCCCCCTCCCTCAGCTTCCTATGCTATATAAAGAAACTCCAAAAACACACATCATCTTCCATTCATACTCAGATTCAAAAAGAATTGTGCTGCCTTCATGTTCTGGGCTTGGGAAATCCTCAGTCATGACCAACAGGGCTCTTCCTAGTTTAGGGTGTGCATTTTTTTGCAATTTAAAGGTGTAATTTTAATTTTGCTCATTGTTTATGTCACAACACTACATTCAGTAATATACAGGATTTACGATTAATGAGTAATACTTGTACAAAAAACATTACTAAGGATTCTGTATGGTGTGGTATGGGAGGAGGTCAATGGGGGAGTGACATCATGAGTTACTATACTGGGTGATGCCAAACCTAGTGACACCACTGTTCAAATTATTTCCAATTTAGGAGCAAAGATGACCCTATCATGGGATTTTCTTGGCAAGATTTGTTCAGAAAGGGCTTGCCTTTGCCTTCCTCTGAGATGGTGAGAGTGTGACTTGCCTAAGATCACTGAGTGGGTTTCCATAGCTGAGCAGGGATTTGAACCCTTGTCTCTAGATTGCCTCAAACCATTATATTATGCTGGGTCTTTTACAGTTGCAGTACCTGAATGTAATTTCGCTCTTTGTGATCACCTCTGAATTGTTGTAAAAGATCTTAGATGAAATGCCAAGACCTACCTGAACAAGGATGGGGAATGTGTGGCCCTCTAGAAGTTGTTGGATTGCAACTACCAACATTCTTCACCTTTGCCATCTTGGGATAATGGGAGTTGCAACTGAATAACAGCTGGGTATTTTCTGGGTGTTTTCAAAACCAGAAGTGTGCTACTTCAGTTCCCCTCCCTTGAGTTGGAGAGGGTTAAAACTGGCCTCCAGACCTGCTTGAATTGTTTTAACTGGAGATGTCAAGAACTAAATTTTCCACATGTGAAACAGATGCCCTACTGATGAACTATGGCTTCTCTAAATGCCATAAAATATATATTTACAAGTAGCTGTCTATAAACCTTTACAAGATCTGCCACTGTGAAAAACACATTTAGCTTCACTGGCCAGCACACACCTTCAAGAAGTTGCTTTTTAAAAAATGCAGCCTTTGAATTCTAGTGGGAAAGCAGCCTCATCATATTCTTCTGCCAAGTTAAGACCACTGGAACATTACAGGAATGCCACAAAAGCATCCAAATTCAAGAGGACTTCTCATAGAATCATGGAATCATAGAGCTGGAAGGAGTTTGATGGGCCATCTTTATCCTCTTGAAACTTTAAACCATTAAACCTGTTCCTACCCTCTGAGGCAACAGAAAACAGACTTGCTCTCTTCTCTCTGTAAAAGCCCTTCAAGTAATTTAAGAGTGTAAGCATGTCACCTCTCAGTCTTCTCACCAAACTGAACATGCCAAGCACCTTCACCTTCCTCATATGTTTTGTTCACCATACCTCTTATCATCCTGGTTGCCCTTCTTTGAACCTGCTCCAACTTATCTATAACCTTCTTAAAGTAAAGTGCTCAGAACTGAACCCGGTACTCCAGATGAGGCTTGACCAGAATAGAATATAGTGGGTCTATTACTTCCCTTGACTTGTGGTAACTATGCTTCTATTAATGCAGACTAAAATAATATTTGGCTTCTTAGGTTTAATTTATGATTAACAATAATCCCAAGGTTGTTTCATACGCAGTACTTCTGATCCATGTTTCCTGTATCCTACAAGTGTATATTTGTTTTTTGTGGCCTAAATGTGGAATTTTGCATTTGTCTGTGTTGAATTTCATTTTATTAATTTCTGGCCAATTTTCTAGTTTTATTGAGGTCCTTTTGTATTCTTTTGTTCCTATTTTCCAATGTGTTAGTCATCCCTTCCCCTAGTTTTGTGTCATCTACACATTTATTAAGAATTTCCTCCATCCTGTCATCTAAAGTGATTGAGAAAAAATGTTGAAGAGTAATGGGTCTGAGATAGAATCCTTGGGCATTCCACTCAAGGCCTCCTTCCAGTCTTCAGAAGGTTTTGGGTGAAGTGCAACCATTGAGAGTGACTCTTCAAGTTCGGTTTGCCAACCAATTATGGTTCCGTCTGATGGTGTTCCCATCTATTCCACATTTAATGAGTTTGCTAATTAAAATATTATGGGGGACCTTATCAAATTGTAGTTATTGTTATGTGCCTTCAAGTCATTTCCAATTTATGGTGACCCTAAGGCGAACCTATTATGGGGTTTTCCTGGCAAGATTTGTTCAGAAGAGGTTTGCCATAGTCTTCCCATGAGGCTGAGAGCATGTGACTTGCCCAAGGTCACCCAGTGGGTTTCATGGTCAAGTGGGGAATCAAACCCTGGTCTCCAGAGTTGTAGTCCAACACTCAAACCACTACACCATGCTGCTTTGCTGAAATCTAGACAAATGATATTCACAACATTCCCACCATTGACTAAATTAGTGACCTGATCAAATAAAATATATAAGATTAGTTTAGCAGGATTTGTTCTTCACAAACCCATGCTGGCTCCTATTGATTACTGCATTGTCATCAAGATACTTGCAGACAGACTCTTGTATAATCCATCATAATATTTTCCAAGAATTTTTGAAAGCAATACCCTTTCAGCCATATATGGATACAATTCCTTCTCCAAGAGTATATTATGATAAAGTGTCTTCTCTTAGCCCTAAAGAACAACAACAAATCAGCAGCAATCACTGAAAATATTTAATTTTTCACTGTCAAAGTGGTTGAGAGCAATTGCACCCTTCTTAGAATGTGGGAAATTCTGCACCCAACAGGAACAACAGAATGGCATGACTTAATGCTATCTGTTGGTGTAGTTTAGTAATGGAATCCCTGCAGTTTAGTTGAGTGAGATCACTAAATAGGTAAATGGAGTTGGGGCCAGGCTCAGAACATGCAAAAATAGAAATGTAAAAGGGCTTTGGTCATTATTGCATTTAGTGGGATACCAAAATGACACAATATATTGCTGTTTACACAACTGTTGGAGCATTCTGTCTCTCATTTGCTTCAGCACAAGTAATAAAGGCAAGAATTTTGACCACAGCTGTAGAGATTATGGCAATGGTGGTGATGAACTGACCTTCCTAAATGATGCATCAGAAAAGCATTTCCCTCAGATCAGTTTGGCTTCTGGAGCTTGGATTTGTTTGTCTAAACATTTGGCTTGGATGCATGTTTGGATCCACTGCACACAAGCACATGGAAGTAGACAGAAAATAGGATTTATTTTATTTTATTTGTCTCAGTGCAGGGCTCAGTATACTTTCTGAAGGTGGCAGCAGATGAGCTGATTTTGAACCCTGGCTTGGCTTAAGGTAACTCATTATGAGAGCTTGGGAGCATTATCATTTGGGACCATAATTTCCACAGTTCCTCAGCCATGAATTGTGGTCATCTTGGCTGAGGGATTCTAGGAACTGTAATGCAAAGAGTCATTTTCCAGCTCTGCTCATTATTCCACAGGTAAATCTACAAAACTGAATTGTTGTACAGAGGCAGAAAAGAGAATAGATATGCCTCCCCAGGCTACAAGGAGAAAGGGAATTGCACAAATGAGATAAATATCATGATGTAGTAGATTGATAGAATATAGACAGGTGCCTTCAATGAGGTTTACATACCCTCCAATTGTCCTGATTTGGGAGGGACAGTCCCAATTAATCTTCTGCCAACCCATTTTTTCAGTTGCTTTTAAAATGTCCCAGTGTTATCTCCAACTTTCCCCCCTTTTCCCCAGCCTACTTCAGTTGCTACAAACTATAATCAAAGGGCAAACGTACATTGCATTCAGTTAACTCCAGCAAGGTGGAGAGGAGGGATGGAATCCAGCCCTTCTCTGTAGACTCAGGCAAAAGCAAACTGCTACAGCCTCTCCTAGTCTGTGTGTTCTTTATTGATAGCGTTTGCTGTCTTGACCATACACTGATCTTGATTGGCTAGACATGTTCTGTATGGATTTGCCCACCCAGCCTAAAGGCGATTCTCCCTGACAGTGGCTTATCAAGGTCCCCAGACATAGGCTGTTGGGCAAGGATTCCATGAGATCTCCTTCCAGTCTCTGTCTTTGTGATACTTGCAGAAAGTATGATGTGAAAGAGCATCTCCTCCCATATCGACCAGTCCTGACATTGAGATCAACTTGAGGAGACCTTGATCTGTGCCCCTTTCTGACTGTTTGTGGTTTGGCAGGGGAATATACACGATAAGACCTTTTTTGGTTCTGGTGTCTTAGCAGCAGAATAACATCCCAAGAGAGGATTTCCTGGATCTACCACATTCTAGCCAAAACAGGAATAGAGGAAGTTGTGTCACATGAGTGGACCCTCTAGCTCAATATTAAAATTGACTGACAACAGCTCTCTAGAGTGTGAAGCTGGATTTTTCACCTTTCCTGGAGATCTCTTTAGCCATGGAAAACCACTAGGTGACTTGGGCAAGTCATACTCTGCCAGGCTCAGAGGATGGCAATGGCAAATCCCCTCTGACTTAATTTTGCCAACAAACCCCGTGATAGGTTTGCTTTGTTGTTGTTAACTGCTTTCGCGTTGGTCTCGACCCAAGGCGAGACATCTCCAGGCCCCCTGTCCTCTACTTCTCTGCCCAGCTCCTGCAAACTCTTATTCGTGGTCTCTTTAATAAAGCCCATCCATCTAGCATGTGGCCTTCTTCTCTTTCTACTTCCCTTCACCTTTCCTAACTTTATTTTCTTTTCCAACAATTCATGCCTACTCATGATATGTCCAAAGTACGACAGTCTAAGTATTGTCATCTTGGCTTCTAGGGATATTTCTGGCTTGATTTGCTCTAGGACTCATTTGTTTGTCTTTTTGGCTGGCCATGGGATCCTCAGCACTCTTCTCCAGCACCACATCTCAGATGCGTTGATTTTCCTCCTATCTTCTGTCTTGACTGTCCAGCTCACACATTCATACTTGGTAATAGGGAATACGATGGCTTGTATGATTCTGACTTTTGTGCTGAGTTGTATGTCTTTGCATTTTAGGATCTTTTCTAGTTCTTTCATAGCCTCCCTTCCCATTCTTAATCTTCTCCTGATTTCCTGACTGCAGTCCCCATTCCAATCAATGTTTGATCTCAGATATGAGAACTCTTACTATTTCTATTTCCTCATTGTCTAGTCTGAATGTGTGCAAATTCTCTGTGGTTATTATTTTTGTTTTCTGTATGTTTTCTGTATGTTCAACAGTAAGCTTGCCTTTGCACTTTCTTCTTTGCTCTTCCTTAGTAGGTGTTCCAGGTCTGTGAGGTTTTCTTCTAGTATTATGGTATCGTCAGCATATCTCAGATTGTTGATATTTCTTCCTCCTATTTTCACTCCTCCCTCTTCCATGTCCAAGGCTGCTTTCCTTACAATATGTTCTGCATATACGTTGAATATTTAGGGTGATAGGATGCAGCCTTGACTGACCCCTTTGCCATTTGTGAACCACTCTGTTTCTCCATGTTCTGTTCTGACAGTAGCCTCTTGTCCTGAGTACAGATTCCTCATCAGGACTATCAGATGTGTTGGCATTCCCATGTCTTTAAGGGCGTTCTATAGCCTTTCATGATCTATGCAGTTAAAGGCTTTGCTATAGTCTATAAAGCACACCCTTATTTTTTTTTAACTCCCTGCTACACTCCATTAGCCACCATATATTTGCAATGTGATCCCTGGTGCCGCTTCCTTTCCTGTTTGGAACTCTGGGATTTGGATTTCCCTGCTTGGAACTCTGGGATTTCTCTCTCCATGTGTGGTTGGAGTCTATGCTGCAGTATTTGAGCATAATTTTGCTTGCATGGGAAATTAGTGCTATGGTCCTATAGTTGCTGCAGTCTCTTGTGTCTCCCTTTTTGTGGATGGGGATGTATATTGATCACTTCCAATCTATTGGCGATCATTTTGTTTTCCATAGCTGTTGACATGTTGGTTAGCAATAGAGTTGACTCTGGGCCTTTACAGACTGCCAGAAATAATGCAGCTTAAGGCCATTTTAACTGTCCTGGCTCAGTGCTAAGGAATCATGGGAACTATAGTTTACTGTGGCACCAGAACTCTCTGACAGAGAAGGCTCAATGTCCCAGAAAAAAATAAAATTCCTATGCTTCCCTAGCATTCAGCCAGGACAGTTAAAGTGGCCTCAAGCTGCATCATTTCTGGCAGTCTGTAAACGTCCTCTGTTAGTGTAGATTGCAACAGTTCTATTGGTATTATCATTTGTTCCTGGAGTCTTTGTGTGTGTGTGTGTGTGTGTGTGTGTGTGCGTGCTTAGGGTCACCATAAGCCAGAAATGATTTAAAGGCACACAACAACAGCAACATTTATAATCAATTATTTTTCTTTGTGTGTATTTTTGTTATTATTAGAGAACCAACATGGTATGGTTTATGTTGATCTAGGTCTCCAGGAGGCAATGGAAACCCACTGAGTTGTCTTGGACAAGTTACATTCACTCACTCTAAGAGGAAGGCAATGACAATAGCAAATCTCCCCAGAACAAATCTTGTAAAGGGTAGCCATAAATTAGAATTGACCTGAGGGCATATAACAATGTTGCTACTGATAGCTGCACTGGATATACCCTTACTGCAGCAAGAAGAGGTGTAAATATTTGACTAAATAATGGATTTATAATCTTGAACAATTAATTTTGCCAACAAACCCGTGATCAATGTGACTTAAGTTAATTAGAATTGACAATCCCATTCATTTGAAGATGCTGGGCTTGCTTCAACAAAGACTTTGTCAATTATGAAGCTCACTGGGGTGAACTTGAGAAAGTTACCATCTATCATAATGCCTACCAAACAAGTTTTTGGAGAAGAAAACTAGGAAAACCTAATATTCTCCATCATGTTGATTTTGGGAGGAAAGAGTGAAATTATTAATGCATAATGAGATATTTTTGACAGCAGTGTAGAAGAATGGCTGCCCATGGATATTTTGATTAAAAATAGAGAAAGGAAAAGGCCAAAATATGGGATTTGTCATCTATATAATCCATGGGCTAAATCCAATGCTAGCCATGCCTAGAGTAGACCTGTATAAATGAATGGGATTGTCAGTTCTAATTAACTTAAGTCACATTGATTTCAGTGGATCTGCTCTAGGGATGGAAAGAATAATCTTTATCATTTGATTCCAGTTGAAAAATGGGTTTTCCAACAATCAAGAAACTCCATTAAGGAAAATAATAGAGCCATGACAATTTCTAATAGTTTTTTGGATAAAAGAAAATGTGTCTTTCTGCACAGAAAAATTCTTATGAACCCTTTGGGATGAATGAATAAAAGAAGAATACTGCACAGCAATATTTGTTTTCTCCCATAAC
The DNA here is from genome assembly GCA_020142125.1 of Phrynosoma platyrhinos. Classification (NCBI taxonomy): domain Eukaryota; kingdom Metazoa; phylum Chordata; class Lepidosauria; order Squamata; family Phrynosomatidae; genus Phrynosoma; species Phrynosoma platyrhinos. The sequence goes on from CM034708.1 coordinate 202,671,418, forward strand.
AGAGAGAAAACTGTAGTAATTATTTATTTTTTCAAGCAAAGATGAAATAGTAAAGGACTTACATCACTAGCCTACTCAAGGGAGTATTAATGTTGGATTTAGTGCAATGTATCTAATCACACTGACAATACAGTGTTGGAGAAGAGTTCTACAGATACCATGGACTGCAGAAAAGATGAATGCATAGATCCTAAAACAAATCAGGTCTATATTCTCACTGGATGCCAAGATGACTAAACTGAAGCTGTTGTATTCTGGATGTATCATGAGACAAGGTGGCTCAAGTGAAAAGATTATAATGCTTTGTAAAGTCGGAGAGACAAATAGGAAAAGAGGAAGACTGCATTACAAGTAGACAGATTCAAGCAGGCAATGAAGAAAGCCAGTCTTGAGTATGTAGAATGCATACAAAGTTCCTTATCCCTAGGGTTACTATGAGTCAGATGACTAAAAGACACATAACAACAACAAGCTTCACTATTGTATATGTTGTTTCACCCTTGAAGTTTTTGATACAGATACCTCCAGGGAAAAAGGGGATGAATGAACCAATAAAGAGCTTGGTGTTTTGTTTTGTTTTGTTTTGATCTTTCTCCTAACAATCTCATTTTGGGAGAAAGGTGGGGTATAAATCCCATAAATAAATAAAAAAGTCCGCCCTGTATTACTTCTATTTCAGCCAGAATGATCTAATGCATTTTGCCACCTGAAGGGAGGTACAAGGCAGAATATCCTCCAGCCCATCTACAGAAGCCATCTAGACTGGCAACTGAATCCTTCTTAAGCACTGCTGATGGAACAATTTGATTCATACATTTGAGGGCAACATGCTAACTTGCTGGGATCAGAACAGAGAAAACTGTAGATTATGCACAGCTCCATGTTCCAGAAGGAAGAGGAAAACGTGTAGACAGGGGGCATTGCTACTGTTGTCATTCTGCACCATCCCAACATCTATGACCTGGAGCCGCTGCCTCACCTGCCCAATGATAGGACCAGCCCTGGGGGCAGTCAGTCTCAAATTCCACTTGACTGTCCTGACAAGAACCAAGCATTTGCTTTATCTTTCCTGCACATATTTCGCTGTCAAGGCAGCTTGCTCTTTCCAAATATTTCTACTTTGGCATTTGGTGATTAAGGAGTTTATTGAGGCAGCTGTAATTTTTGCGTATTTCAGAGAAGAGACATTACATGTATTTTCCTATATTGCTGTAAACCCTGGCATATTTGTGGACTTGCAGGGTATAAATATCTCTTGCAAAGGACTTTTAAAAAGTTATAGCTGGAACACATGCCAAAGACAACAATAAATTACACAAATGCTTCAGGCTTAAAATACTGGATAACTGCAAGTTATTCTTTCAGTTATTAATTGTAAATACAAGACACCAACAAGATTGTTGAGGGCAACGGGCAAAGGCAGCCCCCCTTCAACAAAACTGTACACAAGAGTTCTGCACGAACTTTTCGACATGAAGGTCTTGGCTTCCTAAAGATCACACTCATCACAGAAAACTTAGCCATGTCAAAAATGTTGCAGCCAGAGTGCTGGCTGGGCTTGGCTATAGGGAACACAGAAATCTCTTGCTGAAACAGTTTCACTGGCTATTGGTTCATTTCTGATGTCAGTTGAAAGTGCTGGTTATGACAAAGAAAGCACTACACAGCTTCGGTCCAAACTATCTGAAAGAACATGATGTTGAATGCACAGGTAGAGTACAATGGGCCATTCCCATTGTATTCTGCCTGCAGATCCAACCCATTCCTACACCCTGCACTTACCTGGTTCATTGTGATGACAGATGAGTGTCCAGACACCCACCTGCCACTGCCTCATTGAGCTGCCACCACCACCTCTCCCATCACTGTTGCTGCTCTTCTCCATGAAGGTTCCCACCACAGCCCATAAGGGCAGAAACAGAGTGCCTGGTCTCATCCAGATGGCCAGGCATCCCCTTCTGAGATCACAGGCTGCAACTGGGGCCAGTATAGAGAATGGTGGTGTCAGCATCAGATAAGGGAGTGCATGGCCATCAGCACTATCAGTTGTCATGGTGGCGTTTCTGGAAAACTCTACCACAAATAGCTATTTAAAAAATAACTGAGCTAAGGGGTGGTTGGGCCAGATCCACATCTAGCCTACCTGATTTGAGCCCAGAGCTGTTAGCCTGCATCATCTAAACAGGACAATGCTGGGGGGCTTACAGCCCCCATATCTTCCTATATGAGTCTGCTCGAGTCTCGATATCCCCAAGGGAGGGATTTCTTTTGGTGCCACCACTGTCACAGGTCAATCTAGTGAGGACACAGGAGAAGGCATTTTCACTGGCTGCTCTTGGTGGGGTGGAAGTCTGTTTCACAGGAGGCCTCCTCTCTGTTGTTCTTTTTATATAAGTAGGAATTTGGTATGCTGCTTTGTAAATATGCATGTATGTTTGTGAGTGCTTGTCAGTATGCACATACGGAGGTATTGCAAACTACAGTCGGCCCTATGTATCCACGAATTCTGCATCCACAGATTCAGTCTCCCACAACTTGAAAATATAACCTCCCCTGAAAAAAGTTCCAAAAAGTAAAGCTTAATTTTGCTATTTTATACAAGGGACACCATATTACTACACCAATGTATATAATGGGACTTGAGCATCCACAGATTTTGGTATCCATGGGGGATCCTGGAACTCAGCCTTGCATTCTTCTGTAGGTCACTAAAATGAGTACCCAGCTTGTTGGGGACAATAAGCTTACACATTGTAAACTGCTTAGGAAATGCATAAGTGCACTGATAAACGGTATAGAAATGTACTTGCTATTGCTATTGCTAACCAAACCCCAGGGTATTCCAAGGGCACATTGTATTTAGGGACTCTAGAAGTCTCTGTTAATCAATAAAAATAATCTGGACTGTGGCTAGGCAGGTAGAAATAGGAAGAGAGACAGACGGATAGTCTAAAACAAAATGTTAATGTGTCCTCTGAAAACTGAGTTTACATCCTACCAGTTCCAAGATCATCTGGTATTGTCTGGAAGCTCTCCATGTTATCAGGAAGCTTTTTGTGGCAAACCATGTTAGAATTTACAGGTGCAATATGGTGATTACCCATGCTGAATCTGCCTGGAAATATGTTAAGTTTATATGGAAAATAGCCTTTAGAAGGCCTCTTGCTAGTCTGATTCGCAAAAGAACAATATCAGTGCAAAGCTTTAGGAACAGGTGTTTGCAAAAGACACTCCAGAATGCTAAGCATAGTTATCTAGAATGAGTGCTTATGAACACAGCACTGTATTAGTCCTGCAAATCCCTGGATGGAATGAAGTTCTTTATAATTACCCATGTGTCGTGCAAACATTTGGGAATAGTCAGTCAATTCAGGGACACAAAATATGCATTTAATCTAGATGTGGCAAGATGCCTGCTTTTCTTCAAAACAATAATAATTGATTGTTGGAAACACTGTTTATGGAACAACAATTACAGCATGATGAATCCAAAATTTACATCTATTTCCAAGCTCTGCTTGATGGTCTCCAGTGTTTAAATATTTAATATCCTCGGCTGCATTTCATACAAGAGATGACTACTGATTGAAACTGCACACTCTTGTCACTGGACATTGTAATGAGAATAGTTTTGATTTACTGTCACAAAACCTCTCAGTATGACTGTTTGAATGGGAAGAGAGGGTCTAAATATTGAAAGGACATCTTATGGGTATGATACCTGTGAACAAAGCAGGAATGAACAAATCTTTCAGTTTTCCTTTCTCCTGCATTAAATTCTCTAATTCTGTTTCTAAAAAACATTTGCAAATTTTGGAAAGTTCATATTTATCTAACTATTATCTTTGTTGGTAGGTGTCTTCAAGTCAACTTCCATTTATGGCAACCCAATCATAGGGTTTTCTTGGCAAGATTTATTCAAAGGAGGTTTGCCACTGCCTTCCTCTTAGGCCGGGAAAGTGAGTAACTTGCCCACACTGAGTTGTCACCCTATGGGCTTCCATGGCTGAGCAAAGATTTGAACCCTGGTCTCCCAGAATACTCGTCCAACACTCAAATCACTTCACAATGCTATCTGTCTGTCTGTCTGCCTGCCTGCCTGTCCGTCCGTCCGTCCGTCCGTCCATCCATCCATCCAAAGAAAACTCTCAACCATCTGCTCTGGTCCAATTCTATTTATATAACTATTCTAAATAAAAAAGGATTATGTTGTTCCTGCCTGCCATGCAGCCGTTAAAGATGAGCATCCTGCCATAAAAAAGAAGTGGAAACTCTAATTTAGGACCACAAACATGGCTGAATTCAAAAATGACATTTAAGAAGCACTCCACACCTTCTGACTGGCTGGGCAAACCTGTTCCATTTTCACATTAACTTTTTTTTTTTGAAAAAAATCAAATTCTTGCCATGAAGTACATGAAGAAATTTTATTATTTATGAAGAAAAGTATGAAGATGTTGGCAAACTTGCAAAGTTACTAAAAATAAGATAATTGAAATTGTAGTAGAAAGAAATTGGAACAGGAGTGATGGTAGAGCACTCTTTTTACCACTTCTGTCTTCAGAATCCACAGCTCTGGAGAGATCACAGCTTAGTGACAGTCTATTTTTGGACACAAAACAACCCAGATCAAGTCTCTAGTTAAATGTGTCTCTGACAGCAGGGTCCATTAAAGCCACAGCTGCCATTAAGTCAAATTCTGGACCCCAGCAGGACCCAACAGTCATGATATTGGCTGTGTGCCTGCCAACTGGGAGAACATGGTTGCCCAAACCCTCAATTTTAATGGGGAGCACATGGCAGCCAGAACCAGCATGGTGTAGTGGTTTGAGTGCTGGATTATGACTTTGGAGACCGGGGTTCAAATCCCAGCTCAGCCATGTAAACCCACTGGGTGACCATGGCCAATTCACACTCTCTCAGCCTCAGAGGATAACAATTGTGAATCCCCTCTGAAGAAATATACCAAGAAAACCCAGAGATGGACTCACCTTAGGGTTACCATAGGTTGGAAATGACTTGAAGCCAAACAACAACAACAACAACAGATATGGCAGCCACAAGCTTTAATAGCATAGGCCTGCAAAACTGAGGGTCATAAAACTTCTTTTTCAAAAAACAAAAGGTATGCTGGTTTTATAGAAATTTGGCATTCTAAATCCAAAAAATGGCCTCTGGTTTGCTTCATTACATGCAGTTTTTTCACAACTTGCTTTGATGTTTTTGTGTTGTAATATATGACTGAATGAAATAATCCTGCTAAGAGTAAGAAAGGGGTTCATGTCTTCTAACAGACTTTCAAATCACTTTAATTTACTGATATGAAACAAACAAATCCATTCAAAAGCACTAGAAGTCGGACTGGAACATCAGCGTTTGCACTGGATCAAAGCTGAGTAACAGCAGAATTGATGGGAAAAAAAACAAATTTTTGATAGAACTGTGTGTGGTTAGACATTTTTATTGTGCTTTTTGAATTCAGCACCCAAAAAATTCAGCTGC
>CM034708.1:202689882-202700113 GCA_020142125.1 Phrynosoma platyrhinos
GGCCCTTAAAGGGGAAAGGTTGCCTACCCCTGCCATAGACAGCCAAAATGACAAACAAATGGGTCCTAGAGCAGACTAAGCCAGAAACCTTCCTGGAAGCCAAGATGACCAAACTGAGGCTGTCGTTCTTTGGACACATCTTGAGAAGGGAGGACTCATTGGAAAAGACAATAATGCTGGGAAAGGTGGAGGGAAGTAGGAAGATAGGAAGGTCAGATGCTAGATCATGGGTAGGCAACCTTTCCCCTTTAAGGGCCGAGGGACTTCAGCTCCCAGAATCCCAGGAGCTATTGGCCAACATGGGACTATTGGCCAACATGGCTGAGGCTTCTGGGAGCTGAAGTCCCTCGGCCCTTAAAGGGGACAGGTTGCCTACCCCTGTGCTAGATGGATGAACTCTATTAAGGAGGTCACTGGTATTAAGGGGTTGCAGGAATTAAGCAGAGCAGTGGAGGACAGGGCATCTTGGAGATATCTCATCCATAGGGTCACCACGAGTCGAGATCAATTTGAGGGCAGTTAATAACAACAAGCTCCAGCTCCTCTATCATCCAATTGATTCAGGAAGCCACTATGATTCTTTCCTGTCCTCTCTCCATTTTGGGTAAAGAGGAGGGACTTGAGGTGAGACGAGAACTATTTGAGAACTATTCAAAACAAAGAGTGGGCCAGAATTTCATTCTGGTCATTTCCTGATAAGAGCGTTCCAAAATACTTTTTTATCTATAAGCAAGATAAAAGGCAACTGACATTTTTTTTTTAAAAAAAATCAAATGTAGGAGAATACAAAGCTGACCAATTTGTTGTTGGGTTACTGTGTGCCTTCAAGTTTTTTCTGACTTCTGAAGACCTCAAGGCAAACCTATAATGGGTTTTTCTTGACAGAAATTGTCCAGAGGGGGTTTGCCATTGTCTTCTTCTGAAGCTAAGAATATGACTTGACCAAGTCACCCAATGGGTTTCAATGGCTGAGCAGAGATTCAAATCCTAGTCTCCAGATTCATAGGGCCTCTGCAGACCAGCCCAAAGGGCTGTCTGAAGGTATAGATGGGGAGGGGCAGCCACACGCCGGTTGCCCAACCCCAGCCCAACGATGTCCTGATGCCGCATGCCATTACGCATGGTGCGCGGTGTCAGGACATCCTCCTGGCACAGCATCCTGACACACTGCGCTGGAAGGGGCAAGAAAGAGTTGTGTGCTGGCTCTTAGGGCGCCCTTTTGCCACCCCTGAATGGAGTGGCATTTTGCCGCTCTTTTCGGGGTGGCAAAAGGGAGGATTGGGGCTGCGGCATGCGGTAGGTAGCTTCCCGGGGCAGCCTAGAGCTGCCCATCTGCAGCCCCTCATAGTCCAATGTTTATGGACTTTTGGAATATAAACCCAGGGCAGAGATTGCCTTGCAGCCCATAGGTCCCATTTCTACCTCTGGCTAGATAGACCAATGATTTGACTTATCGTAAAGAAGTGTCCTAAGCCATGACAAAATGTTCTGCCTGAGGTAATTCATATGACTGAACAGGGATTTGAAATTCCATGTCAAGCATCCAAATTCTAACTGGGTGCTCAGGGGGCTGCTCTGAATATGCAGTCTGAATAAGGACATGTCTGGAGTACTGAACACTTCCAGCATGTTTGCCTTATCTACTGGCATTTATTCTGACTACTTAAATTAAAAGGATACCATAAATAATAACAGTAGAATGAATAAGAGTTTCAATCCATTGTGGCATTAATTCCAATAAAACCTCTGGTAAATGAGAAGGGAGTAAGGGGATTTAAGTGTCTCTGAATGCTCACCGGAACAAAGTTGTTCTCACTGACCTCCTCAAAACCAATTATCAAGCCAGCTTCTTGACCCTCTCAAGGGAGGCTTATTTCTGTAACTTAAAATATTTCCCGCACGTAGCTGGCACACAGAAAACAGGATGCATCTAAGTGGCAGCTTCAGGATGGTCAGAATGTCCTTGCCAATTTCATCAAGAGATTAGCAAAGGGTATTTGAAATTCTCCCAGCCTCTGTGCCTTTGGCTTTGACATTTCTGCGGCATTAAACCAGATTCTTCCCCTTAGTGGGCCTTACTTGCTTTCTTCTTTCTGTATCTGGGCATTGTTGAAACAAGCTTTATGAAATAATCAAGTTTGTTTAAACAGTAATGTGACAAGATAGTGTGGAAATAACGATCTCTACTATCCTGGTATGATCTCTCAAAGAAAACCAATTCCTGTAAAATAATGCTGAACAGATAGAAAAGATAAGCAAGTAATCCACTAGCGAATCCACTTGAGGTGGAACAAGAACCTTGAAGAAGCAACTTGCATGCTGGTTATCATGCCCCATGCTATTTTCAGTTGATACTATATTCTATGAAAGTTTTGCTAACCCCTTTTCTCCTCAGCAATGGATATAATCAAAAAGTGGGTGGGTGCTACACATTAACACGGGAAAGGGAAATGTCTGAGGACTGTCAACCTAAATCAGCCTTCCATGGTTTTCCATCCAGTCCACAGAGGTTATTCTGACCTTGATTTACACCAGTGATTCAAAAAAAAAAAAAAAAAAAGGGAACCATTTGAAGTCTAAGAAAGTTTTGCAATGCAATGGTTTACAGCCATTGCAAAGCTCTAGTTTACAGTCCTAGGAGGTTTCATGTTAAACAAGAACTCTGGTTTGCATACTAGTAAGGCTTGCATGGAACAGGAGTTCTGGTGTGTAGACTTATAAAATTTGTCATGGAGCAAACACTATGGTTTGCAGACTTGCAAGGAAGATTTTCTATGACTGCAAATTTGTAAGTTTTACCTTTGGCCCTACCTAATTGAAACACAGAGCCTTATTGCATGAGAAAAGAAAGTTGAAATGGAGTGAGAGAGTAGTGGCTTACCCATGTCTTTCTGCAAGCTGTTATAGCACTTTCATTCTCTTCCTGAGGGAGACGATTGTAAAAGCCTGCCTTTTGTCACACTGGAAAAAATCAGTTTGCCAAAAGGCACACTTTTATGATTGTCTCCCTCAGGAAGAACGGAAGTAAACTGCTCTAGAGAATAAGGCCTGAAGCAAAGGATTCAAACTACCCACCTCAACATTAGGAAGAGCTTCCTCACAATAAGCTGTTCGACAGTGGAATATGCTGCCTCGGAAAGTGGTGGAGTCTCCTTCTTTGGAGGTTTTCAAACAGAGGCTGGATGGCCATCTGTCAGGGGTGCTTTGATTGTGTGTTCCTGCATGGCAGAGGGGGTTGGACTGGATGATCCTTAAAGTCTCTTCCAACTTATGATTCTATGAAGTGCAATGTTATCATGTGGAGAAGAATGGAAAAAGCTGCTTCTCTCTGGTTCTGTTTTGTCTTTCTTTTCTTATGCAATAAGGCCCACAGATCTGAGCTGAAATGGGGTTCAAGCATTAAAATAACCATGGCTAGCTCCAGATTTATGAAGAACCACCCATCAGGTTGGTTGAGCTCCTTTCTCCCATTCTCTGTAACATTAAAGGATCTTTGGGCAGACAGGCAGAATCTCCTTACAAATGATGGTATGGCAAATGAGAAGATAGCACTGAAGCAGAGGAAGAAACAGAAGGAATGGCATGGATGGGAGAGTGGGGAGAAGGGAACTGTAGTGTGTAGGTGCTGCTGCAACAGCAGATCTTCAGTAATGACCTGACAGAGCTGCTTAGCGGGTCCAGCCCTAAAAAAAAAAGTCTAAACTAGAACATATCTCAACACAACCTAATGACAGAAGAAAATGATTGCATTTAACATTCCTTCTCTTTTGTTCTAAACAAAAGGCTCTAAAACAGCAATGGGCAACTGTGATGGGTTGGCAATCACATTGGCATCTCTGAATGCCACTACCAAAAGATAATGGGGAAGTGAAATGAGTTCTGCCTGTAGATGGTTTCACAAGAACAGACTGGCAGCGCGAGATCAGCTCAAACTTAGGACAAGCAGGACAGAATCAGGTGCTTTATAAGACAGGATGGAAACCTCCTGGCTTCTTACATCCATCCCCCTGAACCCCAGACTATGACCACCACCAGTACTACTGAGCCATCAGCTTCAACCATCACCATCTGCTCATTTGGTGTCATTGAAGGACATCAGAGAGAAGGTTGTGATCTATTCCGTACTTCTAGCAAGATGCTGCCGAGACACAGAGAGGCAAGTTCCAATGTTCTACTATCCAGACATCTGGTTGGAGAGCCCTTGTGCTTAGAAAGAATGGAATAGAGTGACTCATTCCCTCAATGTCATAAATACTAAAGAACAGGATTGACTAGTGATGTTGAACGGCAATAGCTTCAGGAAGGGCAAAAGTTAATACTTTTTCAGTCAATGCTTAATCAAATTATGGAACTTCAAGAGATGTCACTGAGCCTCACATTTCAGCTATCAGCTAAAAACCAACAACTCATAATGCTTGCCATGAAGAAAAGAGGAGCACCCTAGATTTAACCCAAACCAGATAAGGATTTGATTCTCCCTCTTTCCCTCCCAGCTATTTCTTTAACTGATGTTCTATGATTGAAACGATTGAATGTATTTATGACTGAGAGGGCAGGGATTATAAATGTTTGGAGGAGTTGGAGCTTTTCCCTTTCCCCCTGCCCACCCCACACTGCCCCTGGCATCTGGAAAGCTGGGAAATGTTTTCCCAGAGGATGCAATAAAAATCCACAACCCAGTTTAGAACTCATGTGAAAAATACATTTTCTTCCAAACACTTTCACTTTTATTCATAATTTTCACCCTCAACACAAAGCACATTTGCAGAAACTGGACTTTCTCTGTACTATCATGAAGTTATGCTTAAAATGCCCCTCCCTCTCAAGTTCCATTTCCACATTTTCCAGAAAAGTGATTTAACCTGAAATACTTCTTCCTCTGGCAAACATAAAGGGACATTTTATTTTAGGAAGTGTTATTTTGCACTGGTGATTTGTTATTTGATTCTGAGGGTCTTCAAAACATGTGTTACTGATACTAAGGCGCATCGGCAGATAGCTGGAATCACACCAAATAACCTTGCTAGGTAAAGAAATGTTCCATGGTGAAGATTACATTCTTGGTGGATTAATATTATTGTTTATTTTTGTTGGACTTTAATTTTGAATGTTTGCCAGGGTTTGCCATCCAGTAAAAATGTTATTCTGTTTCTAAGGGATACATGACGAGAATCTTGAGGTTTTAACATCTAAATAAACAACCTTCTTGCTTCACCATGGTTTCTCCACCGGGTTGGTCCATAGCTTTCACTTTGATTTTCAAAGTTCGCCTTACCAAGTATGGGCCCAAATAGTGAAGATTTTCAATATCCAGGTTGTGCATTTCCCAGAAGCAACCACACTGTGAAATGCCTTGTGAAGTATTGCAGCCTAAATGGCTGGGGTCTGAGGCCTGGCTAGACTTTGGCTATTTATCTTCCAGTCAGTGGGAAAGGCCAACTAAGGCCAACTGGAAGCACAGTTAATTTATACATCACATTTATATCTCAACTTTATATACCTTTCTACAGTCCTCTAACCCACATTTTATCCTCACTACACACAAATACCATGTGCTGTAGGCCAAACTACCTCTGAATATTTCTTTAATAAGAATCCCAATGAAATTCATGGGGTCACCATAAGTGGACAGGTGACCTGAAGGCACATACACAGACACACAAAGTGTTTTGTTCCGTCACTTTGAACAGAGATGAAAACAGGGATATATGTGGTCAAACAACACCAAAGTAGTCATGATGCAAAAAGTTGTTTATGAGAAAAAAATGCACAAACTAGGAGAGGCTGCAGCAGTTTGCTTTTGCCTGAGCCTACTGGGAAAGGGAAGACTCTGCCCTCTCCTCTCCAACTATTTTTACCCTTGACTTCAGTTTGGGGGAAATGAAGAGAGCTGAGAAGAAAGGGGGAAATCAGAGAAGAGAGAGAAATAGGGACATTTCAAAAGCAGTTGAATAATTGCAGTGGCGGAGGATGAATCAGGACTGTCCCAGCAAAATTAGGACAGTTGGAGTTTGCAAATTTCTGGATTTTTTTTTAAAGGGGGTTGACTGGATACCTCAAGTCATTGGAGTCAATATAAGTATCAATATTTAGTAGCTGCTGCTGGCATGCCTGTGGGTACTGGAACCAACATTCAAAATTCAGTGGCAATTACAGCTGATGGATCATAGAGCTCTGCAAACTGACAAGACAGCATGTCCCCTTCTGAAAAGGAAGAGGGAAATGTGATTTTTCTTCTCTCCCCCCCCCCATATTAAATTTGGATGTTATGCTTCCAGCAGCAATAGTAACAGTATTGCCAACAGGTCTTGTAAAATTGGGTTGGGGGTAGAGAAAAGACTCTTCATTTTCTCTAACTGCATTAGGTACTCTCTGTTGAAATGTACTGTATTCTGGAGATAATTTGCTAACAAGAGATTTGGAAAGGATGATCTGAACACCGAAGTCTGGTTTCCATAGATAAAGCCTAGTTTCACTGCTGAGGAGGATGCTTGCTGTTCTTAAAGGAAGACCATTACAGATAATAAAGCAGCATCCTAGACGTGATTTCTACCTTGTTCATTCCTGGCTTCCTGACGTCAGGAGCTGAAAAAGTAAAACTCAAGCTATTTGTGAAAAGCAGTCAACAGAGCTTCCTGCAATGGTTAGTTTTGCTGTTATATTACGTGTTTGCTTATGTGTTTGTTTTGGAATCATTTTTGTAAAATTAGTATCCTATTTATAGCACAAGTGTCTTGCAGGTTGGAAATCTTATATTGGCATATTGGCAACTATGGAAAATCCAGAGCCTAACCCCACCCTATTTCCTACAAACTTTGGAGTCCTCTTCCTCACCCTTTTATCAAAGTACAAGTGACTTGGCAGTCACTTCCATTTTTCTTTTAAAATGTTAATTTGGGTACCAAATAGCAGGAAAGGACTGAAATAGCATTAAATGATATAACTGCACCCCATGGATACTCCAGGGAGACATGACTATCCAGTTTGGGGCCAATTTTTATGATGGAATTTCATGCTTGAGGAATATGGCTTTAGTGGCCTGTGTGTATCCTGGATGCCACAAAATTTCCAGCCCTCATATGGGCAAAACATGGTTTAGAGCTGTTCATCCTAAGTGTATCGCCTCTCCAATGGCAGTCACTGGCTAATCAGCTCAAGAATTGCAAAAACAAGGCAGAAAACATGGCTTGGAAGCCATGTCAAACCTTGGTTTTTGCTCATGATTTATACATGGTCTGATCATTAAGAATCATATTAAAAGACAGTTAAGCTTCCTTTACCATGGAAGAAGCAATATGGTATACTGGTAACAGACTTGGACTGGGGAGATCCAGATTCAACTCCCTGGTTAGTGATCTCGAGAGGCTTGCCCTACTCTCCTTGGCTGCTATGAGAATAAATTAAGAAAGAGAAAAGTCATATATGGAGCCAGCACAGCGTAGGGGTTTAAGTGTTGGACTATGACTATGGAGACCAGGTTTTGATTCCCAGCTTGACCATGGAAACCCACTGGGTGACCTTGGGCAGAGGAAGGCAATGGCAAACTTCCTTTGAATAAATCTTGCCAAGAAAACCCCACTATAGGTTTACCTTAGGGTTGTTTTAAGTCAGAAATGACAGGAAGGCACACAACACACAAAGTCATATATATTGCCTTGAACTCAATAGAAAAATGGTGCACATATGTAAAAAAGAAAATAAGTAACAGCAAAGTATAGTAGGAATTGTTAATTATAATCAGTCAACCATCACTATGGTCATATTTGTATTATATTATTATTATTATTATTATTATTATTATTATTATTATTATTATTATTATTATTATTATTTTCCAGGATTTATACCCTGCCTTTCTCCCAGAGTGGGATGTATGCTATACATACAAACTTGTTTGTATCAGAGAATGAAGGGAGAGAAACAGTGTGTCTTGAACCATATCTAATCTGTCATGATGACATGTTTTAGACACACCTAGTTATGGTGGCAGACTATCATTACAAGATTAGTCTTGTGAGCGGCAATCCATCACTGTAGAGCATGGCACATAACTTTTTACCCTCCAAAAGTGCCAATCATGTAGAAAATATATATCTAATCAACAATGAATCTTACCTAGGCTTGCAAGCTTTAAGTGAAAGTTAATATCATCAGTCCAGAGCAGCAGAAAACTCAATTATGCACCAACCACAGAGGGTTAGCATTAGGCAAGCTTTCTGTTGGCTTGTATTATTGTGAGCTGCCTTGATTGATCCCAAAGGGGCGGGGTATAATTATTATTATTATTATCATGGATTGCCAACAGAGCAATTTGCCACCAGAACTGCTCTGTTGGCTATCATCTGCTGGCAGACGATATTAAAAAGGGCTCAGAAAAGGTCTATGGGGCAGTGGGCAGATCTAAACCTTCTCTACCCCAAGGCCAGTGAGGGATGGCTTAAGGAGCTGGGTGCATTAAACTTTCAGAAGAGAAGTCTAAGAGATGACATGATGGCCATCTTTAAATCTCTGAAGGGATACAATGTAGAAGGTGGAGCAAGCATGTTTTCTATTGCTCCATATACTAGAGCATGAAACAATGGCTTCAAATTTCAAGAAAAGAGATTCCACCTAAACATCAGGAAAAACATCTTTGCTGTAAGAGCTGTTTAACAGTGGAACACACTGCTTAGGAGGAGGATGGAGTCTTCTTTTGAGATTTTTAAGCAGAGGCTGGATGGCAATATCGCAGAAGTGATTTAATAGTGTATTTCTGTATGGCAGGTAGCTGGAACAGACATCCCTTGTGGTCCCTTCCAGCTCTATGACATCATGATCCCAGGTCCACAATGTTAAGCCACATTGAGGATAATGCTAAGTAATTTCCAACACAATGAGATGGAGAGGGGTTTAAAGTCACCATAACTTCAGCTAGGGTTGGCCAGTTAGCATGTGTTTTTAAGTCACTGAGGATCTGCAGTTAACAACTCAATTTTCAGATAGCATATTCATCTCTCTAGTATTGCATGATAATCACCAATTCACCTAACCCTTCCCTCTGCACATACACCCCAAATACCTTGTGCTTTCAAAATGGGATTTTTTTTTTAAAAAAAAATGGATGTTTGTCTACTGGGAACTGGCATAAAGCCCCCTTGGTGGCTGCTCCAAACCTCTGGAACTCCATCCTACTTGTCTTTCACCAGCAAGCAAAAACATTTTTATTTAGGCAGGCTTTTTAATGTAATAATCATGACAGGGTCATTTTATATGGGGTATGTGTTTAGTTATGTTTTTGTATGTTTTTAATGTTAATTTTATATTGTTTTAATTATATGATTTTAACTGTTTTTAAATTTTTACTGCAATGTTTTAAAATTGTTTTTATCTTTTGAACTGCTCTGGGTCCCTTTCTGGGAGAAAGGCAGCATAAAAATGAAATAAATAAATAAACATTGTGCCTGAGAGAGAGTAAGATACATATGAAAATGTTTTGTGAATAGATGCATTAGGAAGATGGCAGGGAGTCAGGGAAGAGAAGCAGAAGTATAGTTGGCCCTTTGTATCCATGGGGGATCCATTCCAGAACACCCCCCACAGATCAGAAAAAATGTGGGACCTCAAGTCCCATTGTCCCCAGTGACAGCACAATGCGCACATGACTACACGGACTGCCATTGAGCACAATGGGGCTGAAATCCACAGATGGCAAGCCCATGGATGGCAAGATCCCACTGTACAAATGAAAAGAAAATTAAAGGAGAATCCAGTTAAATTCACCAGTATCAACCTGAGGGCATATCTACATGGGGCAATTAAACTAGTTTCGGCCCACTAACACCACAACATGTCTACATGGCACAGGGCCAAATCCCTGATTCAAGTCAAACTGTGTTCATGACATGAGGCCAGTTCCACACCGAATACACCTTTTTCGTCTCTTATAAAACTCACCTTTTGCTTCGGATTTTGCAGGAAAATCTGGAGCACTCCAGAGTGACACCAGTTGTCTGTCTGCTAGTTGCTCCTTCTGAGATCAGAATGAGGTGCTCAGCTATGTGAGCAACACTGGGTGCCTTGTTTCTGACTTCAGAAGGAGCAACTTGTGCCAGCAGCAGAGGCGGTGCCAGGCAGTACAGCAAGATGTGGGTGTAGACAGTCACCTGGCATTGCTATGGAGTGCAGAAATAATGGGGGGAAGTCCTGGGCAACTCTAGGGCCAGAATACTCTAGGAGCAGCCCAGAGTATTCT
>CM034708.1:202704268-202727148 GCA_020142125.1 Phrynosoma platyrhinos
ATGATATCCGTGTTTAAATATTTGAAGGGATGTCATACTCAGGAGGGAACAATCTTGTTTTCTGCTGCTCCAAAGACTAGGACCTGAAACAATGGATGTAAGCTCCAGGAAAAGAGATTCCACCTTAACATTAGGAGGAACTTCCTGACAGTAAGGGCTGTTTGACAGTGGAACACACTCCCTTGGAGTGTGGTGGAGTCTCCTTCCTTGGAGGTCTTTAAGCAGAGGCTGGATGGCCATCTGTCAGGGATGCTTTGATTGGAATTTCCTGCATGGCAGGGGGTTGGACTGGATGGCCCTTGTGGTCTCTTCCAACTCTATGATTCTATGATTCAATGATTCTATGATTTTATGATTCTATATCAGGGGTAGGCAACCTTTCCCCTTTAAGGGCCAAGGGACTTCAGCTCCCAGAAGCCTCAGCCATGTTGGCCAATAGCCCCTGGGATTCTGGGAGCTGAAGTCCCTCGGCCCTTAAAGGGGAAAGGTTGCCTACCCCTGTTCTATATCTTCCAATGCTAAATTGCAACCCACCTTGTTAGCAGAGCAGCCCCCACCAATCTGACCATTTCCACATTGTTGGAGAGTTGAGGATGAGCAAGGGAGCATCCAGCTATTTTGCTATAGCTGGATGTGCTGCAAGGATGTCATCTGCGGGTAGCAGCGGTGTGTGCAGATACCTACAACAGCACATCCAGCTACAGGAAAATAGCTGGACATATCCTACTCATCCCCCTACTCTCCGACAACACAGAGATGGCTATGTGTTTGTGGGTGTGTGTGTGCACTGCTTACAGCGTGTTTTTGGGGTGATGGAATTTTGATCTTTGTGCGGTCAGATTCTAACCTATGCAACAATCATAAAAGTGAGTTGTAATGCTGTTAAGTCTGACTTACACCACCATATTTTACTAACAGGATGCCAACCAGTGTATTTTCCAGAATTATGAAAAATTGGCTTTCTAGTTCAGCGGCAATGGATATTCAAGCCATTGGGAATCTAGTGAGTTTCCAGACTTCCCGCTCCAGTTCACTTATGAAAAAGGTGAACACAATGCAGATGAGAATATGTGACTAACCTTACTTAAATCAAAATGTTGAGGGAATTCAGTCTCACATTCCACATTTGTTAACCAAGAGCAAAAATGATTAACTGAGGTTACAAAGAAGAGCAGAACAGCCCTATTAATAGAATGCTCCTGAGCTGTCACTCTTTTCAATTAAAAGGCTTTCAGTAAACCAACAGAGCAAATGTAACCTTGAATTATATCTTCTCTGACTGCTCCGAATCCAGAACACATAGATTGAATGCTGATTTAAAAGGTTGCACTCCCTACCATTAAGAGAGTTAAGTACTCCATCTCTTACAGACCAGAGCCATGTGTGTCTCCATCTAGCATGCCCCATGCCTCCTAACATAGCTTGCTGCTTTCATGTGTGGCACAGGGTGTTACTCTGTTACCAGTGTACAAGTATAATCCAGCTGTCAGTACATGAAATGATGGAGGAGCACAAAAAATAATGTCTAGGGTCTGCCCTGGTTACTGTTGTAAGCATGCCAGTGGCATTTACTGGTGTAACGTTTATGCATGAGGAGGCCTCTGCTCTTACCACAAAGAGGGGGAGACTATGTGGAAACTGGGAAACATTCTATGTTTTGTCAAGAAATGGATGGTATAAATGATTAACTAATATTATATCCCAGGGTTGGTATAAAGTCATGTCTACAGGAGAAGCCAAGTTTGAAGACTCCCATTGGAGCCTGAATACCAGAAAACATGGCTTTTTAAGTGTTACTATTAGGTCAGAGGAACTTTGTGGAAGATGTCCAGGGGTCTACTCAGCAGGATGAGAAGAGTGCTGGACACTAAACATAACAGAGCTATCTGGTTTACACATTTCAAAGGAAATGAAATAATGCATGTTGCCAACTAAACCATTAAGTCTAGAGTCAAACAAAATTCACCTAACTGCACCACTGGCTTCCCACTGACTTCTGCCCATTGCTTTCACGACTGTAACAGAAGATTGGATTTCAAGCCATTTAACACTGTAGCCAATCACAGCACACAGCCAGGGTTACATAAACCTGAATTTTAAAGGGGTCCAGTTTTCATTCCAATTCAAAACCAAGAACCAATGTTTCTGAATGTTCAGCAAAAATTCTAACCTTCCTTTCCAAAGCTCATCCAGCTTCGATGCTCTAAGCTCGAGCAGGGTCTAATTATTGTTCTTTGGGGCACAGTCCACTTTTGCAAATTTGAGGATGTCTTAATAATATTGGACGCTGAGGTTTATTGTGTCAAATAGGTTTTTTTAATGCTGAAAAATGGGGGTGTGGGCAAGAGGCACAGAGTACATAATGGTGCACTCTACTATCACTGTAGATAAGATATAGATTTTCATATCGAAAAAGATCACCCAAGTGTCCTACACTGAGATAACCAATATTTCCAAGTTATTAAATGAATGGAAGGCTACTCTCTACAGACCATCCCTGGGTTAATCATTCAGAGCTAGTATGTTATAAGAGGCCTATGGGCCTCCTAATGCTTTTAAGCTGTCGATATTCCAAATGAAAATGCCACAAAAGCTGTAATCATTAATGATGATCCATGTTAGCTGCCAAAGAAAAATTGTGTCGATATTTGCAATTTTGCTGCTTCTGAGCAGTGTTACATAAAACAGATAGTGTCTCAAGGTGTACTGAGAAGTCATTATTTGATCTACATGTTGCAATTTCAGAAACATTCAGCAGAGTAAGATGACCACTTTAGCTATCAGATTTTGGTTGTCAAATTGCTAGTTACTTCATTTGTTATTGTTGCCTCTTTACTGCCAGGAATGGGGGAAAATGTTCATAGGATTTTCAGCTTCTGATGCCAACATAACTTGGCTGTATTTTGGATAATAGGTCTGGTTTGGCAGCTGGCTTGGCAGTTAAGATCTGGGCCACATTCTGTCTGGTCTGATCCAGAGTCAGTGTGAATTGAGATCTGGGGGTCTAGGGTTATTAATATATGTGGCTTTTAAACTGCAATTACACCAAGAAAGAAGTGGCATTGGCCATATTCATGGCATGCCACTGCCTCCAACCTGTAGCTGCTCTGTCCCTGATTCATCCCTTTTCATTGACAGGGGAAACCTATCAATGATCTGGCAAATGAGCAAGTCCCCAGGTGCAAAACATCGCTCCTGGGGCAATTGTACAATTGCAAATCAAGTGGTGCCAGTGTCCCCCTCCTCCCCATGTTCCTTATCCCCATCACTACTCCCAATTACTTTTATTACCTTTACTTATTTATTTTTTCTATTTCTTTTCTTTCTGTCTTTCTTTTACTTCAATTGTAGTAGGACAGCTCCGAAAAAAGTGAACCCTCACCCAAACGCAAACTGGATAGGACATAAAGCAGGTGGGGTTTATGGAGAGTCAGGAAGAGAGCATGATGGGGGCAGGAGCCGCCATCACACATCTAGAGGTGTGGTGACAGATGTCTTGAAAGCAGTATGTTTCCATTTTGCATGAGAATGGGGCTCATGCAAAAAATTCCTGTGTCACCAGTTGTCCCCTGTTGACTTGCATTGGAAACAAAGAATGGCTACAAGTTTTTAAAATTTTTCACATATCTCCCAAAAATTTGGAGAGCAGCTCCTAAAGAGGGGATTTACCTGGAAAAGTTTCAGACCATAATCTCCAGGTTTCTCTCTGTGTACAGTTTGATGCTTCTCTGATAGCAAATGGAATTTTTAAAAGCTACTGATGGCTAAATCTTGGTAAATTTAGCTTCTTTTGTCTGGCACTGACCCACAGAGCATCAGTCAACTGAATTTGTTAAACTTTAATTAAGATCTATGATAATTATAATAATTTATTATACTGAAATGATGGCTTACTTGAATAAAGAGTGTTTTATTGCTTTATTCTATAATCCTACTAGGAAGACTCAATCATGAAACATAAAGAAGTGGAGGTGAGGTTGAAAAGAGGATGCTTTACAAGTAGTCTTGATGAATCCTCCTGCTCTACCTAAAGGCATTTGGTGATCTTGGCTGATGTTTGAAACATCCCTCCCATGGTCCTTAGTTGCTCCATCCACCTGTTCCTAAAACTCTTGGGCAGGGGTAGGCAACCTTTTTGAGCCGGGGCCGGGTTGCTGTCCCTCAGACAACTGGGGGGCCGAAGCACCCAAAATAAATAAATAAATAAATAAATAAATATTTTTTAAAAAATGTAAAAAAAATTAAAAAAACATGCATGCACACTCTCTCAGCCCCAGAAAAGCCACGGCAACCCCCCTGTGCAGATTTTGCCAAGAAAACCCCAAGAACAAGTAATAACAACAATAATCAATATCATCATGACGGGCGGCGGCGGGGGGCAGCGGCAGCGGCAGGACCGGCCTGGGACGGTCCAAAGGCCTCGGGGGGCTGGATCCAGCCCCCGGGCCTTAGGTTTCCTACCCCTGCTCTTGGGAAAGAGAAGAGACTGAAAGTTTCTGCTTCTAGAGAACCCATCACCTTTGTTCTTGTACTACTAGTCTTGCCTCCACTGCTGGGTTGCTGGGATTTTTCTATTTCTATTCTGAGCAAAACTTCTTGGTTCTAACCCTTGAAGCGTTGGAGCAAGCTGCTGATGTTGTAATACCTTGGCAGTTTATACCTGCTCATTTACAGTGAAGCAGTGGTGACACTACAGGGGTGCAGATCGCACTAGGTGACACCTTAAAGGGGTGTGTGTGACACCACTGCTCCTCAAACACTTGCCTTTGGGCAGAAATGGGTTGTGACATCCATCTGCTTCCCTTTAAAATGCTTCAAGAGATGGTAAGAGTGGGGCAAAGCTCAGTGGGAGGAGAAAGTAGAGCCCCCCCAATTTTTAAAATTAAAATTTCAAAAATTTAATTTTTAAAAAATGCAATGTTTTTTAATTTTTAAAAATTATTCTTTTTAATTTTTCTTTTAAAACATCATGTTTTAACCAAATATTTATTATGTATATGAAAATACATTTATTTTGTGGTTATAATATTGTAATTTAAAGGTGTAATTTTAATTTTGCTAGTTGTTCATGTCACAGCTATTAGCATTACATTCAACGGTATATGGGAATTACAATTTATGAGTAACATTGGTGCAAAGAAGCATTACTAAGGATTCTGTATGGTGTGAAATGGAAGGAGGTCATTGGGGGGGGGTGACACCATGAGTGACCCCACTGGGTGACACCAACCCTAGGGATGCCACCGCAGTGAAGGCAGATAAAATTACTCCCAAGTGGCCCAAGATAAATGTTCTGCCTTTTCTCTGGTGATTCAGCTTTCCTGTCTGCCATCTAACACCTAACAAAAACAATTAGAGGCAGTTTGGGTAGGCAAGGGAGAATGTGCTTTGCTATCTTATATACACAGATTCATGAAACAGATAAATTAGCAAATTAACAAGAAAAGGCAAACAGGAGATTAAATGAAGCTGAAGGAAATGGAAAAACCACCTCCTTGCCTAAGAAAACCCGATGAAATTAATGAAGCCATAAGTCAACAGGTGACTTTAAGTTAAGGGATGTGTATATGCATGTGTGTGTGTGTGTGTGTGCGCGCACATGCATGCACAACACACATTCACCACAACAAAATAGAGACTCAGAGAGACAAACTCAGATTAAATAAAAAATGACCATCCTCCACCACAGCTCTTTCATGATATACTACAAACACAAAATAAAGAGAAACTTCAGTGATATCACATAATTCCTCCCCATAAATACTGTGGAGAGCCAGCATTGCATAGTGGTTTCAGTGTTGAACTATGACTCTGGAAATCAGGGTTCAATTCCCCACTTGGCCATGAAACCCAGTAGGTGACATCGGGCAAGTCACATGCTCTCAGCCTCAGGGGAAGGCAATGGCAAACCTCCTCTGAACCAATCTTGCAAGAAAACCTCGTGATAGGTTTGCCTTAGGGTTGTCATAAGTCAGAAATGACTTGAAGGCACACTACAACTACTACTACTACTACTACTACTACTACTGTGATGGAGAGTGCAGCTGCGATTCTTGTCCCAGATTGAACAACTGAGCTATCAATGATCAAAGTTCAGCTTTTTGCTTCTCCTCCTCTACATCACACCACTGTGATCATATGATCATTTTAGACACATGCCAAGTGGTTACATTTCTGCTTATTTTCAATGTCCAGATCTCTCAATCAGACTGAACCCTTTTAGATTATGGTGTTCTGTTCCGGAAACAAACTGGGCCAATCTGATCCAACCAAGGAGCTTGTATAAATCAGCCTGAATCAGCCCAATTTGCTTCTGCTGAATTGACTGTGCAATCCTAGCAATAGGAACCTTTATTTGGGCAAGTGGAGGGCATAATTTCTTTCTCTATCTCAGAAAGTAGAATGTTTTTGGCATAGAACTGCAAATTAAAGTTCTCTTTTACAGGAATTGGAATTCAGTATATTTTATGATCCTATACACACAAACACTGCATTGGAGATGTGCTTCCTGTACAGTTGTGGACAATACCGGACAGTAGTCTAGAGATTTCATGACTTAGACTTTATCACACCAGCCTGCTGCCCCACCACAACTCTATTAGTTTAAGAATGGAAGCATACCAGTTTGGCATAATTTCTTATCACATTTTTGCCTATGATACTGCTTTAGCAATCCACGGTTGAATGATCTGTTTTTTGTACTGCCAAATGCCACCTTTCAGGAGGAAAGGGGAAAACCTCCTCCCAAAGTTGGCTGCTGTGTGAATATGCACAGAGCAGCTGGCTTTGATAGATGGTTGGTAGCTACAATTGCTGCTCCTCCCTTCACCTGAAGTACAGGGCTGCTGTGTGCACATTCACATGGCAACCTTGCACAAGTGATGGTGGTGCCAACTGCCTCCCAATGTTGCCTGCTGTGTGAATATGCACACAGCAGGTAGCTTTGGGAGGTGGTTGGCAATCACAATTGCTGTGAAGGGGAGGTGGAAAGATGGGGAGAAGAGCAGAATCATGCCCACTCAAATCACAAGACTGCCTGAGAAGCAGAACTGCGGCAGAAGGGATCTATCACACAAAGGCAGTCATGGAATAGCAGCAAAACTGAGAGCCTATTAATGGCAGGGGTTGTACTAGATGGCCCTTGTAGCATTGTCTGACTCTAGAATTCTATGACTTTGGACATATCTAGGTTAAAAGGCAGTGCTGAATTCTTTGTTATAGAGAAAATGTACATGCTTAAATTAAGCAGTTAGGTCACAATCCCACACAGAATCCCCTTAAGTCAATTCTGCTTATTTATTATCCCAACCTTCCGCCAAAGAACTCAGAATTGCTAATAAGATCACCTCAAACGCGCGCGCGCGAGCACACACACACCACTTTGGTTTCTTAACAACCTTGGACTTCATGACAATGGGCTCATAAGGTGCCACAATTTAATGCAAACATACCAGGCTGGGGACACTTATTATCACACAGCTTTTTCAGATCACCATGCTTTTGTCCCAGCCTCTGGACCTTATCTATCACACAGGGGAAATCCCATACAGAAATGGGATTTAAAAGGGGAAAACCCGCAAAAGTGGGTTTTAAACTGTGCTTAATCTGAATGGAAAGTAGTCAAAAGCCATTTTTTACTTTCAGGCCCTATTTGTGACCCTATTGTTTTGTAGTCAGTTCAGCTAATAGAAGCCTCACCCTGGTTAATCCTTATTTTTGGTTTTATGTGTAGCTTGTAGTCACACGAAGAAGAAACAGTCAAAGAAGGTTAAACACTGACATTTTAAATTGCAACATGGCTAAGAAGAAACACATGATTTTTATTATTTGACTTTCTAGGAAAAGGAGGGAAAACCTCAGGGGCACCTCTTTGGTATCCTTCCTTCCAAAATCTTTTGGGTTGCTGTGTTCATTTTTCACCCCTTACAAGGAAGTGGTCAGCTTGGGCCCCATGAATGTAATGGAAGTGGCTTTCACTTTCCAGATATCTGCCAGTTCCAAAGTAGTGTGAAAATATTGCTGGATACGCTTATGCTTTGCAATGTAGAAAGGAAGCCAAAACTAATTTCTGGCTCCTTCAGTAAAAAGATTTTGACTGCAGATCACAACCGTTTCTCCATATGTCTTGAACAAGAGAGGTACTTATTTTGGCTGCTGAGGTGATACGAAACATCTCAAGAGTTTGGTTGTGGGGGGGTCTCCTCCCCATTTTTATAAAACAGCTTTTCCAAAACAAGCCTTCATAGGGCTTCTAGGTCTTTTCAAACTTTCCATTGCTACTCTATACTTGTGGGAACTTTAGAATTATATCGGCATCCAACACAATTTATCGTTTCCAGGTCAATGGCAGGAATGGAGAACCTGCACTCCATATCTTCCAGATCTCTGGCTGTTGATACACTCTTGTTCTCTGGAATGATTCTTCCGGTGTGAGTATCAGAGGTTGTTTTTATTTTTGTTGTGTGCCTCCAAGTAATTTTTTACTTATGGTGGCCCTTAAGCAAAGCCACCACAGGGTTTTATTGGCAAGTTTCTTCAGAGGGGGTTTGCTATCCTCTAAGACTGAAAGAGCATGGCTTGCCCAAGGTCACCCCGTGGTTTTTAATGCTTGAGCAGGGACACGAACCCTGGTCTCCAGAATCGTAGTCCAGTGCTCAAACCACTACACCAGGGGTAGGCAACCTAAGGCCTGGGGCCAAATGCAGCCCCTCGAGACCTTTGGACCAGCCCCAGGCCAGTCCTGCCACTGCTACCGCCCCCCCGCCGCTGCCCGCCATGATGATATTGATTATTGTTATTACTTGTTCTTGAGGTTTCTTGGCAAAATCTCCACAGGGGTTTTGCCATGGCTTTTCTGGGGCTGAAAGAGTGTGCATGCATATTTTTAATATTTTTTATTATTTATTTCTTTATTTGTTTGTTTATTTTTGGTGCTTCAGCTCCCCAATTGTCTGAGGGACAGCAACCTGGCCCCTAGCTCAAAAAAGTTGCCTACCCCTGCACTACACCATACTGGCTTTCATGTAAGAGGTAATGATAGAGAAAGGATGGGGTGACACAGGGAGCAAATAAATCTATGCAACCTTGCAAAATTTGCTCTCTCTTGGCTCTGACCATTGACCATGGTCCTCAGTTGACTTCAAAAGGAAAGGCTACTCACCCCTACCAACAGCCATGCTGTCTATGTTGGATGGGGATCATGGGAATTGTAATCAAAAGTGTTTGGAAGACTTAGTCCAATCCACACTGCAGAAATAATCCAGTTTGACAGTGCTTTAACTGCCCTGGAATCCTAGGAACTGCAGATTATTATGGCACCAAAGCTCTCTGACAGAGAAGGCTAAATATCTTACAAACTACAGTTCCAGAATTCTCTAGCATTGAGCCAGGGCAGTTAAAATGCTGTCAAACTGGATTATTTCTGCAGTGTGGATTGGATCACAGAGGCTACCGCCTCCTTCTTCCAGTATAATTTTCTTCCTTCTTCTCTAGAGTCTACCACATGACCCCAAAATTGGCTCTGTATAGTCTCCTGGTCATGTGGAGCTGGACATACAGATATTGCAGATATACAGAGATCTGTAGTGGTAGAAAGAATTTGTGAGCCACGTTGGGTCGCTTCCCAGAGAAAGGCAGGATAGGAATTAATTAATTAATTAATTAAATAGAAAGGATGGTTTCCTTCCTACTGGATTTTGCCATTCCATCAACAGAGCTCCATCTAATATATTTTGGTGGATGATGATCTTCTCCATATTAGTTTGCATTTGTAATCTAGATTCTCTTTGTCTTCATTTGCATCTAACCGATTAGACCAGAGAAAGCCTTTGGGACATAGTGAATTGACTCATATTGCACTAGGAATCCCTGCTTGACCATGGGAATCACTTGGTGGTCTTGGGCAAGTCATTCTCTCTCATCCTCAGAGAAAGGCCCCTTCAAAATAAATGATGCTGAGAAAACCCTGTGATAGGTTCACCTTAGGGTTGCCATAAGTCAGAAACAACTTGAAGGCACACAACAACAATTACATCAAAGGTAAAGACAATAAAGTTAGGAAAGGTGGAGGAAGTAGAAAGAGAGGAAGGCCACATGCTAGATGGATGGACTTTATTAAAGAGACCACGAATATAAGTTTGCAGGAGTTGGGCAGAGCAATAGAGGATAGGGGGGCCTGGAGATGTCTCATCCATAGGGTCGCCATGGGTTGAGACCAACGCGCATGCAGTTAACAACAACAAACTATGGAGTGAGTGCACATGCTATGGAAAGAATTACTGTTTTTGAATTGCAGCTCCCAGAATTCCCCAAGCAGCATTCCAGGAGTTTAACTACTTTTTGGAAAATGTTACATTTTTGGATTGCAATGCCTTGAAGCTCCTGCATGGCCAAGCTGGCTAGAAAGTTTGGGAAACAGTAGTCTATAATGTAACTTTTCCATGCTGCAAATCAGTCTATTTAAAGATCCTTTTCTGTTTTTGCAAATGCTCATGCATACATTGACTTTGCCCTATTTCTCCATCATTCTGACAAAAATTCAGGAAGATTCATGCTGCTTTCCAACATATTTTCTCACAAATATGCATTAGTAATATGCAAAAGTCCAACACCTTTTGTTTTAAAATATGCCCCCCCCCCCCTAAAAAATGTGCATTTTGTATGAAGTTTTGCACATTTTGAGCTATGAACTAAACGGGCAAAATGAAGAAAATTATGAAAAGGCCTTCTGGTCCATTTGGGAAGTGCAAATCAGGTCAGGTTTACTTAAAAATGCAGATCAAACCACATCTTTTGAAGAATCCCTACTGTGTACATATTTTGCTTTGTACACCTTTTGTTTTAAAATATGCCCCCACCCCCCAAAAAATGTGCATTTTGTATGAAGTTTTGCACATTTTGAGCTACGAACTAAACAGGCAAAATGAAGAAAATTATGAAAAGGCCTTCTGGTCCATGTATTCATTTGGGAAGTTCAAATCAGGTCAGATTTACTTAAAAACGCAGATCAAACCACATCTTTTTTAGAATCCCTACTGTGTACACATTTATCCTAGGAGTAATGATACAGAAATCCAACCCTACCTCCTCACACCAGTGCTCTTGTAAAAAGACAGAATGCTGGAATAACGTACATGCCCAAATTTGGGTCTCTCTCCCTATTACAACAGCTATTCTTCAATAATAGTTCCTTTCTAATGTGCAAAAAGGAGTGGAACAAATTAATCCAGTATTTTTTGGCTTAATCAAGTTTACAGTCCACACTTCATATTCAGTAATAAAGGGTGTGTATCATCCTTATGAGAAATAAGTCATTTTCTCATTTTTTAAAAAAGGAGTAATGGAGTGGCATAATGGCTACTATGTGACCAAAATTCTCACCTTTTCAAGCAAGAAGCCTGGAAAAAGATACTTTGTTGGACTATAAATCCCTAAATCCAACAAATACATTTGTGGAAACTCTGGGAAGAATCTAGGGCTGCATCCGCACTGTGGAAATAATGTAGTTTGACACCGCTTTAACTGCCATGGCTCAATGCTATGGAATTCTGGAATTTATTGTTTTGTGAGATATTTAGCCATCTCTATGAGAGAGCTCTGGTACCGCAACAAACTACAAATTCCAGGATTCCATTGCATTGAGCCATCGTAGTTAAAGCAATGTAAAACTGCATTATTTGCCATGGAGAGGGAGGCATTGCAAGGAATAACCACAATACACCCAACTGGAAAGAAAAAGGCCACAACTTTATTGAATACGTCTGACACAGTTGGCCCAAAAGCATGAAGTCTGGATCTGGCATCGACAACCCACCTGCTGATCAATGAACCAAATTGCCTGGTCATGGCCAAGCTTCGGATGACAAAAGGGGTAATCAGGTGATCACATGCCCGCATCTCAGGCAACCAGTTAATCACCCATTCGCATCTCACCCCCTTATCACCGGGGGACGCTGATCCAGTGTTGCCCCCTCAATGGTGATACCACAATGCTCCCAGCACCCCCGGGTCCCAGAAGGACTCCCGATCCTGTGCTCCACAGCACAGAAAACCATGTCCACCAGATCCGAGACCCACACTATCACCACAAAAGGCTGGGGCCTATCCCTAAGACCTGCCTTCCGCCAGCCCCTGTAAGATGTAGCTTCCCTTCAAGGCAGCCCCAAGCAAGAGTCCAGTCCCGGGAAAATGTAGTCAGCAAATGCCCCAGATTTCCACCTGCCCATCTTTTTTTATAGAGTCCACTGGCAAGCTGCATCCCATCGCAGTTGTGACAGCCCCAATATGGAATGAGTGACCCTCAAAGTCCTCCACTGGAAGCATGTTGTAATGCCAGATGAAGTACTGACACCACCTGCGTGTCAGTGGGGTGCCATCTTCATGGGTGAACAGGGGGCCTTCAGTCCTAGGGTTAGATGCTATGTATCTGTGTAAAGTCCGAACAGGGCACTGGTGGCAGCTGTGTAGCCTTCTCAGCACAATGGAATACCCTTTCCCCAAATGGTCACACTTTGACCTGTGAAGAACTAGGCAAACAGTGTTTCCCACAAAAGAGAAATCCTCCATCTGGAGTGAACATTTTGAGCCATCCATCTTAGAAGAAGGAACCAGCTCACCCACCCATAAGACCCCAAAGAAGGCAGTTACAAAGGCAGCTCTGAAAAGACTGGCCTTAGCTCTAGAACCGCAGACCTGCCCAGCTGTATGGACAGCCTGCAAAGAAACTTAAAGCAAATGGGTCTCCTGCTATCCCCATTCTTGCAGATGTCTTTCTTCAGCCCTCCAGTGCCCTCCTCACAAGGAAAGATGAACGTGGGTCCCGAAACCCGCCAGCTTTGGGGAAGGAAATACCAGCCAAATGGACTGCCATGGTCCAGGGTGAAATCTCAGACTCCCTCAACCAGACCATGAATTGCAGGACAGTGTGAGACCGCATTGGCCAGTGGGCCCAAAGGCCTGTCACCCCAAAAAAGGCATAGAGCTTGGAGACCGCTCTCTTGTAGGCTCTAAGAGTAGCTGGGGTCAGTACTTCTGGCATTATAATGTGCTGGGCTTCCAGCGGAAGACTTTAGGGGTCACTCATTTCACATTGGGGCTGCCACAATTGTGGTAGGATGAGCAAAGCCAGGACACCCTGCATCATGGCAAATTTCCAACCTCCCACAGTTCCTTTGGTTAGGGCAGGCTGGGGAGGCCCAGATTGGCTGCCTCAGCCAGGGTAGGTGGTGTTTCTGGCTTAGAAACAGGACTACAACTCCCAGTGTGCAACAGGAGCCAGAAATGCCATCCCATTAGCCAGCAGCAGGGCAAGGACATGGCCAGATTGGTTGGGAGGCTGGGAGGGGTGGGATTTCTGGGCCTTCCTGCAGGTGATTGGTTGTGGAGCCTGTTGACATGGTGAACCGGCGACATTACAATACGGCTCTGTAAGTGAACAGACCACCTCAGCTTGGCTTTGGGAGAGCATCGGCAGGGGCATTGGTGGTGCCAGATTGGAGGGCCAAGATGTGATCAGCTGTGAGCCTAAGGACAACAGCAGCGGCAAAGTGGGGGGCCAAGAGGACACCTCACAGGGCTTTGGCTAGGACTGGGACAGGAGGGAACTGGATGGCGGTGGCCAAGTGGGCCAGTGTGCAGATCAGGCCCCAGGAAGTCTGGTTGGCCCTGCAGCGGCCAGGTCATAAAGGTGCTGGCCCTGCTCAGCCTACCAACAGGGGCCAGGTTGGCTAGACAAGAAAGTCTGGGCTGACCTGGCCCCAGAGAGAGGTGACAGTGCCCTGCATCACAGCGCCCTGCTGCAGCCATGAGTGCAGATGCAGCCTAAGAAAGCCCATCTCCTTGATAAGCTCATACTCCTTGGGTGACCAGCCAGATGAACATTAACAGCAGATGTTTGTGGCACTTCTGCAGGAATATTCATAGGCCTGACACTGACATAAGGTCAAAACATGTCTTGGCTTGCTATGTTACTGTCTTCTCTCTAGTTCAGTGAACTAAATCTAGGACCACTCACAACCAACATACATGAGAAGGCTGCATATTGATAGCAACGTGCTCTTAGACAAGTAAGGAAGATAGCTTGATTATACCAGGTCATATTTTGTATCCATTTGGTTCTATATTGTTTAGTTTGACCAACTCTGCAAGATTTCAGACCTGGAGATGCTGGTGATCGAATCTGGGACTTTCTGCATGCCAACCACGGGTTCTACCACTAAGATTTGGCCCCTTCCAATGGTGAACACTCTCAGCCAGAGCACATTCGCTAAAAAGACACATCACCACTTTTAAACAGATCATCCTGAGACATTTGGCTGCCTGAGACAGAGCAGCAAATGCCCCCTTCCCCCCAAGGCAAGGTTCACAGGATCATTTTAGCACTTCAGGCAGAAATTCTCATGAGTACCCCTCTCCCTAGCATTACCTTCAATCATAATAAATTTGCTGCCCTATCATGAGACCTAACATTCACTGTTTGAAGTGGCTGCCTCATTTGGCCTAACCGTAGGGTTGGATCTGGCTGTTATAATTTCTTGCAGAGACAGTGACTTCTACTCCAGAATAGACAGATAAGAAAGTCTAAAAGCACAAGTCAGCCAAAAGTCACCACTGTGCTTTCCTAGTTACTATCTTCTTTTACAAAGATGCCGCTTGGAATTTTTCAGAGGATCCAAAACTATGTCCCTCCCTCCAGCCAGACAGAAGGGCAACAAGGACTTCAAGTGTGGGGTCACACAGTTACCCAAAATGTGCAGACACATTTATGTTTGGCAAGATCACTGCATCTGAAGACAATATGGTAAGTGGGCTCAGGTTAGAGAAACAGTAATAAAGCTGGACAAATATGATGATCATATGCTGGTCACATATGTTGGACATAGAGGGATCTCAAATTCAGAAGACTGTGCTTTGTTTTGTGTTGCTTCTTAAGGTGGAGTGAGAGGCACAGGCTAGTGAAACACCAAGAAGGCCTTTCCCTCCATCCTCTGCCAGGTGCCATTGGGAGGTTCACTCACCCTGCCTCTTTTTCCTGCAGCTGGTGCACATCTGGAGTGTAACCATCCCAAGTCAAGGTATAAAGTAAGTACAGTATTTGATGCACCTTAGGGTTTTAAATCTTGAATTAAGTCTTGGTAGCTTGTAGCAACAAACAATATTTCAGGGGGACTCTTGGTAAAGAAAGGATTAAGCACCATCGATCTACTGCCATACTGCAGAATTAAGGCAGTTTGACACCTCTTTAACTGTCATGACTGGACTCTATGAAATCCTGGGATTTGTAGTTTCTTGTGGCATTAGAGCTCTCTGACAGAGAAGGCTAAATATCTCACAAAACTACAAATCCCAGAATTCCATAGTATTGAGCCATGGCAGTTGAAGCAGTCTCAAATTGTATTAAATCTGTAGCATAGCAAGTACTGATAAACTTTCTGCACTTGAACCCAGCTAACAGAAGCCTGCTCTTTAAAGCTCTAGTTAATGTTTTAAGAATTCATTGGAGGCACATGAAAAGGCATTGTGTATTTGATTGGTTCCTTATCTTATTCCTAACCTATTTGGCCTTTAAATTAAACAATGGTGCCCATTTTACTCAGCCAGAGGTTGGAGGGTAAATGACTCTCATCTCTGGCCACGGGTGACATTACTGGGCCCAAACTGACCATCACTAAAAGTAACCTCCCCTGGCCTCTCACCCTATGGGGTAAACGTTATATCCAGAGGTAGGAAGCAGCATTGATGGATGAGTCCATCAGTCTGTATGAAAGCATCTTGAAAAAGACAAAGTCATGTCAGCTCAGAATGCTTTAATTGTAGGCACATAAATATCGACCCTTAAGCTTCCATTGGAAGGAAGGCAGAAAGGATGGAGAAATGCACCAAACAAACTGGGTCATCTGAGGTGTCAGAAAACTACCGCTATCAAAAGACTCTTTGTTCATAGTATTATTTGAAGTGTCAAAGAGACCCATCTGAAACAGCCATGGAAGTCACAGGCCTTTTGTCTCCACATGAAAGGAGGCATTTTTCACACTGCAGAATGGCGGCATGACGTGAAAGGATTGCAAGCAAAATGAAATCCTTGGAAAGTGTCTGGGGCAGGCGTTGATAGAAGTCCTAAAGATTCTACCCCAATGGATTGTGTTATCACCCTTTCAAACTATGATAGATAAATAGGTAAGATAGGGTTGAAAAGCATACCTTGTGTGAATAAACAAGACGAGAAACAAAGGAACAACCCCATAGCTTCCTTTTAGAAGCAAAGTGTGTGTGTGGGGAGGGAACCCAGTCCATTCACACAACCGGGGCCTACAACGTCTTAACAAAAACGTACCTGACTGTAAAAAGCTGTTACCCTCTATGCCCACCAGCAGACCACAGCCGCACACCAAAGACCCAAGCCCCCATTAAACATTTTTCCAGGCAATTTTTCACCTCAACCCCTTCCTATGGCTCAAGACCATTTGTTTCCCCAGCCTCTCCCTCCATATATTGGAAACTCTCCAGAAGCATGCATGCACGTACGCACGCACACACGCACGCACATGTAAATAAATAAATAAGCAAAAATAGAAACAAGAAATCAGCAATGTCACTTCCTGAATCTATTTCAGCCAGTCTTCAGCCATTTTGTAAGCTGGGGGTCCCCTGCAAAATTCCTGTGCTTTGTAGAAGCTTTTGAGCCATTGAGGGGGCGACAAAAAATTGCCCAGATTTTTATTTTTCAGGAGGTCTGGTGAATTTAGGGAGCTTCAAATGCCAAACTTTGGGGCCTCACAGTCTGCACTTTGTATACCCCTGCTCTATATGTACAGCACGGCAACTACGGTCCTTCCAATGTCTCCAGATCATGACTCTCGCAATCCCTCACCATTGACAAGAGTTATAGGTCGTAGGCTGCCTCCGGACTGGAGAAATAAACCGGTTTGACATCACTTGAACTGCCAACTACACCCAACTACACAACCAACTACAATTCCCAGAATTCCATAGCATTGATCCATGGCAGTTCAAGTGGTGTCAAACCACATTATTTCTCCAATACAGAGGCAGCCAGAAACAACTGGAGGGCCATGGGTACTCAACGCTGATATAAAGCGTTGCCTTTGGGATTGTTGTTTATATATAAACAGGGGTGAGAATCATGCAGCTCTCCAGTTGTTGATAGGCTGCAAGACCCAGCAGTCTTTGATATCATAGTCAATGATGAAGAGTGCTGGGAGATGCATGATTCCCACCCCAAAGGAACTCTCAATATATACTTAAGCTAGTGCTGGCTAAGAAATTTTGGTAGCTGTAGTTCCAAAAAAGTTGCAATGGCTAGCTCTGGGGGAGACTCACATCCCCCTTTGCCTTCCATGTTCTCAGAAGATGAACCTCTGCAGTAAGGTCTTCTCTACTCATAGGTGAACCCTGATCCCCAGTAAATCTAAATCACGTGGGGAGGCAGCATGACTGGCCCAAGACATTTAACTGCTTGATACAAAGGACAAGATGGTGTTCTTCCCTTTCATATACAAGATGATGTTTCTTCCCTTCCATATACAAGATGGTGTTCCTTGCCTTCTATATACATAAATAAATGAATAATATAAATAAGTAAACAAGATGGTGTTCCTTCCCTTTCATATACATAAATAAATAAAGAAGATGGTGTTCCATATAAATAAGATAAGATAAGGTAAGGTAAGATAAATAAACAAGATGGCGTTCTTTCCCTGCCATATACAAAGGTTGACTGGATGGGCCTGGCCAGTGAATCTATGTTCAGCATTGACAATGGGACAGTGCCACCTTGAGTTCCATGCTGCAAGAAAGATCGGACATAAATAAAATAAATTACTAGGGTTTCATCTGCTCCATACTGTATAGTAAACTAACCTAATTTGGTGGCAGGGGTTCAAAAATAGGTCTCATGATGCAGAGCCTTCTCCGCCAAGACTTTTCTGCTATCTCCTAGAATCTACCACTTCAAGCAAATGCTTAACTCTGGCAGGGCTAGTCCTACTCCATGAACTGACCAACTTCATGCTATAGGAGCTGCCTTCTTAAGACCAGTAGCATCACTGGGAGGGGGGTGCGGGCCACACCGACTGACACCCCAGAAGAGGAGGGTGACACCAGGTCAGCCCCCACCCCCCACAGCCACTCCTTGGGCCCACGCAGTTGTTGCTCCAAACCTCGGGGGGGGGGGTCTCCGGCCTATGTGGGCAGCTGTTTCCTCAGCCGCATGGCCATTTTTCCTGGCTGCACAACCACTTTCTTAGACCATGCAGCCATTTCTGCAGGCCTTGAGGAGATCTCAGGCCCGGATAGGTGGTGGGCAGCTACCCTCCTTGCTGCTGCCTGGCTTTCCCCTGAGGAAAGCCAAGATTCAGGGAGGAGGATCAGGGTGCTCACCCACATGTATTCTTTAAGGTGAACTCCGGCATCTTCAGGAGCCCCACCCCTTCCACTTTGGGGGCCTGCCCCCTCTGCACCGGGTGACACCAAAGTTAGGTACGCCACTGCTTAAGACACGGAATGGAATGGCGCTAATAATGGGGATATGAGGAAGGAGGCAGGACCAATGGGCTTCACTCCTGCTCCTCCAGAGGATGATAACTACTGCACCAGTAATTCTACTAATCATAGCTGATCAAAGACAAAGCTTTTGAACCTACTGCTAATCATGATTGCAGGCAACTGCTGAAAGCTGACCAGGGTTTCCACATATTGAAGGATGGCACTGCAGCCAGCCATTTGTTATTGCTATTACTATTATTACATTTATTTATATCCCACTTTTTTCCCAAGGTTGGAAATCAAAGTGGCTTACAATTATATATACAATCCAAAACACACAAAAGTGATCATTAAAATAGAATGAAACTGATTCAGTATTAAAACACATTACTCATAAAAAGATTGAAATGCAATTAACATTTTGTTCCATGATTAAAGCACAGGGTCTCTGGACACTTTATTGTCTAACAATTTTCTGCAGTTTCACAGAGAAAAGTGTAAACTGTGATATTCAGTATGCAGACCTCCAGGTATTGAGTAGCAACAAGTGTTTAGTCCTTCTGATAGAAAATATAGGCTCAGAGATATGATCAAGATCAGGTGCAGGAATGGGGAGAAACAGTGTTGTTTTATAGTGGATGGCATACGAGACTAGGGCTGCATCTACACTGCATAATTAATGTAATCTGACATTGCTTTAACTGCCATAGCTCAATGCTATGGAATTCTGGGATCTGCAGTTTTGTGAGATATTTAGGTTTCTCTGTTAGATAACTCTGGTGTCACAACAAACTACAAAGTCCAAGATTCCACAGGATGGAGCCATGATAGTTAAAGCTGTATCAAACTGCACTAATTTTTCAGTGTGGCAGCAGCCTAGGATGGAAAGATCTTCCCTTAACCACGTTGAGTCATTCGACCTCTCTCAGCCTAGCTCACATCACAGAAACAAAGAGGAAATGAAGTAAGGGGAAATTCCATATAATGCCCTGAGGAAAAATACTAGATTATTGTATAGAGAAACATATTAATTTCTAATGGTCAGGATCAGACTTCATTTTGTGATAGACTCATATTCCACAGACATCTACATCTACCCCTTAGCAGGCATTTCCTATAATCCTGCAACCACAAAACCTTTCATTTTATACATTCCTAACTTAATTTCACATGCTCAAAAAACCAAGATCTCGTCTGTTCCACTTTATCCCCATTTCCATTTCCTCCAGCTGTGCTTTGCAGTTAGTGAGACTGTTTTCAAGATTGCATCTCTCTTATTAACTTATTTTGATAGTTATTTCTAAGAGCAATATATGCTTAGGATCATATTTGGTTTTGCTTTTAAAATCCAGAAGGGATGATATAGGAATAAGAGCTGCATCTGCAGTTACACTTAATGCAGTCAAGTGTTACCAGGGCACAAAAACATGTGTTTTGAGGGATACATTTATCACCATGTGGAATGAAGATGAAATCCTGATACATTTTATAGAAACATGCACATACAAATGCCCTTGAATGAATCTATCACAGAGATTAAAGCAAGAAAGTAACACTGGCAAAGTAACTCAACCTACAGAATCATTGCTCAATCTGCTTTCCTGCAGATGTGTTGACTACAACTTGTATAGTTTCCAGACAACATGGCCAACAGCAGAAGAAGGGAGTCACAATTGCACACATTTAGACTGCATCCACACTGCAGAAATAATCCAGTTTAACAGCATTTTAACGGCCATGGCTGAATGCTATGGAATTCTGGAAATCGTAGTTTGTTGTGGCACCAGAGCTGACAAAGAAAGCTAAATGTCTCTCAAAACCTCAAGGAAAAGAAAGGTAATAAAGAAATCCAAACCTATATACTGTACATGGTAATATATTACATTAATTTAAGTAAGCCTACATAGAAAAAGCATGGACAAGGATTTTATACAAAGCTCATCTGAACAGCAGGTTAAATATCCCAACAATATGGAAATGAGAGCCAGATTTACAGTTTCAGCAGCATTACATTAATAATAGCATTCTTGTAAAAATGTAAAAAAAATAACCTGGGCATTCCTTTCCTCTGGGTCAAACTAAAATGCTGTGGATATCTATCTAGGGATGCATCCATGCTGTATAAATAAAGCAGTTTGACACCTTCTTAAGCCCTATAGCTTCAAAGAGTGCTGGTGTCTCACAAAACTACTAATCCCTGGATTCTAGGATGGCACCATGGCAGTAAAACTGATGTTAAACTGCATTATTTCGATAGTGCAGATGCATCCTAGGTCTTCTTCTCTCCTTGTTAAAAGGAGTTGCAATGTCCCTTTAAACTGTATCAGACACTAGAGCATTGAATCCAGACTGGATCATGCCATTTCCCCCCAGAGTTTGGAAACATTACCTCTTTTTGGACTACATCTACAAGGGGAATCCTAGGAGGCATAATCAAAGAAGCCATTTTTCCAACTTTTGGTTTTCCCTGGTCAAAGTAGAACAATAAAATGAGACAATGTCCCATGTACTATGTGTTGATCCAGGTTTATTTCTTAAAAAGCCCAGTGCATTTCGGCCTTGTCACCAATTGGCCTCCTTCAGGGGTTATTTTAAAATAAATAAAAGTACATTTATAATTCTTGTGGTAGTTCTTTCCCTGATCTAGACCACACTATCTCCTAGTTGCTAATTGCTCCACTGTGGAAAACAGATGGAATACCTACCTATAAACATATATATATATATATATTTGCTCAGCAGGTCAAGTAGCACTTGTGGGAACATTTAGATTTAGAGCAGTAAAGTAGCTTAAGAAGAAATGGTTTGTTCATTTCTCCTCCGCCACCATACATACATGCCTGTACAATACATACAACACGAGGGACTCCATCGCAGCTTTAATGGGGTTATAGATCACCTTTGACTCACCTACACTCAAGAACCAGGCATGATTCCCTTCTAGTATGGGATGACTAGGATACCTACAGATTAAGCAGTAGGTTTTGAAATGCTTCATTCCAGTGCTCAGATTACTTAATATGGAATGTTTCCTTTGGCATCCTCACTCTTTGCCTCCTTACTGTGACCTTTCATTCATCAGCCCATTAAACACAGACTATACAAGGAGGTATCGTAAAGTAATAATTTTCACCTGGGAGTTATTTTGGTATATTGATGAAATTTTGTCCGTGTCATCATTTATTCCTAAGTGCATGATGTTCAGAAAATCAGCTCACTGTGTCATTTATTTTGTTACAGGTTGTTCCAGAAGTGACTAAAGTGTAAGATGGAGAAAACTGAGGCTCGCAGCGTGATAAAGTTCCTGCATTTGAAGGGTAATAGTGCCCGGCAAATTCATGATGAGATGATGGTAGTTTATGGAAACCACTGCCCATCTTATGACACTATTGTGAGGTGGAAAAGGAATTTCCAAACTGGTCACTTGTCCCTCACAGATGAGCCAAGACCTGGTAGACCATAACTGATGGACAATGCAGCCACAGTGAAAAAAGTGGAATGTTTCATCCTGGAAGACAGATGAGTAACCATCCAAATGGATCATGAATGAAACTGGTCTCAGTTATGGTAGTGTGTGGAAAATTATTCATGATAAACTGCACATGTCTAAGGTGTCTGTACACTGGATTCCATATTTGCTAGCCCCCTTCCAGAAACAAACATGGTGTGACCTTTCAAAACAGATGTTGACGCTGTTGGAATAGGATGGAGAGGATTTTTTGGTTATCTGGTAACCATGGAATCTTGGATCTATTAGTATGATCCAGAGACCAAAACCATGAGCATGGAGTGGAAGCATGCCGATTCCCCAATCCCCCAAAAGGCAAAGGTGGAAAAATCAGCAGGGAAGGTCATGCTCTCAGTTTTTTATGACTGTTGTGGAATCATTCTCACAGATTACCTTGCAAAGGGACAAATCATCACTGGCACATACTACAGCAATCTTCTGGATAAGTTGTGAGATGCTCTCCAGAGGCATTCATCTCCTAGCTGACAATGCACCAGCTCACTCATCTCAAGTTGAAAATAACAAAGCAAGGGCATGTTCCCAGAAATGAAAAATCCATTGTGGGGTTGCTGATTTGACAACACGAATGATGTCATTCATGAAGTTGAAGAGTAGTTTAAGGTGCAATCTGCAGACTTCTACAATAACGGTATTGAGAGAGTCATGAAATGCTGGGAAAATGTGTAAATCTGGCTAGTGACTATGTGGAGAAAAGTTAATGGCTACAAATCAAAACAAACTTTCTGTCAATTTTTTAAAAAGGTGATAATTAAAACTTTACAATATCTTCTCGTATATTGTCTGGCCAGACTGACCCCCTTTGCAGATGGCACAAAGCGCCATCTTCAATCCCAAGAAGGGGAGGGGCAGC
>CM034708.1:202734743-202746712 GCA_020142125.1 Phrynosoma platyrhinos
TCCCTCGGCCCTTAAAGGGGAAAGGTTGCCTACCCCTGCCCTATATGGATGAGATATCTCCAGCCCCCCGCCATCCTCTACTGCTCTGCTCAGCTCTTGCAAAATCATATTCATGGTCTCTTTAATAAAGTCCATCCATCTAGTATGTGGTCTTCTTCTCTTTCTGCTTCCCTCCACCTTTTCTAACTTTATTGTCTTTTCCAGCAATTCATACCTTCTCATAATGTGTCCAAAGTATAACAGTCTAAGTTTTGTCATCTTGACTTCTAGGGATATCTCTGGCTTGATCTGTTCTAGAACCTATTTGTTTGTCCTTTTGGCTGTCCATGGGATCCTCAGCACTTTTCTCCAGCACCACCTCTTGAATGCATTGATCTTCCTCCTTAAACCACTTTAAGTTGTAAACCTTTAAGCTGTAAACTGCATAGGGAGTGCAGTTGAAGTGCACTGATAAGTGGGATAGAAATGTACTTGCTATTGCTATTGCTATTTTCCTTATTACAATACCCATTTTGCACCTCCCAAACACAGAAATCTCAACATTTTTCACAGCCACAATATATTTTGGCAAGGAAAAAATTAAAACTTCTTTTTATTCAGTCCAGTTATATGGATTTTTAGTCAACTCCAGAAATTTCTGGATGTGTAGCCCCTGAAGAAGGCCACTCAGTAATATAAAGGCTGAAATGCACTGAGCCTTTTACAAACTGGGTAATAAAAAACCTTGTTAAATAATAAAAAATGTAATAAGACTTGCTTTTTCTTTTGGTTGTGGATCCTAGACATGCTTTCCAGTATTGGTTTGCGATTAAGATGGAAAAGGGCACAACATTGTGTATACATTTGGTTTGTGGGTGGGAAGCTCTTGACTAAAAATGCAAAGATTGCAAAAATAGGACAAACACATTTCAGTCATAAGAAAACTGCATTATAATGCATTGTTGATGCTCTGTGCCTTCAAGTTGTTTTTGACTTATGGCAACCCTGAGGTAAACCTATGATGGGAATTTCTTGGCAAGATTTGGCCAGAGGGGGATTTTCCATGGTCTTTCTCTGAGTTTGAGAGAGTGTGACTTTGTCCAAAGTCACCCAGTAGGTTTTCATGGCCAAGCACGAATTTGAACCCTGGTCTCCAGAGTCATAGTCCAACACTCAAACCACTACACCTCACTGGTGGGAAACATTTTTGCCCCTGGTATGTTTTAGAGCTAGGAAAGGCCTCCCCCCCCCCCAACAAGAAGTGACACCTGGGCCCAAAATGGTCTGAAAAGACCCACAAACGTGACCTCGTCCTCCTGCTCACTATGGTACACTGAGGAGCAAAATGTTTCCAAAACATTTTTCAGAATTTGGAGGAAATGGTGTATGTGGTCCTCTAAGGTCTTGTGGGGCCAGTGTTGCCCTGTAACCCTTGACAGTTGCCCATGGCTGCTTTTGAGTCACAACTGTTTTAACAGGGACCACATGCCAGTAGTAGATGGAGCCAAAGGGAAAAGTGAGCAGGAAAATTAAATTCTCAGTCTCAACTTCTTTCTCTTAGTCCTCTTGCTTCTCCCTGCCTTGCTGTCACGTACACATCTTGTCCCCATTCTGACATTTGCCTTTAGAAAATAAGATCTGATCACATCAAATGGGACCTGTTTTCCAAGGCTAACTGTTTTCCAAGGCTGAGGAGGGAGACTGCGCACCAGGCCCCAATGCTTTGCAAGCTGCTCTCATGCTAAATGGAGGTGATGTAATGGAGAACAAAACATATGAGGAAAGGCTGAAGGAGCTGGGCTTGTTTAGCTTGGTAAAGAGATGATTGAGGGGTAACATGAATGGATTGCCTTAATATCTCAAGGGCCGTCACAGAGAGGAGGGGGCAGGTCTGTTCTTTGCTCTTCCAGAGAGTAAGACCAGGTCTGATCAGTGGCATCCCTGCTCCAGGTGTCACCAAGCGTGTGGGGGGGGGGTGGCTTCCGGGGGCAGGGTGTGCTTCCCCCCTTGTGCCACTCTGTCCTTTTCCTGATGAGGAAAAGGATGGGACGGCATGCAGGGGGGAGCTCAGGGATGGCGCCAGGGGAACAAGTGCAGACACAGCATGGGGGGAGTGGGGGGCCACGTGTGTGGGGAGCATGGGGACGGCACAGGGGAAATGCAGGGACAGCACATGTGGTGGGGCACCTGGTGCAGGCTGTACCACCACAACCCCCTAGTGATGCCACTGCGCCTATTGGTTTGAAGATACAGGAGAGGAGATTTTGATTGAACATTAGAAGGAACTTCTGACACTAAGAGCGGTTTGGCAATGGAACCAATTACCTAGAGAGGTGGGGGAGTATCGTCCTCTGGACATCTTCAGAAAAAAAGCTGAACAGATACCTGATGGGGATGCTTTAGTTGGAGATCTTGCCCTGAGCAGGAGTGTGTGTGGACTTGAGCAATGTGAACTGATGCAGTGCCTTTTCACATATCCACCAGTGGTGACCCATGGCTTTCATGTCAGTAGAGTGGTGAATCTGCTCTTGCTTTTAGTATGAATGTCAACAAAATACCTGGTGCATGTCCGCCCTACGCTTACACTATAATAATAATAATAATAATAATAATAATAATCTTATTTATATCCCGCCCTTATGTCAAACAATCGGGGAGGCTTACAACAGTTAAAATTCCATACTTGTCTCTTCTTTGCACTTGTCTCTCCTTTGCACTTGCTGGATAGTTTTTTTTTTTTTAAACCCTTTTAAATAAACTCGAAAAAATAAAGAAACCTGATCTATGAAAAATAAATACAAAATATTCACATATTTTGTACATATTTTTATATATACCAGCTTTCTTAACACAATATTTTCCATTTATTGTTGTATATATCAGATTTCTTTGCATAATATTCTGGATTTATTTTTGTATATATCAGATTTCCTTTCATAATGTTGTGATTTTATTTTTATAAATATCAGATTTATTTCCCTTAATATATTTCTTAAGTGTTTATTTAGGAGTGTGTGTGTGATTTTTCCCCCTAGTCTGTATTTAATCTTTTGATGTCTTTTACTGTCACTTTGATGATCGATCTCTCTTACTTTCTGGTTGTGTTCCCCTGCTCCATACTTTACCGTGCTTACCATAACAAACATAGACTGGTCCTTGGGCCTGTATTGTGTTTTACATCATCCTTATTGAGAGGTCATGCAGTTGTTATAGTGATGGACTAGGATAGGGTGGGAATCATGTGGGCTGCAATGTAGTCCTTAAGAAGTGGGGTCTGTTGCAGCCCCCAAGTCCAGAATCCTAGCAATCCACCCCACACAAAAAATGGACCAAATAATCAATTTTTCAACTGGAAAGTAGTTTAGCTTTAGTTGTTGGAGGAGAGTACATTGAACAGAAAAAAAGACCCAGAAAGTAACCTTAAACATTACTTTCCTTTGCACAAAATGACAGCTGGAGTTGTACAGCCCAAGCAGGCTCAACCGATGATGAAAATGACCCTCTGACTCCCAGCATGTGAGTGACCCCTTGTCCAGGGACTTAGGAAATCTGGGTTCTAGTCCCTGCTCAGTGAAGTCATTTCACTCTTTTTCAGCCTGAACTTTCATTCTTTCAATACTTCACAGTATTGTGAGACTGAATTTGGAAGGAAGATGCTGCCTTAGCCTTGTTGAAGGCAGGTTGCAAGTGTAAAAAAATTAATACGTTCTTTTCCATCTGGGTCTCTAGAAAAAGTAGCTGCTGAGAAGATGTTTACAGAACTGCTGACCAAGGGTTTCTGTGGGATCCAAGTATGTTGCACTGCCATTATTTGAAAAAAATCAAAAAAATCAAACTGACCACTTCTTTCTTTCTTTCTTTCTTTCTTTTTTAGACTTCACCATACTAGTCTATACAGCCTGTTTTTAGCTTTCTGGAAGCCTTTAATCAAGGTACTGAAAATAGAAAGCAGTATACTGAAAACCATATTTGGCCTTAGTTATTGGGCAGAGCCAACTGGCTACCTCAGGCGGCTGTTTTGGGGAAACATGAAAGTGCACCAAATTGTTAGTTTCTCTATTTATTATTATTGAATATTTATTCTCAGGGAAAGGAGGAAAGTACTATTTGCTACACTATCTTGCAAAGCCAAAAGCCTGGGATCAAGCCTGCTAAGTATCTCTAATTAACAAATATGTTCTTTGTTGATCATGCTATCTATCAATTAATTCCACTATCCATCAATCATTTATCAGAATGGAAACTGCAGTCAAGAAATCAAAAGGCTAGGACTTGGAAGAGCAGCTATGAAGGAACTAGACAAGATCCTGAAGTGTAAAGATATCCCTTTGAATACATGGCTTGCCCATGCCATGGTATTTCCCATTTCTTTGGGAAATGGGTGCCTTCAAAATAATCTCTCTTTTGGGGGGAGGAAAAAGTCCAAAACCTGAAATCGGAACAAGAAGAACTTTTTTTAGCAGAATCCTGTAGTAATCACCCAATTACCTGTTCATTTGACCCTCCTGTTCTGGATAGCTTATTACATGAAATTAGAAGAGGGGGACTGACTATATCCATTAAGTTATAAATTCCTCCTTGCATGAGAAAGAGGACCCACACTTTTAAAAAAGTGATAGGCTGCTTTAGGAACAAGGGAAAGGTTGGACCTTGAGGACTTAAATAAATACAGTTAGCTCTCCATATTCACTGATTCTTTACCCATGGAGTCAACCATCCATTGCTTGAAAATATTTAAAAAAATATCCCAAATTGTAAACCTTGATTTTGCTATTTTATATAAGGACATCATTTTTATATGCCACAGTATTTAATGGGACTTGAGCACCCATGGATTTTGATATTTCAAAGGTATTTCAAATTTTGTCAAATGTTTTCTTCCTGCTGGGTGAACCTGTAAGTGTTTTTGCACATTTTTCAATGGTTTTTCCCACCTCAAAACATTTTTGTAAAGTTGTGCACGTAGGCAAAAAACCCTTTTCTTTGAAAAAAAACAACCAATGTGTTTTGTGTAAAGTAGAATATTTTCTGAACAATTTTTTTCCTGTGCACATTCTCCTCCCCTGGAAAAAAAACAAACTATTTTTTCTCATGAATAAATAGGTCCCCCCCCAACATCTGAAAATCTTAAGAGATTGATGAGGATGAGAAAAATAGCCAGTATTCTCAGCCTCCACCATGCAATCCAACAAATCTGAAGCTTAAATGATAAACCAATATCATTTTCTACAGGAAAGTGTCCCTTCAGAGAAGGTCTGGATACCTTTGAAATGGCTCCATTTGGTTCAGTATTTGCTCTTCCTCAGAAGCAGATGCACATCTCCAGCTTAAGTACAGCATTTGGCTGATGGTTTGAAAAAAGATGAACCAAGGAACAAAGCTCATAATAAAAATCTGTCATCAAACTCTTGCAACTGAAGTAATCTTATTTATGGCTGCTTGTGCTTTTGTTCCTGATCAAGGATCAAGCCATCACCTCCTTCTTCTCCCGGATCTTGCCTAATGTTTTGGCCTCTGCTTGGCATGGACTTCCAGCTGTCTGGCCAATCTTGCTGAATATAGAGAAGGCTTGCAAGCAGTACAAACCACTGCTACATAAGTCATCAAGCTGGACAGATTTCCCTCTGGCTGCCTTGCAAGAAACAGCACTCTTCCTTTGATGACATGAGACCCTGAGGATCTGGAGAAGGTGAAGCTCATCCATCAGCTCACAACTATCTACTAGAACTGAGAGCAAAGCACATCCATCAAGCATAGACTGCTCCAAAGAGGCTGTCCAGTGGCAGTTTCATAATCCAGAAGCTTGCTGTTCTCTAAGCAAATGCCAGATTTCTTTAACAAAACAACCCGCATGGGTAGAAAATAGGACAGAAAAAAGGATGATTGAGGCAGAAATGATGTAGGACACTGTGAACTGGGGAAAACCTGGTTCCAAACCAATAATTGAGAACCAGGACAGTATAGCTGCAAAAGCAGGAATGAGGACATGTGATTCTCCAGTTGCTGTTGGACTGCAACTCCCAACATGCCTCCCCACTGGCTATCCTTAACAGAGCTTCTGAGGAGTCTGCACTGAGCCTCTTG
Organism: Phrynosoma platyrhinos; assembly: GCA_020142125.1. NCBI lineage: Eukaryota > Metazoa > Chordata > Lepidosauria > Squamata > Phrynosomatidae > Phrynosoma > Phrynosoma platyrhinos. Next base: position 202,740,807 of record CM034708.1, read on the forward strand.
GCAACCCTGTGGATTGCAACACTGCTTGTACTGCTGTACTTCATTAGCAGCAACTGATGTTGCCAATCCCATGGTTGTCAAAATTGGATGGGGGAGCTGTAGCATCTTCCTGTGGTACATGAGGGTGCCACCATCCTCCACCAGAGACCCTTAATGCAGAACAGCTGGCATTCTGTATTGCAGCTGCAGATTCATAACCTAACTTTAAGGATCTGTAACTTGTCTGTATTCAGCATGCAAAGGGATCTTGTAGCGCCTTTGAGACTACATGCATCTGAGGAAGTAGGCTCAAGTCTACAAAAGTTCATGCTACCAACTTCTTTCTTTCAGTTAATCTCAAAGGTGTTACAAGATCCTTTGCATACTGATTTTCCGTACTGACACAGGTATGTGTTTGCATTCTCTGTACTCTGTACTCAGTAAGACTAAATGCCAGCCTCAGCCTACCTTAGCAACCAGCAGCCACATTGGGAAAGGTGATCTGTTCAGCTGCTGACCAGGCCAGAAGGAGGAGGAGGATTCCAACCCCATCCCACCAGTAGGTGATGCTGTGACAATCAGAAACAGGACTCTTGTTGCAATTCCTCATGGCAAACTTGCTCGCTGATGGGCAGAGTCTGGAAATGTAATTCTCCTTGAGCCCCTATCAGCAGATGAAGAGACCTCTTTCACCCAATGTGGTTGTTGACTGTTAAGCAAACATAGGGAATTGGGCCAGGAAACATTTTGCAAGAATTAAGCAGAGCAGTGGAGGACAGAGGGTCTTGGAGATGTCTCATCCATAGGATCGCCATGAGTTAAGATTGACTCAAGGACAGTTAACAACAACACATGTAACTAAATAGCCAAAACAGATTCTCCATGAATGTCTCTTTGCCATCCAGAAAATAAAGAAGTTCCTCCTCTGCAGCAGCAGTGCTGCTAATTTTCAGCAGTGTAGTCTGCAAGTGTGGCATAGTGGTTTGAGTGTTGGACTGTGACTCTGCAGATGAGGGTTTGAATCCCCTCTCAAACATAAAACCCATTGGGTGACCTTTGGCAAGTCACACTCTCTAAGGGGCTAAGCAGATGGGCGGCCGTGGGCCACCCTGGGAAGCTGCGCCACAGGACCGAGGCATCCCCATGCCTCGATCCTGTGGCGCAGCTTCGCCGCCCCTGAAAGGAGCACTAAATTAGCGCTCCTTTCATAAGTCACTGAAAGTGCACCGCAAAAGATTGTGGTGCACTTTCAGCGACTCTTCCGCCACAGCATGTCTGAACGCTGCGGCGGGAGGTCCTCCTCGGAGCGCCAGCCGTGCGGAGGGCCAGCTGCTCCAAGGACAACCTCGGGAGGGGGTTGGGGCGCCAAGCGTGCAGCTGCCCCTCCCCTTCCCTGCCCCCAAGACGGCCCTTTAAGCCATCTGCTTAGGGGGTAAGTCTCAGAGGATATCAATGGCAAACCCCCTACGAAGAAATTTGCCAAGAAAACCCCATTATAGGTTTGCCTTAGGGTCATCATAAGTTGGAAATGATGTGAATGCACACAACAACAACAACAAAAACAAAGTAGTGGCAGCAAATGGAGAGCAGCAGGAACTAGAAACACTAGGGAAATTATCAGACAGGAGAAAATCGGGGAAGAAAAAAGACATATTCCCAGGATAATTGTACGATCACGCTGAAAATTTTTGGATGACATCGCGCTTATCCAGGACTTATCCTGGGAAGAACCAGGAATGCTCCAGCAAGAAACCATTTCCAGGACTTCTCCATGAATGGTTTGTTGCAGGAAATTTCTTGGATCTTCATGGGATAAGTCCTGAATAAGTGAGATCTATTCTGAAAATCTTCAGCGCAATCACGCAACTTTGCAGGGAGTATGCCTTTCACTCCCAGCTTTTTTTTCCAGGTCTGAAAATCTCCATAGACACAGGCAGAAAATCAGAGAAAAGCAACTGTGGCCCAGCCCTCCAACTGCTCTAGTCAGCACAGTGGAAGGTGAAAGAGTATAGGAACTGAAATCCACAAACACTTGTAGGATCATAGTTTCTCATCTCAGTGCTTTGTAAAGAATAAATAGTGCCGATGGACAGGTAGCATTCTGAGATTTATTTATCTTCATAAGAATGGCTTTGCTTTCCAAATTAGCCCTCGATATACATTGGCTTAGTTCAGCTCCTGTTGTTAACAGGATTTAAGTTGGCAACTGAGTAATTTGGAGCAGTGAGTGGGTTTTTTAAAAAATGGATTCTGTGCGGGAAATAATCTGTGTACTGCTGGCTGGCAGCTCTTCTCTCCTTGCTGCCCCAGCTCCAAAATGATCAGGCTCTGAATACACCAAATTGCTGCAAAGCTTTGTCATTCCAAAAAGTCATGCTGGCCTCATTCAATGCAATGTTTCATTCATGCTTAATGCTAGTAAAATTCTAAGATAACATAAGAGCCATGGGTAGAGCTAGCCAGATACAGTCCCTTTCTGTACTAATTGTAGGCCTGTCCTGCCTGAATCAGAACAATCAGCCCGGTAGATCAAGATGCAGGTTCCCCCAGGGGTTAAAAAAAAAAAGTGCCTCCAATTGTACCTATTTGACAATGACGGTCCCTGTTAATCTTCTGTCATCCCACTTTTTCAGGTGCTCTTAAAAAGTAAGGAGAGGAATAGGCAAAATCTTGCCCTTCCTGATAGGCTCAGGTAAAAGAAAACTTCTGCAGCCTCTCCTGGCTTCTGTGTTCCTCCTCATTAATACATTTTACCATCCTGACCACACTCTGAACTTGCTTGGCCACATGTGTCCCAGTTTTTATCTCTGAAATGGTGGATGAAATATTACCCCAAAATGTTCTCTACGGAACACAGAAACATTTTCAACATGGTTCTGCCACACAAAGTGCGCCATTTTAGGCCCAGGAGAGGCCTTTTTTAAAAAAAAAAAAAAAAAAAAAAACAGGATGTGATTTATAGTAAAATGGCCCAAGGAAGCCTAAAAACATAGTGAAACCCCCTAAAGAGGGTTGGGAGCCATCTGGGGTAAAAATCATTTTATTTGTGGAGAGTGCATGAAGCCCTCCAAGATACCCTGAAGGGATCTAATGTGGCTTCTTAGCTTGTCCAGTGCTTCTGAAGATGCTTGTGACCCCTCGCTATTGCTGATACTGACAGTTCTAGAAGATGTGCCTTATAACAAGTTGTGAGTGTACACCTGTTGTAAGGGAATCCTTTGAATCCCTGCAAAAGCAAGAAACTGTAGCTTGGAGATGGGTAGCCTTGATGCTAAGGCCCAAGAAGTTCCACACAGGCTTCACCCACCCTTTTCCCACCACTGCATGGTTTCCTAGCTTTTGTGTGATTTTTATTCCTTCCTCTTCACGTTCTGCAAGTTTGAAAAACCTCTCCTAAGGTTTAGTTTTTGGCAGTAAGTGCTTTCAGTTCAAATATGCTGGTACTTCTGGTGCAGCCTTGGGCTCATTCCCACCACAATGTAGAAACCGGGTTATTTTGTGATCAAATCTCTCTGGGGCCATTTACTCCCCTTTTAATCCCCCGTGTTGTTCACACTTGAGGGGAGAGAAGAAGAATGGCTACCATGGAGAGAGGAAGAGGAGGAGAGGAAAGAAAAGGCAAACTCCTTCTGAGCAAACCTTGCTAAGTCAGAAATGACTTGAAGGCACACAATAACAACAAATAGACGAGGGGTGGTGGCATGGCGGGAAAGCTTGGGCCCCGGCAGCTCCTTTTCCGCCTCCTCCGGATGGGCTGCCCTCTGGTGCGTCCAAAGGCTGGCAAGGAAAGGTGTGTGTGTGTGTGTGTGTGTGTTGTGTCTCCAAAAGCTGGTAAGAAAAGGAGGAGTGTGTGTGTGTGTGTTGGGTCTCCAAATGCTGGCAAGGAAAGGAGGAGTGTGTGTGTTGGATCTCCAAAGGCTGGCAAGGAAAAAGAAGCTAGCAAAAGCTGGCACAGCCCCCAGAATACCAAGGCTTGAGAGAAGCCGGCAAGAATCGGCGCAGCCCCTGGATGCGAATCTGACCCGTCATTCTCACTTGTTGAACACAATTTGGATTCAGGTCTTTTCAAAAGAACCGCCCCAAAACTAGTGTCAGGAAAGAACAGTTCTTTTGCATTTGCCTCACTTCATCATGATTTAAGCCGAACACAGTAGGATCAGAACCGGGTTAAATCCTAGTGGGAACAAGGCCCTTGTTTGCCTCTAACCCCACCCATCACTGGAATGCAGCCTCCTGAGAACTGCTAAAATTGAATTTATGCTGAAAGAGATTGCCAAGCTTTGCTAGAGCCTTTTGAGCACAAGCCACCATCTGCTCAGACCAATGTTTTTGTCACCTGCAGATGTGTGATAACTAAACACAGGCCATTTGAAGTTGACAGAATGCAAAAAACAAAACAACAATAAAACAGAGTGTGCTAGAGAAAAGGTGGAAAACCATGTTAGTGGCAAGGGACTTGGGGGGGGGGATTCAAGGAGGAAGTAGAATAGCTCTTGGTTAAAGTTTGATTCTGGTACAGCCAAAATAAAAATAAAAATCTAAAAAGGATCATACAGGTTGCATCTGCACAGCAGAAATAATCCATTTCGACACCATTTTAACTGTCATGGCCCAATGCTATGGGATTCTGGGAATTGTAGTTTTTGAGAGACATTTAGGCTTCTCTGTCTGAGAGCTCTGGTTCTTCAACAGACTACAGCTGGATTATTTCTGCAGTGCAGATATAGCCATAGAGAATATTAAACATATTGGTTCCAGGACCTGGAAAAGTTACAGCTCTTGAAATCTCCCAATCAGCTATGGCCTCACCCTCATTCAAAGGCTGGAGATACTCATTTGTGTTAGCACAGAGATGGGGAATGCATCTTGGCCCATGGAAAAGATAATTCTCAAAATAAGAGGAGTGCCAAGAGGATGAGCCCTGGTGAGAAGAATCACTGGGAAACTGAGGGCTCTGGCAATCAGAGCAATGCTGGGTCCACTGGGCCAAAGCTCTTTTCTGGTGCCACAAGAAACTAGTTTCCAGAATTCCATAGCACTGAGCCTTGGAGATGAAGCAGTCTCAAACTGGATTATTTCTGTAGTGTGGATGCAACCCCTGATGCTCAGTTACCAATCTTTAGAGACAGACATTGACATTATCCATAGCTGGAGAGAAACCAACAGCAGAGGAGTGTTAGACTGCAAGAGAGGCAAGTAACAGAAGCAGCCCTAATTAATATCAGATGTGTTCTCCAGATAGCTGAGTACAAAACATCCATGCCAGATATCTGGGCTTGTTGGATTCAACTTCTGCCTCAGCCTGGTTGTACTCCCTGTTTCCAGCTTCCTCACATTCCAGCCTCTTTAACTCGCTTGGCTTCTTGACCTCAACATGCCCCTCGACTCCTCTTTGGCCTATTCCTTGACTGCTTCAGGAACTAGTAGCATTGCTCCCTGAATATGATCTCTGCCTTTTTCTTGCCCAAAATCTTTGCCTGCTCCTTTAAAACACCAATGCCTTGTGAGTTCCCATTCTTGACTCCAGGCTGACTTAACTCATCTCCTGGCTGTCTTCTGCACTATGTATGTTCTGTAGGGTTACTTGCCACCAAAGAACAGAAAAGACCATCCTTGGGTGTTGTTGGAGCATTTGCCAGTGTATGTGAAAAGTAGGATCCTATACGTGGTGTACAAGAGCATATATACCCATCTGAAAGGACTAGCAAATCTCAAGAGTGCTGGCTGAAGTCTCAGGAATTGCTGGGTTTCCCAAGGTCTTCAGATAGAGAGACAACTCTCAGGGCTACAGCCAGTAGAAGAGATGGAGAATGTTTGCTTTTTGTGTATGAGATAGTTATTTAAAGCCTTGGCACCCCTCTCCATCCATGGCCCACTGGTGCTAAGGTTCACTGGCTCAGTTTGAAGGTGTCTGAAATTGGGTTTTG
>CM034708.1:202791012-202806041 GCA_020142125.1 Phrynosoma platyrhinos
ATAATAATAATAATAATGGTTTACATAATTAAATTGTTAAACAATTCAGAGGAACATTTGGTAAGGATAGATGAATGGGCTTTCTTAGTGGCTGATCCCAGACTGTGGAGCTCCTATTCAATGCAAGCACATTTAGAGCATCATTTGCTCCAGATTCCAATCTTTCTTTCTTTCTTTCTTTCTTTCTTTCTTTCTAAAAAATATGTCTCCAGCCCTTGTAGAAGCCAAGATGTGGGGCAAAATATAAAAATGCTCTTATGTTAAACAACTCAAGAGGGAGAAGAGAATGGGTGCTTCAGGTCATGGAGTGATGGATTGTGAGGGTGAGAAGTGAAGTGAAAGAGGGAGTAGGAGGGAAGTGTTACAAGTAGCAGAGTGCAGGAAGCAAGGGAGTTCATTCCTTTGGCAGAAGATGAGAAAAGGGAGTAAGTGCCCAATGAGACTGAGTCCTGAGTCATCCCTTTTGTTGTTTGTCTAAATCAGGAATGTGGTGTGTGTGTAAATCCACAGAGGATGGTTAATTTCACAAAACTGGTTTCTGAAACCCGTGCTTCTTCATGCTCCAAAAACATCTGGAACACGCTTGGGATTATGACACCAACACTGTCTTCTTAGTGTCCATGGTCCATAGCAGTCATGGGGAGCCATAATGTAAACCTTGGGATAAGCTCAGGCATTCTGGCATCCCCATGGCAGAACCAGCATTTATTTCAGAGTGTGAGGATGGCAATTTTTAAAAGGGCTTCTGGAATTACAAATAGCAGGCGATAATATAATGTAAGAAAATAATTTCTTCACAAAGACAATGGAAGCTTGATTCAGATGTTATACATTTGAGTAGAACACACATGAGAGCTGGCGTAGTGTAGTGATTTGAGTGCCTAACTCACACTCTGGAAGACCAGGGTTCAAATCCTCCCTCAGCCATGGAAACCCCCTGGGTGATGTTGGGCAACTCACACTCTCTAAGCCTCAGAAGAAGGCAATGGGAAAACCCTTTTGCACAAATCTTTCTAGGAAAACCTTGTAACAGGTTCACTTTAGGGTTGCCCTAAGTTGGAAATGACTTGAACACATACAGCAACAAGAAGAGACATGTGAGGAAGGAGAATGAACTTGCTTCATTTCAGTCCTCATCTGATTCCATCACTGTATTTGGTTGGGGACCTTTCCAAAGAAAGAGACTCCTTTCTTTCTGAGTCTCCCCACACAATTTTTTTGTCTTTTTATTTTTACCCACAGAAAAAGTGGCCTGGAGAAGATGATAGAAACTTGTGAACAGGGACTGGGGGTACTATACCCTCCCCATACTCATCTGTTCATTCTGTGAATTCCTGAATCTAAACACCCAAATAGGGCTGTATTCTCAGAGGTCAGAAAAAGGTTGAAAATGGATGCTTTTGTATTCATGAGAAAGCCAGCAGACCCTGATGCGTGTTGCACTGTTTCCCCAAGCATGATAAGAATAATATTAACAGCGAAGCTCAATAGGTCATCCACTCGAGAGCTGTCAATCATATCTCCTTCTGAAAAGTACAGAAAGCTGAAGAGCTGTCATCTTATCTGTTATGGAAGGCAAGCTCATTTATCTCTAGAAATAATCAGACAGCTTCTTCGTATACTTACAAAAGCGTCCTCTAAAAATCAATGCCCTTACAAACATAGCTAGGCAAACTATCTGCCTCATTCCAGCAACAGATGAAGTTTACGGCAGGGATGGACAAAGTGCACTGCAGATTGTATGTGGCCCTTGGACCTGGGTTTTGTGGTCCTGAGGGTCCCTACAAGTTCACTGCATGCTCCTCAATCCTTCCAATTCTTTTTAAATTGGTGTGATTTGGGGGCAATTTTAGCCCCAAACCATGCAGAAATCTCCTCAAACACCTGAAAACATGTGAAAATACCCATGCCTCCCAAAACACCCAGGATGGCATACTACCCCACAAATATCTCTGTTTTCCTCTCAAAATGGTTGCAGGAAGCGACAGGACATCATGCCCCATTGGCATTTTGAGAGGAACTGCAGAGGTATATGAAGATATTTTGGCTTGCTGTAGGGTGTGCATGGGAACTGGCCTCTGACCTTCCATGCAGTTGCCCATCCCTGCTCTATGCTGGCATATGATTAAAATAAAGGACAAGAAATTACTTATTCTTTCAGAAATAAAAGCTAGGTTGTTGATATGTAATGGAGTCTCTTTTACCTCAACATTTATTACTGGGCTGCCTAGTGGGGTTACAACTTGATGGAATTTTTTTTCAGATTCATTAGAAAGCTCAGGAAAATAGGAAAAATTGATTTAATCTCACCAGCAAAGTGAACAGCAGAAAGTGCATGAGCAGGAAAAGCAAACTAGTCCACTTTTATTCTCCCAGCCCCCGTGTGTCTTCCAATAAAGAACCAAGACAAAAGTCCTTAGAGTGATATAAAAAAGATAAATTTACTTACAAAATCATGTACATATTCATACACAAGTAAAGCTTCATGTTGCAAAGTAGTTTATATGCTTGCAAAGAAGTTTACATGCTTGCAAAGAAAGTTTCTTATCAGCATGATAGGAAGTCATGCTGCTCTGATCAAAGGACAAAGGAGAAGGAAAGAGATAGTGGTGATCTCTCCAGAGACAAAGAAAAGTGGGCTCTTAAAGAAGGAAGAAATGAGGGGTCATAAAACAATAAACTATCATAGACATGCATCTGTCTTTCTAGAAAGATTCAGCATGCCTAAGTTGCAGAATCCCGAACACAACTCACAATGGACTGATATAAGGCAAGGATGGGCACCTGTGTGAGGCAGGGACCAAAGTTAAACCTACGGTTCCACACCAGAAATGACACTGCAACATTTTTGGTCATCATTTTGAACTAATTTTTGGTCCCAAACCAGTAATTCCAGGAGGTTGGGAGTTTCTTGGAGAGGTAGTGGAACTAACAACTATGTTTGTGGGTAGCTGCTGTTGCTAACATCATCATCATCATCATCATCATCCCCTTTCCCCAGTTCTGGATTCAAGGCAGCTCACGACAGTTAAAACAAGCATGGCTAAAAATTCACAGCACACAAAAGTAAAAATGGCATTAAGTTATTAAAAAATGTAAAACCCATTAAAAACATAAACAATTAAAAGAAAATGAAGAAACAGAAAATCCACTAAATGACGCAAATGTTCCTCAATACAAAACACAAAGATCTTCTTCACCTGCCTGTGGGAAGGTAGCAGAGAGAGTGCCAGTCTAACCTCCCTGAGAAGGGAATTCCAGAGCCAGGGAGCAACTACTGAGAAGCTCTTCTCCTGTGATCCCATCAGATGTGCTTGTGAGGGTGATGGGAAGGAGAGAAGGACTTCCTCAGAAGATCTCATAACATAGGCAGGGTCATATAGGAGAATAAACTCCTTCGGATTTGAATCACTGGTGCTGACCCAAATGGTCAATACTTTGATTGGGGGTCAGAGACCTTAGGTGAGGTGGCAGCCTTGAGGGCTTCAAAAATAGTATTTAGGGACTCCTCCATTGCCTGGGTTATCTGTCAGGTTGCCTGTAGCTGTTTCTGGCACACTGGTAACAGGAAGGATTGCTGGGCCATGGCTCAGCCAGCTTGGCCAGCTTGCTTGTAAAGCCAAGCTGGTTCCTTCCGCTTGTTTCTTCCTCTCTTTTAACTCATCCTCTTGACCAGCTCTTCCAGCATAGCCTCCTACTGCCATACCTTCTTCTGGCTGCTGCAGAGTACCCTACTGAGATCAACAGGCATATGAGATCCCTTCTCTCTTCTTTAGCATTGCTGGCTTTACTGGTTCCTCCGGCCTGACAAACAATGGTTCTCTGTGGCTGCATCTGCACAGCAGATATAATAAAGTTTGACACCACTTTAACTGTCATGGCTCTATGGTATGGAATTCTGAGTACTGTAGTTTGTTGTGGCACAAACATTATCTGACAAAGAAGGCTAAATGTCTGACAAAACTACAAATCCCAGAATTCTATAGCATTAAGTCATAGCAGTTAAGGTGGTGTCAAACTGGGTTATTTCTGCAGTAAAGATGCAGCCTATTTCAGGCACTAGGAACCAGTTTCTCCAGCTTTTTACGTCCTCCCTAAACTCCAAATCCCAGGATACCATAGGATGGAACCAAGGCAGCTAATGTGGTATCACAATGCTATAACTGTGTGGTATAAAAAGGCCCACTTCTTCTCCTAATGAGTCCCAGAAGTTATAAAAAAGGGTTATTTTCACTGAGACAATGAAATTCAATGAAATTGTTTCCCATTGCTACTGGCCAATCTTATAGTAATGGTCTTTATCCTAGGGAGTGGGAAAGAGATTTTGGCATACCTGCAGTTGTGCACTGAGATCTCTGAACAGATTGTGTCACATGTCAGATCAACAGATCACAAGGGTGCATTAAAAGGATAAATCCAAATCCTTGCTATTATCTGGTCTTTAAGACAGGGAAGGATAAAACCTGAAAGAATGGGGGGGGGGGAATCAATAAAAACACCTACCATGAGTTTTCAGAAAGTATCAGATGGCTACAAGTGCATACAAGTGCAATAGTTAGGACTTCGGCTATCCTGAGACTTATGAGCAAACGAAAAGACCAGGACATTTCATTTTATTCCTAATTATTTAACTATTTGTGGTTGTATGATAGGGAGTATACATGGCATGAAGATCTGAAAATGGTTTGTCATTGCAGTGTGATTCTGTACATAACAAAATGGAGTTCAATTTAAAATTCTTTATTGAATTTGCATATCAAGGTCCATGTATCAAGGCTTAATCTATCCTGTTGATTAATATGCTGTCCCCATATGGCTTCCCTGTATCTGGAAGATATATTACTTTCTGAATGATGGAAATTATAAAAAGTAATGCAAACACATGCACACATGCACACATATTACAGATCTTTTGATGTACAAATATTAGCATCTTTTTGGGAAATGATAGTAGAAAACATCAAAGAAACAACAGGATACAAGCTGATTTATAGTCCGGTTATTATTCTTTTTTGAATATGTGAAAAATGAGGCATGCCAAGAAGATGGTAGCCACTATTAATTTGCTAATGGTTGCCTGAACTACAATCAGTTATGAAGGGAAGCAAAAAGATGTCCAAACAATAAAAGAATGAATGTTGAAGTTCTGAAGCTTTCATTTATGCTGAAAGTCACAAACACCATTATATTTAGAGAAGGAAGTTGGGGGACAAAAGTTTTTGCTGAGAAACTTTTTTTAAGTTTTGTAGTAATCAGGTGGAGAACAAGGTACAATTTTATGATTTATTGGGGACATTGTCAGACAAAACATATAATTATCAATTTACTAAAATAATAATATGGATGCCCTCATGATTGTGAGAAATCTGATATGAGACTGCATATCCTCCAATTTTCCAGAGATGAAAACCATGACACGTTTACCCAAGCAACATAAGAATGTAGTCAAGATAGCAGAGGTTTGTTATGAGAAAGAACACACAAATTAGGAGATGCTGCAACAGCTTTCTTTTGCCTGAGCCTGCAAGGAAGAGCATCATGATTCTGCCCTGTCCTTTCCTTTTGCTGAGTTGACTGAGTGTAAATTACTTTTGAAAACTGAATTCAGACTATAACAATTGAAGTAAACTGAGGACAAAGGAGGAAAGCAGGGGGAGAAGAGAAAAACTGGGACATTTTTAAAGGAATATAAAACTGATATGGCAGAGGACTAATCAGAACTGTCCCTGCCAAATCATATATGAAAAAAGAAACAGAAGTTAAAAGACAAGATCATGGTTGCCATATCAGTGGGCAGTAAATCTGCTCTGGTTTCAGCCAGACTATTAAAGGAGCTATCCAAGGTGCTAAACCCTATCCCCAAAATGTGTCTAGCAGCTTGGATGTGCATGACCCCATGAATTTAATTGGGTTTTCTTAGGCAAGGTATACTCAGAAGTGGTTTTGCCAGCTCCTTCTTCTGAGATACTCTACAGCACCTGGTATCTGTTGATTGAAGTACTGACCATAGCTGACCCTGCTTAACTTCCAAGATCAATAGGGATCTGGTGCCTTTAGGGTATTTAGGCCCTAATAGCTTTACAAATTTGCTCCAGATTGTAGTCTAATTATAAAGCAGCTTGGATACCTTCTGGGGCAGATTCATTGTTCTACTAATTTGACAGCGACCACTGCATGTCTACAAAGTAAACATTAATTCCTCTTTACTTTTAGAAGGGTTCCTATACATGGAAAGGATTTGTGATTGCTCCAGAAAATTAAATTTCTGCAATCAAAATCTACTATACTATGACAATGGAGCAAGCAAACTAGGAGCTGTTACAATAATGTGTATGATTTCCTATATGCAGAGATATGACCAGATTTTAAGAAGAATAATCAGATTAAAAGGAACGTTTCCAGATTTAAAACCCACACATCTGTCTCAAAATACTTTTATCAGCTGCTGTTTTGTGGCTATTGAAGAACAACAACAAAAAGGGCAAAATAACATTTTTTTGTTGCTAAATGTTTCCCTCCCTGTCAATACTTTGTTATAGTCTGTTCTACAGTTTTCACTATCTGTGCACAAAGAAGGGCAACCTTGTGGCTTCTGCTGTGGTGAACCCCCATTATTGGCTACCTCAGCCTTCCCTCATCTAGTCTTCATTCCATAGCTCTATCCAGAATCCTGCTGTGAAATCATTTGTTCCTCTCATTCATTATCCTGACCAGACTTGCTCAACATCACGGTCTCCTGATTTTGCAACTACAACTCCCATCAGTCTTAATCAAAACAACCAATGGTTGAGGTAATGGGAGTTGTCCTCCAATATAGAGGATAATATATTGCATTGTGCCAGTCTAGTTTAGGAATAGGTAGCTAAAGAAAGCCCAAAGGGTTCATCTTCCCCATTTTCCAAACTCCTGGAGACCACATCTGCCCATTCTTTTTCAGAAGCAAACATAATCGGAATCATGATGGAATTATCAATTTATGGACCAAAGTATTTTTTCATGATGGGGGGGAACTTAGGTTAGGCTCAGAAGGTTGCATGCTGGGGATCTTGGTGGACTGTTGTTTATACTATAGGTGGGAAAAGGTAGATTGGGATGAGCTGCAGTAGACTTGTGGATTTCTGACTGACTTGCAATAGATTGATAGGAGCTTCCAGCTCCCCATAGTTGAAAAATGGAAAAGGAAAACAGTGGTTCTGTTAAAATTCAAAGACATAGTCATGTTAATCTGGAAAATCAGTATGCAAGGAGATCTTGTAGCATCTTTGGGACTAACTGAAAGAAAGAAACTGGTAGCAAGAGCTTACATAGGCTTGAATCTACTTCTTCAGGTTCTGTTACTTTGGGACAGGGGTAGGCAACCTTTCCCCTTTAAGGGCCGGGGGACTTCAGCTCCCAGAAGCCTCAGCCATATTGGCCAATAGTCCCATGTTGGCCAATAGCTCCTGGGATTTTGGGAGCTGAAGTCCCTCGGCCCTTAAAGGGGAAAGGTTGCCTACCCCTGCTTTGGGACAATGCTGTAAGTTTTACACAAGAGACTCAGGATTTTTGCAGGAGCTGTGATTTTTTAATTTTGGGAATAGAATTCAGAACCTTGGATAGCTCCCTAAGACAATAAAGTTTAGAAAACATATTCAGGGGTAAGCTGTGTTGGCCATGCAGCAAAATATTAAAAAAAATTCAAAATAGGTCAACTTCATGAATATTTGATTAAATAACTCTTTCATCATCTCTTTCTGATATGGTGTATAACTATATAGTTGATAGCTACATATGACCACCACTGTCAGAGGATTTATACCTCTCAGTAGCACTTGTTGGGGTGCATGAGTGAGAAGGTGCTCTTGTGCTCATGTATTGTTGTGTGGGTTTCCCTTGTGTGTTTGGTTGATCATGCTGGTGTATGTAGACTTTTCTACAGTGTTGCTCTTCTTATGTTCTTCTATATCCTAACTTGTGACTTTGCTTTTTGGAGTCAACCATCCTCAGCTACTGGAGATCTCCAGCTCACAAAAATGACTCCATCCATTCTGCTCCTTCTATTTACTGTGCCTGGAGATCTCTCTTCAAATAAGGATATTGGAGTGGGCAATCCTCTAGCTCCTTGGGACAATATGCAGCTCTGGATAGTGGATGACTAAGGTGTAGTGAGGATATCTGCAATCATTATTTCTCCGTTGCAATATTCCAGTTGGACATGTCCATTTTGACACATTTCTTGCACCTTATGAAATGCAATGTCCATGTTCTTCTTGAGTGGCTTTTCACGCTGTGAAATTTTGATGCAGCTTTGATTGTCTTGCATTGTTATCCCAAAGTCCAGGAGTAAGCTGTGCAACCATTTGTTCTTGTCACATGCTGCTTTTACTGAAACACACTCAGCTCCAATAGAAGAATCAGTAATAGTTTATTGCTTCTTACTTGTCCAACTTACAGCTCTTCCACCACAGAAGATCAGGTTTCCAGTGATTGACTTTCTGTCTTTCAAATCTGCAGCCCAGTCTGCATCTGCACAACCAGTCAGCTGTGGTTTGGGACAGACTGGCAGCATTAGTTTGTAATCTATTATACATTTTAAGTATCTGGCAACTCTCTTAACTGCAATGAAATCTTTTTATGTAGGAGAGTTGACCATTCTGCATAGAATGCCAACAGCATTTGTTATGTCACGTCTGGTGAAGTTGGCTATGTATAGGAATTTTCCAACTGCAATCCTATACTTGCCTCCATTTTGTAAAGTCCTTTGCGAATCTTCCTTCCATTGGAGTTGTCATAGTATTTACATCTTTTAGACCAAGACAATCCAGAAGATCCAATATCTTCTCTTTTTGATTCAGGAAGAAACTTCCATTGACTGCCTCTTTGTATTTGCACTCCAAGATAGTGTGAGATGTCTCCCAAATTCTTGATATCAATCTCTTTCTTGAGATTCTGGATTATCTCTTCACTATCTGCTTTGTCCACACTGTACAAGATCAGATCATCAACATAACTTGTGATGTAAGTCCATTTATTATTTCTGAATCTCTTTTATAGACATTTGTTAACAGTACCTGGAGTGAATCCCACTTCGATAAGAAGCTGGTTTATCACTCCATGCTCTGGCAGCTTGCTTTAAACCATAAATGCTCTTTTGTAATTTGTATACTAGATATTTAGAATCCTGGAGATTGTTCCATACAAAGTTGTTTTGTGAGATTGCGATACAGAAAAGCTGTATGAATGTCCAGATGTTGAACATTCATTTTCTTATAAGCTGTGACAACTAGGAGGGTTCTGATGGTTGTATGAGTGGATACTTCAGCAAAAGTTTTGTTGTAGTCCTCACCATAATTTTGAGTATAACCTTTATCAAAAAGTCTTGCTTTGTATCTTTGAATCTCCCCTTCTGTATCTTGCTTTGATGTAAAGACCCATCTATAGACAATTGCTCTTTTTCCTTCTGGCAATTCTGACAAAGTCCATGTCTTGTTTTTATATAAAGATTATATTTCCTCACTAGCAGCTTCCACCCACTTTTCAGGATCTGTCTTTAGAATCCCCTTTATCTTCTTCCAATTAGAAGTTTGGAATTAATTCCTCTGTGGCTTGATAAGACAATCTGTCAGGTGGCATATCTTTATTGGAGCATATTGACCTTCTCACCTGGATTTGGATACCTGGCTCTGCTTTTTGCATGCTGTCTGGTTCCTCATCATGGTGGTCTACTGTAGGTGTAGCCCCTTCTGGGTGCAAGACCTCTGGATGATGAAAGAACTCCATGTGCTCTGGTTGCTGCTGGGAGTCTTCTTCTATTGTAAATAAATCTGGATAGAAATCTTGGTTTTTATTAGATTTGGGCTGTGGCCTTTCATCAATATAAACAGCACTTGTTAATTTTATTGTATGTCCATCTGGATTTAGAATTCTCTAACCATTTCTAGCATAACCAACACTTCACTTCAGCAGTCATGTTTACGTCTTTTCTGCTTGGGAATATAGGTAAATGCTTTGCTTCCAAAAACCTTCAGATGGCTTAATTTTGGCTTAACTCTGTGCCATAATTGGAATGGGGTTACATCTTTTGATTTTGTTTGCAATCTGTTATACAGGTATGTAGCAGTTATGTTGGCTTTAGACCAATAGCATTTAGGCATATTAGCTTCCAAAAGCATAGTGACTGCCATCTCCTTGAGAGTCCTGTTAATTCTCTCTGCCACACCATTTTGTTCTGGAGAATAAGCCTGTGCAGTCTGGTGCTCAATGTCATGTTCTTTCAAAAATTCATCAAATTCAGCATTAACAAATTCAATTCCATTGTTTGTGCACAGGCTTTTTGGTTTGTAGCCAAATTTGTTAGAGACTCTATTAAAGTACTCTTTGAATTTCTGAAATCCTTGACTCTTCTCGAAGGTAAGTGTAAGTGTATCTGCTGAAATCATCAATAAGAGTTACCTCCTGCTGACTTTTAATTTATTGGTCCAGAAAAATCAGCATGTAAAAGATCCAATGTTTTGTTGGATTGTCTCTTAGTAACTGGAAATGTGAAGCTCTTGTGGCTTTTGCTTTCAAGCATTCTACACATTTTTTATTGTTGGAGCATGCTTTGAATTTAAAGTCTCTTACAAGTCAGCCCTGGTGGCGCAGTGGTTAAATGTCTGTACTGCAGCCACTCACTCATAGACCACAAGGTTGTGAGTTCAATACCAGCCAGGGCTGAGGCTCGACTCAGGCCTGCATCCTTCCGAGGTCGCTAAAATGAGTACCCAGCTTGTTGGGGGGCAATCAGCTCACAGTTGTAAACCGCTTAGACATCCCATAGCATGATATGAAGTGGTATATAAATAAGCTGCTTTGCTTTTGCTTTGATTTGTCAGTCTGTTAATATTTTCCACACTTCAACAAGCAAATCTGTGATGCCATAAAGTTGAACAGTCTTTGTGATTACATCTGGTCACATTGTTCATATATGAGTGTAAAATCTGCATCTGATAGTGTCCATGAGATCCTAAGTCTGCTCTAAAAATTAAATATTTACCATGAAATCCAAAACAGGTTTGCTTTCTGAAACTGACATAATAAGCATAAGTTCTTATTCTGTCAGGACCAAGTTTTGTTTGCAAAATACCATTCCCTTTTCTTTGTGCAAAAACTTCTTGACCATTAGCAAGATAGACAGGAAAAGTTACATTTGCATCAAAATCAACAAACCATTCTTTGTTGTTGAAGTAATGCTCCACTATCAATTAAAACTTGGTTTTATATTTATCTCCAGAAATTTGAAATAATTGTTGTTGAATCAAACCAATATCAACATGACTGGAAGATTTCTGTTTAGCATTAAAAGCTTCTTTTTTTAAATTGCTTTTGTTTTTAGTGTTCAGTCCCTTATTTTGCAGCTTTTGAGTTCAGCTCTTGGCTTTGACTTGTTACCATTGCTTCTATTTGATTTAGAGGAAAAGGAAGTCTTTTTCAAATCCTCTGCAGCAAATGGAGCTATTTCTTTGTCTGTTGTTTTTGTATTATACAGTCACCCCTCCGTCTTCACAGACTTGAAATCTGCATCCCTCACTCGTGCTCAGATTGCAAATGGAGGTGACAAAACCTTCAGGGAAAGCAGTTTAAAAACAACAACCTGGAACCTCTTCTGAGATCTCACTGAGTATATACTGGGACCCCTTCTGGGCCCATAACCCAAAAATATGGGGTGCAATTTTAGTTTCACAGGATGTTAACCCTTTCAAAGATAAACTAAAATATGTAGGTATGAAAGTTAAACTAATTAGAATTTTCATCAGCAGAGCAGCAAAAAACATGGGTCAGATTATATTTAATATGCCTTCCTAAAGAATAAAGACTAAATCAAAAATGACAAACATGTAGTTTGTGGTTTAAAAACAAACAATAAGTACTTAAATAAATAAATACGCAACAAACTAAATCCTATCCTAACTGGTGTTAATATAGCATGAAGAGACTGTTACTCCATCTTAGACTTAGGGCCTTTACAGACTGCCAGAAATAATGCATCTTGAGGCCACTTTAACTGTCCTGGCTCAGTGCTAGGGAATCATGGGAATTGTATTTTTTCTGGGACATTGAGCCTTCTCTGTCAGAGAGCTCTGGTGCCACAATAAACTACAGTTCCCATGATTCCTTAGCATTGAGCCAGGACAGTTAAAGTGGCCTCAATCTGGATTATTTCTGGCAGTCTGTAAAGGCCCTTAGAGGAGGCAGTTACTAACTAGAGACTGAGAGGTGACAGTTTATAAGGAGGGAAAGGAGAATGCAACACATATTTTTTCCAACAGAGAATCCAAAGACAGACCTGTATAAGCTGATTGTGTGTGAGAATGTCAGTTCAAAATTCAGACCCATGTGGGTATGGAGATGAGGTGGCAAGTTCAGTTTTAATTCATCTCCATACCTGCAAGATTTTGAATTTGAATTGACATTCTCTCACACAAACGGCTTATGTAGGTCTGTCTCTGGATTTTCCACTCCACAAATGCATTTGAGGAAGCAGGCTCAAGTCTACGAAAGCTCATGTCACTAGCTTCTTTCTTTCAGTTAGTCGCAAAAGTGCTACAAGATCCCTTTGCAGTAAAGAGACAGGAACCCTCTCTAGTGTTCAGCCAGGCCACCCTAAGGTGCATGTTCAGAAAAGATAATGTGGAGGCCAAGTGATGAGAGTCATCATGGTATAGTGGTTTGAGTATCAGACTGTGTCTCTGCAGGTCAGGGCTTGGCCATGTGAACACACTGGATGACCATGGGCAAGTCGCATACTCTCAGCCTCAGGGCAAGGCAATGGGAAAGCTCCTCTGAACAAATTCTGCCACGAATTTGATAATGTGGAGGCCAAGCAATGAAAGCCAGCATGGCATAGTGGGTTGAGTGTTGGCCTGTGACTCTGAAGGCCAGGGCTCGGCCATGTAAACTCACCTGGTGACCTTGGGCAAGTCACATCCTCTCAGTTTCAGAGGAAGCCAATGGCAAACCCTCTCTGAACAGATTCTGCCAAGAATTTGATAACTTGGAGGCCAGGTGTTGAGAGTTAGCATAGTGTAACAGTTTAAGTGTCCAGCTGTGACTATGGAGACCAGAGCTTGGCCATGTAAACCCACTGGTTGACCTTGGGCAAGTCACATCATGTCAGAAGGAATTGGCATGTCAGAAGGAATTGGCAAACCTGATCCAAACAAATTCTGCCAGGAATTTGATAACGTATCAGCTGTTGTTGGGGATTCAAGTTTCCTAAGGCTTCAGCCTTTGTTAAGGAAACAAAAATTATCAAAATGTTAAAAAAAAGTCAAAACCAAGTCTGTTAGGGTTTAGCTTTATCAGCAGAGTAGCAGAAATGTGTTCTTGTCTACCAATGCTCCTCTAAGAATTCAAAGATATAGCTGTGTTTGTCTGTAGAATCATTATGTAGAAAGATCATGTACCACCTTTGAGACTAACTAAAAGAAAGAAGCTGGCAGCACGAGCTTTCGTAGACTTCACTCTACTTTCTCAGATGCTTTTGGTGGAGTGGAGGCCAGGGACAGACCTTATGCCCTTGGTATATGAGAATGTCAATTCAAATTCAAAATCCTTTGTGTATGCAAATGAAATAGCAAGTCCAGTTTTAATGGTCATTTGTGGACAAAGACACAGCCACAGGGTAGGAAATGAGGAGGCAAGTCCAGTTTGGTCTTGGAAGCCAGCCTGTAGGTGGGGAAAATAGATGAGTGTAGGATCCCCCCTTGAGGATGGGGTCAGATAGTGTTGAAATGTATGTAGTGAGCCAGGAAGCCATTGTCCCTGTCCAATCCATTGCAGAGGGACTGCAGTTTATGGATGAATTCCAATTCTGCTGTTTTTCTTTCCAATCTACCTTTGTAGTTCTTTTGTTCTGCTGCTGTTCTGAGGTCTGAGATGGAATGCCCAGGGAGAGTTCTGCTCTAAGAACCAAGGCTGACTCAAAGAAAACACAAATAACTTGTAGTTTAAAAACAAAACTTTACTAATGGCTTGAATCTACATATGCATAAAGGCTACATCCTAATGAATAGTTCAGGTAAAAGAAGAAATTTTTATCTCACCATCTTTCCGAAGAAAGTTGAGAAAGTAGGGAGATGGGAGACCCAGAGAGAAGTAGGAGAGAATCTGTCTGTGTGTGTGTGAGAGAGAGAGAGAGAGAGAGAGAGAGAGAGAGAGAGAGAACACTTCCTAAAGGAAGTGAGCTGAATCACATGATTTGTTTTATCAATTTACAAAGATATTTATTGCCCCGTGATTCAGCAAGAACCAAGTAGTAGAAGAGGGGACAGAGCGGAGTTTTCATGCACGGAAAATCTTATCTCTCTTAGGAGGGGGAGAAAGAATGCAAAGATTTCCCAACAGCTGTGTTAGTGTGGAAAATCAGCACACAAATTAATTTTGCAGCACCTTTGAGACTAGCTGCAAGAAAGAAATTGGCAGCATGAACATTCATAGGCTGGCGCCCACTGCCTCAGATGCATGTTTGAAGCACAGAATCCAAAGATAGGCCCATATGAGCCGGTTATACACATTTGCAGCTTTGACTTTTGCGGGTTTGATTATTCACGGATTTTATTAATATGTTCTCTCTAGGAATATCTAGGTCCTCCAGCACAATACTATGGTCAACTTTAACCAAAAGTCGCACTGAAGGACGTTAGATTCCAGAACACTCCACTAGACCTTTGTAGCTCCTCCGGCACACTTCTATGGTCAGTGTCTGGCGGATGTTCACCACAGAGTTGCGCTGGAGGACCTAGAGATTGAGCTCTTAGGTTAAAAACATAATGTTTTTGTTATTTGTGGGTTTTCCACATTCATGGGGGCCTTGTGTCCCTAACCCCAGCAAATGTGGAGGGACAAGGAGCCCTGGTGGCACAGTGGTAAAATGCCTGTACTGCAGCCGCTCACTCACAAACCACAAGGTTGTGAGTTCATTACCAGCCAGGGGCTCAGGGTCGCCTCAGCTTTGCATCCTTCTGAAGTCGCTAAAATAAGTACCTAGCTTGTTGGGGGCCATTAGCTTA
>CM034708.1:202806141-202819597 GCA_020142125.1 Phrynosoma platyrhinos
ACACACACACCTGGTTTGGGGCAGGTCTGTAGCCATTGCTGCCACTTGTTCAGCACCAAACTCTCTTGGTCCCTCACAAACACACACACACACACACACAGAAGACCATGCAGCACCAGCTTATGACACATAGTGACACACGGACACACAAAGTTCCCCCCTCTCTCTCTCTCACACACACACACACACACATATATACACAACATGAACACACAAAGTCCCTCTCTCTCTCACACACACACACACACACACACACGTATATGTGCACACAGCGTTGCATCACCAGGTTATGACACAGTTACACACACACCCTCACAAGATCCCTCACTAGTGTGCGCGTGCACGCACACACACACACATGGCTGTGCAGCACCAGCTTATGATACATAGTGACACACAAACGCACAAAGTCCCTCTCTCTCTCTCTCTCACACACACACAGACACACACACATAGGTACACACAGCTGTGCATCACCAGTTTATGACACATAGTAACACAAACACATTCCCTCACAAGGTCCCTCACTAGCACACACATACACAAACACACACAGCTATGCAGCACCAGTTTATGGCACATAGTGACACACAAACACACAAACACACAAAATCCCTCACACACACACACACACACATGCATATGTACACACAGCCGTGCATCACCAATTTATGACCCATAGTTACACACAAACAGGCATTAGTCACTCGCAAATGCACAAGGTCCCTCACAATCTCTCTCTCTCATACACACACGCACACCAGCTTATGACAGATAGTGACACACATACCAGTCCCTCATACACACACATACCAGTCCCTCACAAACACACCCACACCCACACACCCATGCAGCACCGTTTATGCCACAAAATGACACAGACACAGACAGACAAGTCCCTCACATGCACACATGGCTGTGCAGCACCAACTTGTGAGGGACCTTGTGTGTTTGTGAGGGATTTCTCTGTGTGTGTGTGACTGTGTGTCATAAGCTCATGTCACACAGTGATGTGTGGGGGTGTGGGTGAGGGACCTTGTGTGTTTTTGAGAGTTTTGTGTTTGTGTCTCGATGCGTCGTAAGCAGGTGCTGCACGGCCATGTATATGTGTCTCTGTAGAAATCAAGGGAGTTTAGTGGTTAGCAACTGGCAGCAGTGACCATAGCCCTGCCACAGCCCTCCTCAGCTGAGTATCTGGTGTTTGTTTTTTAAAATATCCTCTCTGAAATCCTTCCCAACGTTTCTTTGATTATCTCTCCCTGTTGCTTCTTTCCATTCTGTCTGTCTCCTTCTCTGTCCCCACCGTGGGCTGCCTTTCTCTGCCCATCCCACCCTTGGGACTCCTGAAGCGGAGATAATCAGAGCTGGCATGGAAGGTCGGTTGGTTGGGATCTGCTTCCCAAGGCAAAACGAGGTCACTTTTCAGGACCAAAGCAAGCAAACAAACCCTCCCTCGCTCTGGGTCTTTATCACCCAAGGCTGATGAAAAGAGATGGCAGAGTAAAGGTGGGTTGGGGTTTTCCAGGCTGGCAGAGGCAGGGATGTATTTGATGGCCCAGAAAGGGTGGAGACAAGAGAGACCAGGGATGTTGTTTGGCCAGCTTTGGTTATGTGATTGTGCTCTTTGGACATGTTGTGCGTCTTTCTTCCCTGTGGCTGGCTTGGAGCAAAGAGAAAGAGAAATCCTATAAAATTGGAAGGTGGTAGATAGGTTGGCAGAAGCTGGGGTGGGTGGGATGTAATTTCTTTTTACTATTGTATTGTATTTTATTGTGGGCCACCTCCATTGATCCCAAAGGGACGGGGTATACATAAATTTTATTATTATTTATTATTATTAGATGGCTGATGGTAGATGGCTGACTCTGTTGGTTGCAAGATTAGCATGTTGGCAGTGTGAGGCCCGAGTGCTGCATGATGGGGTGAGCTTCTGTCATTGGTCCCAGCTTCTGCCAACCTAGCAGTTAGAAACCATGCAAATGCAATTTGACAAATATGTACCACTTCGATGGGAGGGTTTACAGTGTTCTGTGCAATCATGCTGGCCACATAATCACTGAGTAGTCACTGACAACACTGGCTTTTTGGCTTGGTAACGGAGATGAGCACCACCCCTTATGATGGGACATGACTTGACAACCTTGACAATGGGGAATACCTTTACCTTTACCTTTTTATATCACATTTACTACAACATGTGGTGATGTAGTAGTTTGAACATTAGATGATGACTCTGGAGACCAGGATCTGAATCCTGGCTTGGTCATGGAAACCTATTGGATGACCTTGGACAAGTCACACTCTTTCAATCTCGGAGGATAGCAATGGCAAACACCCTCTGAAGAAACTTGTCAAGAAGATCGCATGATAGGGTCACCATAAGTTGGAAATGATTTGAGGGCACATGGCAATAACATATCTTGTTGCTCTTTAACCTCCTCCCTTGCAAGAGCAGTAGTGGCTGGTGGCTTCCATGCTGGTGAATCCACCTTGGGATGTAGCCTGAACTTTTAATGAGCTATCCAAGGTTCTGAATCCTACCCCCAAATGGCTTCAGCCTCTGTATCTCTCCACTTCTTGGCACTTCATTTCATTTCTTCTGTATCTTTCCACTTCTGTCTCCACTTCTTGGCAAAAATTAGCTTGGTTGTGACCCATCTGCCCAGTAGGACCACCTCAGGTGGCAGGTAGGTGTGTTGGAGGGCGCAGATTTTAAATGCTGTGGATCATGATTTAGCTCTAGAGCTTGCATTTGTTTTAGCTCAGACACAAGGCCAGGAGAAGCATTCCTTCACCTTATCCCTGGAGAGCCACCATGCCTCATCTCCACACATCTGAAACAAATGAAGGAACAGGCCATATTTCAATGGTAGAGCACATATTTTTCATGCAGAAGATCTCATATTTGGTCTCCAGGAAGGGCTGGGCAGAGACTCCTAGTTGAAACTCTAAATATCCATTGCCAGTCAGTGTTGACAATGGTGAATTAGATGAATCATAAGTCTGATTCAGTACAAGGCAGTTTGCTGGGATCTGTGTGAGAGAAGAGTGGCATCTGTGGCACAGAACTTGGTTTCAGAGGCAGTTGGTGGATACATTGCTGTGGGAGTAATGAATCCGGTCTCAGTTTTAAGGATTCTTCTCCTGCAGCTGCTTTTGTACCAGCATTATCCAGGAGTAAGATCCTGTTTCTAACAGAGATTTAGCACTGGAAGAGCTTTCATATAATGTGGAGCATAGGAGCAACAACCATAAAATTTGAGAGTGGATTCACTATTCTTATGGCAACAGATCCATCACCTTCTTGTGCTTGACTTCATGATAGTGGGGTATGGAAGAAGAAATACCCTGCCAGTTTCCATCCCAAGTAGGTTCTGCAGATGGGGGCATTTCATCCATAAAGAGCAGCAAACACCAGAAAATTTGGGGGCCTTATCCATTTCCTATGAGTAGCAGTGATTCCATCTCCCCCCCCCGAAACTTAATTTAGCCACCTCCTGTTGTGGCAACATCAGACCCATTCATGGTTGACAAGTGAGAGATTTTATTTTCTCCCCTCAAATTGGCCTTTTCTGAGGAAGAGGATGGCATGATACTTCAAGGAATCCCACTGCTGCCATGGATGCTGAAGGGAAAGGTTAGAAAGGAAAAAGAGGTCAAAAGATGTTTTGCCTAAGGCAAAGAAGCAAGGATCTGAAATAGTCCAAGGATCTTGTCCATTTCTCCATGACATTTATTTATTTATTTATTTATTTATTTATTTATTTATTTATTATCTCACCTTTCTCCTGGCATGGGTTGAAAACAGCCCACAACCCAAGATATTCACAGTTGTTTCTGTGCTTAGCCACAGATTTCAAGTTTGAAAGTTCTCTTCAGAGAACCATTGGCTCAGTTCTGTTTTATGGACATTCAACTCTGGATGTTAAAGGAAAGAAGCTTCAAAAATGTGACCATCCCATTTATAGATTTTTTTTTATTATCATGAGTCATGATGGTGGAGTATAGTGAACATTATGGAGTGTGTGTGTATGGAATATATATACAACCATGGCAGGCCTGAGGTACAATTTTCTTGGACCTTCTGGGTTGCATGGGTTGCCAAAGTGCTCCCTCCAAATGAAATTGCAAGTGGATATTATTGATTTCTTTTTAATGGGGGCATGTTTAAAAGATGAATTAACACTCTTGGAGGATTGCATAAGATGTAGATCACCTTTTTGCCAGAAAAAAATGGTACCAAGGAACTGGGGGGGGGGTCAAGGCCAGTGAAAACACTTGAGGATCACATATAGGGCTGCCTACTCCCATATCCATTGTTTATTTTAAAACCAGGTTCTCAGCCTGAATAAAAACAAATTTCTGGGTCCTGGAACTTGGTTCTCATTAGGCAGACTTGTCTGTAAATGGATGAGAAATTTCCACCTCTGCTGTGCTTGCACCTCTAGCTTTGCCTTTTCTTCCTTTCCTCGTTTTGGCCAATACACATGTGTTAGATCTAAGGTTGTCTCTAAATCACTCAGATATCTGCAGACTGCTGAGAGAGCTGTCAATATATTTCATTAGACTGAAGTGACTGAAAGCCATTTGCTCTGTAATGAAAGCTTATTCACTTGAGGCTTTTTCTGCATTTGGTGATGGTGGTTGTTTTGAGTCAGCAAAGTATGAATAGAAAAAGTTTGCAGTGAAAAGGAGCTATCCATTCAGCACCCCAGGTCTGATCCATCATAACCATCCTAGAGGGAGCAGCTAAGGAATTCTCTATAACAAATAGGCTTACATACTCAGGACAAAATTACATTCCTTGAAAATACATAAATTGGTTTCAGTGGAACTTTCACATAATGTATTTAGGATTAGGATGTTAGAAGGGAGATTCATGACATATGAAATTGTCCTATACCAAGCCTAGCACAGTATTATCTATATCAGAAGAGTGAACTTTCTAGTACAGAAGCTTAGCCTAATAAGCAGAGATTCCACACTTGGCACATAAAAGTCTCTGGACAAGCCTCCCCCACCAATAGAGGGGCTCCTCATTGGAAAGGGTGGTATGCATTAAATTAATTGGTAAATAAAAGAGGAGAGTGAAGAGTGATAAAACAGATTCCCTTTAAAACTAATCTACTCCTGTGAGAGAGAAGGATTTAACCCAGGCTTCTTACTGGGAAAGCCACAAGTTAGAAGAAACTACCGATTTTGTACATTAACAGGGCACTATAGCCCTTTTCCTATTTTACTTATATATAGGATTATTTATGTTCATGGGGAAATGGGCTGGCAACACCTTGTCTTCCATTTAGTAAGGATGCCTGGAAAGGGGGTTCTGCACAACCAATTTTATGCGGACCTCTCAGACTGGTGCCGGCCTACACATAAACATCTACTGGATGACCATTATGTAAACAGCCAAGCTGAATGATGCAGAAGAGCCAGGAATGTGTCTAGTGTTGGCCATCCATGAGTCCCTGCTTCTTGTTGATGAGGCCTAACCTTACATGTAAGATATGGTTTAGTTCAAAGTTGACTTTCATTCTCTCATATGCAAAATGAAGTGTGTGTGTGTGTGTGTGTGTGTTGGAAAGGGTGGTATGCATTAAATTAATTGGTAAATAAAAGATGAGAGGGAAGAGTATACACTTAAAGGCTCATCATGACTGATTATGATGATCTAAATTTTAGGTGAGAGCCAGCATGGTGCATTGGTTTGAGTGCTTGACTAGGACCCTGGAGACCAGGGTGAACATCCCTGCTCAGCCAAGGAAGTCCATTGGATGGCCTTGAGCAAATCAATCTCTCTCCTCTCTGAACAAAGCTTGCCAAGAAAACCCCATGATAGGTATGCCTTACACTTACAATAAGTTGGAAATGACTTGAAGGCATACAACAGCAAATTTTTGGTGGTCCACTGTGCACAGTCCCATTCTCCTGTTTCTCAGCTCCCCACAGACCACACTTCCTGTTTCTGAACATTTAATGTCTTTTCATGGCTAAAACAAGGTATGCAGTGTGTGTAGTTCAGAGTCATGCTCGTTGGTAGCTTCTAGAGGTGTATTTCTTCATTTTTTATCTTTGTATATAAATTAAATAGTTTTGGGAACTTAGGAGAGTGTCAGGGAGCTGCACAAATGACTTTGATGGGCTGCATTACTTTTGACTTGGCTCTAAATCTTGATTTAGAATAGAGCGCATAACTTGTGGTCAACCAGAAACCGTGGCCAACCTTCTTAATGCTCCTCAGAGCCTTAAGCATGCCACCCAGGGTTGCCATCACCAAATCTTCCCTCTGCTGATTTCTTGTCATCAGTTGGATTGATCTTGACTTGTTGAAGTTTTCAGCCCAATCCTCCAGGGAGCCTTACAGAGGATATCCCTTCCTTGTTATAAGGCTCTCTGGGTGGGCAATTGGAAATAAGACGGTATTCTTTTCCAGTGAGGAAAGGAGCTTGCTGGAGTGTTTCTCTGTACTTGTATATGTTTGAGTGCAAGCGTGCACACATGCACAATCTCCAGTCTCTGAGACAGCATAGTGTGCAGCTCTTGAAGAGAAACAAATTGGTCATCCTTGGGCAGAGCTTGAGCAAATTACTTTTTTATAGAATCATAGAATCATAGGGTTGGAAGAGACCACAAGAGCCCTCCAGTCCAACCCTCTCCCATGCAGGAACTCACAATCAAAGGGTCACCAACAGATGGCCATCCAGCCTCTGTTTAAAAACCTCCAAAGAAGAAGACTCCACCACCCTCCATGGCAGTGTGTGCCACTGTTGAACAGCTCTTACTGTCAGTAAATTATTCCTAATGTTTAGGTGGAACCTCTTTTCCTGTAGCCTATATCCATTGTTCCAGGTCCTATTCTCTGGAGCACCTGAAAAAACCTTGCTCCATCCTGAATATGACACTCCTTCAAATACTTAAACAAGGCTATCTTATCACCTCTTAACCATCTCTTCTCCAGGCTAAACATACTCAGCTCCCTAAATCACTCCTCATAGGACACAGTTTCCAGGCCCTTCACCATTTTAGTTGTCTTCCTCTGGACATGTTCCAGCTTGTCAACATCCTTTTTGAATTGTGGTGCCCAGAACTGGTCACAGTATTCCAGGTGAGGCCTGACCAAAGGAGAATAGAGTGGCACTGTTACTTCCCTTGATCTTGATACTATATTTCTATTCAGATTACCACCCTAAGTCTGCATGGTCATGACTGTCCTGCCTGGGGGATTTGTAGTCCTAATAAAATTCTTGTCCAAGTTCTGCCCCTCTCTTAGTCAGCCACCTGAACTGGGCCATTCTATGTGAATGCTTGGCTGTTATTGATTAACTAGTTCTCTTGCCTTAGGAAATCTGCCTTTCAAAAGCTTCAGTCTGCTGGTCAGGTGTGCCAAGCCCTTGAGCATCATACTGCCTGCACTCAGTATATTCTCAGTCTTATGACTGTACCAGTGATTCCCTGACAAGGAGGAAAGAGACAATGTCATCTCTGTTACCTTTGCCATTCTTGTCTGTGCTTTCCAATTACTGCAGAGCCAAGTATTACAGTGTCAGAGTATCTTTCTTGACGGATTCATTTCTGCTTAACACTGCAAGCTTGGTTACACATGACATTTTAGTCTGTGTGCCTGCTGGCCCTTCTCCTCTTGTTTTTTTCTCTTCTTTTCCCTGAGTGTATTTCATACGCTTCATGAAACTGTGCTCATGAGAGAACTGCCAACCACCCAGGCCCTGTGCCACTGAGTGTAATTAACGCTGTGCTCTAATGATAGTACTATTTGGCACATATGTACGAAAAAGGAATGGAAAATCAAACCACGTTTCTACATAAAACCTGCCAGTCTTTGCCCCAAGAGAGAACAGCGGTGGCTGTTTTCACATGAGTAAGTCTTATTCACTGGAATTACTTGGAAAGGGGGGTAAACGCTCTCTAGAAGCCCCAGTCCCACAGCTCTTTCTCCAAAGAGCCATTATTAAATGTGTTGCAGAGAGTATTGGTAAAAAAAAATGCATAAGAATTCTTTCTCTGAGAGCAGAGTGAGTCTTGTAATAAGATAATACATTTATTGGAAAAGTCAATGGACCATATCAAGTACAAATAAACCATATAAAATTAACAAATGCATACAAGCAGTATTAAATTTAAGTACTATTTTCAGCAATAAGTCTTGAAATAAAAAACACATAGTTATTGTTGGAAGTGGTAGCTCCATGTTGAATCCAATGGCTGGGGTGCTCCAAAAATGCATGCATCCCTCCTCTGATTAAAAAGGGGACCAAGTCAAGTTAGCATGGTATATTCCCTCAAGCTGGCTTGCTTGCAGTGTGGCTCACTTTCCACCTTTTCATTTTCTTGACTCACAGCTTGGAAAATATCCTTTTTTGGACTATAGATCTTGAGTATTTCCAAAATTAAGCAGATACTGTAAGCTGGAGAACTGCAAGATATCAGTAGGGTATGATAATTATGAGTCACCTGCTTCCCCTTTGTGGCTCATGCTTCAGCTCTGCATAGCTCAGAAAGAGAGATCAAGGTTAACTCTGGAGGTGGTGGGGCCTGTTCTTTATTGGCCTTCCTTGCTCAGTAAGCCTCTGTGTTGCCTTTTTTACTTTTCATAAGGGAGTCAAGAAGTAAGACACTTACTGCTTGAGCTTACTGAGCAAGGAAGGTCAGTAAAGAACAGGTCTCACCACCCTCTGGAGTTAGTCTTGAAGCAGTATGATAGTTTTCATGCTGTAGCTCTTCTAGGTTAAGTGTCTCATTCCAAATTGAAGCCCTGATACCTTGTGCCACAGAAATTAATTTCAGTCTAAAGTTCTTTTGATCCCAGATATGAAAAAATCGGTACATTTTTAGCAAATTCTTTTTTTAAAAAAACAACAACAACTCTAAAATGTAATTTGTACCAATCTCATGGTGCATCAGCATACCTAAAGCAAAATGTAAGTTAAAGTGCTGAGCAAGCAGGCCCAAATAAGATTTATTCCATGTTCAATTAAAAACAATACACAAAGAAGATTAATGTCAGTCAGAGGTCACAGACACGTACAATACAGGATCAGAGGAAACAAACTATATTGCCCAGCTTCTGCTGTAAGTTATGCCTCAGCCAGCCACCCAGTAAACAAGAGCAAATGGGACATGACAAAATTTTCTAGGCGAGGGGCTTGATCTCAACAGTGGTAACACTAAGAAAGCCCTATTATTTGTAACAACCATTGCTGGCTCTTGGCTTCCTTGTAAGATGAGTAGTGAATCCCTTCGGAATTTTAACCTGAACTTCAAGGGGCTGAACTTGTTTTAGGGGTAGGATTCAAAACTGGATAACTTTAAAACTACAGCTCAAACTAAACCCCAGAAATGATTTACTACTCCACTGAAGTGGAAACTCCCTGCTGCTGCTTCCAAAGTTAGCAGGCTGATGTGAACAGGCTTGTAGCAGAGTGTCTCTTGATTTCCAAAGTGAATGGGGATATGTTGACCACTTATGAGCCTTTAGGGAATGCACTAAAGTTCAGTAGTTGAAAGCACATACTTTGCCTGTGGAAGGCTACTTGCCTGTGGAAGGCCACTTGTCAAGAAGGATAGGTGGCAGGGAATAGGGAAGACCACTGCTTGAGTCCCTGGAGCAAAAGTGAGAAATCCTAGGCCTAGTGTGGTCTCTTCTCCTAAAAGATTGAAATGCTTATCCTGGGGCTCTTTCACATCACATAATCATAACGTTGTGATTCCACTTTAACTAACATGGCAATATTCTAAGGAAATTTGGGATTTGCAGTTGAGGAAGAGATATGTAGAACATTCTGCCAGATAGATCTAGTGCTTCACCAGACTAGAGTATCCAGGATTTCTTATGATGTAACTCTAAAGTTGAGTTATTGACACAAACAGCTTTAAGCTAACAAATGCTAGAATGATGTGTTGTGGTGTTTGTGGGGGGTTTTTTTGGGTTTTTTTTTGTTTGTTTCAGCCTTTTGCCACACACACCATTATAATGTGCCCCACTCCCCAAAGAACTTTGTTTGGAAAGAGATTGCAGACCTTGGACTGAAAGAGGTTCTCCACTTGTTGCCCTAGAGAGCTACTGCCAGTCAGAGTAAGTTCTGGAAAGCAGCAGAGCTGTTGAAGTAAAGCAATAGTGGGAAGAGTAGGGAAGGAACAGCTTTGAGTTATGGATGTTTCAGATATAGAGGTCAGGGATTCTCCATGGCTGATAATTAGCTATTTTAATTTCTCTGTGCATTTGGTTTATTTCTATATATGAAAGAGATTGTAAAAGAGAATGTGTGCAACTTCATGCATTCCTAGAGAGTGTATGCATATGCCCAAACGCACAAAGGGATTGATGTAGAAATTGTTCACATGGTTCACAGGGAGTCTCAGCCCAGTTGATTCCAATTTGGATTCCATCTACAATGGAAGAAGGGAAATCCAACTCTTTCCTACTACCAAAATTGGCTGGCAGAGGCCAGATCAGAGCTGGGTGATGGCCAGTGGCAGCGCAGCAGTAATTTCATGTACTGTAAAACCCGTTTCCCCCCATTCCAGCCCGATCCCATCCCATGCACAGATCAGGCTGAAAAGTGTATGCGATAAACTCCTTGGATTTGGGCTGTAGAATTTCAAACTACAAGTAGGGCTGCATTTGCATTGCGTTCTCTGTGTATGTGTGTGGGTTGAGGACTACCTTGGATCTGCTGGATCCAAAGCCCCTTCACTATCTCATTGCAGCCTTAGATTGGGCCAACTGTCACAATCTGATTTCAGTGTTGGAGTTTTAAAAAACATTTGATGAAGAAACTCTAAAACCCAGCCTCCTCCCATCTTGGCTATAGCCCAATTGGACTTGGCAGTGGAAAATCATTCACTGCATAACACTCATGTTCATAATTAAGGATTGCTCTGTTTGTCTTCTGTATCATCACAGTCTCTTAAATCAGTTGAGCACACTCTCGATATGTTGGAAACTTGTGCTTGTAGTACTGTCTGAGATGAAGAACATCATGGCAACATCTCCTAGTTGAATTTTTCTTTGCTCCAACCCTGTCTTTTTCACTGCATCTAAAGGAAACATGCTGTCTTGGCAGACAGCAGACAAGCCACATGGCACAGTTTTCTTTTCCCATTGCCTTGCTGTCACCTCTCAGCATTTGCCACTAGAAACAACTGCATTGATCTTCTTAATGGTGTTACTATCATGCAGCTTTGGGATTTTTGCAGTATTCCATTTTTAGTATGAGAGGGAGAGTCTGGTCCATATACCTCTTAAAGCTAAAGTCTAATTACCCACCAGACATTTTTTTTTCATGAGGCAGACAAAAAAAAAATAAAATAAAAAAAAAAGCAGATTGACATAGCATACAGAGCTGTTCTGTCTTCCAAATTTGTAAAGACTGAAATTAAACCTTTAAAAAAAGCCTGAAATAACACTGTACAATACTATTTCGAACAAATGAAATAAGTAGGCTTATTGAATTAATAACGATGATGCAGTCAAAGCCAAATCTGAACAGTATTTTCCAGTTTGCCATTGGATATGAAATGAAGACAAAAACCCCAGAAGTGTGCAATTGTAATAATGAGGCAAGGAAAGAGGCTAATCTCATATGCTGGGAAATGACTTTGTCTTTGAAATGAAGCCAAATGCATGGTCTCATTTTTAATGAAGCTCTGCTTTGCAGTAGTCTATTCTCTGCAGATACAACCCCATGTATCATAAAAGAGGTTCATTGTACAGGAAGGAGAGAGAACAAGTGAACACAAATTGCCGTAGATTATATGCAAGCCCCTGATCACCAGCTGAGGCAGGTCAGGATGCTACTCTGGCTCTTAATTCATTGGCCTGACACTTCTCATCGGTAGAAGTAGATAAGAGCATTTTGAATTCCCTATTCCAGGACTAGAGTATGGCATCTAAGGGATTTCCTTTCCCTGTGTAGATCATAGAGACTTCACGCTTGGGGGAGGAATGTGTGTCATGTGCTTATTGTACCAAAGCCTGGTACTGAGGTACAATGAACGGCACTGCAGAGGAGAACACACTTGTATGGTGCCACAATATGCCCTAAGAGATTATCCAGTTCCTCACATATTGTCTGACTCTGAGGAAAGGCATTTTCGAGTCATGTATCTGTACCTGGCTAGCTGGATAGACAGGAGCAGCAGCTGCTTCTTTGTGTTTCCACCCTTCACAGAGCTCAGATGGTCTCTGACTCAGTACCAAAGCAAGATAGAAGGCAAGTGGCAGCAATGTGGGGGCAAGTGACAGGGCAATGCCATTTCTCCCATATTAGACAACAGCATATATGAACAACTAGTGACCAAGTAATAACCCTTACTCATAGATCTGAACAATGAGCAGATGCCTTACCCTTTATCCTTGGAAGCTATATAAATAGAAACCAATCTGTGATAACTTGAAATCACAGGGGGAGATAGATTGTGTTCTCATCGATAAACTTGGAGAGCCACTTCTCTTTATTACTACATCATAATAGTTTCACAGCTACTGTGTGAAATTAGTTCCATGATTTTTGGGTCTGTTAACCACATTTTTTTTTTTTAAAAAGAGCTTCTTTTGAATTATTGCACCCAGACTTCACAGCTTCCCTGAAGAGCTTCTGACTTCTTTCCCACTTACTTTTCTTTATTTCCTGAGAGAACATTTACAGTTTCCTAGAGCTTTTCATCAGAGTGGATTATATATATTATTTCCATAAATTTTATCCTGCTCCAACTTTTCTGGAGCTGGGCAAATTAGCTCTTCTTTTCAGCAAGCAGGACATACTGATGGCCCATGAAATAGATTTTCCTGTATTATCATTAAGATGAAACAGTTTTACAGGTCTTCAACAAGTGTTAAGTCTATAATCAAACAGCACCTGAGGGGTTTTTGTTGAGATTTAATCTTCTATAATACTGGTGTGAGGCAGTGATGTTATAATGAAAGATATGGCCTTAGTGAGTTATTGTCATTTTAGTTCAAGCACTAGTTCAAACAAAAGTATATATCTCTGAAGGTTCTTAGGTAGGGGTCAGTTGTACATGCTGATAACATGGTGGCAGTCATACTATTGGTTATGGTAGGTAATAGCATGAGCTTATTTGGTGTGGTGGACACCAGCAGCTGGTGGAGTCCATATCAGTAGGGCAATGAATCCACTCTGGCTTTCAATCGAGACTTTTGTAAACCTATCCAAGGTGTTGAGGCCTAACCAAATGGAAACATGACCTTGGACAGCTCCTTTAGAGTTCAGGATAAAACCGTGTTGGTGAACCTATGGCATGTGAAGCCATTTTGGAGGACATGCAGAGAGATGGGAGGGTGGGGGAAGAGGAGGAACAGGCACATCCTTTTCTCCCACCCTCCCATCACTTCAACTGGCTCTCCAGAGACAGTTAAAGGCATGGAAGGGTGGGGAAGAGGAGGAACAGGCACATGTTGTTCCTCCCCCCCCCCCCC
>CM034708.1:202819697-202851590 GCA_020142125.1 Phrynosoma platyrhinos
GAGGGTGGAAGTCCCACCCCCAGAGGGCAGAAGTCCTGCCCCCAGCATTGGATAACACCTGGTGCCAGAAGGCCTTTTAGTTTGGGCACTCAGCCCCTAAAAGGTCCGACATCACTGGGATAAAACATGGAATGCATCATTGATACAGAGCAAGTAGAGAGATGTTTGGATCAGGGAGAACTTTGCTCAGTCTATCTGTCTAATCTATTCTCAGTATTGTTATGAGGATATACAGAGGAGACAACCAAAATGACGAAGGGTCTGGAAACCATGTCCTATGAGAAGAGAATTGGGGAGCTGGGTATGTTTAGCCTGGACAAGAGAAGGTTAAGAGATGATATGATAGCCCTGTTTAAATATTTGAAGGGGTGTCATAAATCAAGCTTGTTTGTTGCAGCTCCAGTGGAAAGGGACTGGAGCAATGGATTCAAACTATAGGAAAAGAGATTCCACCTCAACATTAGGAAGAACTTCCTGACAGTAAGACCTGTTTGACAGTGGAACACACTCCCTTGGAGTGTGGTGGAGTCTCCTTCTTGGGAGGTTTTTAAACAGGCTGGATGGCAATCTGCTGGGAGTGCTTTGATTGTATATTCTTGCATGGCAGGGGGTTGAATGGATAGTACTTGTGGTCTCTTCCAACTTTGTGATTCTATTATTTTAGATGAACCTCAATCTCCTTGGAGGAAAGACTGAATACAGGAAACAAGCAAACAAATAGAATCCAAGTAATTTGATTGATACCAGCTGTGCTGAGAACTAGTGCAGTTTCCTCTGATTTTCCAACAATAACAGCAGCTGAGGAAACAAACCTCAGCAGTGGGTCTATTATGGCAGTGGCGTCAAGAGTAAGACTGGTGCTACAGCAGCTCTGGGGAATCTATTTCAGCCCCTTACCCCATCCCTTGGAGTTTGCCCACTTCTGGACTGAAGATATGGAGGCACAGGAAGGTTGCACTGTAAGGGTAAATGTTCAGGCAATCTCCTTAAAGGAGCTATCCAAGGGGACTGAATCCTTTCCTCTGAATAGGTTCTGTATCCTGGATGGCTCTTTTCAAGTTTAGATTAAAGCCTGAAATGGATTCACCATCCCATTACATGATCTCCAGCAGCTGCCACTTTGTTGTTTTCTGCCTTCAAGTTGTTTCCAACTTACCGTGACTGAGGATTTTCCTGGCAAGTTTTGTTCGGTGTGTGTGGGGGGGGGGTGCCATTGCTTCCCTCTGAGCATGAGACTGTGTGACTTGCTCATGGTCATCCAGTGGGTTTCCATGGATGCACAGACACATGAGCCCTGGTCTCCCAGAGTTGTACTCCAACACTAAAACCACTACACCATGCTGGCTCTCTGCAGCTGCCACTAGAGCACTTTATAACACCTTGTTTGGGAATTGATGGTCATGTAGTTTTAGTTCATCTTTGAGTAATTAAAAGAAGCAATATTTTGCCCATTCCTTAGGGATGAGTAAGAATTTAGTTCTAAATTAGAATTAACCAAAATTCACAACATTTCAATGTAGGAGTGTGTGAAATTGAGATCTCTGCCTGTCTTTGCTTTGTTGTTGTTGTCTGCTTTCAAGTTTTTTCTGACTTGTGACCCTAAGGTGAACCTATCATGGGATTTTCTTGGAAGATTTGTTCAGAGGAGGTTTGCCATTGCCTTTCTTTGAGGTTGAGAGCATGAGACTTGGGTCACCCAGTGGGTTTTATGGCCAACCTGGGAATCAAACCCTGGTCTCCAGAGATATAGTCCAACTCTCAGACTACAACACTACGTCCATGCTTGAAGCCTCCTAATTTCCTCAACACACTTGGTGTGCAAAGTTTTTTGTTGGAATTGTGATATGCTGGGGACTTTTGGAGGAACTGGATGAGGAGCTAGGGAGTTGTAGGAAGTCCTCAGATTATTGGGAATGGTTGAGTTCTGTGCTTGGCATCCAACACAACAGCAGGATTGAGGGCTCAACTATTCACCCTTGGGATCCCCTGCATACTTGAAAAGCCATTCATAAAGAGAGGGAGGTCCATGCCTATTACTACCTGCTCTTTGTTACAATATAGGCTTTTGAAAGGGAAGGCTCAGCACAGTTTCATGTGAAAGGAAGTGATTTATAATATGTGTCAGTAGAACATTGTTGTACAGGGAGGAGATTAACATGCATAATTTCAGACACAACAGTATTTAGAATTCAGAATTGCCCGCTTAATGCAAATGTCTTGACTTAAATACTGTGCTTCATCTTAATTAGATAAAATAATCCTTCATTGCTTGGGTAGTTCAGTAAATTGGTTGCAGGCCTGGCATCCCCAGAATCGTGATCATGCATTGCTTAATCCATATGGATTTTTGAAAAGGAAATGAAATGGAAAAAGACAGATATATTTGTCTAGGCTGCAACTGAGTCTATCAGGAGGCTGTACTTAAATCAAATTGCATGACCCAGATATGCAAGCTGTGGGATAGAATAAGGAAGGCTGCCAAGGTCTGGCTGAATGGCTCCTTCCATAGAGAGGGGGGCACTTAGGATAACCCCCTCACCATTCCTAACAAAACTATTAATATAATCTGATGAACTATCTGTGAATGATTCTAGTGGCACCTTAAAGACTAATTTATTTTGTTTGCCAGTTTTTGTCGGCTGTGAGCCACTTCATCAAATGTATGCACCTGATGAAGTGGACTGCAGTCCATGAAAGCTTATGTCCAATGAAATGTGTTAGTCTCTAAGGTATGGGTAGACCCTTCATTGTTATGGTGTGACAAACACAGATTTACCCCTGACATGGACATCTGTGTGAATGATTACAGATCTTTTGCTGAGATTGTTTTTTAAATTCATGTGATCTGTTTCTATGGCTTTGAACTTCTCAATTAAATGGCACCAATTTAAGCTCATTCTGAATGTTGCACCTTGTATAAATTACTTAGAGCAAATACAGATACTTGTTTTTGATGTCATGATTTATCCTGCTTGTCTTGTGTTGAATAAGACTGGCATCAGGAGTTGACATCTTTGGACACCTGCAGAGGCCCGTATCCTAGTTGGATGCCTCCAGGCTCTGCACTTCCTTCACTTAAGTCCCCTTTGTTTAACACCTTAACTGGGATGCTTAGATTCACATCCTTAGTGCATTAATAGTGGTCCTTTCCCTAAGTTGTTCCTCAAAATCATAAGAATCTATCACATGTCCTGAAATCATTATATTAGATTTTCTCTCCCAGATCTAATTGCTTTTGGGGACCTGAAAACTCTGTGGTGTATCCTTGCCGGGAAAAACGATTCTGAAAATTATAATTCTTCAGGTTTTTGTGGGTTTTTCGAGCTGTGACGCCGTGTTCTAGAAGAATGTATTCCTGACGTTTCGCTTGCATCTGCATCTTAGAATTTTTTGTGCATGGATTGAATCTCCTCTAATTCCTTCAAATAACATTTGCATTGCATTGGATTGAATCTCCTCTAATTCCTTCAAATAACAATTGCATTGCATTGCTTCTCCTCAGATTATATCACACTGCTCACCAGTGGGTAAACAAAAGTCTTCTAGTCACACATTTTTTGTGGGGGGGGGTATTTTTGAGGCTATTGAATGAAATCTTATACACTAAAGTCCTTAATTGCTTCTTGAAGGAAAACATAACTGTTTCACAGAATAGCCAAAGCTATGTAGTTTCCTGGTAATGACAGTATAAGTATGGAAGAATTATACAAGTTGTACATCAGAAGACTATTATCTAGCACTCTGAACTTAATATGTTTGCTGCATGCACTTCAAGTTGATTGGCTCATGAGGTGATTCAGGAGCTTTCCTACTCTCCATTATTCGTAATCATTTCTAAAGAACTCTTACTGTACTATAAAACCATTCATGGACATCCTCAAAGTGAAAATTCTGACAAAGGTGCTGATGCCCTAAATTGTAAAAATAAACACACACACACACACAAACACACCAGGATGGCTCTCTTTATGATTAGTGGGTTTTTTTAATTATATCCCTTGTGGTTCACTAATGTGTTTTAAATTAACATAGGTGGAGTGCATAGTGACAACATTTTAACAGCTATTGAATGAAATATTCTGATCCCAAGTATGCAGTATTGCTGAAGAACATACTGCTCAAGAGCCTACATTGTGTTTGCATTGTGTAAATCTATATTCATGTAGTTAACATGGTGTTTGTTGTATACCAACCTTCTGCTGAATACTGGCATTATACGACTGATTGTATTTGCCTTCCTATCTGCTTATTGTCTCATTGCACAATGAGGATTTCATAGTAGCTGTTTCTGCAATCCCAGTGAATAAAATGGTACATTGAAGACAATAAAGAATGTGTTACACACCTTCCAAGAATGCATAACTATGTGGCTGGAAGACTTACAGTTAATTCCAACTAGAATAGAACCATTGAATCATATGTTTAATGGTATCTCAGTACATAGATTGGGAAACCATTGGGCGGTATATAAATTATTATTATTATTATTATTATTATTATTATTATTATAGTAAAATCCAATTGATTCAATCACTCTGCTCCAGTTGGAGCTAACAAAAGGATTTATGCCCATGTGAAACAGTTACACTTGTGGAACTCTGTTTATACAACCTGAACTGAATTCATCCATTGAAGAATGGACAAAAAAATACAACTACCGGTACATGCTTTAAGGGAATTTACATATGTGTATGACACCACCAATATTCTGGCAAAAGGGTTTTTTACATGTCAAGATCAAGGTTCAACCAATCCAGTCTTCTTATCAGGTATCCTAATAACCATGTCAATCATCAGAAGTCGTCTCACTGGACCACATTTATTCCCCCCCCCCCCCCCCACATCCCTACCTATAACAACTTACTTGGGGAACTGAGGGAGTGTGTAATGAATGATACTTGGATTAAATCTTTAGTGCAATGGAACATTTTCTTATTTTCACTTTGAATTTTAATGGCATTTTAGGTATTTTGGGGAAACAAGCAATAATAAAAGTAATCACTTTTCAAGCTCTGCCCTTGCCCTAAATACTATTATGCCTTCTAAAAATGTAAGCTACACCAAACATTTTGTGCAGCTTTTGCTACAGAAACTGAAAACGGTGCACCGTTCCTCATGGAAAAGAAATTCCCCAGCATTCAAACTGGCAAATCTGTAGCTTCAGTGCCTCTGAAATGCTTTTCCTGCCATTGTAACGTTTCTATCCTGCAGCATTCAAACTGGCAAAGACTGCAGTTCCACTCAGCTTGCGGTTCTTTTCCTGCCATTTAACATCTGGTTTGTACAACTTTCAAATTTGCAAAGGTGGTGCATGAAAAGACAGAGAACATAGCTTTTTAGAGCAAAGCTGTGCAGCTTCTCAAACCCCTGTGCAGTGTTCATAAACTGCACAGTTTATTTTGTGATGGGACAAAAGAAAAGTTCCTGGAACTTTCAACATGCCATTTCCCTTTCCATGCAAATTTCTCAAGGGGTCAGGCATTCCAGATTTAACCCCAGGTGGGAAATAGCTGAATTCCCATTCAATCCCTATGGCATCCTACCATCTACCTCAGTTGAGTCTGTCCCATCAGGAATCACAAAGGAAACATTTGGGAAAGTAGTATTTGTCAACCAATCAGATTTGTTAACATGGTGATAGCACACAGGGCAGATGAGGGCAATATCAATGACTGAGAACATTTCAGGTTTATACATTTTTACTGTTGTGGGAGCAATGTGTCTCTTACCTGGGAGCTTTCACAGGTCCCATGGAGCCAGCCTTCACCCTGCTACCTTGAATGTGCTATCTGCTGACATTTCAGAACTTCTCCTCCAGTTTAGCCCTGTTCAGACCTTGCTTAGAATCCTAGGGAATGTCAGTTCAGCAAGAACAAAATAAATATCAAAGGATTCACTGCAAATTGACAAATGTGATATGTTTTAAAATCCTCATTCTCCTTTTCCACTGAATGCACTTCTTGAACAGAGTGCAAACCCTAGACCCTGCAATTAATTTTCCATCTTGGTTATGTGACAAATGGTGTAAAAGTTCCATCTCGGAGAGACCATTAATCACTATATTTTGATGTGAAATTACTTCAGTGGTGGATGAAGAATGTTCAGAAGATAAAGTGTGGCTCTTCAAAGCTAGTTTATATGTTGCTTTCCTTCATTCCCTAACTGTCTTACGTTGCAAAGGAAGACACATAAAGCAATAGGAACTAACAAGAATGAAGGGTCTGAGTGGGTTGACTTATTTTTATGACTTACTAGAAGCCACGGGAAGCAGCTTTTAATTGCTTTTAAAGTAGATTTCCTATTTTAAAAATGAACTAGAAATTAGCAAGTGCTTTGTCAGCTTTAGAGGCTCACATGAGCTGCTTCATTTTCTTATAAGAGTGAAGTAATGTATGGCTGTACATTGCCAGTCTTACCTCCAGCAATGCCTGCTGTCTGAAACATACATTCTGGAAGATATGTGCTATTCAGTTGTTTCTAAAATCATTCATTCATATCCTGTTTCCATTGCTGTCCAAGAATAAAAAGCCTGCTCTGGTGACAGCTCTAAACAGGTCTCAGGTCCAGTGAATTATCTAGGAGCAACCTTCACTGGTAAACTGGTATAGTGGTTTGAGTGTGAAGTAGAAATATAGGAGATCCAGGTTCAAGTCTCCACTGGTTCTTGAATGTTGCTGGATGTCCTTGGGCTCACCATCCTTTTTCATCCTGTCCTACCTCACAGGATTGTTGAAAGGAGAAATGGGGGAGGGAGTCACAAGAGAGCCCTGTTAGCCACTTGAGCTCATGGGAGGAATGATGGGATATAAATTCTAGAAATAAATACACAGAATGCCAAAATCATTTGGTAGACAAAGTGGAATGGATCCTTTCACATACAACCAACAAATTTTTGGATTTGAATGCACTGATTCTGTTGTTGTTGTTGTGTTGTTGTTCTTGGTGTTGTGTGCCTTCAAGTCATTTCTGACTTATAATGACCCTATCATGGGGCTTTCTTGGCAAGATTTGTTCAAGCGTTTGCCATTGCCTTTCCCTGAGGCTGAGAACATGTGACTTGTCCAAGGTTCATGGATTCATGGCTGAGCCAAGAATCCAACCCTGGTCTCCAGAGATATAATCCAGCACTCTAACCAATTACACCATGCTGGCTCTCTTATAGTGATTCTGCTCATACCTAAATAAATCATCTCCATCTGTAAAAAAACACACAACCTTTTTATAGTCCTCCAGGCCACGGTAACTGTGCATCCTATACTCTGTGGCACTATACAAAGCTGGACAAAGCAAGGAGGTGGCTGCCTTTTGTCTGCTGCACTTTGATGCCACTTAAGTTCTCAGACTTTGATCCTCCAGCTCTCCAAAGCCCAAAGGGTAAAAGTTGGGAATTTCAGGTCTTGGAGTCCCAAACATCTGGAGGTTCAAAGCTTGGGAACTACTGGCCTAAGTGGCTTGTTTTAGTGGTGCAGATCAAGTTCTTAAACAGCCCTGCCTCCTTAATCTGTTTTCCAGTTTCTTGGCTTTCCTCCAGAACTGCCATTATGGCACTTATAGGAAAAAGAAATGACAACTTTAAGGTTGGGCAGAGGAGTAGAAATATGCATAATGATCCAAATTAATCCAAACTCTGTGTTAGAAAATCCTCGACAACAGTGCAGGTGGAAAGGTTTGTGTCAAACTCATCACAAAACATCATAACAGTTTACAGGACAGGAAAGGAGTGGGTGTAATAACATTATCAAAGCCAACAATTTCTGTGCTGTCACATCCATGTCTTCTAAAACGTATATGAAACCTCTGCAAGAAAACAGAGATCTGAAACACTTTCAGAAAGGGAGCCATAATTATCCACCTGCTGCAGCCAGTGCACCGGTGGCTTTGTGCTACTGATGTAATTCCTCCTCCTTCTGCATGTTAATAGAATTTGATGTTGAGCAAACACATGTGATGCATTCTCTGCTTTTCATTTGGAGGATAAAAAGCAGGGTAGGGGGGATGGGAACCTGGTAGTTCCTTATCTTCTCTACTGGGTGGACGCCATAATGGAAGATGTTATTCATGTGAACTGCCTCACAAGGTGATAAATGCAGACAGCAGCAAGAATTTTAAAGGTTGGATTCAACAGAAGAGAATCAATCCAAAGTGTGTGTTGGGGGGAGCAGATCAAATATTAATGTGCAGCAGGCTTCAAGCGATTGGGTGTTAGGCCTTCCTTAACCAGAACAATGAGATTGTCCTTGGGCAGAAAAGCCAAAGGAAACAAACTGGGAAGGAGATGGAAGTAATAAGCAGACTTGGAGTTTTAAATGTAGGGTTGAGAGAGGGACCCCAGAAATGTTTTTTTAAAAGGGCTCAATGTTAAGGTAGTTGGGAAGTGATGGAAGTTAGAGCTGCAGAGTTGGAGTTGTAGAATTG
Source organism: Phrynosoma platyrhinos (assembly GCA_020142125.1). NCBI lineage: Eukaryota > Metazoa > Chordata > Lepidosauria > Squamata > Phrynosomatidae > Phrynosoma > Phrynosoma platyrhinos. The sequence goes on from CM034708.1 coordinate 202,828,113, forward strand.
GAAGTGGAGAGTAGGAGTTGGAGCTAGAGTCAACAGAAATGTATCAAGTCTGATTCTAGCTTCAAAATAAAAACTTACAATGCCTAGTTTGTTGCAGATTTACTTTCAGAGGAATTCAGGAAAGTTTTCTTGTTCTTGTTTCTTGCCTTGTGCTACCATTTTACTACAATTTATTTGGTATTGCTAATCAAATCAAATCAAATCAAAAAATTTATTTGTGGCACACAGCCAGTTCAAAAAGACAGAGGTCAAAACATTCAGCAATATATACACATGTACACACAACATAAGTGACATAAGATTACAGCATCAACCATGAATATATACAAGAGGTAAGTTATGTATATTTTCAGTGAGGACAGTCAATACTGGTCTGGAATGTAAAAATAGCATGGACATTTAACTATAAACGAATCAATGTCTTAATTGCTAATTACTAATATACATTTGCCATTTATGAAGGAGTCTGAGTCAGGGTTGGATTCAGAGTCAGAGAAAAAGGTATTGCAGTTTAAGATTTTGCATATTGACTCCACAGCCCTGGTGGAAGTTGTCTGGTTTTCCATCTGCTTCTTTCGTGTGGAATAAAAAATCCAAATCTCTCGATATACAGCAGGGGTAGGCAACCTTTCCCCTTTAAGGGCTGAGGGACTTCAGCTCCCAGAATCCCAGGAGCTATTGGCCAACATGGGACTATTGGCCAACATGGCTGAGGCTTCTGGGAGCTGAAGTCCCTCGGCCCTTAAAGGGGAAAGGTTGCCTACCCCTGATATACAGTGTTGTTGAACTGATGTATGTGTGTGTGTGTGTGTGCAGGTTTATTTAAAAAATCCTGAGAAATGGTAATCGATCAAAGTTAAAAAAAGTGGTTTGTTGTTAACTGCCCTCGAGTCAGCCTCAACTCATGACAACCCTATGGATGAGACATCTCCAAGCCCCCCATCTTCTACTATTCTGCTTAAGTCCTGTAGATTCAGGCCCATGACCTACCTAATTGAGTCTAGCCATCAAGTGTGTGGTCTACCTTTCTTTCTACTGCCCTCCACCATTCCAAGTATTAATGTCTTTTTGAGTGAGTCATGCCTTCTCAGGATATGGCCAAATTATGACAGCCTCAGTTTCATCATCTTGGCTTCCAGGAGGAGTTCTGGTTTGATCTGTTCAAGGATCCATTTGTTTGTCATTTTGGCTATCCACGGTATCGTCAGCATTCATCTCCAGTACTACATATCAAATGAGTTGATTTTTTTTTCCTTTATATTTTTTTCAGTGTCCAGCTCTCACTTCCATACATGGTGATGGGAAATACTGTGGTTTGGATGATTCCGACTTTAGTGCTCAATAGTATGTCTTTACCCTTTAGGATCTTATGTACAATTGCCCCTCCGTTCTTGTAGACTTAAGATCTGCGGACTCAAATATTCACAGAGGGGTGACCTCCTTTAATTCCAATGGGGCACGCACCACCGGGAACATACCCCATTCAAGCCTATGGGGCTTGAATATTGGTGAGTCTCTGTTTTCACTGGGTAGGTGGATCTGGAACGGATCCCCTGTGAAAATGGAGGGCCAATTGTAGTTCAATCATAGATGCCCTTCCCATCCCTAATGTTCTTCTTATTTCTTGGTTGCAGTCATTCTGATCAGTGTTTGATCCTTGGTATGGGAACTCTTTAACTATTTCAATTTCTTTATTGTCTAGGTTGAACTTATATATTTCTTCCATGGTCGTTATTTTTGTACAGCATTAAGCCTGCCTTTGCACTTTCCTCTTTGACTTACTTTTAGTAATTGTTCCAGGTCTGTGATGTTTTCCACTATAAATTTGGTATCATCCACATACCTAAGAATGTTGATGTTCCTTCTTTATTTTTCTGTAAAAAATACAGAACACAAAAGTTATAGAATTCAATGATGAGTAAAGCTTATGAGAGGTGGAGGGTGTGATTTTGTTACAACATCTTATTTTCATTCTTTATATTTTCTTTATCAGGGCAAACAGCACCTGTGAGGGAATGGGAATTTAGATTGGAGAAGTTATTGATATTTTTTTGTTAAAGAAAATCTTTCACTAATTCCAATCAAAATGGAGCCCCCTCCCACAGTTGCCTTTAACTAAAAATAGAAATGGCGAAATCTTCCAAGTCCTGTGTGGACTGATTTTCAGTTTTCTTCTGCACAGTATATAAGATAGAAGCTTGAAAATGTTATTTTTGGGACTCTAGCATCTCTAAATTTTGCATTTGACATGACCAGTGGCTGTGCTGGTTGGGGACACCTGGGAATTGTAATGCAAAACTTTTTTTCTAGGGAAGATTTAGATGAAGTCGCATATTTTACTCACTTTGTGGTATCAGAAGCAGCATAAATTCGGGTTTACCTCCTGACACTATTTTATAGGAGTATCATTTTTTGGTAATTGGTTGCCTTGTAGCTTTCACCCAACTACAGATTTCTTGGCCACTTCGAATATTATTTTCAAAGGCAAAGAGGCAAGATATAAATATTTTAAACCTGTTTAATTACTTCTGTAATTTTTGTGCTACTTCACCCCCAACACTAGACAAAATGACAGGCTCCATATTTTCCCTGTCTTGCCCTTTGTTGAAGGAAAGAGCTGGTACAATTCATTTTGCTTTCTGACCAGAGGCACAGATTGTGCTTTCTCCCTCCCACCACCACCTCCAAAAGCCAAGATGAATTCAGTAACATGCATTCACAGTTCAGCCTCTGATCCTAGAGGAAGCACATTATCTATGGCTCAATGCTATGGAATTCTGAGATTTATAGTTTATGAGTATTTAGTCATCTCTGTCAGAGAGCTCTGATGTCACAAGAAAGTACAAATACCAGTATTCCATATGATGGAGCCATGACAGTTAAAGGAATGTCAAACTGCATTAATTCTGCAGTGTGGCAAAAGTTAGAGAGACTGGGGGAAATCAAGAACAGCTAGTTTCAGATATTACCTAGTGAGGTTTTCCTAGACAAGATGAGAACTCTGCTTTCTAGACAAATAACGCCCTTGTCCTCAATGTTGCAGATTACTAGAGTATGTGCAAGAAAACTCTGAGACTAAAGGGAGCAGAAGGTACCTAAATAGCAGCTTAAAGTGACTGGAATGGAGAGAAGGAAATATTATTGCTCCCTTAGATGTGGATGGCATTAATTTATGGGGGTGGCATGGAGGAAAGCTAGTTTCTTCATGTAATATCTTTCCAATCCCCCCTCCCTATGTTTGCCTTCTTCTGTCTTTGCCCTTTACAAAGATTCAAGCCTTCCACCTCCAGTGACCCAACAATAATAGGCAATTAACTCTCCTACCCACTTTTTAATCATGCTCGGTATTTTACATGCAGCAGCTGCTTTGCTTGCAGTGTGGCAAACACTGCAAGCAAATGGAAGGCAAACATTCTGGGAGAATAATGGAACATTATCAGCTTGGTCAGCAGCAGTCTCTTTGGTGAGCTCAGCATATTTTGTAGGATTGGATCCTTAGCAGAGATGGAGCAGAGATGAAGCTGTAATTTCTGGGGAGAAAAAAAAAAGATATGGCACCAAAGCTTCTTTTCTTCCCTACCTCTCCATTTCAATGCAACTTCTGTCTCACCCTTGAAAATCTCATTTTGTCTGTGCGACTACTGTGCCTGTCTTTGATGTGTGTCTAATTCCTCCTTCTTTCTCCTTCATACTCATTTCCCCCTGTTTCTTTCAGATTACTGCAAACAAAGGGAACAGCAGAAGACCATTTAGCACATTTGTCAGGAAGGAATCCTGGGGGCTGGGGATGCGGGAGTTTGAAATGAACCAGAGTGCCATTTTCTTTCCTTTGTTTCAAGCCCTTCTGTACACAAGTAAATTGCTTTGCCATTGACTAGATTGCCCAATTCTTCCTCATAAAGAGGAGAGATGGATGTCTGGTGATTAAAACATCGGACTTGGTCTTTCTCTGGAGAGAGGTAGTAAAAGTCTTGGCTCTTGCCAAAGACATTTCTGTAGGGCTCTGAGCTCTTGTGGAAATACCTATGGTGAAACCAATGAGCATTAAAGGGCAGAATAGCTTCTGAATCCCCAGGATAGCCAGAGCAAAGCATCTATCTCATCCCATGTTGTTTGCTAAGCCAGCAGCCAGATGCCTTTGGGAAGCTGAAGAGTGGGGTATAAGAGTGGGGGATAGGTTTCAGAAATCAAATGGACAATGCCTCTGAGCACAGGGCTTTTTAAAAAATAGCTACCCCATATCAGTACTGGCTGGTGGTGCCCATGTATGAATCTGCTCTAGATTTCAGTCTGAACTTTAAAGGAGCTTTCAAAGATACTGAACACAAATTAAGTTCTGGACCTGGGATGGGCCCTTTATAGTTCAAATGAAAATCTAGAGCAGAGTCAGCACCTACTGGCATGGAAACTACCAGCCACCACTGTCCCTTATATGCAAAGTCAGAAACCTTGGATTCCTACTGGATGATCACCTATCCTGAAGCAAATAGTAAAAGAGTTCTCATACCTGGAATCAAACATAGATAGCAATGGGGATTGCAGCCAGGAAATTAGAAGAAGACTAAGAATGGGGACAGCAGGTATGAAAGAACTAGAAAAAATCCCAAAATGCAAATATATACAATTGAGCACAAAAGTTAGAATCATACAAGCCTTTGTATTTCCCATTACTATGTATGAATATGAGAGCTGGACAGTTAAGAAACAAGACAGGAAGAAAATTAATTCATTTGAGATGTGATGCTGGAGAACAGTGCTGAGGATCCCATGGACAGCCAAAAAGACGAACAAATGGGTCCTAGAGCAGATCAAGCCAGAAATCTCCCTGGAAGCAAAGATGATAAAACTGAGGCTGTTGTACTTTGGGCACATCATGAGAAGGCACAACTCATTATAAAAAAATGATAATGCTAGGAAAGGTAGTGGGAAGCAGAAAAAGAGGAAGGGTGCATGCTAGATGGGATGGACTCTATTAGGGAGGTCATGGGTATGAGTTTGGAGGAACTAAGCAGAACAGTGGAAGACAAAGAGTTTTGGAGATGTCTCATCCATAATAATAATAATAATAATAATAATAATAATAATAATAATAATAATAATATTTATTTGTATACCGCCTGGTGGCAAACCAATCTAGGCGGTTAACAAGCTAAAACACAGAGCTAAAATTACATAGCATAATAGCAAATTCCCCCCCCCCTTAAAAATCAGATTAAACTAAATATCAATTAAAACAGTACTTATGATAACAATAACAACAAACCAAATAGGCTAAGCTGGCAAACGGTACAGCAAGATATTTACAAGGGCTGTAAAGACAACCTTAGAAAGAGTTCCCAAGTCCTAGAATCCCAGAATCCCAGGCCAGGTAATTTAGTCTGGAAAGGCCTGCCGGAAGAGATCCGTCTTGACAGCTCTTTTGAAGCTGTCTAAAGATGTCAACTGACGGATCTCATCCGGCAGGCCGTTCCAGAGCCTAGGGGCGACAGCTGAAAAGGCCCTCTGGGAGGTCACCGCAAGCCTAGTTTTTGGAGGCTGCAGGAGATTCCTCCCAGAGGAACGGAGAGCGCGGGGAGGATCCATGGGGTCATCATGGGTTGGGATCATCTCTAGGGGAGTTAACAACAACAAGATTGCCTGTCCCTATGCCCTTTTATTAAGGCAACTGCAAAGGCATGTAACTTCCATCTTTTGAATGGAATCCATAGGTTTTTGACCATCAAGGCTGCCCATCTGCTTGCCCAGGCCTTGGTTATTTCACCCTTGGACTATTGTAACAGCCTACTGACAGGTTTGCCTTCCTGCTTTCTCTTTCTCCTGGTTTTATTCCAGATCAGTGATGTTTGGGTTGTTTTTAATCTCTCTAAATGTTCACATGTCTCTTCCCATTGTAGATTCCTTCACTGGCTACCAGTCTGGGCCAGGGCTCATTACAAGCTTTTGGCCCTGCATTTTAAATTCCTTCAGTATCTGGCAACTTGGCTAGCATGGTATGTATCATCTACAGGCAAAGGATTATTGGCAGTCCCACCAATGTGTATAGCTTTGTCAAGGCTGCAAGCCTTGGATCTGGCTCTGCATTTGTTGAACAGTCTTCCTTTGTACCTCCAGCTGGAGGAGGATCTTACCTTTTTTGAAAAGGGTTGTAGATTTTTCCTTTGATTTGCTGGATTAAGCTATTGAGTGTGCCTAAGGTTGCTAAAATGGGTAGCAACTGGTAAGGTGGTGAGATAATTTTATTTTTAATATATTACAGTGTTGTTTTTCATTGTATCATTTGTATGTCTGATGCTCTGCACTTTGGTAAAAAGGCATTATTAATAAACACTGTTGTTGTTCTACCAGTGGTGGACATTCCCTTACAGGTAATTTGTTGGGAGCCAAAACCAATAGTGTGTGGGGTGTATGGGGCTACCTTTCCCCATCTCTTCCTGTCATGCCATTTCTCTCTCTCTCTCTCTTACACCCCTTCTGTCATGACCTCTCACTCTCCTTGCCTTTTCCTCCCCTTCACAATGTTGGAGAAGAACAGATTGTTCTTGCCATAGGCCTGAACTGATTGTTTCCAAAGGGCTTTTTGAAATGAGGTTGAGGGCTACAGTACAGTATATTAGCCCCAGGGCTGCATGTTCACCATCCCTCCTGCATACTAATAACTAACTCATTCCCAGAATGCTAATCCTCACACAGCCAAAATGACACTATCCACACATAAGTTAGAATATATAAGGTTTTTGGAGCTCCCAAGGACAGAAGAAATATTTAAAAACAACTTTGGGAGAAAAAAGCTCTGAAAGATTTGTGTTGAGGGGAAAAGTCATCAAAACATTCTTATTAGAACTGAACACGTTTAGTAGCCACTTAACTTGGAGTGTTTGTTGAATGGACAGGGAGAGAGGGAGAAAACTAGAGAGAACTAGGTATCCTGAAAAAAGGTAAGCCTCATTGATGGGGAGACTGAACAGGAGTATTCTGCAACATTTCACTTCAGCTCCCATTGATCATATTAATTGCATATTTTCTCTCACAATTTTGCATTAAGTTAAGCCATTGCAACAAATAGCCACTGCCACATTTTATGATAGTGAATTTGATAAATTAACTGGCTGCATAAATAAAAAAGACATTGTATCAAATATTTCAGAGGGTACTAGTGTGGCAATAAAATAACAATAAAATACATAATTGTATGTTATGTACAATAAAAATAACACAGTTCAAGACCAGGAATGAATAAAAAGACATTGGATGCAATACACAGAAGAATTATACAAAAACAACAGCAACAACAAAACCACAACAAAATGAAGGACACATGGAATGAGGAGCCATATGAAGATGAACCCCAAATTCTAAAAAGCGAAGTGGAAACTGCAATAAGAGAAATAGTGAAAAACAAATCACTAGGAACACATGATATTCCAATTGAACTGCACAGTCCACATTGACAGAGGCAACTCTAGTGCTAACCAACATATGTTAACAGATATGGAAAACAAAACAATGGCTAACAGATTGGAAGCAATCAATATATATCCCCATCCACACAAAGGGAGACACAAGAGCCTGCAGCAACTATAGGACCATAGCACTGATCTCCTACGCAAGCAAAATCATGCTAAAATTCTGCAACATAGACTCCAACCATACATGGAGAGATTCCAGAGGTCCAAGCAGAATTCAGGAAAGGAAGTGGCACTAGGGATCACATTGCAAACATATGATGGCTAATGGAGCACACCAGGGAATTCCAAAAGAAAATCAGCATGTGCTTTATAGACTACAGCAAAGCCTTTGACTGCATAGATCATGAAAGGCAATGGAATGCCCTTAAAGACATGGGAGTGCCAGCACATCCGATAGTCCTGATGAGGAATCTGTACTCAGGACAAGAGGCTACTGTCAGAACAGAACATGGAGAAATAGAATGGTTCCCAATTGGCAAAGGGGTCAGACAAGGCTGTAACCTTTCACCCTATCTGTTAAACTGGTATGCAGAACACACATACTATTATAAGAAAAGCAGGCTAGGACACAGAAGAAGGAGGAGTAAAAATAGGAGGAAGGAAGATCAACAATTTAAGATACGCAGATGACACCATAATACTAGCAGAATACCTCACAGACCGGGAACAACTACTAAGAAAGATCAAGGAAGAAAGTGCAAAGGCAGGCTTAATGCTGAACATGAAGAAAATAAAAATAATGACCACCGAGGACCTTCACAAGTTCAACCTAGACCAGGGGTAGGCAACCTTTTTGAGCCAGGGGCCAGGTTGCTGTCCCTCAGACAATTGGGGGGGCCGAAGCACCAAAAATAAAAAAATAAATAAAAATAAAAAAATGAATGCACACTCTCTCAGCCACAGAAAAGCCATGGCAAAACCCCTGTGAAGATTTTACCAAGAAAACCCCAAGAACAAGTAATAACAACAATAATCAATATCATCATGGCGGGTGGTGGCGGGGGCAGCAGGACCAGCCTGGGGCCTATCGAAAGGCCTCCGGCCCCCGGGCCTTAGGTTGCCTACCCCTGACCTAGACAATGAATAAATAGAAATAGTAAAAGAATTCTCATACCTGGGATCAAACATTGATGGAAAATGCAAAGATATACAACTGAGCACAAAAGTTAGAATCATACAAGCCATTGTATTCCCTATTACCATGTATGGATGTGAGAGCTAGACAGTTAAGAAAGATGATAGGAAGAAAAATCAATTCATTTGCGATAATGTGCTGCTGGACAAGAGTGCTGAGGATCCCATGGACAGCCAAAAGGACAAACAAGTGGGTCCTAGAGCAGATCAAGCTGGAAACATCCCTGGGAGCCAAGATGAGCAAACTGAGACTGTCGTCCTTTGGACACATCATGAGAAGGGAGGACTCTTTGGTAAAAGCAATAATGCTGGGAAAGGTGGAGGGAAGTAGGAGGAAAGATGGCCACATGCTAGATGGATGGACTCTATTAAGGAGGTCAAGGGTATGGAGTTGCGGGAATTGAGCAGAGCACTGGAAAACGGAGGGTCTTGGAGATGTCTCATCCATACGGCCGGCATGAGTCATGATCAACTTGAGGGCCGTTAACAACAACAAAACTAGTGTGGCAAAGTTTTTTAGCATGGACAGCCTGCATGGCATAGTGGTCTGAATGTTGGATTCTGTAAATCAGGGTTTGATTCCCACATCGGCCATGAAACCCACTGGGTGACCCTGGGCAAGTCACATGCTCTCAGCCTCAGGGAAAGGTAATGGCAAACCTCCTGTGAACAAATCTAGCTAATAAAACCACATGATAGCAACCTTAGTGTTGCCATAAGTTGTAAATGACTTGAAGGCAACAGCAGCAACAACAACAACAACAAAGCATGGCATAGTGGTTTGAGTGTGACTGTGACTCTGGAGACCAGGATTAGATTCCCAGCTCAGCCATGAAAGCCCACCAGGGGACCTTGGGCAATTCACATGCTCTCAGTTTTAGGGGAAGACAGTGGCAAACCTGCTCTGAATAAATCTTGCATAGAAAACCTCCATGATAGATTCATTTTAGGGTTGCCATAAATTGGAAATGACTTGAAGGTACACAGTGCACACACACTTAATAAGATGTTATTCTTAGATATATGAACCATTGGCCTGTGGGGAACAGTGCACTAGTAGAATTCTGTTGGATTTTCTTTTTGCACATACCCATGCACATGTTCTAGCATGCCACATTGTAATACTACCCAAGATAACCCTTTTAGTTGCTTGTGTAACTCTCAGTGTCACATCTGCAACAAAATTCCATAGTAAGATGCACTTGTGCAGATTGTTTGGGTTCCCCTGTTGTGCATAGTCTAGAGCAGTGATTCCAAAACTTTAGTTCTCCAGTGTTCTGGACTTCAACTCCCAGAAGCCCCAACCAACTTGACTAACCATCAGGAATTCTGGGAGCTGAATCCCAATACATCTGGAGGACCAAAGTTTGGGAACCACTGGTCTAGAGGCCTCCCATTAATGAGGTTTTGGGAATCATACAAAGGACCAGATGTTATTGGACTGTTATTCCCAGCACTCCTAATCACTGACTATGGGGGGTTGCAGACTGCCAGAAATAGTGCAAATTGAGTCCACTTTTAGGGTTAGGGTTAGTGCTAGGGAATAATGGGAATTGTTGTTTTTTTCTGAGACATTGAGCCTTCTCTGTCAGAAAGCTCTGGTACCACAATAAACTACAGTTCCCATGATTCCCTAACTCTAACCCTAACCCTAAAAGTGGACTCAATTTGCAATGTTTCTGGCAGTCTGCAACCCCCCAATGATGGCTGGGACTGCTGGGACTGCTGGGACATGTAGTTCAACAACACCTGGAGAGCCACTTGATTCCTATCTCTGTTCTAATACTACAGTACTGGAACTACATCTTTGGATATTAGCCATAATATTCTTCATCTAACCCAGTGCTGTGTTCTCAAGTGGCATCTCTCAGCAAAGGCCTTTCCCATTACCTGATCCTTTTATCTAGAAGTGTTAGGCATTGACTTTGTGCATACAATGCATGTGCTCTTATCCCTGAGTTACCATATTGGCTTAGAACAATGTGCAGACTGTACTTAGCTAGCCAGCCATGATAAGTTAAAGATAAAGGTATTCCCCGTTGACAAGATTGTGAAGTCATGTCCAACCATAGGGGGCGGTACTCATCTCCATTACTAAATCAAAGAACCAGCGTTGTCAGACTATTCTGTGATTATGTGACCGGCATGATTGCACAGAACACTGTTTACCTTCCCACTGAGGTGGTACCTATTTATCTATTTGCATTTGCATGCTTTTGAACTACTAGGTTGGCAGAACCTGGGACTAGTGATGGGAACTCACCCCATCATACAGCACCCGAGTTTCGAAATTATATATATATATATATATATATATATATATATATATATATATTAAAAAGATGTCTCCTAAATCACACAAAGCAAAGATTTGTTAATAATCATCTGGGGCAATTTATCCTAAAGTCTTTACATACTGATTAAGGCAAAGGCTAGAGAATGTTCTAAAGGAAATGCATTTCTTATTACCCAACTTGTATTTGGGTATACAATAAAGCATACTCTTCAGAGGAAGTATTCTGTTCCACCTATTATGCCAGTTGGATTGCCATGATCTCTTTCAGTGGCAAAAACACACAGGAAAGATTGACAACATGGCCAAAGGCTAGCATCATTGTCAAGCTGGGGGTCTTGGATTATGCTGTTTAGAGGTCAAGATTGGCCCTCCCATTAGGCATGGTGAGGCAGTTGCCTCAGACAGCAGATGTTGGGAGGCACAGAGTGGTGCAAAGATATCAGATTATTGAATTTTATATGCTAAACTGTGTTCCTTAAACAAGACTACTACCTTCAGCATGGTAGTGAACAGTGTCATATCTCCTGCATTGAATCTAGACAGTTTTTGTAGAAGAATGGGGAGAAAGGCCATCTTGTCCTTTGCCTCAGGCTGCAAAATGTTTTTGATGGGCCCTGCAAGAAGTAATCCTGAAATATTGAAAGAGAATCCAGAATTTGGTGAAGATTCGTGTTTGGAAATTCAGCATTTAAAATCAAAATATGAGTGGTGAACAGCTTGATCCTATAGGTGTTTGTTAAGAAGTGTACATCTTACCTGTGTTCAGTATGACTTAGTCCCTAGAAAGTGTTGGCATGTAAACAGAGAGGCTGACAGAAAATTAAAATAATGTTTTGGTAAGGGAAGGTTTGGCCTCAGAACCATCTCCTGATAACCATGAAGAAATGAGAGACAGTACATTTGAAGGAAACTGAAATAATAAAGGAAGTGTTGCTGAAGTCTGTGGAAAGAAGTGAGCCTCTGAGAAGACATCAGTGGTGTTCAAGCATCAGGACAACAAGTGATGCTTATGGATTGTAGCAAGAGACCAATAAATTTAGACTCTTCTGTGAAATATGGGCCTCTTACTTGACCATTAAGCTCAGTAGACTTGAAGGCACACAACAACAACAACAACAATAACATTTGAACCTGAGGATTAAGTGAAATGTAAAGAATTAACTTAGGGGAAAAAATAGATAAATAATAGAAATATGTAGCTTCTTCACACAAAAAAGCATAACCCTTCACTCTACATAGAACTTTCTTGACTCATTCTTTCTCCCTAGCCAGCTCTGTTGTTGCTGTGCATCAGTACAAAAACCATCTCAAACCACTGAACTAGTTCCTCATGTATACAACATGCAGGGGTAGCTGTGTTGGCCATTTAGCAAATTCAAATGAAAATCCACCAAACAGTGATACCTTTATTGGCCAACCAAAATGCGCAATATACTTGTTCCAAGCTTTCCAGGCAAGATGTTACAAACCAAACAGGAGAAAAAATTGGAGATGTTAGTCAGATGCCTGCATTTTGATGTTTTTATCCTTAGTTGAGAAGGTAAGTGGAGAGTATCTTTTGCAACAGTGGTTCTCGGTCGCTATCCCTCCAGATATATTGGAATTGAACTCCCAGAAGCCCCAGCCAGCATGTTTAATGTATAGGGAATATGAGAGCTGAAGTTCAAAACATCTAGAGGACTAAAGGTTGAGAACCACTGGTTATAAGATACTCCGCCTAAATTCCAAACTTGACTGCATGTAGCAAAACACTTTCCATATTACTTCATCTAACCCAATGACATCTGATGTCACTGGCAGTGGCTTTCTTGTTCTTTAGGGCTGGGCGTTCCCATCACTTGCTGTTTATTCCTTTTTTTTAATTAGGATCATAGAGTTGGATGGGGACCTGTGAGGCGTCAGGTCCAACTCTCTTCTCAGTGCAGGATCTCAGCTGGAGCATCCCCAGGAGGTAGCTGTCCAGTCTGTAAGAGATTAGAGATGTTAAGCATCAAACTCAGACATTCCTCATGCAAACTATGTGCTCTATCTCCTCTAAATGCCCAAGTGTTTTGCCAGAATCTTAAGTACTTGCCCATCTACAAAGTGGCTGATAGCTATTATTTTATTCATATATTTGACCCCTTTCCTTCCACACTTTTCTTTCATGACTTGGGCCAGCATCCAGTTGCCGTACATATGTGGTTGGACTTCTTTGATCATTGTCCAGTGGACATATTCAGTTCATGTTTGTTTAAGTGGACTTCCATGAGTGCAACTGTTTTACATGTTATTAAATTATATTGTTAGTTACCTAACTATCTTGAAGACACTAAATCGATATTAGTGATCTTGTACACTAAGTAGGGTCAGGCCTCGCTGGTACTTGGAAGGAAGACCACTAGGGAATGTCCAATACTGTAGGATGTATTCAGAGGAAGGCAATGGCAAACCATATCTGAGTATTCCTTGCCCAATTAAGCCCTATGTAATCCATGCAATCACCATAAATTGGCATAAATTGTGTAGTGAATCACTCAGACCTGCCTATGTGTTGACTCATCATTCAATGATTGAATAAATGGGTCTACTCTAGATGAGACTAGACAACAGGATTTTAGACATGCAGTTGCGTATTCTTAGATGAAGGATAACTATTCATCAGTCCCTTCAGTGTACCACTTTATTCAATGAGATGGCAGAAGCAGCTGCTGTGCATTCTGCATTGCACAATGGGACAATAAGCAGGGATGCTGGCAGAGACAAAATCATCTGCACATAGTTGGTATTCAGCAGAAGGGTAGCGTAGTGCAACCATTGTGTGTGTAAATTTACACAGTGTAGGATCTCAGCCACCAGCACCAGGAAACTGTAGTGCTGGATCCTATGCACTACTGTCTAGTTAAGATTCAGTTTCCTCTAATTAAGAGAAGTCAAGGACATTCACTTCAGCAATGTCCTCCTTGCTTTCAGCCTGAGTGCCTTCCAGCGTAAGAATGTACGAGGTTTTCATCTTTAATTAGCAGAATAAAAATGCAGCTCTCCCTATTCATACTTTCATCTGGACTATGGTAACCTTTTCCTGCCATCTGTTGCTCATCGGCTCCCTCGCATACCGGTGGTAGAATTTCCACACATCTCACTTTTGTGTCAGATAATGACTTGGGTTAATGACCTTGATTTCTCAGGAGCGAGTTGGGGACTTTTTGCCATCACAGTGGGTAATTAGGAACCTCAGCTGTTCTACGTGGGATGAGCTTCAACTGACAATGAATTGGAGCTGACGAAAAAGTAATTACACTTCAGTGCCTCAAAAGAGCAATCCCGTGAGTTGTAATTATGTTCTGCTCCAAGCGGTGGGTTGTTGGTACTTTCTTTTCTTATTTTTTCCTCTGTTGTTGCTTCTAAGTTCATTATTTTCAGTTGAAGTAGGGAGTCTGTAAGGGGGTGGTGCCAAGAAAAACATAATTATGCAGTATTGGCATTTTCTTGCATGCAAAGAACAATGTTTTAATGCATTCAAAGCTAATAGGATGTTCTAGGACAGATCTGGAATATATCATGAGGAGTGTGAGTGCAACTTGGAAATGTTGCTTTTTTCTACTAGAAGACCCAGAATCCCTCATTTCACAGGATTCTAGGAGTCATAGTCCACAAAAGTAACATTTTCAATCTCTAAGTGACTAGAATAAACTAGCACAGTAAGTGACTGTAAAAACCAGCATATCACCTGGGACACACTCAATCTGATCTGATTTTAGAAGCTAAGCAGGGCTGGGCCTGGCTTGTGCTTGGGTGGAAAACCACCAGCAATGAGCACCTGAACTGATGAGCAGGCACAGAAGTCATAGATTTCTTTTTCCTTTATGGCAAAACCTAGGTACAGGTTGAGTATCTCTTATCTGAAATTCTTGGGGTTAAAAGTGTAACATATTTTGGATTTAAAATACTAACATATACATAATGAGATATCTTGGACATAAGACCCTGGGCTAAACATGAAATTCATGTATGTTTTATATACACCTTATACACTTAGCCTGAATGTAATTTTAAACAGAATATTTTAAAATAATTTTGTGCATGGAAATAAAGTTTTTATACACTGAACCATCAGAAAGCAAAGGTGTCACTATCTCAGCCACCCTTGTGGACAATTTTGGATTTTGAAGTACCGGTATTTCAGATTTCCAAATTCTGGATAAGGGATACTCAACCTGTATATAGGTCAGAATCCAGTGTCAGCTACTTAGCCTCTCCTACCTCTACCCCATCCCCATACCTGATGTAAACATTGTTCAACCATGCTCTGATCTCTGGCAGAATGGATTTCCTCCCCATGTAGCTGATGCTCAGTAAAGTAGGTTGGGGAGGTGTTATGATCATGATAATACAGTCAGTCCTCCATATCCGCAGATTATTCATCCATGGATTCAACCATCCACTGCTTGAAAATATTTTTAAAAAATATTAATTCTGAAAAGGAAACCTTGATTTTTCCCATTTTATATAAGGGACACATTTAAGTATACCATTGTATATAATGGAATTTGAGCCCCCAAGGATTTTGGTATCCATAGAGGGTCCTGGAATCAAACCCCAGAGGATTCTGGGGGCCCACTGTAGTGTCACAATTATGACTACGTAGCAGTTGTGAATACAGAATAGTTACCTAGATTTACTGATCCATAACAGTTTTATATTTTCAATTGTTACTTTGTCACAGTGTTTTCATTGCCACAATTGAAATCCTTGCTCAGCTCTCCTTTACTGAACATCAGCTGCATGGAGAAAAGGAGACCTTGAAGTATACCTAACTAAGGGCTTGTACAGATCGACCAAAAGAGCTGGCCTGGGGGTGGAGTTGGGGCATGGCAACTGCATGCCAGCTGCCCCATCTCTGCCCCAATGCTGCTGTCATGCCATGCACCCCACTGCATGGCTTGTGGTGTCAGGGTGTTCCCTTGGCACAGCGTACAGACACGCTGTGCCAAAGGAGCGCAGAAGAGCCACCACGGTGGCAGTAAGGGCGGCTTTTTGCTGCTCCAAAAAGGAGCAGTATTTGCCAGCTCTTTTTGGAGCTGCAAAGCGCCAGATTGGGGCCGTGGCATGTAGTTGCCCCAATCTGGCACTCCCAGAGGTGGCACGGAGCCGCCCCTTAGGGGGCATGTGTATAGCCTCTAAGTAGCTGATACAGAATCCAGGCTACAGTTCTGTGATTAATTTCTTGATATGTTACCTCTACATATAGAGTATCACAAGCAAATTTTACACAACCCTGCACCCTCTTTTCGCTTGTGATATAGAAAAGAGAAACAGTCTCAGGATGTTGGAAAAAAGTGATGATTTTTATCCTTGAAAATAGCCAGTAGATAATTTGTCAAGGATAAGCTTTGGAAACACCATTTTTTGAATCCCTGAAGGTTGATTTTAAAGTTCTAATCTGTTGAAGGTCATAAAAACATTTCAGGATATCTGATCTCAGAAGCTAAGATGTGTCAGCTCTGGATAGCACTTGGCTGGGAGACTACCAGTGAATGCCAGGTGTTGTAGGCTGTATATCAGAGGAAGGAACTAGCAAAACCATCTCCGCCTTTCCTAAGAAAACTCTATGAAATTCACCTTAAATCAACAGGCAGTTTGAAAGCACATACACAGAAGCACTGTTTTCCAATGTAGGCCCATTTGTTAAGCCTATACAGTACTTTTGTCATGGTTCTGTTGTGTTATAGGTCTGGTGTCACAATGCTACCTCTCTACATTCCTTCTTCATAGATGGAATGCTTGAAAAAGGGGATAATTCACTCAGGATCATATCATAAACCAACTGCTTTCTCCCCTTTTCTACTTGACTTTAAGGGAAAGTTCCTGTTCCTGTCTAGTTTGTTTGTTTTCACACCCATAAACTTTATTAGAATCATAGAATCACATTCCTCCCACTTGATTTATGGGAGAAGATTGTTGGAGTGAAGGAAGGGCATGAGGAGGTGTAATTAACTTTTGTTGTTGCTCATTATGGACAAACCTCAAACCAAGCAGTCTGGAGTGCCAAATGGGGATTGTAAAAGGAAGACAGCATTTCTCTGCATTTCTTTGATGAAGGGGAGCTACTTGTGAAGGCATGATGTATTAAACAGGTTCCAGATTGTAATAACACTAGAGTATGTGCATTAACTATGCACATTAAGTATGTGCATTAAGTGCAAAGAAGTAATGCACATACTGGAGTATGTGCATTAAGTGCAAAGGCAGGCTTAGTGCTCAACATAAAGAAAACAAAAATAATGACCATGGAAGATCTACATAGATACTACCTAGACAATGAGGAAATTGAAATAGTGAAAGAGTTCCCATAGCTTGGTCAAACATTGGTCCATAGCTGAACAAACATTGATCAGAATGGGAACTGCTGTCAAGCAGTAAGAAGATGACTAGGAATGGGGAGGGCAGCTGTGAAAGAATTAGAAAAGATCCTAAAATGTGAAGATAGAACAAAAGCTGAGAACAAAAGCTAGAATTGTACAAACCATTGTTTTGCCTATTACTATGTACAGTTGCAAGAGCTGGACAGTGAGGAAAGCAGATAGGAGGGAAATCAATTCATTACAGATATAGTGCCGGAGAAGAATGCTGAGGATACCATGGACAGCCAAAAATATTTGGTCATGTCATGAGAAGGAATAACTCATTGGAAAAAACAATAATGCTAGGACAGTTGGAGGAATGTAGAAAGAGAGGAAGACTGCATGCAAGATGGATAAACTCTACTAAGGAGTTCATGGGCATGAATTTACAGGACCAGATCAGAGCAGTGGAAGACAGGGAGTCTTAGATGTCTCATCCACAGGGTTGCGACGAGTTGGGATTGACTTGAGGGTGGTTAACAACAACATCAAAATGTGCAGTAAACTTACCAATATCTCAAGCGACTGCTATACTCATGCCTTTACTAACAAGTTACCATGTTTATTCTCATCAGTGGTAGCTGATGGCTCCCGTGTGAGTGGGTCAGTTGAGTCCACTCTGGCTTTTAATCCTAACATTTAAAGGCACAATCCTGGGAACCCATTTTAGGAATAGGGTTCACCAACAGTCTTTTAAAAACACAGAGCAGATTAATCACCCTGTGACATGAGTGACCAGCTGCTACTGATGTCTAGTATTATTAAAAATTGTCACCTATTCATTTTTGTAGAATCTGGTATTCAAGCCACAAAAGCAGGCTGTGTTGTTTTTGTTCAGTTGGCAACCTTATGGAAGATGGTCTTTGATGTAAAGGGTGGGGTAAAGTATGACAGTCCGTCAAAAATTGGAAGCAATTAACCTGTTAATTGTTAATAAGCTGAACAATCTAATTAAATTGCATGTACTTTGAAAGGGGATATTTTTCACAATCATGTTAATTTAAATGTCATTAAAGATTATTTTAGTTTAAAACATATCAGAATAAAAATGACAAATCCCATTTATTTTGTTATAGGCCCTTTGCGGCATGTTGGAGGCAGGGAAGGGGAGGGGCAGCCACACGCCAGCCGCCCTAACCCCTCCCTGAAGACATCCTGATGCCACGTGCCATTACGCACGATGTGTGGTGTCAGGACGTCCTCCCAGCGCAGCATGGAAGAAGCAGAGAAGAGTTGCACGCCGGTTCTTGGGGCAGCCTTTTGCCGCCTCTAATAGGAGCAGCATTTTGCCGCTCTTTTAGAGGTGGCAAATGGGAGAATCGGAGTGTGTGGTAGCAGTGGCCCCAATCCTTTGTTTCCCGGGGCGGCCCAGGGCGGCCCGTCTGCATCCCCCCTAAGAGAGAAGGAAACAGCTGCATTCATTTTTGAAAACCCCATTTCTCATCAATCCCACCTAAAAACCCTTGTCTTACTCTCAATCTTCATCTCCTTACTCTCCTCCTTTCTTTAGCATACTGAATCCCATACAGATCCTAGTCAAAGTTCTAAGGTGAAGAACTTCAGAATTTAGTGTCCTGTGACAAATGTGGAACCTCTGTGCAGTGCAGAACATAGGAGGAGCACCTGGATGCAAATAATCTAGCTGTTAAGCTTCCTTTATCACTTGTAACCAAAAACTTGCAATACCCCAAACTTTAGGGAATATAAAAAAAACAAGAAGCAGTTTGGGAAAAATCCAAGAGAAGTAGGCTTTGGGTGACAAGTCAACTGGAAATGTATATTTGTTGGGTCAAGCACTTTGGCTCATTTAAGGATAATTAATAAGCTTCATGGAGGAATTAATAAGCTTCATGGAGGAATGTTAATGCAAAGATTCCAACTTTAATATATATATATATATATATATATTATAATATAATTTAAGTTTTCCGTTTTATTGGCAAATGTCTAACTTAATCCATATCTTAAACTGAATTGAATTCATTAATGCTTGTTGCTCCATCACACATTTTTGGACTGCAGCTCCATTTATTCCACACCATTGACTATGCTGGCTGGAACTACTTGGATTTGCAGCCACATAACATTTGGAGGTCCACAGTTTGCCCACCCTTAAATATGAGATATGCTCCATAAATGCAAGCTATTTGAAGGATGTCTAAGCAACAAGAACAGGTAGTCCTATAAGAGTAGTCCCAGAGGCAAGATCAGAAGGCAGTGCAGTGGTCAAAGCTAGTAGACTTCTGCCAAAAAACAAATAAATCATGTGTGCTATTCTAGAGTCAAGAAAGAGTTTAGGGTTCAAATCATCAATCAGGTCTAATGAAAAATCACATTCCAGTTTTAGGTACCAATGAGTGTAATAATAGTCAGTGAGAATCAGATATGGATAATGTTTCCAGCATTCTATACAAAATGGAGAGTTTGTAGCTGAATTTCCTGGGCCTAGGATAGGTGAGACAGCAGAAGGGCAACTTTGGTGATTGGCCCACCTCTTAAGAAAGCTCCTACTCCCAGAGAGACCCTTATTCCAGAAAAGGCCTCTATTGCAGTTGGAAAATTTGCCACATTGCATCTAGCATCCAGCATTGCCACTCTCCCAGTCTGGCAAAGTTTTTTTTTCCTCCTGTAAAATGAAACAAACAAAATTTGCTTAATTTTTCTTAAATGGAAATCCCCCAGACAATTATTTGATTTTTGCTCTGCTGACATTTGAAAAATGTGCAAGTGAAATGCAAAGATGCATTTAACATTCCATTTCATTTGTCCCTTAATTAAACAACATTGGGGGAAGTAGGCTGGGAATGCTATCATTCCATGCTGTTTTCTTGTCAAATGCATCTAAGCCAAGTTAGCAAACTTCATTTTGTACAGGAGGAGGTACCATGCTGCTCAATTAAAGATTCTACCTGAGAGCAAATTCCCAGCATGTCGTCCTCCTTATCTTCCCCACAGCTGTCAGACGTTTGAGTTACAGGTGCCTTTGCACCGATAACAGCCAATTACATGTTATCGGCTCTGTTAAGATATGACAGTTCAACTGAATTACAGCTCTGCAATTGGGAGATGAGTATTCTCATAATGTAAAGCAGATTGGTTTGATGGATCTAGCTGAGGGTGATTAAGCAGCAAGCCTTGACAAGGGGCAGGGCTACAATGAAATAATCAGACTCTGGAGACCTTTGCCTTCCCCATATGAATATTGATAATAGGGAAACATCTCATACAGGAGCAACCACAAACAAGCAGCCAGTGTAGTAGAAGAGCTTTTTAAAAACAGCTGAACCGTGAACCAGGAAGTCCCTGTTTCAAATCTCATCTAAGGACTACTCCAGATTGGATCAAAGTCTTGGGATTTGGCGGGAATTGTAGCTGTAGTTATCAGGTTCTCCCCCTCCCGGATAAGAAAAATACTGCATAAGAAAAATACTGCAACAGAAAGAGCCTCATATGGCTATATGAAGCTCTTTCTGTTGCAGTATTTTTTTTCTTATGCATTTCCATTTCTAGCTGTATTTTTAAAAACTGAATTCAGAATGCTTGGGTTTTCCTTTCCATCCCAGGGCAAATGTCACATATCTGTATTCACTGGCACACTTCCTCTTGGAACAGTGTATTTTTGGGTGATCCCACTGGTAATGATTGGGAGTGTGAGGTTTTTCACTGACCTTCGTTCCCTTGTTATATTTCTGGTTACCAGACTGAATATTTCTTCTTTGAGAGTTATTTTGCCAAAGTGGTACAGCTTTGACATTAAAAAAGAAAATTAAATGTGCCAAATAAGGATTATGGATACTGGGGGAGGATCATGGGCAAAGGCAGGGGTGCACGCAGAGCTTCTGGGGGGGGACTTCTAGCCCCAGACATCCAGCTGGGTTTCCTGGGGGGTGAGATTTCTGGCCCTGAACTTCTAGTAGGGTTTCCAGGGCAGGGGGTGCATGGGAGCACCCCCGTGTGCTGGAGCAGCACCCCTGTGGTCTCAAAGATCACCCAAGCAGGGCCCAGGAGCACTGGCTGTGGCTGGGAAAAGGCCCAGGCAGGACCAAGAAGCACCCGCCACAGTCCCAAAGAGCTCCCACGAGGGCCAAAACAGCACCCTGGGTTACAGGGAGCCGACCTGGTGTCACCCCCCACTTCTGGGGTGTCACCTGGTACGGCCTGCATCCCTCACACCTCCCAGTGATGCTGCTGGGCAGAGGTGTTTTATTTGTCTATCAATCAATCACAGAAACAGAATCAGAAATCCAGAAACTCCCACCAGGCATTGTTCCCCATCAAACCAATGTTCCACATAACCCAGCCCCCACTTTTAAAAAAGCCCCCAAAAGCCATTTTGAGAAACTGGAAGTATCTGAAACATCACTTCTGCTTTGGCAAAAAAAATAAAATAAAAAAAATGATGCAGGGGCCCATGGGATTCAAAGGAAGGAACTGAACTGTTCCTTTGTACCCTATGTCTAACATGATCAAGAAACAGAATCCATTATAGAGAATGGATCAGGTATGATCAGTACAACCCTGCAAAAAGGCACAACTACTTTTTATTTCAGCATCTGACAGATTTTGCAATCCCTTGCTAATAGAAAGATGTTATGTCTTATGAGTAACATCGTCTGAATCTCAGATGCATTAGGCTGCAATGTTATATCTATTTACTTAGGAGCAAGTGCTATCAAATTTGATGGGCCTTGATTTTCAGTGGACCTGTATGGAATTACAGTGTTAAAAACCTCCAAACCAAATATCTGGCTGAAGACCACTTCAGTGTGTTCAGGTCTTCAGTACAGAGCAATAAATCTCATTTGAACCCTACAGCAATGTTGGTATGTGTGTGCACACACTCTTTTTTGTCTCTTTATCCAAACCAATTTGCTCATGTTTTCAACCCAAAGTGAAAAGAGAATAAGCAGCTGAAAGCTAGCGGAGCATAAAATGTACATAGCCTTCAAACTAAATCGCTGCTCAGATCTGAAGTCTGCTTTTTCTAAGTCAGGAGAAAATTGGTTTGCATGCTTTTCTGCTGTTTGGTGCATCTCATCATAGCTCTCCAAGTGTCACTCAAGATGAAAAATGTGTAGATAAATCAAGATCATTACTGTTATTAGTACAATTTTGTTTGCCACCATAACGAGATGGAGGATGGGAGAGAGAGTCACGTGAGATGGCTTCAGAAGGCATGATTGAAGGAAGAAAATTAAAACACATATTTAGCTGTCAATGAGTACTTCAACAAAATATGTGGAAAACGAGATCCAACTACCTCCTCAGTCTTCTGCCTGAATTACAGTGTAAGATATATTGGTCCATCTACTCCTTTTTTCAAAAAGCTCACCACCAGTCTTACAAAAGTAAAGTAAAATACTGTAAAGCAGGGGTAGGCAACCTTTTTGAGCTGGGGACTGGGTTGCTGTCCCTCAGACAGTTGGGGGGGGGGGCGAAGCACCATAAATAAATAAATAAATAAATAAATAAATAAATAAATAAATATAAAAATTAAAAATATAAAAATATAAAAATATAAAAAATATGCATGCACACTCTCCCAGCCCCAGAAAAGCCATGGCAAAATCCCTGTGGAAATTTTGCCAAGAAAACCCCAAGAACAAGTAATAACAACAATAATCAATATCATCATGCTGGGTGGCGGTGGCACAGGTGGTGGGGCGGCGGTGGGGGCAGTGGGAGGACTGGCCTGGGGCCGGTCCAAAAGCCTCGGGGGGCCGCATCCAGGCCTTAGGTTGCCTACCTCTGCTGTAAAGTAAAAGTAAAGTTTCAAGTAAAAGTGATGGCTTGAGCTGGGAGTAACCCTCCAGCCAGCATTTCTTCTGGGAGTTGTAGTCCTGAAAGGTAATTTTTCAGTGCTCTGAAATGAAAAAACAACTTGTCTATACAAGGGCTGGGTGCTAACTAAGCACTTGTTGGGTCCCTCAGCCTGCCTACACCCCTCAGACTCTACCCTCTTATTGGAGATTTTTGAAGGGACAGGCCTTAGGCACGAAGCCTGGCACTCCATAATCTTTCCAGTGCCTCTTGCCAAGAACACTGTTTGCTGGTATGATGAGTCACATCTGTAAATAAGGTACTTACATGCTCCTCCATTCAGCCTGGTAATACAACTTAATTCAGCCTGGTAATACAACTTAATAATAACAATAATAATAATAAATTTTATTTGTAGCCCGCCCCTCTGCAGAGCAAT
>CM034708.1:202851690-202872310 GCA_020142125.1 Phrynosoma platyrhinos
ACCTTGTACTGTGCCCGGAAACTTGGTGATTGTTTTTTGTAAGTAAGTGAAGATTAATAGATTTTCATGGCAAATCATTGAATATAATCCACAACTTAAGTATTGTTCACCTTGGCTCTAATCATACTTTTAGGAAAATACTAATGGATAGAATTAAGACTTTGTAGCACTACTGGTTCTTCTTTTATGTAGAAATAATCTTTGTGCTGTGAAGTCGTAGGCTTTCATGGCCGGCATCCATAGTTTTTTGGTGGGTTTTTTCGGGCTGTGTGGCCATGTTCTGAAGGAGTTTCTTTCTGACGTTTCGCCAGCATCTGTGGCTAGCATCTTCAGAGAAATTTTTTTCTGAAGATGCTAGCCACAGATGCTGGCGAAACGTCAGAAAGAATCTCTTCCAGAACATGGCCACACAGCCCGAAAAAACCCACAAAAAAATCTTTGTGCTCATTCTGTAATAAAGGAAGTGCTGGTGTAGGTTATGTAATCTTTTGCAGATTTCATGTCTAATATTCATGGACATTGATAACTCATCAACCACTGTTCCTGCTTTTCAAAAACTCTGATGCAGCAATCTCACTGTTATCTTTCAACAATGAATGGCATAAATCACATCCAAAGGCACTGATCACTGATGAGCCATTGATTTGGGTATTCAAAAGCAGTGGTATAGCACTGTAACAAGACATGTCATCCTTCAATGGGTATTCATAGCAATTGATCCTGTGGCTTTCACTGGTGGGTCTATTTCATGCCAGGAATGTACAGGCTACATATTATATAATCTTGATGTCTATTAAAAAATCAACAAAATAGATAATTTTCAAAATTTTATTTGACCTTTTTGATGACCTGCATAGTCATTAGCCACAACGGTGCTAGGAAATACAGCCACAAGCTCCACAAACCAGGGCACTAATAGCAGTATGACTTTAACTTCTGCTGCATCTGAGGATTCCTCCATCTCCTCCTATTTAACCCAGGGATGGAAAATATTTGGCTGTTCTGATGTTCTGAGATTGTTTTTCAGAAGCCTTGGCTAGCATGGCCAATGGAGGAGTGGCCGACCAAACATCTGGAAGGTCAGCAGTTCCTTACCTTGGTTTAACCCATGCTGCCACCTTCTGAGCAATGAAATGGCATGGTTTAATACATAAGAGGATTTCTCTGGCTATACAAAAAAGTAGATGCTTCATAAGGCAATACAGGATAATCATAACATGAGCTACTTGGATTGGGGTTTGAAAATCCAAGAAAAAAGTGAGAGTGTATGGAGGGTAAGTAAGCACATTTTGTGAACTTCATTGATTAGAAATGACAGGACATTTTTGTTAAGGCAGAAGAGACAAATACTGAAAAGTGTGCAACAGAACCCACAAGAAAAAATGGGGAGATATATCTCCAAGTTCCCTTAAATGGTCTTTATTTTTTATTTTGACACAATGCATTTTGGAGTATGTAATTTTTAAAAAATATTTTATATATGCATAACTTTTAATAAATAAAACAACATATATGGGAAAATGCAGATACAAACTACAGAACTAACTACACAAACTAATACACTACACAAAATAACAATGTAAGAAAGAAAAAAAGGGAATACATATGACTTCCAACTTACTAGCTGATGGTTATAGTTATCAAATTATTCTACTTCCTATAAATAAGTACATAGAATATGCTTCTACATGTTATTCCATACCATTGTTCTTTGAATCATAACATTGCTGTGTCCTCCCATTGTCTTTTCATACAATCGATTATCAATTCCCATTCTTTTAAAAACTTATTAACAGGTCTCTCACTGATCAAAGTTGTCTGTTTATTCAGCTCAGCAAGGTCATACAATTTTATCATCCTTTCTTCCTGTGAAGGTATATCGACATCCTTCTGCTTCTGTGTGTGGAGTATTCTAGCAGTTATCACTATAAACTGAACAATTCTTCCATTTTTCATCTTCCTCTGTTTATCCATAAACCCCAATAAAAAAAAGTTCTGGCTACAACTGAAATCTAAAGTTCATTTTTTTCCATAATAGAATGTATCTGTGTCTAGTAATTTTTTTACCTTAGCACATGTCCACTAAGATATGATGAAAAGTTCTTTTGTTTTGTTTATAAAATTTCTCCTTATGATCATAACTTAAGGTTAGGGTCTTTGTTCACATTATCTCCAGTTGATCCATCTGTATATTACAGCCTATATTCTGGCATGGCCTATTTCAGTGACGTTTCATAGAATTATAGGATGATAGAGTTGGAAGAGACTTGGAATCAAAGTACCCCAAAGGAGGAGACTCCACCACTCTCTGAGGGAGTGTGTTTCACTGTTTAACAGCTTTGTCAGGAAGGTCTTCCTAATGTTTAGGTGGAATCTCTTTTCCTGTAGTTTAAATCAGGTGCTCTGGGTTCTGTTCTCTGGAGCTGTCCAATACAAACTTGTGTCATCTTCAGTATGACATCCTTTCAAATATTTAAACATGGCTATCATATCACCTCTTAACCTTCTCTTCTCCACACTAAACAAACCCAGCTCCCTAAGTTTCTCCTCATAGGGCATGGTTTTCAGACCTTTCACCATTTTAGTCACCCTCTCCTGGACATGCTCCGGCTTACCAACATCCTTTTTTTAAAAATCAACCAACTTATTAACATCCTTTTATCAACATCATCCAACAATAATTTGTTGATGAACCGCTGCAAACCATTAGTGATATGAATAAAAGTGAGAGTGCAATTGAGATGGTTAGATTGTGACCTATCTTGTTTTTTAGTAGATCAGAATGTGGCTTTTGAACTGCCTTATGTTAACTTTGAATCACTGCATCAGGTAGACATCCTCTGCCAGCTAATTGTTTAGTCAATATATAAGCTTCCTTCCTGAAGTCATTTTCATTAGCATTGGCATTCATTGGCATATTGATGACATTGCACCCCAAAACTGCAGATGACTTCTCTCAGTGGCTTCAATTTTGAGGAACTACCCATAGGGGAGATTGCATAGGAGTGATGTGGAATATCAAATTTTAAATAAGTGTTGCATCTGTAAATTTTCTATACAAGGAAGTTGTGAGGTGATTGTTGTTTTTAAAAAACTTTTAAACCAAAACATTGGATTTCTGCAGTGTTGAATTCTATATCAAATTCCATGTTGGTATTCCTAGAATTTATCCACCTATGGAATTCCATGAGATCCATTTCATTGTCATCCAGTCCATGTAGCAATATGTAGCCTAACCTTGTGAGATCACATTGCATGACTAAAGAATTAGGCATTGAACAAAGAATCCAGTAGATTCTATCTGCAGAAACACTCAATTCATGATGAAATGGAGCATACACAAGATTGTTGATTAATTGTTGACTCAGAATTTCACCAAACCAATGAAGGAGTTTCATCACTGAGTATTCTGAATAAAGTTTTCACTAAGATTTGATAGAAATGTATGATAAGCTCTGCCAGAAATTGGAGCAAAAAACAAATGGCTCAATTTTCAGTTATTTTTCATTTGTTGTACCTGCTGCAATTTTTATCAGCTGATTTTGAAGACTGACATAGGGCCTGTCCATGTGGGCCAAATAAAATGTCTTTGGAGGAGCACCGGCGGCTTTAAAACGCCGCCTGACACCACCTTCCCCGGCTCCACGCGGCGAGTGGCGCGCTCCGGAGGCTGCGGAGGACTGTTCCCTCTCTCGCAGCCAGAAGACCAGCTGAGTGCAGCCAGGAAGACAGCTGAGCGGCCTGCGCTGCCCCGCTCCTCCGCAGCTGTCAGGGACTAACACATTCCCTACCTACTCACCGGTGGCTAGTATGCAGCTGGAGAGTCCGGGAAGAGTTAATACCCTTCCCTAGCAATATTTTTCCCAGCAACTACGCAATTATGTATTTAAAATGTATTATGTATTTAAATTGTATAGCGTGTTTATATTGTATATTTTTAACAATTGTTTTTTAATTTGTTTGATTTGTTTGAGGGATGGGGGTGGGTGGGGGTGGGAAGGAGGGATGGGATTTGATCGATGTTATTTACATGCTTTGATGTTATTTCTTTTGTTGTTGTGATTATTGTACGCCGTCCCGATTGCTTGGCAGAGGGGCGGGATATAAATAATAATAATAATAATAATAATTATTATTATTATTATTATTATTATTATTATTATTATTTTCTGTTCCCATAGTCCAGGTGATGCAGGGCCCAATCCTTGGTTCTGGTGCAGTGTCTGACTGGATGTCTGGCCACTTCAGCACTGAACCTGCTCTGCACCACCCTTTCTTTGCCTTTATAATCTTGCTTTTATGCTTATAGGCATATTTAATTAATATATTGATTATTTTACTATGCCTCATTCAATTAATTTCTTTAGATTTTTTTGACTGAACAGCAATCTTAATTGTTTATATGAGTTGCAGAACTCTGTTTTATCGACTAGAGAAATTTTGTTCTTTGTCATATGTTTTAAAGAACATAGTAGTATAAATAGTCTTAAGCAACATTGATGGATTGATTCTGTTGAAATACCTGAGGAAAAAAGTATTTGAGGGAAATGCTGTCTGTTAGAGTGCTGCTAACCAGGGATTATTACTACGGATAGGTGAATCTATCTTCTTTTTTTAAAAAACTCCCCGTAATGTTTTTTCCCCCCAGTCACAAATTCATTCCATCCTGTATCTGCATCAGTTTATAAGATTTTTTAAAAAATCAGCACTGACATTTGTATTTATTATTGTACATTTTGTTGTTGCTGTTGTGTGTTTTCAAGTCATTTTCAAATTATGGCGACCCTAAGGTGAACCTATGGCAGGATTTTCTTGGCACAATTTGTTCAGAGTAACTTGTCCAAGATCACCCAGTGGGTTTCCATGGTAGTCCAACACCCATACTGCTATACCATGCTGGTTAAAAGCACTTGGCAAGCAATTCTCTCTACTGCATGTGTGTGTTTTCAGTTTTCCCTAATATACATTTTAATGCATTTAAAAAAATGGAGAAGAGCACTGCAACATTTGAAGGAGTACAAAACCCCAAAGATAGCAGCCTTCCACTATGCATATTACTTTGGCAACTGCAACTTAGATCCATTTATATTACAATGCAAATATAACTAATAACCCCATCCCTAGATGGTATGATGTAGGGGTGTTAAGTTGTTCAAGGCCTTTGACTGAAAGACAGTGCTGAAGTGCATTATTATTGATTAAGCTCTTTCAGGGTTTAGCCAGCAACATGAATTGTTGACATTTAATTACTGAAACAGCATGCCTATCAGACTTCTTATGGTAAGTAGAAATAAATAATGCAGAAGACTTCAAAGAACTTGGCCAACATCCTCTTGAGGCTTAAAGCAATCACACCAGAGATGATGCACACTTTAAAAAACCTTTCTAGGGAAGGACAGCTTAAATAATTAAACCATTGCATGAAGGGGGGAGGTGTTACCGTATGTTTTTGCACTATTTTTATTGGTTTTTTTGCTCACACTCAATAAGCATACTTGCTGAAAAGTAATCATTGAATCACTGGGATCTATGTATCTGACTAGGGGTAGATCCAGGGGTAAGCTCCTTTGGTTTCTCATTTTGAAGAAATGCACCATTCTCTATCAGCTTTTTATTTCTGGGTTGTATATACATATATGGAATGGATTCTGATATTGAAATCTCTGGTTCCATTAGGTCTTAATGAGGATCTGGATCTGGATCTACAGTCTTTAGCATTAAAATATTATAGAATAATTGTAATATAATATCATAATTACCGTAGTTGAGTCATTACTCATGAGTCCTTGTAACTGATTTCAGCACATATTGGTCCAAAACACACTGCAGAAATAATCTAGTTTGAGGCTGCTTTAACTGCCAAGACTCAGTGCTAAGGAATCCTGGGAACGGCACCAGAGCTTTCTGCCAGAGAATGCTAAAAGTCTCACAAAACTACAGTCCCCAAAATGTCCTAGCATTGGGCCAGGGCAGTTAAAACAGTCTCAAACTGGATTATTTCTGCAGTGTGTTTTGGACCATTGTTTTTTCTACCTTGTAATGACTATCTGGAATATGTATAAATAAGAAACCAGCCATACATAGAAAATGGAAATGCTATGGCATAAATGAATATGGAGACCCTAATCTTTGGTATTTATTGATATATCCCAGTTGTCAATAAGGAAATTTTAGATTCTGGTCTTAACAATACCATCCTCTCTTTGGTTGTGATGGTTTCTGGCTGACCCTTTAAATGATAATGTTTCTTTCATCACTTACTTCAAATGACCTTATATCCTCTCCAATATGATAATGTCTATTGATTTTCTTACTTCAATATAGTTGAGCAAATTGTCTCCAACATTTATTTTTTTGGGGGGGATTATTATTTTTTTGGTATGTTCTCATTTATATTTAGGAATGATGACGTGGAAATAATCATTATAATTTCAATAAGAATAACATGCATTTTTCCATTATGGGTAAAACTTGGACAGATGACCTGAAAAAGTGACTCAAAAACATGTAGAGCAAGAACATGAATGGAATCAAAAATTCCCTACTGAACCATTGAAAGCTGTACTAAGGCACCAGACTGTCTAGATTTGAAATAAATAGTAGTTTTTTGCAAGAGCAATAAAACAGGAATCTTTGTTTATTGCATTTGATAAACCCCCCGTTTAAGTTGCTGTCTGCAGAGAAATCATCCAGGTCTTGATTTGGATATGGATGACCTCACAGATATTAGAAAGCAAAGATTGGCTAGCACTCAATAATAAAGAATAAGGTTTGCATGGACAGCTCCCTGCCTTTGTTTTTGACATTCATATTTTCAGTAGGGGGCAAGTTTTATGTTTCAAAGATTATTGCATGCTCTGAAATACAGATGCATGTCAGCCCACATTAAACTGTAGCTGGATCCTTTTCTTTTCATGCCACTCTTCACTTGTGCCTGTAATGCTGTAAGTAGGTCACCAAGGATCTAAACATTGTATTTCCATTTCTTGCTAACTTATCTCCTGCTCTTGGAATCTGTGTATCCACAAAGCAAAATCTAAGAACCTGGCTTGTGGCGTGATTTTCTGGCTATTTTCATTGTTAGTTTTTTCAATGAGTTCATCTAATTTCATTGAGCTAACTAGACAATTGCATCTGAGGAGAATAATTGAATAAACAACATTATTTCTTGGTGATGCTGTTGTCACTGTTATTAGTAAAAGAAACAATGGATAAAGTGCTTTTGGGGCACTATGTGAGAGTAAAGACTCAGGCCTGCATCCTTCCGAGGTCGCTAAAATGAGTACCTAACTGTTGGGGGGCAATGAACTTACAGTTGTAAACCGCTTAGACATCCCATAGCGTGATATAAGCGGTATATAAATGAAGCTGCTTTGCTTTGCTAAAGATAGTTACGTATGCACTTGTACATTTTCAGAGGTTGAGTAAGTGTGATCCCTGGTGCAGCCAATAGTTAGGCAATAATGCATACATAGTTTTCTTAGGTTGCATCTGCACTTCAGGAACAATCCTAGTTTAAAAAAACCCGATACCCTTTTGTTCCTATAATCCTTGGTTCCACTATAATACTGGGTCTGTTACTGAAAATACATCCAGTTCTATCATTCTTAGGCCTAAACTTATTGCTAATCCCAAATAATAAATTAATAATCAATGGTAAATTAATAACACATATGCAAATCCAATTGATTCAGTGGGTCTATTATTATATTTATTATTATATTTATTTATATCCTGCCCTTCTCCCAGGACTGGGGCTTAGGATGGCCTACAACATTTTAAAAAACAAAAACAAAAAATAATACAATTAAAAACATACAAAAATACATAAAAACATAATTAAACTATTACAATAAAATTAAAAAGATAATCATGTTTAAAATTTATTTAAAATAATATAGTATCCCAGGCCATTCATTAAAAAAAAATCTGTTTTGAATGCCTGTCGGTGGAAGGCCATCAAGGAAGGGGTTATTCTGGTCTCCCTGGGCAAGGAGTTCCAGAGTCTGGGGCAGACATGGAAAAGGCCCTCTCTTGTGTCCTCACCAACCGTGCTTGTAATGCTGGTGGGATGGAAAGAAGGGTCTCCCCTCTCAGAGCCTTGGCTGGCTCATAGAGAGAGATAAAGTCTGTCAAATAGCCTGGACCTGAGCCATATAGGACTTTATATCACTAGCACTTTGAATTGTGCCCTGAAACAAACTGGCATCCAGTGGAGCTGTTTCAACAGGGGTATTGTATGATCATTGTAACCTGCCCCTGTTAGCAGCCTGGCTGCAGCTCTTTGAACCAGCTGAAGTTTCACTTCAAAGGCAGCCCCAAGGAGAGCACATTACAGTAGTCCAAATGGGATGTAACCAAGGCATGTACAACTGAGGCCACATCTGGCGTCTCATGGAATGGGCACAGCCTGCACACAAGTTTTAAATGTGCAGAAGCACTTCTGGTTACTGCAGAAATCTGGGCCTCCAGGTTCAAAGCTTCAGAGCCCCTAAACTTCGAATGTGCGCCTTCAGGGGGAGTGTGACCCCATCTAACACAGGTTGGATTCCTGTTCCCTGATCTGCCTTCTGACTGACCAGGAGCACCTCTATCTTATCTGGATTAGGTTTCAACCTGTTTGCCCTCATCCTGTCCATTACTGATGACAGGAACTGGTTTAAGGCCAGGACAGCTTCCTTGGATTGGGGTGGAAAGGAGTAGTAGAGTTAGGTGTCACTGGCATATTGATGACACTGCACCCCAAAACTGCAGACAGCATCTCCAGTGACTTCATATATATGTTAAATAGCATAGGGGACAACACAGAACCCTGAGAGACCCCACAGGCCAAGCAGGAGTCCCCCAACACCACCTTCTGGGTTCGCCTCTCCAGGAAGGAACGTAGCCACTGTAAAACAGTACTTCCAAGTCCCATTCCAGAGAGGCAGTCCAGAAGGATACCACGGTCAATGGTATCAAAAGCTGCTGAGAAATCAAGCAGAACCAACAGGGACACACTCCCCCTGTCTAATTCCCTGCGTAAGTCATCTACCAAGGTGACCAAGGCTGTCTCTGTTCCATAGCCAGGCCTGAAACCAGATTGAAATGGATCTAGATAATCTATTTCATTCAGAAACCCATGGAGTTGGGAAATCACCTCACATTCTAAAACCTTGCTCAAGAATGGTAGTTGGATATTGGCCGATAATTGTTCATTATTGTAGGATTTAGGAATGGCTTTTTTAACAAAGGCCTCATAACTGCCTCCTACAAGATGGAATTCTACCTTGTTGTAGCAAGGCACTGACTATCTCCTTTACCCACTCAGCCAGCCCCCCTCTGGCCTGTTTAATCAACCAAAAAGAGCAAGGGCCCAAGACACATATGGTGGCTTTTACCTCTCTAAGAAACCTGTCCACATCATCAGGCTACACATGCTGGAAAATATCCATTAACACTGGACAGACAGATGCCAAGGTTACATTCACTGGCACTGTATCAACTGTAGCATCCAAGTTGGAGCAGATCTGAGTGACTTTATGTGCAAAATGCTGTAGAAATTCTTCACAGTGGGCCTCCGAGCAGTCTGCATGATCTACTTGAGGGTGAGTGTGTAAGAGACCCCTGACCACTCGGAACAGCTTTGCTGGATGGCTCCATGCAGATGCAATGCTGGCAGCAAAAAATAATCTCTTTGCTTCCTGCACTGTCATGGAGTAGGCCTTCAAATAGGCTCTAGCCTGTGTTCAGTCAAATTCACTTTGAGTTTTCTGCCAACATCACTCTAGTCTCACTTGCTTCATCACCATCAGCTCCCTGGAGAACCAGGGGGCTGGTTTGGCTCCACTCCATAAGAGGGATGCTAAGAGCGATCGTGTCCATGGCCCTGGACATTTCCCCATCTAAAAGTTGAGTAAGGCTTCAACAGAATTGCCTGACGCGGTGACAGCAAACTCCCCAAGAACCCTCAGGAATCCATCCGGATCCACCAGCCTCCTGGGGTGGACCATCCTCTGAAAAGTACATCCTTCCCGTTAGGCCAGTAGCTATTAAAAAACAGACCCCTAAACAGACAGGCAGATAATAAGAACAGAGGTAGTCAAAACAGATAATAAACCAGGAAAAAGCCAGGGCTTTGCCCTCTGTACCCTGCACAAATATGTTGAATCAGTCCTAAAGAGAGAGGAATACCACTAAGAAGGCAGAGGTCTAAGCAAGAGTAGCTTCTTCTTTCCCCTGGCCCTCAGATAGTCAATGTGGTCCTCTCTCTCTGATGGGATGTTTTGCAGCAGAGCCCTATCAGGTCCAGGCTTTATAGCCTAAGCTGGCAAAGCAGCTGTGAGTGATGGAAAACACAGTGTCTGCTGAGTCAGGGCCTCAGTCCTGAGGGGCGAGGAAGGCAAAGGTCCCACTTGGAAGGCAAAGGTCCAAGCAGCAGTAGCACCAGCAGCTTCTTCTTTCCCTGCCCCCCCCCATTTCCCCTAGTCTATTTGGCACTAGCAATTGGGATTCGTGATTCAAGTAACACAAAAAGTACATCTTGCAAGCCTAAGGTTTGGCAGTCCTGGTCCACAGTGACTGGCAGTAGTTCTCTGTGATTTTGGACATTGCAATTTGCTCATCCCCTTAAAATACCATAGTACTTCTATGTAAGGGCTGGAGATGGGTGCCGGATCAAGCCCAGTGCCATTCAGCATAACTAAGAAATCGTGGTATAAAAAGCATGCAAAGCTGACAGTCAATTTTCCTAACAAAAAGAGGGCCTGTGTGCAATTAACTTGCTGAAGGAATTACACAGACAATTATCTTATATTTGGAGTAATGAGGAAATACCAGCTCACTAAACTGATGTCTTGGTGAGAGTAAACAGCTACTTTCAGTTTGAACCTCATTTATGTAATGAATTGTATTTGGAAGCATAATACATTTTGAAGGATAATGGATACCCTCTAGGGCACCTTCTAATTTAAAATGTGTCTATAGTTAAAAGCCTCCTTTTTAAAGGGCAGTGTTGACACAATTCTCTTGGGCATCAGATGAATATTAATTGCTGTAAGTTCACAACAAGGGGCTTGGGTGTTAGCACTGTCTATGCTAACACCAACCCTAATAATTTGAGCAAGAAGAGCCATGTCTTTCCATCTAGAATCTGGAATCAAACAGTTACTTATAATTCATTCCTTTTGCCAACAGCAGAGGCACAACACTGTTAGATTGCAATTATAAACAGATGATGGATAATGCCACTCCTTCTGTTACGTAACTGTAATTGTTAATTACTTTTATTGGAATTTTATATTGTTTTATCTGTTTACTGCCATGTGACCTCATGATACAAGGATGGTCACAAATACTAAATATGTTAATAAATAGCAATAAAATAAAAATTTGGATTATAGCTACAGGGACAGTAGCAGGAACTATAAATATAATTATCACTTTTGCAAGTAACTTTCCAAGCTCTGTTCCAGCCACAAATATATCTGTCATCCTATAAAGTAGATAAATTGGTTTCCAATTATTCTCTTCTACAAATTGCAGTAACAATTATTCTTCTGAAGTTCTCTGTCCAACATTTTGTACAACATTAGTCCTATTCAGTCATTCAGAAAATTGCAATTAAATATCAGATATTGAAATCAATCCTCATTGGATATCAAACACAATTTTTGAATAGTTAGAATATAGCTATAGTCAGCCGCCTTGAGCCCCTGTACTGGGAGGAAGGTGGGATAATAATAATAATACTCCAAAAATGCAGAAGGGCATGAACTCTGTTGGAGGGATTGAGCGTGAAAGCCTGAAAACTGTTTCTTATTGTTTCTCTTAAATGCTCGATTGCCACTTGCAGATAGAGTGTCCCTCTAAATGTGCTCAGAATCCTTGTTCAAATCTTTGCAATTTGTGGTACCAAGATACCACAGACATATTTATCTGTGTCATCTATCCTGTGGTATCCAACTTCTATATCACCTTGTGAATACCCAACCTCTCATGATTTTGGAAGCAAAGCTGATCTGGCTTGACTTGGATGGAAACCACTGGGCTTTTCAGGTATGGCTTTGAAAAGAATCTAGAGAGCTCCTGCCAGTCAAAAATGGCAATA
The DNA here is from genome assembly GCA_020142125.1 of Phrynosoma platyrhinos. Taxonomy (NCBI): domain Eukaryota; kingdom Metazoa; phylum Chordata; class Lepidosauria; order Squamata; family Phrynosomatidae; genus Phrynosoma; species Phrynosoma platyrhinos. Next base: position 202,863,779 of record CM034708.1, read on the forward strand.
ATATAGTAGCAGAACCAGTGGTCTGACTCTTTATAAAGTGATGTGTCCTGTGTTCTTGTGATGGATTTCAGGATTTGACATTTGTTGTCACATTTTTGAAAGTTGGCATATAATAGCATTTACTACTGAACTATATTTGGTAAATATTAGGTTATGGAATATGTCATAGATCATTGATCAGAGATACAGCAGGAATCCTTCTTTCTTCATCAGAGCCTATGGGGGAAAGCTTTATTAGTCCCACAATTTAAAAGTCCCCTCCCACCCTAGTGGCTTCTCCTTCAAACAGTAAAACATCTTGGGGTGGTAATGACCATTGTGTCCTGGAAAGCTGCCAGAACACACACACAAAATGGCTGATAACAGAGGCAAGCTCAAGCTGAGCAGACAGGCAGCAAACTGAAGTTACAGACCTCTGCTTTGTCCAAAGAGAACAGTGAGTAGCCAGTCCGAGTTCAGGGATTCCAGGAATGTACAAATATCAGTTTGGTCCAAAGTCAAAAGTGTCACAGGGTAAGTCAAGAGTCCGGTCCAGAGTTGGTGTCCAAAATAGTCTAAGCACGAGGAAGTCAGAGCCAGCAGCGTTTGCTCAAAGGAAACTCAGTAGCTTCTGACAAAAGAGTCAGTGTTCCTCAGGTGCCTTATATCATAGCACCACAGCTTGCAGCTGTTAAGTGTTAGCTGAGCATTTTTCAGCAAGCCTCTTCGAACGTTGCAGACACTCTCTTTCAGCTCTCCTCTGGCTGAAGGTAGGGATGGCCTGCTGATCTATAAAGTCTCCCAGTGCAGAGTCCTCTGCTGACACAAGGCTAGGCTGCTGGGCTTTAGAATCCCCTAGAGAAGCCTCCTCATTGCTGGTAACAGGCTGAGCCATCTCTGCAGGGGCTGGGGGGGAAGAGCTGGGACCTGAGAGGGCAGAATGAGGCTCTGTCACAGCCTCAAGATCTCCCTGCACCTGAGGAGCCAAGGCCTCCTCCGAGTCCTCCTCAGGGCTGACCATGACACATTAAGTCCAAGGTGGCCTCTACCTTTTAGGCTTGCATTGCACATTGATTTCAAACACAGTCCTGCTTCTTCTTGCCATTCTCTCAGTGCAAGATTTATCTAGTGCCAAAAGACAGCCACTAATACTTTAAAATCAAACCCATTGTCCTTGATCTGAGTAGATTTTGACAAATGTAATAGATGGTAATACTTTTCCCAAAAATAGTAACTGGATTAAGAGATTGATTTTTTTTTTACCCCCGTCTGACTTCTCCAAAACAAAACAAAACAAAACGGCAGGGGGATGTTTTTTCTGGAAGAGAAAATCATTTCTTGCATCTGTCATGAGTGAAAATGAAGTCACAATGTACACTGGACAAAGCAGTAGCGGGTAGCTCCCATGCCAGTGGGGCGGTGAATCCATTCCATCCAAGGAGATGAACTTAATCTCAAAAACAGGTTCAGTATATTGGAAAGCTTCTTTGATATTATGCAAAACCCAGAGTGATTAATTGAAACACCGATATGGGAGCCACCAGTTGTCAGCTTGGCCATTAGCAAACCAACAGTACTTTGTACAGGATTGGATCCTTTTGGGTTCCTGGCATGCAAAGGCCAAATGCAGAAGAGATTCTTAGGTGGCTGATGGTGCTTGTTAGTAGCAGATGAAAACACTGTGAGATGAGCCACCACTAAGTAATTTGGATGGTGCCCTTCAGCTTTGAATTGTGCTTTTGTGTAGTTTCTTGGAGCAAACTAATCAGAAGCAACATGTTGCATGTAATATAATTATTTCTAAAAGCCTACTTCAGAAGACAGGGTAATGGTAGCACATTTCAAAGTAAGTGGAAACCATCTCATAATAGTTTTTGAAGTGGGGAGATGTTATGAGTAATATTTTCCAGTTCCTCGAAGACATTGTTATAGCCATTCTGTGTAGAATTTTTCAGGTTTTATGCAATTCTATTCACATACAAAGGGCTTCTTTTTAAAGGGACAAAAATACACAATGAGCAATGTAACAAGCAATATAACATGTTACCATTTTATTTGTTTTTGTAGTGTTAATTGTAGCAAACCCTTCTGGCACTTTGTAATGAAGAACCTGATGAACTATTTTCAAAAATGTTACAAACGATGTATTCTGTTGAATGTATATTTTGGCCTCCAGTGATTAACAATTCTACTTCAGATAGCAAGAGTGTGCATGCATGCATATGTGTGTGAATGTATGGCAAGCTTTAACACTTTACACATCCAATGTGAGTCTAAGGAAAATCCTGCACACCTAAGCTATTGTTAACCCTCACACTCATTTACATTTACATTTACAGGAAGCATACATGGCTTTCTTCCTTTGTTATCATAACAACCCTGTGATGTAGCTATACAATATACTGCTGGGTATATTGTAAAGTGTACAATATACAATTAGGCACATGAGAAAACTGAAGTCTTGAAAGATGTTTAAACAGATTAAATGAACAGTCACAACTCACACTTATGCCTGTTTTGCAGTTTACTCAGAAGCAAATACAAATGTGCCATAGAATATCTCTTCTACAGAGGCCCGCCTTCTTATCTCATTCCTTAATCAAGGGATTAAACATTGTATCAGACTTGTATCAGTCATGCTGCACACCTTATGTTTTAAATGTACTTATAGAAAAACCATAGGCCAGTCCCAACCAGAATAAACCCATTGCTGAATGGTGAGTCAACATTTGGATTTAATGGGTCTACTCTTGTTGGGAGTAACAACATCATTCAGACCATAATGTAGCAAGTGCCCCTTACCTCTACACCAGTTGTCATTGAGGATCAGCTTGAGTTTGACTCTGTCATTGATTAGTACTGGAGAAACACATTGGTACTGCTGCACTGTACTAAATTTCTCGTTCAAGTTAGAGTGGCCTCATAAAACTGGGGTAGGCATGCTTCAAGGGTCAGATAGCCAGTTTTGCTTCCTTTACTCTCATGTTGGGCCACAGCATCATCCCCAGTTAGTGTTGCCAGAAGTAAAAGCACAATAGGCCACAATGCTTGTGGCCCACCCCTGCAAGAAAGTGTACATATTAGCCATTTTTTCCTATGTAATAATGATGACTGGAATATCAGCAAGTGCTTTGTCATCCATTCTTATAAGTTCTGAGACATTTCTTAATTACCCATGCTCAGCAAGGGAGCAATTCTGGCTTGTTATGCTTCTTGTAAGGTTTTAAGAAAAGCACTTAGATCACCAGAAATTTTCCTTAGAAATCTTCTGCCAAACAACACTTTTTTTGAAAAATGGAATGGAAGAAAATCACAAAATGCACTGGCCCAAGGCATTGTAGAAAAACACCTCCAGGAAAGACAATTGTATTTGTAATTGAATCAAGCCAAGAGATCTGCCTGTTTTGCTTCCCTGTTTATGTGGTTTTTTAAAACAAACAAACAAACAAACAAACAAACAAACAAACAATAATTTACCAAAATTAAGATATTTTTCTAGATGTCGGATGGAGATTTAAAATGAAATGGGATTGTCTCCATGCTGGAGATGAGTTTCACAAGTGTAGATGATGGAGAATTTTTCTCCAGCTCAATTTTCAAAAAATTGTCCCATATTTGTAGATTTCATCATATTCAGGAAGAAAAGAACTTCAGCTTTAAGCAAATCAAATGTGGAAGAAAGAAGGTGCTGACAGATTCCCCCCCCCCATCCCTATATAAGGTGCTGAAGCAGTGGGCATTTCAGCATGTTTTTTGTATTTGTATATGTATTTTGCTTAGCAGTGGCAAACATGAAACCCCATTTTTTCCAGGAGCAATGGAAGCTTGAGGTTTCGGTATCAGTAGAGTTGCCAGACTGAAAACTGGAAAGAGTGCCAATACTATTAATGGTTGTGTACAAGAGGGAATTTCAGATGTTGCTTGTTATCTGGTTGTGTGACAAGCAACACCTACTTCATGAAACTTCCTCTTCTCTCTGTATATATATGACTTCAAGTCACCTGCTGACTTATGGTGACCCCATGAATTCTATAGGGTTTTTCTTAGGCAATGAATACTCAGAGGTGTTTCTGACAATTCCTTTCTCTGAAATATATCCTACACCACCTAGTATTCATTGACAGAGTGGTTCTGGTATTAAAGGTATAGAAGCCATTTCCAGTTTTCTGTCTGGCAACCCTAAGTGTCAGTGGAGTGGGAAATCCACTACAGATTCACTGTAGCTTGCTTAAGGTACTGAATCTATTTTGAGGATAGGATTTAACATCTTGTTATATTTTGAGGATAGTATCTAGCATCTTAGCTCCTTTGAAGTGTAGATTATAATTCAGAGATGCACTGCCCCATCTACATTGAATTATCTAGCCACCAAGGCCCAGAAATCCCCTGGGGAGAAAACCTCATTTCCACATGTCTTCGGAAGGGGAAAACCCTCAGATTGTGACAGCTGGGAAGAGCTCTCTTTAATTTTTTTGAGATGAAAGGGACAGAGAAGAGGCCAAGATCAAGCCATGCATGGACAGTCTCACAAAGAACAAGCTTCTCTCTGCAATAAGCCAGGTTGGCATCCTTTGCCACAATGGGCTTATTGTCAGCACAGTCCCCATGATACCTGGAACATGTGGTTGATCCTCAAAGAACATCACCTTCATGTTGGTACTCCCACCTTGCTCACAACTGACAGCTCTGAAGCAGAGGATGACCTACTTTGGCAAGAAATGCAGGCCAATTAATATTTGGAAATACAGAGTGCCTGACAAGAGGGGAATTGTGATCTGTGCTCTCCCCTCGCCACTTGCCTTTGGATTCAGAGTAGAATACAGGGTGAGGACTTTTAATTGAAATCTAACCAGAATTACTCAGGTAAAAGGTCCACTTTGATCCCTGCCAATTAGCTCCTGTGTGCGCAACAAATCTTTCCTGGAGAGCAAAATCAGAGCTTGAAACACAGTGGAATTTAACATGACATACTGATTCAAAGAATGCCCAGTTAGCATAACAAGCTTACAGCATGTGTTCATTCAGCTAAGAACCACTAGTTTCACTCATTTTCAGAAACTTATTGGAATGTATTGTTTACATTCCTAGTTGCCACATTTCAGTCCTGTAATGGCCCAGCTTCTGATGAAACAAGAAGAAATAGCAAATGATTTACTGTCATTGTGGGAGAATCACTCGAATCATGTTGTTTTAATTATATTAGATTGCAGTCCTGTGGCCTTAGACCCATAACAAGTGATAAGAAATTCCTCTCTGAGGTCTTACACTGGGGTGGGCAGCTTGGAAGAATTGGGAGGGGAGGCAGTACATGTTGCAAAAATAATCCAGCTTGAGGTGGCTTTAACTGCCCTGGCTCAGTGCTAGGGACTCCTGGGGATTATAGTTTATTGTGGCACCAGAGCTCTCTGACAGAGAAGGGTAAATGTCTCACAAAACTACAGTTGTCAGAATTCACTAGCATTAAGCCAGAGCAGTTAAAGTGGTCTCAAACTAGATTATTTCTGCAGTGTGCTTTGGACTGGGAACATTTTGCCTTGTCCTGGGAAGCTCCCATTCTGATGTATTCTGAATTCTCCAGGTGGGGGCATTCCCAGTTTCTACAAAAGGCCTATTAAGACTTCTAGTGGGTTCATTTTCCCATTTGAAAGGCAAGGTTTTTTGTGTGGTGGAGATGAGAAGCATTTTGAGATGGTCAGAGGAGGTTGGTGGGAGAGCTGGAAGCCATAGCTGGGCCATTGGAGGCTACATGTAGCCCATGGGTAGTACTCCTTAGATGACTCATTGACATTGGAGGGGGAAGGTCTTCCCTGGGGTCCCTTCTTGTCTACTGTGCTCCAACCTTGTGGAAGGAGTGGCGCACTACAGTGGCACCAGATCCATTCTGATCTTGAAAGCTAAGCAGGGTCAGTCTTGGTTGGTTCTTGGGTGGAAGGTGACAAATAAATACCAGGTGCTGTAGGCTATATTTCAGAGGAAGGAACTGGCAAAACCACCTCTGAGTATTCCTTGCCTAAAAAGCCCCTATGAAATGCATGGTGTCTACAAATGATTTGGAGGTTTGCGTGCACATCACACATGCACACACATGTGCACTCTCACACATACAATAGGCAGGGAAGGCAGAGGATATGGGCCCTCCTGTAATATGAAGAAAACATTTAAATTTGTGCCAAGTCTAATATAAATGAGTTCCTTCTTTTTGCTTGCAATATTCCATGAATCACTTGAGTACTTTGTCTGCGAATGGCAAATTTGCAAATAGCTGGATATTAAATCTGTGTTAAGCCCCATCACTGGATGCTTTTAGCTATACTTTGAAAACATTTTTATACTGAAAGGCTTTTTTCATGATTAATTACAGTGTATGCTGACTTGATCAGTCTGTTTTAATCTGTACCCATTTCAATGCTTTTTACTGCTTAGACTTTATTGTTTTTATAGCAGTGATCTCTAGACTGCCTTGTGAGAGTTATTTTTTCTAAAAGGCAGGATATATACATCTACATACACAAGAAAGGGATTGGGGTTAGCAGTTCAAGACTGAAAAGCCTTCTCTCTCTCTCTCCCTGCTCTGGCTGCATCAACACTGAAGAATTGATGCAGTTTGACACCCTTGAACTGCCATGACTCAATGCTCTGGAATTCTGAGATATGTAGCTTTGTGAAATATTTAGCTTTCTCTGTCAGAGAGCTCTAGTGCCACAACAAACTGCAAATCTCAGGATTCCATAGGATGGAGCCATGAGTGTTAAAGCAGTGTCAGACTGCATTAATTCTGCAGTGCGGAAGCAGCCCCTCTCTGAGTCTGGAAAAAGTATTTTTGTATTTACAAAACTGATCCAATGGATACTTCCTGTTGGGGCAGTGATGGTGGAAGCAGTAGCATGTGAATGAGGGTAAAATGTCTGTGGAGACCAACAGCAAACACCATTCCTTGAGGGAGAAATGCTGTCCTTTTGGCTCTTAAGCAGTGAATGGCTTGCTTCTACCTCCACCACATAGAAGCTATGGAAATGGGAACCAATTCTGTTCAGTACACATTTCACAAGAACAAACTGAATCTGCATTTTCTGAGTCAAGATGCTAATCAGAACACAGTGATTTGCATTTTTCAGCATTCCACAAGGCAGTTCTTTCCCCCATTCACATGCATACAAAACTGCAAATCTGTGGGGAAGGAGGGAGTAAAAAATGTATTGCAGAAGGATGTCTGTTCGAAAAAACAAAAGTATATATTGGGCAAAACTGCACAGAAAAGTGAATAATTAAGAGAAATGCCTACAGAAGACAGGCAGGTTTTTTTGTGTTTGTTTGTTTTTCAGTTACAAACTGATGGTAAAATGGGACGGAACAAATTGAAGAGTGGAAAAATGAGAGAAGGGGAGAAATTGAAACTGACAGATTTCATCTCTCCCTACCAGGAGCATGTGCCAACACAGGTATTTTCATCATGGCATTGACTGTAGTTCTCAGTGACATCCTGTTTACCCTCTTCATGTCCCATTTTGTCATTGATTCTTTGCAAAAGACATGCAGTATTTTCTCATTTGCAAAGCAAAGAGAGGAGGATCTCCCTGGTAGAGTTGGGGATGATTTAAAGAGATGAGCCCTATTTTGTTGGGAGAAGGATGGATCCCAGAAATTTCTTTTCTTTGGTTTTATCTTTTGTATGTGTGTTTGTGTGTGTTTTTCTTTTTTTATCTAACAGGGTATGCATAAAGGACAAAACCTGATCCACCAAGTATACAATTCAACCACAAGGATGCAGGAATTAACAGATGAGTGAGAATCACAAGAGTTAAAAAAAATTAAAATTGCATAAGGGATAGGCTTAAATCTATTTAGCAATAAAACAATACTGATTTAACAGCACAGTAGAATATTTTTAAGCTGTTAAAGCTTGTCTCATAATTCCTGTGTCCTCATTTTTTAAATTTGAATCTAACTGAACATCCTTCTAGTTCACAGAATGTAGGGCAACCTTATATCTGAAATTATTTTCCTGCATGACCTGGTCAAACAAGTGTAGGTGTGTGTGTGTGCGTGTCTGCATCTGTGTGTGCTTGTCTTTTTCTCTGTCTGTCTAATGCTGAAGCATTTTAATAGCAACTAACACAAGGAAATCTTTTACAATAGATTAAATGCATTAGTGTAGCATTTGCAATAAAAGCCTGACAGTTTGAATATTGGGGCCATTTAACCTCTTCTGTCTTCTTCTTTGTGGCCTTGGTTTGTGTACTTCCTACAAGGTTATTTTAGTGGCTTTTAGCATTGTTTTTTCTTCAAAGCTGGATATAGAAAATGTTAGCTTTTCATTCCTCTTCTCAGTCACTGTGCCTTCAGGGTTATACAGGAAACCTACATGCAGATTTAACATGTGTTTTTACAAGAATGTATGAACATTCAGATTTAAAAAAATATTTGGTATAGAAAGAAACTCAGACTGAAACTGAAACCTTGGATTCTACTATACTGAATACCTATAGGCCAGTGTACATCTTCCTCTTTTGGGGCAAAGTACTGGAGGGTATAGTAACTTCATCCAGAGGTTCC
>CM034708.1:202875034-202887185 GCA_020142125.1 Phrynosoma platyrhinos
GAGAAAGATATATGGATGGAGAAAAAGGAATTGGATTGCAAAATGTCCCTAAAAGATTATACGTTCAGTACCTGAGAGGTATTAATCTTGGAAGAATGTGTGCTGTGTGGTTAAAAATTCCCCTGGCACTACATGGGTATTAAATACACACATATGTGTCTCTATATCTCTGTCTATATCTCCTGGCATGTAGATGGATTGGTTTGAGGGGGGCTAGGCTGCTGAGCTGCAAGTCAGTCAGGGGCTTCCTGGCTTGCTAGTTCCTGCTATGGAAGGAGGATGCCAGGAGGATGGGGAATACAGTAGCAATGGCTCTTTGCATGCTAAGAAAGTACTCCACCATCTTCTACCCCATTCTGCTTCTCTGGCAGGGAGGTTACAGTGTGTGGGTGTATGCATTCACAAACCATTCATGATTTCATAGATGAAAGCCAGGACATATCTGGCAAACCAACATCACAGAGTGTGCTCAAGATGGCAAAAGTTATTTATGAGGAAGAACACACAAGCTAGGAGAAAATGCAGCAGTTTGCTTTTGCCTGAGTCTACAGGGAGGGGCAAGATTCTGCCTACTCCTCTCCTTTTCACTTGCCCTGCTCAGTGTTTTTGTACTGAGTTACTACTTTTGTACTCAGAATTTGGTTTGTAGCAACTGAATTAAGCTAAGGACAAAAGAGGATAGTGAGGAAAGAAAGAGAACTGGGACATTTTTAAAGCTGCTGAAAAGACAGCAGACTATTAATTGGGACTGTGCATGCAAAATCGGGACAGTTGGGAGGTATGCTTTATGATCATTTTGGGAGCATGCAGCAATTCATGAAGTTGCAGTCAGCAGGTCTTGCCCATTCCCTGCACTCCTGCTCTGATTGGGGTGTCCAGTTTCCCTGGAGTAACATGCTAGTAAATGCTGCACCCAGTTGTGGAAACATGTGCTCAGTACATGTTAGCCCAGGGGTAGGCAACCTTTCCCCTTTAAGGGCCGAGGGACTTCAGCTCCCAGAATCCCAGGAGCTATTGGCCAGCATGGGACTATTGGCCAACGTGGCTGGGGCTTCTGGGAGCTGAAGTCCCTCGGCCTTTAAAGGGGAAAGGTTGCCTACCCCTGGGTTAGCTATTCCATGCAAAAAGGGGAAGGAGAGGGAGTGTAATGGAATATCTTGCCTCTCACAACTTCTGAATGCCATTTTATTTTTTGTCAAAAATTAAGTAGGATCCTCCCTGCATCTTGAATAAGATTTACAAGACCCTCAAGAGCTGGAGAGAATAACTTCAGGGCAAAGCTCAGATCCGGCCCACTGGCCATCAGTTAGTCATCACTAACTAATATAACATTCATAGCAGGGGTAGGCAACCTTTTTGAGCTGGGGGCCGGGTTGCTGTCCCTCAGACAATTGGGGGGCCGAAGCACCAAAAATAAATAAATAAATAAATAAATATTTTTTTTAAAAAAATTAAAAATTAAAAAAAATGCATGCACACTCTTTCAGCCCCAGAAAAGCCATGGCAAAACCCCTGTGGAGATTTTGCCAAGAAAACCCCAAGAAGAAGTAATAACAACAATAATCAATATGATGGCGGGCGGCGGTGGCAGCAGGACCAGCCTGGGGCCGGTCCAAAGGCCTCGGGGGGGGCGCATCCGGCCCCCGGAGGCCTTAGGTTGCCTACCCCTGGTTCATAGTAACAAAATAAAAAGTGTATGTTGGAGAAGCAAATGCAGTCTACTTCACTGGGAATGAGCGCAAACTACGAGTCTTAAAGTTTACATACACTTGGATTAGGAATTATTCTTATTAAGGAGAATATAATGTGCAGTGGGAAAAATTGGAACTGGAGGAAGCTCTTGAGAACCATAGTGTGGGGACCAATTACTGGCAGAGATGATGGAAGAATCACATTCAGTTTCTAAATATAAGCTTTCCCACCTGTATGAAGAATACTTATATTTCCTTGCTCAATCTGCAAAGTATTCTCTTATCACAATAACTTTTTTTCAGCAGAGGAGTTCACATTTTAGACTGAGCTTGCATAGCGTGGTATGAAGCGGTATATAAATGAAGCTGCTTTGCTTTGCTTTGCTTGCATGTATGCTGTATGAACACTCATTTAAATAACTATAAGAATCTATTGACAAGTGGTCACATCTGATTTGTACTGAGATACTAGAAACCTCTTTAGTCTAGGTCCTATTTCATGGGTGTAGCAGTGGCCAGGTTGTATGACTGCTTGTATGACTGTGTGAATTGATAAACCCATGGTCCCTTTATGTAGTGTAAGATTCTTGGATTTTTTTTAATCCCTTAGAAGCTGCCATTGGAGATTCAGGAAGAAACTTTTTCTTGAGGCAGTTATGTGGAGAATGGGCAATCTGAGGGATAAAGGACTGTAGAGACAATGGGAGTGAATTAGAAGTACTAGTTAGACCAAAGAATGGAGGACTGAATGACAGCCAAAGACTGCCACATAGTATTCATCCAGAAATGGCTTTGAGATGTGAGTGTGACATACTGAGGCTTCTAATATAATTTCAACACAGGTCTATGTAGCAGCAAGGAGGCCTAAGATGAGGCCTTAAGTTCATAACTGATTTATTGAAATCCACCCCTTGTTAATTTTGTGACTTAACTTTAATTGATTATTCCTATTGCTTCCTTTCAACACCTTGTTAAATAAATTCTTGTTGGCATATTTTTAGTTTCATTAGCATATTATTCCATTTCTAATTTCATGATGGTGTTTTCAGTGGGTAGGAGAAACAGCAACACAATCTACATGAATGGATTTATAATGATTTAGGCACAACTAGAGCTTTTTCCAGAGATCACAATCCTATTCAAGTCCTACTGAACTCACCCAGACTTACGGTAGGTCTTGGTAGAATAACCACAATAATTTTATGAGTGATTGATATTTTTTTTCTAAACAATTTATGCAAAGGCCCCACATTTCTTATAGTTACTCTTTCTTAACTGAGAAATATAAATATTGCCACAGCAAGATTTCTGACACATGTTTTTCCAGATGTCACATTCAAATGAGTTGATTTTCTTCCTGTGAGCTTTCTTCACTGTCCAGGTTTCACAATCATATATTGAAATTGGAAATATGATGGCATGGACAATCCTAACTTTAGTATTCAGTGAAATATGTGTGATTATGAGACTATATTGTTTGAGTGCTCCAGGAGAAGGAAGATAATGGGCAATACCTACATACACATGAGCCAACAAACAGCTTTAGATTGGAGTTAGCACTTGAGAATTGTACTATGGGGACCAATTTCACATTATTAAGGAGATCTATTAGGTGAGGTAATGTATCTTCCCTGTTTATATCATCCTAGGTTTTAAATAAGGCTTGTGTGGGAGGAAGCATTTTTAATCAAATCAAGCAATTCATCTTGTTCTTATTTGTATATTTATGTATACTTACTCACGAGGGAACATCTCCACTTTAATTGTCAATGTCAGTGTCTCATAAGAAGCTGAGTAGGTGGGCACATATGGTGCTGGTAGCCTGCACATATGGATTAGTCTCATTCTTCTGCTGAATTGGGTTTACAGTTTTATAGATTTTTTTCTTAATTGCCTGAATCAGTGCTTGACATTTGTACAATGCATTTCAAGCATCCAAGGCATTTTTCATGTATTTCTATTACTATGCTTGACAATGGCCTTGGAAAGTAGAACTGCATTAATGTCCCAATAACACATATTTGACGGGAGGAGATCTGAAGCAATGTCAGCCAGAGTCTATTAACTCAGGGTGCCTTCGGAAGAGAAAAAAAAATCTCTTGGAGGTGCTGAGACTTTTCAGTTCATTTTTTTCTAATCATATAATTGATCCTACATATCAATGGATTTAACCATCCACAGCTTGAAAATAGTTAAATATACACTGACCCCTTGGTATCCACAGGGGTTTGGTTTCAGGTCCTGTCCCCCACTCCCCCGTGGATACTAAAATCTGTGGATGCTCAAGTCCTATTAAATACAATGGCATAGTAAAAACTGTGTCCCTTAAATAAAAGGGAAAAATTAAGTTTTCCCTTTGGAATTTTTTTTAATTTTTTTAATTTTTTTAATTTTATTTTTATTTTATTTTATTTTATTTGAATATTTGCAGTCTGCGGATGCTTGAGTCCATGGATAAAGAATCCATGGATATGGAGGGCTGACTGGATATATAAATTCCAAAAAGCAAACCTTGATTTTGCTGTTTTATATAAGGTCTGCTGTTGGTTGCAGAACAGACAGTACAGTATTATATCCAGGGATCATAAGAAGAAATGCCTAACTAATGGACAGATCAATGGAGTTCTGCTAGCACACTGTTTTCCTAAACCAACATTATGCAACTGAAAAGGAATCCAGTATAGGTACAATCACATCAAGACTACTTTGTTTAGAATGTTTTATTCTGCATGAATTGCTAAAACACTGCACAAAAATAAAGCCGAGTGTGAATGGCAACTTGTGCCAAATAAAACTTGTTAATCTTCAAGTTATCATAAGGTGATGTTTTTATTGCAATGGACTAACACATATTTCCCTCCCCCCAAATACTTTAAAGGCTAGGTGCAAAGGAAAGGGAATAGCATTTTTTAATCCCTTACATATTTAGGAAGTTGATGAGCACTTTGTCAGAAGAGATCTGAGCCAGCTATCAGAGATATTCCTTTCCCATCAATGCATCTGCTAAAACAACAAACATCACTGCAATGCTGTTTGTTTGCAGCTTCTTTTGACTTGTTTTATGTTAAAGTCCTAGAGAATTCTACTCCAAAATAAATCCCACTGTGTTCACTAGTACATCTTGCTATGTCTGCGTAGAACTACAGCCTTGAGCTCCAATTCCATCATTTTGTCTGAGACTTGTATATTTGAATCACATTGCCACTGAACTCCTGTGAAGTGGAGAGATTATTAAAAATTCAGAAGAGGTGTTCAGGATGAAGGTATAGAAAAGTCTCACTCTCCTCCCCAGTTATTTTCAGTCTTGGAGCTTAACTGAGAGAAAACATTATTGTAAAGTCTGAGTGAAAGTTTGTTTATTAATAAAGGGATGGATGGATGGATGGATGGGAAAAGAGCTAGGAAACAAGGATGGCTTTACCATTAGGCAAGGTGAGGCACTTGCCTTATGGAGGATTTGGTCTATAGCATCCCAGGATCTTCTCCTGGCTCCCCAATTGTCCCCCAGCCATGGCTTGGGAGGTGTCAGCATGATTTTGGGGAAGATAGCTTTGCACCCTATTATCCTCTGTCTTTAGTCATGATGGAAGAAGCTGGTCCATTGCCAGTGTAGAAAAGGCATTCAGCTGGAAAGCTTGGTTGCCTTTGATACATTCCCTGGAATGAGAAAGGGCAACATCTTGTTCTTTATTATTCTGTGATTCTGTTACACCACCCCTATTGGGAAATTTTCAAAAGGGAAAGATTCACTTCCCTCTTCACTGTGTCTGCTCCCTACTTCCACTGTATACAACTTCAGCAAAGCCTGCATTCTAAACAGACAAATTGTGTGGTCTTAATTTGTAGCAAAAGGCCAAACTAGACAATACTTTCAGCATGTATTTGGCAGAACATGCATTTTGAGTGGCTAAAGACATCTGTTTTATCACTTTTTCTTGCTTAGGTATCTTGCCTTTATTATGCTTTGTTTTGTGCTTGGCTATTGGAAGATAAACAAGGGCTTAATATGCAAGTCTGAAGCATCTATCTCTGAGGGAACCTCACTGTGAGAGGGAAGATGTGTTAATTGCAGGGGCCATACATTTCCCTTAATGTCTAGTTTAACCCAAGAGTCTAGGACAGTGGTGGTGAACCTATGGGACATGTGCCAGAGGGGGCACTCAGAGTGGACTCCACTTTAACTGCCCTGGCTCAGGGCTAGGGAATCATGGGAATTGTATTTTTTTTTCTGAGACATTGAGTCTTCTCTGTCAGAGAGCTCTGGTACCACAATAAACTACAGTTCCCATGATTCCCTAGCACTGAGTCAGGGCAGTTAAAGTGGACTCAATTTGCACTATTTCTGGCAGTCTGCTGTCTCTAAAAGTTTTGCCATTACTCATCTAGGGGGAATTGGGGCAGGGGTGGGAACATTTAGCTCTCTAACAAATTGTAATTCTTATTCTCCCCCACAGACCAGGCTGACTAGGGCTGATGGGAACTGGAGTTCAGTGATATCTGGAAGTTAACAGGTTACCCAGCCCTGAACTCAATGAAAGAGCAGTTTGTGATGTTCCTTTCAGTGTTCTCAGCTTTTTCTAAATACCCCAGAAAGTGGCAAAGTCATCTCATAGGAGTACACCAAACTTACTGTATATCAGGACAGACATCAGTGTAGTAAATGCACATTTCATTACCTCTGCTGAGCTTTCTCCAGGATTTAATTTGCCAAGTCACAGCTGGAGAGACTGTTTCACACCTCTAGGGAAATTTGCCAGTATGGGGGGTTGCAGACTGCCAGAAATAGTGCAAATTGAGTCCACTTTTAGGGTTAAGGTTAGGGTTAGGGAATCATGGGAACTGTATTTTATTGTGGCATCAGAGCTCTCTGACAGAGAAGGTTCAATGTCTCAGGAAAAAAACAATTCCCATGATTCTCTAGCACTAACCCTAACCCTAAAAGTGGACTCAATTTGCACTATATTTGGCAGTCTGCAACCCCCCTATGTGGGCCTTCTAAACCAAATGATTGCATGCAGCCTCCTTGATGGTTTATTATGACAAATCCACACTGCACTTAATCCCTCTGAAAAACTGAGAACAGACAAAGCCCCTTGATGTTTGTGTCTTCTTTGCTTTGTCTTCCTGCGAAAGCATATATCACAGAGAAAGATTCCCACCTCCTGTTGTAATCTGTGAGTTTGGGTATTGAGAAGTTTGGCTTGGGAAACATTTAGCAATATATGGTGTGGGGAAAGGAGCAAAAGGGACAGAGAAGTGGTGATGGAGATGCAGCTGGGAATGTGTCAGAACAGTACAGAGCCTGAAAAAAAGTTTGTACTACATCTTCCAGCCAGAGAGGCTGGTTGGAAAGAGACTAAGGGCATGAGGCAAGGCTAAAGCAAAATAGGCATGGCCTGATGTAATTCTTATCAGTTTAGACAAGTTCGTCTCATTTCGTTTTATTCGTACTCATAAGTAAGAACTAGAGAAACAGCCACCCAAGTCTACAAACAAGGCTTCATCTGGATGCATTTTTGCTCAAGAATAAGCTTCAGTGTAACATTCCTAGGATTCAGAACAGAAGTTCCCTGAAGCTCAAATGCAGTCTTTAAGTAAACTCATATCAATCACCAAGACTGCTTCCACAATGCAGAATTAATGCAGTTTGACATCTCTTTAACTGTTGTGGCTCCATCCTATGAGTTTTGTAATTTGTTGTGGCACAAGAGCTCTCTGAGAGAGAATGCTAAAGACCTCACAAAATGACAAATCCCAGACTTCAATAGCATTCAACCATGGTAATTAAAGCAGTGTCAAACTGCATTCATTCTGCAGTGTAGGTGCAGCCTAGGAAGGGAGTTCCAAAGCCTGAGAACAGCCACTCCTGTTTCTCATGACATGTAGCTGTGGGTGGTGAGAAAGAGAAAAGGACCTTCCTAGAAGATCTCAAAACATGGGCAGGCTCATATGTGGATAGTCTGGACCTTAGAGGACTTTCTGGGTCATCACCAACACTTTGAATTGTACCCACAAACAGACTAGCAGCCAGTACAGCTGTTGCAACAAGGCAATAGTATATGGTGAAGAAATATTTGTGATCTGCAGTGTTTGCATATACATGGTGTCAGGGTAAGATGGAGGAGAGGAAATTGTCTTACTGAAAGTTTTTGGAGCTCCTTCTGGAGAGAGAGAGAGAGAGAGAGAACTGGATGGCTATAGGAACATCACTGTCTTTTTCTAGAAAGCAGAACCACTTCTGATACAAGAACTGCAGAGCTGAAGCATTTGATGTTTCTCTCTTGCAGACCATCAAAGGCCAAAGTGATTCAGAGGAGGTGAAAATAATCACCTGATGCTAGGTTTTACAGCAGCAGGACTTCAGGAGCTAACCATCTCTGTCACCAATTAAATGCAAAAGAAAAAAAAGCTGGAACCTTCAAACGTTTTCTTTTTTCCTTTTTATAATAGTCCCTGCTTCTTACAGTTCTTATAAATGTATCAGTTTTCTTTCCACCAGATAGCTGGCCATTAAGCAACAGAAAAGGGCACTCTCCTTTCTGCAGCAGCCAGAGAGAGAGAGAGAGAGAATCGATGCACTGCAACAGATTGGAGCAAGGAGGTATTTTTTTAAAAAAAATCCTCAAAATGAAAAGGACTGAAATCTCACATAAAATTAGACAGGTGAGCAGGAAGGATTTATGTTTCCTTGTATCTAAGGGATCGATGGATCTTCCATACTTCTGTTGCTTTATTCTACAGTTTCACTCTGCTCTGGGTAGTACATCTCTTCAGTGTTGGTAGAAGCATGACCTGTGACAGCTGGTGGCTTCCCTGTCATTGGAATCTGCCCCAAGTTTCAGTCAATACCAAGTTGCTTAACCTTGTCCTGATAATAGGTTCAGCACCTTTAGTAGTTCCTATAAAATTCAGAGTACAACCCGGATGGAATCACTATTTCATTGACATGGGAATCATCAGCTCCCTATAGGAAAAATGTGTGGATGAAAACCCAAAATCACACCTTCTTGTAGGTGGGATCAGGTTTAGGGTGGTCACATGCAAAACCTGCCCCTCCCCAAGAGAAATGCAATACTACAACAAAGGGGAAAATGAGATGTTTGCATAGACTAATTTGTATGGATGATGTACCTTCAGAACAATATCACTGTGTCTCAAATACAAATACATAATGGTAAGTCAGGGGCTGGAATTATTTCTGTCTGGCTTCAGGCCCGGTTATGGGATGGAGAGGGCTTTGGTAGCCTTGGTGGATGATTTGTACCAGGAGCTTGATAGAGGGAATGCATCATTTTGGTTCTGCTGTACATGTGTCCCTCACATTCTCTGGGATTAGGGACACAGCACCCCTTAGAATGTAGAAAAACCGCAAATAAAAGCACTATGTTTTTACCTGTGAGAATATCTCTCTAAACTTCTAGATCCTCCAGTTCAGTTCTGTGGTCAACATTTGCCAGACATTGACCATAGAATTGTGCTGGGGGAGATATAAATGCTTAGTGGAGTGTTCTCTCTAGGAATCTCTAGGTCCTTCAGTGTGACTGTTGGGTAAAGTTGACCATAGAGTTGTGGTGCAGGATCTAGATATTCTTAGAGAGAGCATTTTAATAAAATCTGTGAATAATCATATCCGCAAAAGTCAAAGCCGCAAATGTGGAGGGAAAAGTGTACTTCTCGGCAGCTTTTGATACCATCAACCATGGTATCATTCTGGGCTGACTTGCTGGTTTGGGATTAAGGGATACTGCCCTTGGAAGGGCAAACTCAGAAAGTGCTGCTGCTGGAGTAACTCTGGCCCCCTGGCCACTGGTCTGTGATGTCCATTGGGGAGTCAGTTCTATCTCCCATGCTGTTTAAGGTACACAAAAACTACTGGAAGACTCTCTGGAGAACTGCAGTTCAGTGTCACCAGTATGTGGAGGATTTCAATCTGATTCCATGAAAAGTGTTTTGGTGCTAAACTGATGCCTTCTGTCAGTCTTGGGCTGAATGGAAGTGAAAATTTCTAATATTATTTCTAATATTACCGTAATCAGTGGTGGTTCCAGTGTCAGTGGGCTAGTGAATCTACTCCAGTGTTCATTTCTTAGAAAAGGTTGAGACCTTGGATAAGTTTACACTAACATTCAAATGTTAATTCATTTGTCCACTGATATTGTAGTCATCACCCATTACTGATATTAATAAATTTTAAAAAGTTACTTATATTTAAGGTAACCACCTGCTGTTTAATTGATCAAGCAATTAAACAAATTGATTCAAAAACAGCTTAACTAAAACCAGACCCTGTCATTTACTGGACAGCAGGTTTTTAAAATTCTTTTTAAAAAATTCTTTCTTATATAAGTGATTTCGAAAACTGCACATAGTAAGTGCCATTCTTTAAAAAGCATCCCTTCCTATGTGACAGAACAAGAGAATACCTCTTCTAAACAATAACTGTTGCAATGAGGGTGTACTATCTTGAAAGAAAATATTATTTGCTTAAGAACGGTTCTTTCTTGTATGCAAATATATGCAAACTTAAGTAAAGAAATAATCCATTATTCAACTAAAATCATATTTTTAATTTACTAAGCTTTCATTAATTGAATCACAGTCCTAATTAAGAGATAAGGTTTCAAAGACCTACTGATTGTCTCTTGTGGGGCATAGATGCAAATGCTTCATTTTTTTCCCCTCCATGATGGAAGACTGTCCAGTATTGTTCTTTTTTAAATCTAGGACAATGAATTTCAGTTAATGCTGGAAGGGAGAGAAGTAAGAGAAGTATGATGGACAGGAGCAGATTAACTTATGTCTACTTAAAAAGAAGTGAGATGGCATTGGGGTGGGCAAAACTCTTGGTTTTACTTTGTTCTGCAGCTGAATTTTTCATATCTCAAGTTCTTTATATTCCAAATATGCAAACATTTGAGGATTTGGATGACAGTTTTATATTTGATGTGCCAGTATGTTGTAGTTGTTTGAGTGTTAGACTGGGACCCTTGGAGACCAAGATTTGACTCCTCATTTGTTCATGGAAGCCCACTAGGTGATCTTGGGCAAGTCATACTCTCCCAGAGGAGGTCAATGGCAAACCCCTCTGAAGAAATCTTTAAAAGAAAAACCTGTAGTATGTGTTTCCATTAAGTCAGAAACAATGTGAAGGCAAACACAGTAAGAAACTAAATTCACTCTTGTTTGCACCAATTGCATTGGATAGATAGAGCTACTTCCTGCAGGAGAAGGAACGTATTTTACTTGCCTATTATTCATATGTTAAACATGAGGGGCTTCTCAGAAAAAAACAGGTGGCAACCTTATTTCGGAGCTAATATGATTGGGAGTCAAAGCTGGACATTTAAGGTTTAGGCATAATGCCTGGGTGGAGAAGTCCATCTTTTTTTGTCTTTCAAACCATTGATTCCCCCCTCCCCCCATAAATTCTTTCCATCTAGACTTTATTATAAATATGTGAATTAAAAGTAAACCAAAACAAAATTCACACATCCATAGATGGAATCCCATCCTGGTCTGAGAACTGCTGTCAGAGGTTTATCTGAATCACCCAAGCAAGGATAGGAGATACAATGAGACTCATTTAACGTTCACTTGTTGTGTGCTGCTGACTGAGCCTGGAGAAGGCAGTGATACAACTGCTTGCACAACAATTCCAGGGCCAGCACTATGAAACTTTGTTGATGCAACTGCCATATGTACCGGATGCTGTAGGAACATGATGAAGAGGTACTGGAGGACAGAATTGTGTTACTTGGATTCTGTCTGTGCTCTGTACTAGTCTGTACTTTACAAATGAAGTGGAAGTCTCTGCTACATTGCCAACATTGAAGTCAAATTTTTAAGTCCTTGCTGTTTCTGTACCCACATACAGAATTAATCTATCTAGGTGTACTCCCTCTTTTCCTTTTCCTTTTTCTCTAGCAGCCACATGTCTTGCGCTAGCATTAGTTGGGAACATGAGGAGGACAATCATGATAGGGGTAGGGTGCTGACATAGCCAATGCTTATGCTTTTATTGCTTTTTCAATGGACTGATAATCATTTTACCAATGTTTCATATGTTATAGTGCCATAGAAGCAGCAGCCTTTGCTGAGCTTCCCACACCTCTGAAGGTTATGTATGTCCCCCAGATGTTAGAATCAAGAGCTTGGAGAAATTAATGTTTTCATAGCACAACTCCTAGAATCCCACCAGCCAGCATGGCTAATTTTGGCCAGATAGTGAGAAAACAACTTCTTCAACTACAGCTCCTAGAATCCTCCAACCAGCATGGCTTAAGGATTTTGGGAGTTGTAGAATTAATCTGCCAAGACCAGGTCAGAATTGCTGATCTTCCTCTGTAATCTTCCTCTTTTCCTCCCACCTCACAATCATTAAACCTTTTCAAAGGCCTTACTGAAATCAAGATATACTAATGCTGTGGATATAGTATATCTTGATTTCAGTAAGGCCTTTG
>CM034708.1:202896206-202949493 GCA_020142125.1 Phrynosoma platyrhinos
TGAAGAGCAACCACCCTCTTGATCACCTTGCTCAAAAATGGCAACAAAGAAACATATAGTTACTCATATCCAGGGGGTCCAGGGAAGGTTTTTTCAGAAGTGGCCTAACAGCCGCTTCCTTTAGACAAGATGGAACATGTCCTTCCCTGAAGGATGCATTGATGATGTCCGTGAGGAATCTCCTCAATGCATCCCCCCCCCCGGACGGCCAGCCATGATGGGCAAGGGTCGAGAGGGCAGGTTGTCTTCCTCACCTTACCAAGCAGCTTGTCCACATCCTCAGTACTCACGGATTGCAGCTGATCCAGGATAACTTCATCGATGGAGTCGCTGGACACCTCGCCTATAGATTCTGTTACAATGGTGGTGTCTAAGTCGGCTCTTATCTGAGAGAAGCTGCAAAGAAGCTGTTAAATGTGTCACAGAAGGCCATCGTTGGGTTAAGTAAGGGATTTGGTGCAGGGGGCACCTGCATCATCTCCCTCACCATCTCAAATAGCTCTTCTGGATGAGACTCTGCAGACGCAATGCGTGCAGAGGAGAAAGCTCTCTTCGCTGCACGCATTGCCTCCCAATAGGAACAAAGAAAGTTCCTATGGCGAGTTCTGTCAGATAGAAGTCGAGTCTTCTGCCACCTGCGCTCTAGTCGTTGACCAACCCACTTCATCCTCCTAAGCTCTGGCGTAAACCAAGGCCTACGGTTTGAAGCGGGATGGCAAGGACACTTGGGAGTTCCTCTTTCATACCTAGATCCTAGAAGACTGAGGTTTGCCCACCCCTGCCATAAACCTTTAAAATGGCAGTTTCTATGTTTGGTTTTTCCACTGTGGAATTTCATGCAATTTCTCCCTTGGCAATTTGGCTTTGAAAGGCCCCTTGAGTACAGTTAGCATCAAGGATGGGGAAAATGAAATCATCTGTACTTTGAAATGTTCAGTGTCACATAGTACATGTTGCCAGTTGCAATTACTTTGCTAGCTTTCATGTTTATTTCCCTGGTTTCTCTTCTAAGTACTTTTGACAGTCAGAAAGGGAAAGAGAGGGAAGTGAGAAAGAGAAGGAAAAAAGACCATAGGAGATGCGGATGGTATTTTTTTTTCACAAAAAGTCTTTAATGCAGTGCCAAGCAGTATTTATCTCCTAAAGACTGTGAAGTTGGGTCTCTGTGCTAATTTAGCATGTATCATTTTGTTTACTGCTTCACAGATTTTTTTAAGGGCAAAACTGTTTTCAATCACTGGCTGCCAGGAATATGTTATAGCAACATTACATTCCAGTTGGTATCTGAAGCAACATTCAACAAAAGCACGCTGGTGGAATATAGTGGGGTTAAGCATGAACCGAAACAACACCGAACAGGTAAAAACTTAGGTTGCATTCAGGTACAGCAAATCCATTGAGCACTTTTCAAAGAGGGAACTGTCAGTTGCAGCAGAATTAGGAGTTTTGTAGCACCTTTAAGACTAACAGATTACGATGGATTATTATAACATGGGTTTTTGTGGATTACAATCAATTTACTCAAATTTATTTTAAGAGTACATGATGATCAGTGTACATAGTCAGAGATGAAGAAAGTGAATCCACTCAATGTTTTAGTTCAAACTTCAAAAGAGATATCTAGTGTTCTGAATTTATCATTGAGACAGACTTCAGTACCTTGGATAGTCCCTTTAAACTTCAGCCTACAATATGGGCTACATCTGCACTGGAAAAATAATGCAGTTTGACATAACTATGGGCCTTTGCAGACTGCCAGAAATAGTGCACATTAAATTGAGGCACTGCCCTGGCTCAGTGCTAGGGAGTCGTGGGAATTGTATTTTTTTCTGAGACATTGAGCCTTCTCTGTCAGAGAGCTCTGGTGCCACAATAAATTACAGTTCCCATGATTCCCTAGCACTGAGCCAGGGCAATGCCTCAATTTAATATGCACTATTTCTGGCAATCTGCAAAGGCCCCATATCTCCCATGTCTCAGTGCTATGGAATTCTGGGATTTGTAGTTTGTTATGGCAGCAGATCTATCTCACAGAAAAGGCTAAATGTCTCACCAAACTACAATTCCCAGAACCCCATAGCATTGAGCCATAGCAGTTAAAGTGGTGTAAAACTGGATTATTTTTGGAGTGCACATGCAGTCTTGCAGTGGATTCCATGGAAGCCACCAATCAATCCAGGGGGTGGGATCATAGTGAAATGAAATGCATTATAGAAAGTCACAATTACATTATTAAGTCTAGCTATTAACAAACCTGTTACCAATAGACCAAATGTCATTGCAATGTATAATGTAGTTAACATGCATAATATGTGAAATAATAAGTGTCTGGTATTTGATACAAACCCAGCAGTGTTTTGTTCTTTACTGTGATTTATGTCTGACGTTGTGAAGCAATGAGTTTTGGTTTTAAGTGGATGTGTATTTTGTTCTCTTGTGCTGACTCCATAATCCTGTTACACCTTGATTCACTAACATTGGCCATAAACAAAACTGTGGCAACAACCAACTTGTTTAATACATGCAGTTTGCTATGCAACCAGCATCGTGATTCGAACCTTTGGTGACAAACTGTCCCCTTAAGTACAACTTTCTTCTTTTGGCTCTCAGGGAATTGGACTATAGATCATGTAGGTCAACCAGTCACGAGGATATAGCTGCCCTATTTTCAAACAATACTCACTCACAAAATCTTCAAAAAACAAAACAAAACACAAAACACCTCCCTAAAAGTGATAAGGTGATTTTCCAGTTTTGGAAAATGTTATTTTGAGCCTCAAAGAAGTCTCTCCACATAGTATTGGAGTGGAGAAGCAACAGGCTTCTGCAGCTGCACTTGGAGGCTAAAATTATTTTTTGTGCCCATGTATGATTGTATGGCCAGAGTAGAGCCAGGGCTACGTTAGGTCATTGGATGAAATATTCTGAAATAAATTAGTCGGAACTCTAAACTGGAGCTTTCTGCACTGCAAATTCTAGTATTTTGTTCAAGAAAAAAAAAAAACAGCAACACTAGGATGCCCATATCTGTTTCATCAGGGACGAGGGGCTGTTTTTTCAGTCCTGGTTGTGTTGCCCATCTGCCACCAACAAAAGTACAGTACCAAAAGCTCATTGCAAATGTGCTGCCCTGTATCAAAATCTCATTACAGCTGTTTCTAGCTTCCTCATTTTTGCCCTGCCTTCATTTGCTTCTTTCCTGTTTTCCTTGCATCTATCCTGTATTCCTTCTCTCTGTGCAAAAAATGCCAGCTGCAAATTCAGTGACAGTCCAACAGCCCCCCTAGGAGTCCAGTTCCTCGACTGGAACTGATAGTACAATATTATTTTACCATTCAGAGCTAGCAAAATATCTGAAGAAACAATGACTATCTTGATTTACTTATTTAGTACATATCTGTGGTAGCTAGTGACTTCCTTGCTACTGTGGTGGTGAATCTGCTCTAGGATTTTCTGTATGTAAGGTGCAAAAGCCTTGCCTCAAAATAGGTGCATAGCCTCTTTAAAGCCGGAGTGGATTCACTGCATTGGTAAGGGGGTTACTAGGATCACTAGAAAAAAATGTTAGGAAAGGTAGAAAGTAGAAGAAAGAGAGGAAGACCACATGCCAGATGGATGGACTCAATTGCAGAAGTCATGGGCGTGTATTTGTAAGACCTGAGCAGAGCATTGGAGAATTAGGGGATCTTGGAGATGTCTCACTCACAATGTCACCATGGGTTTGGATAGACTTGAGGGCAGGTAACAACAAATGCTACTACTGCACATGTTGTATCTTCTTTTGTGGGATTCAATGTAGCATCCATGCAGAGGAAGAGAGGAGGCAGGATTATGCTTGTTTTATTTTCACAACAGCCCTGTGAGCCAGGCACCTAACACAAAGATCTCCTAGTGTGTGTCTTGGTTGAGTAAGGACTCTGAACCTAGGGAGTCCTTATTCTAAATCCAGGGATTGTAAAAGTGATTGGTTATAGACCAAATGGACTCCCAGAATCCTTAATCCATGGGGGAGAGAATTCTACACTCTGTAGTCCAAAAAATAACTTTTCTCAGCATTGTCTAAGCTTAACATGCTATCCATTTCACTACAGTTCCTTAGAGGGGAATCTGTATGGGTCAGTCTGGCAAAGCAGTTTGCTTTTAGGAGCAATCTCATTGCTGACATATTTAAAGCAAGACAAGTTACCCTTTATTATGCTTTAGGCCATCTATATAGCCATGCAGACAAAAGATATTATTCTGTACCTCCTCCCTCTCCCCTATTTCACTTCATTTGATCAATTTATGTCTTGAAGCATGAAGACTTACCGGTAGTCTTAAAAAAAACCCACAAAATGCTTTGACAGGATAGCTATGTTATATGAATTAAAAATGACATTTGGACAAAGTCTGGAACCTATTTTAATTCCATCTTGGAAGCGTTCCCAAGTTCTTCTCCTAATCTTACAGGGCAGTAGGCCAGACTGTTGTATGCCAACAGAGGGCATGCACGCGTCCTTATTTTTCAGATTGCTTTTTGTGAGGCCAAATGCAGAAAAAGCATGAATGAAAAAGAGAATAACCAATAAAGATCCAGTGTGATGCAGATGGGGTGGGGAAATGCGCATCCTTCCAAATGATGTTAGACTACAATTCCCACCATCCTTTGCACTGGCTGTTATGCCCAGGACTGATGAGATTTGCAATCCCACAGCTGGAGGGTCACATATTCCCCATCTTTAAATTAGACTAGGAATGAAGAGTTCCCAGTTCATTTCCTCACTTAGCCATAAAACTAATTAGGTTATTATGGTCCCATCACTATGTTTCAGCCTAACTTACTTCACAGGGCTGTTATGTAGATAACATGGGTTAAACAAGGCTCATACTGCAGGAAAAGCAAGGACATATATGAAAGCAAATAAATATTTTTACTTTTATTTTCTTGCTAGAAATGCAGTCCTTTTGAGAATATTTGTTTCCTTTACAATTCATCAGAAATCCCTTTTGAGCTGGAATCTTGAAATTGTACTTTATGTGAAATTTTATACTGATTCTAGCCTTAGGTCCGATACACTTTGCAAGTCATTTGGAATATTTTTCTGTCCATTGGGACAATCAGCATTAGTGAAAGATGAAAAAGTCCCCACAGGGCAGCTTAACTTAAATCATTAGAACCATCAAAATTCTGCTTCCTTCCTTCAGAATTCCTTGAATGTTTTACCTAAGTAAGACCCATCAACTTCTGGTCTGCTTTAGATAAAATTGAGTGATCATTACAGAATCCAAATGACTACACCATATTTAAATACTTTCTCATTTCCCAAATACCTTCAAGACCCATGATTTGGATATGAGTCAGTAGTTCCTCTGTTGATAGAGATCTCAAATATTCAATATCATTGTTGTGTTCTTAGTTGCTCTGGCCAGTTTGTCATATAGTGGCCAACTGTCTGGTTATGAGCCTCTCAGCATTTAGCTAGGCTAATCCTCAGATGACAGATACACAGTCTGCTGCCAGAGTCCTACTTCATGCTTTGGTAGAATCTACCAAAGCTTGCCCTCTGCAGGCATAGCTTTCAAGAAGCCAGCTTACCTCCATATCTGCTGCTGGGGTGGCCAACTCTGAATTTGTAGATGCTTTAAGACTTAAGTCTATGTGTTGCATGCAGATTTGCTCTGAAGGTCATTTTGGTGAGCTCAACTCTGTCCTGCCACCAATGCCAAAGCTACACTACAAGTTTATCCCTGTCAAAATCTCATTACACTTGCTTCCTGCTTTCACTTTCATTTCACCTCCCTTTCCCTCGTCCTTCTTGATTCCTTTTTACCTTTATGTACATTTTTGCCATAGAAAGCTACCACAATTGTCACCAATGTTGGATGGTAAAGTTGGTGACACTATTTAATTTCAGCATTAAAAACAGTGGCAGGAAATTTAGTGGTGATACACCCCTTAGGGCTCCAGGGGATCTAATGTGGCCCACCACTACAGGAATTTTCCACCTGAAAGGAAGTAATATAGTGGGAGAGGAACTAAGATGGTGACCAAAGGAAAGCTACGTCAATGCTGGGTTTGAAAGACAAGGACAGTTGCAGGACGTGAACCCCTTCGTGCTAAACTCACATAGCTGTAGCCAGTTTATGGAGTGGTAGGGAACAACATGTGCTGACCCATTTCATATACCAAAATGGATGCAGTTGAAAGTGCCAGTTCCAGGACCTATCACTGGGAGCAATAAAACACAGTTCTTGTGAGAAGATAAAAATACAGCTAAAAATGAACCAAACCCTCAAAAGGAACCTTTGTTTTTGGAATTGGAATCCGGGCTTGCCCTCTCATGAGTAGAACGTGGCACCTCCTCTGGCTTTTGAGCAAATTATGCTGTCCTTCCCATAGTCATCACTGGGAAGGTCCTTGTTAGTGGTGAACAGGAGAACCACATTCATCAAAATAGCAGTCACTGCTCTGGGAAATGCACTCCACTCACCAGAAAAGCCAATCAGAACCAGGCATTTGTGTCTGACTGGTTCCATCAAGCAGTGCAGCCTGCTTTGGGCAACCAGCACAGCTTTTCACAAAGTGAGTCTGTCTGCTTTCCAGTGGTGGGTGGTGGCCCCCATACCAAATTTCTGATAAAGAGCTGGCATATGGAACACACTGCCTTGGAATGTGATGGAGTCTCCTTATTTGCAGTCTGGATGGCCATCTGTCAGGAGTGCTTTGATTGTATATTCCTGCATAATTTGAACTGGATGCCACTGTGTTTTTCCCACTCTGTGATTCTATGTTTCTATGAAGCCACTCCAGGTTTCAGTCCAGACTGCTGCTTTCTAGTGCACCATGGCTGCTTTATCTGGTGGGCAAGACAGAGGACAAGTGGATGGTGGCAACTGTGTATGTGTTGGGGGAGGGCTGTGAGGTGATGGCAAACTGGGTCTGCCAGTGATGGAAGAGGAGATACTGAGAGGTTGTGGCCATGTCTTAGGTGGCAAGAGGACTTGAGCCATCACTGACAGTGTCTTTTCTCATTCAGGTTTAACAGACTCCTGCAAGTCATGTTCTGTTCAATTCATTGGTAGTCCCAGGTCTATAACCTATATATACACTATATACATGACCCCCTAGAAAAAAACACCACCCTCTTCCCTTGTCTGTTATGAATTCTGAAAAACAACATTGGAAAGAGTTGAAAGGTGCTATATTTAGTTCCATAGTTCATGTAGAACCAAGCATATTGGGATGGCAAATTCCATAGGGAAAATCCACAACATTGGTTGATGTTAATTCAGCAGTGATGGGTCTGTTCATAAAAAAATTACTCATCCACTTTTGTAAAGCTCTGCTG
Organism: Phrynosoma platyrhinos; assembly: GCA_020142125.1. NCBI lineage: Eukaryota > Metazoa > Chordata > Lepidosauria > Squamata > Phrynosomatidae > Phrynosoma > Phrynosoma platyrhinos. The sequence goes on from CM034708.1 coordinate 202,903,535, forward strand.
TATTCTTGTAGTGTTTAACCCATACACTGTGATCCAGTGATCTGACTCCTATTGAAAGTGAGACTGTTGTTTTTTTTAAAATGTGTTTTTATCTTTTCCAGTTCCTTACCCACCTCGAAACATTTCTGTGCGTATCGTGCATATGAACCTCAATGAGAACTGGGAAGAACACAGTGGGAATTTCCCAGCAGAATCCTTTCTGGAAACTCAGAAGTCTATGGGACAGGAAAGCATTCCCCAAGTCATAGATGGTCAGCCAGAGCTTCCAACAGTGAACACTTCTTATACATGGCCCGATTACCACTATAACAGCAGTGATTATGAAACCACATCTCAGCCAGATTGGTGGATTAATGAGTCAGACTCCTCAGAGAATGAGGATGAGTTTGTCAATGCAGTGCCAACAGATTATGAGAATATCAGTCTAACTGCAGAGTTTGGAACACCTTCCCCTAAACCTCCCTCATTTCTCCCAGTGCAAATGGTGCTGAGCTGGTTACCCCCAAAGCCACCCACAGCATTTGATGGCTTTCACATTCACATTGAAAGAGAAGGTAATGTTCTGAACAAGTGAGTCTCCTGTCAGTGGTGAGTGGTGAATCTGCTCTGGCTTTTAGCTGAAACTTTGAAAGGAGCTGTCTCAAGTTCTGAACTTCGTTGGGGAAATAGGGGGTCAGCACCTCAGATAGTTCTTTTAAGGGGCAGATTCAATGCCCATTGACACAGAAGCCACCCACTGCCACTGTGCAGTAGAAGGGCATCTGCTGTATGGTAGCAGGAGGAGCAAAACTGACTGCAAGCTTTGACAGCCCTTAGGCAACTGGGACCCACTATTACCTCTGTGTGTATGCACACACATATGCATGTTCACATGCACTTTTATGCATATACACATCTCACATTCATTCTCCAGGTCTCTTGCAGTATCATGAAGCAGAGTAAGGAAGCCAGGGATGTCACTAGGTGGGTGTGAATATATACACTGCAGCAAGTGACACCCTAAGGGAGGGCAACACTACTGCCCCCCAAACATTGGCTTTTGGGCAGAAATGGGCTGTGGCACTCACCTGCATCCCTTTAAAATGCTGAAGAGATGGTGTGAGTGGGTTGAGACTCAGTGGGAAGAGAAAGGAGAGGGCCCAGGTGGTTGTTGTTGTTTTTTTAAAATAATTTTTATTTTTTAAAAAACAAATTAATTTTTTTCTGATTTTTAAAAATATTTTTTATTCTTTTAACATTTTATTTTAAAATATCGCATCTTACCACACTTAACCACATGAAACAATGTACATGTAAATAAATTTAGGTTGTGTGTATGATACTGTAATTTAAAGGTATAATTTTAATTTTGCTAGTTGTTTATGTCACAGCTATTGCCATTATATTCACTGATATACGGGAATTATGATCTATGAGTAAAATTAGTACCAAAATAATATTAAAGATTCTGTATGGTGTGGTGGGAATAGGTCAATAAGGAGTGTGACACCATGAGTTACTACACTGGGTGATGCCAACCCTAGTGATACCATGGAAGGAAGCTTCACAGGGGCAAGAAGCTATGGGATGGTAGCATGGTGGGAAGATTTCAGAGTACATGTGGCATATGAGTTTTTGTGCTCCCACTAAGCTGGCCTGCTGCTGCTTCAAGTGGCACAAGTGCTGAAGTAAGATAAGTCACCTGCCAGTCTAATCAGCTTCTGTATATAGAATATGTAGGGTTCCCTCACATCCTCAGACAGCAAAATACTCTGGGGATACCTTGCTCTTTTGCAGCTCTCTCCTTTATCTTCTGTCTTCACTTATTCATTCTCTTATTCTTTCATCCCATACCAAAGCCCTCTTCTTATCTTTCTCCAGCCCAAACATGACTCCATTGCACTCTCATTGCATCCTACTCTTGGGTCTTCTTTTTACCTGTCTTTTTTCTCTGTCTGAACACATATTGAAAGAGCCCTGGCGGCACAGTGGTTAAATGCTGGACTGCATTCACAAAGTAGTGAGTTCGATCCCAGGGCTCCAAGGTTGACTCAGCCTTCCATTCTTTAGTAAGACAGTAAAATGAGTACCCAGCTTGTCAGCTTACAGATTGTAAACCACTTAGTGTTGAGTTCACTGATAAGCAGTATAGAAATGTAAATGCTATTGCTACTGCTATATATACTTTAGAGCTCTCTTTTATGACCTCCCCCTTCCAAACCACCAATCCCTGTGGTCTGATGAAAGAGTGGATCATTAACGAGTAGCTACTTGACTCCTTTCAGCCTCAACTAAAAGGAGAACAGAATGTTGTAAACCCTGTTTTCTCCAGAATGCCTTCCACCAGGGCCAAAGCTGCTTGAGGCCAACAAGATGGTACCCCTCAATTTCATGTACAAAAGATTATTGGGCTGGCAGTTGAATCTTTCTTTGACATTAATCCAGCAGGTATCAGGCTAGGTTGGGGACAAAAGGCACTGATTGGATCTCAGCTGTCTCCTTCATGATCAAATATGATGTTGCAAAACTGAATCAATCCATCCCTGAATCCTGCAGCATACTCAGCATTATAACAATAATTACATCTGTAGCTAGAAATCCTGCAAATTTAATTTCATTCACATATTTTCCCCCTCTTTTGATTTAGAGAACTTCACTGAATTCCTAACAGTGGGTGAGGACATTCATGAATTTGTTGCTGATCTGAAAGAACCAGGGAAATATACGATATCTGTTACGACATTTAGTTCCTCCGGGTCATGTGAAGTTCGAGAAAGCCAGTCTGCCAAAAGGCTCAGTTTTTATATTAGTAAGTCTCTGATTGTCTTATACATCTGTAAGAATATACATCCTAAATCAAAGGTGGGGAGTATACGGCCATCCAGAATTGCAGCTCCCAGCATTCTTTACCTATTCTGCTATTCTGGTAGAAGTTGCAGTTCAACAATATTGGAAATGCTGCACAAATCTCACTCCTGCCATAAATACTTTAGTTCACCATTGCTAAATGTTGGTTCTTCATTGCGTTCTGGCTTACCTCGGAAAGTAATGTGTTGGACCCAGACAGACATTGAAATCCTCTGCACAGTTGCCTGGTGGTTGGTATTACTGAACTCTTTTAAGCTTATATCTGGGTAGGATTGTGATGTCATTTAATTGAACTGAATTCCTGTGGAAATGAATGGGGCATCTTAACCATGGCTTAAGATTTGTTGATTTTAAGGGAAACCAAATAATTTGGGCCTTTGCAGACTGCTAGAAATAGTGCAAATTGAGTCCACTTTAACTGCCCTGGCTCAGTGCTAGGGAATCATGGGAACTGTATTTTTTTTCTGAGATATTGAGCCTTCTCTGTCAGAGAGCTCTGGTGCCACAATAAACTCAGTTCCCATGATTCCCTAGCACTGAGCCAGGGCAGTTAAAGTGGACCCAATTTGCACTATTTCTGGCAGTCTGCTTAGGCCCTTTGTTTGGATCCAACACCAATATGAAAAATGTTGCTTTTTTATATATCAGCAAGCAGAATCCCTTTCCAGTTTGGCCAAAAAAGTAATTTTTGCAAGCTCTATAAATCTAATCATCAATGAGGAGGCTAGTCTATGAATGTGATTGCACCTGTTTCTTGTGTTACTTTAGGCCCTACAGGAGAATTGATAGAGGAATTGACAGAGAAACCTCAGAATGTCATGGCAACTGTGCTAAGCTCAACCACTGCCATACTCTCCTGGACAACATCATCACAGGAGAGCAGTAACAGCAACAACACCATTGTATCCATTGTATCCCTAACATGCCAGAAGCAGAAGGAGAGCCAACGACTTGAAAGACATTATTGTACTGAGGTGAGAGTCAATACTGGATCAGTTTGTTGGAGATAGGTCTTGATTTAGTTGTCCGAGCAGAATGATTAAATCAATAGGATTTACATGTGTCATTTCCATTTACTTCAGTTGTTCAGCTCTGGACATGCCTTAAGTTAATATGTGCATTGAGCTTTTATTTTATGTGACATTCCTTAGCATGGAATACTGGTTAGAACATCCTAAAATAAACATACACAATGAAAGTCCTAAGCAAGAGCACTAGTTGCACTGATCTGGGCCTAAATCCTATTGGTTAGTCCCAACTAAAGCAGATCTTGAATCACTTGTAGGATTGTGATTCAATGTGTAGCTAAACCCCACTGAGTCTGTATGTCTGCTCGGACAAAAAAATAACATTTAGGCTCTGGTGTTCTAGAAGCACTTCGATGGCATCAAACTGATTGAGGAGAATATACCATGGTCAAATTACACAACTGATTGTTGTTATTATCTATCAAGTTGACTTTGGCTTATGAGGATTCTGTGAATAAGAGCATCCATGAGCCCTGGTCATCAACAGCCCAGTTCTGGTCTTTCAAATTAAGAGCAGTGGCTTCCCCAATTAAATCCATCCATCTGTAATGTGGTCTTCCTCTTTTCCTACTGCCTTCTAACTTACCAAGCATTATTATCTTTTCTGGTGAGTCATGTCTTTCATGACATGGCTGAAGTGAAACAGACTCAGTTTACTGACCTTTCCTTCCAGGAAGAGTTCAGGCTTGCTTTGCTCCAGGATCCATTTATGATTATTATTATTATTATTTGGAGGTTCATGGTATCCACAGAACTCTTCTCCACCACCACATTTCAAATAAGTTGATTTTTCCCTCTCTCAGACTATAGTTCCCAGAATTTCCTTCACTCAAATTCTGGAGTCTGGCAGTTATAGTCCAAGAAAATAACTTTTCCAAGCTCTGCAGAGGAGGGAAAGGTTCTTGCACCCTTTACTAGTTGTGCAGAAATTGAAATTTTAACAGGTGTAGCTTACATGACATAATTCTGTCCAGCTAGTAAAGATTTATGATGAGCTGGGGAACATGTGGCCCTCCAGCAGAGGTAGTGCTGAAGGATGGTAGGAGTTGCATAAATTCCCCATCCTTGGTGTAAGAGACCTCTCTTCATTTGCATTTGGCCACCCTACCTCCATTCCAGAGGTGGAGAATCTTTGACCATCCCAGCAAATGTTTTCAATTACAGATCTCATAAATTTCTTACCACTGGCCATGCTGTCTAGAGCTGCTGCCCCACTGCAGAATTAATGCAGTTTGACACTACTTCAACTGTCATGGCTGCATCCTATGGAATCCTTGAATTTGTAGTTTGTTTTGGCACCAGAACTCTCTGACAAACAAAGCTAAATATATAATAAAAGTACAAATCTTACAATTCCATTGCATTGATCCATGGCAATAAAAGGGTTAATTCTGCAGTACAGATGCAGCCCTGGGGTTTGGGGAGCTAAAGTCCAAAACAATTAAATAACAAACTTTAGTCCTAGTACACAAATGTTGCACTAATTGTGCTGCAGTGGCACTTGGCTTCTGATTTCTAACTGAACCCTTACCAACTTTGGGAATGTGCTCCTAGAGCTGCCAGATCTCAGGACCTGGCCATAGGTCTCCAGGTGGCTGATGAGGACACAAAGTCCCAAATTTTGATGGGCAAGGAGAAAGGGCTCTATGCAAATTTCCAGCTTTGCTAGTAGAGCAGCAGCTTGTAACAATTTCCAAGGCTTTGTTGCTTTATTGATTTGTTGCTGCTACTTGCAAAGATTCTACAGGGTCTCTCTATTTATATAGTTAGCATCCTCCTTTCTTGCCAGTCATTCTGGTTCATTTCTTGCCCTCCAGTCTGCTCTGCATCTACCTTCTGGCTAGCATCTACCTTCTGGCTTGTGGGCTAAATTAATGTCCCTTATCCCATCTCCATGACCAGGGAAGAAGGAATAATCCCTTCATTTCACCTTGATATGGGAGCAGCCCAGACTTTAGCTGAGATGCTTGTCTTAATTTCTAAAGAAAGATATACATTCTGTCTGAATGTTTGTGTTGGAATGATAAGCTGTGAACATCTATGGTCGGTACTCAATCCATAACACTTAATGACGCTACCAGAAGGCACCTTTAAGTCTCTGGTTTTGGCTCATAAACCTTAATGTCTGGGACAATCTAAAACTGGCAAACTTTATTCCTTCACTGTCTCTTCCTTGTTGTCATTGTTGTTGTTAACTGCCTTCGCATTGATCTCAACCCATAGTGACCCTGCTGATGAGACATCTCCAGGACACCCTGTTCTCTACTGCTCTGCCCAGCTCCTGCAAATTCATATTTGTGCTCTCTTTAATAAAGTCCATCAATCTAGCATGTGGCCTTCCTCTTTTTTCTATTTCCTTCTACCTCTCCCAACATTATTGTTTTTTTTTCCAATGATACATGCCTTCTCATGATTCATGCCTTCTTCCTTATATGGGCTCTATTTCACATCTCTAGGTGAACACAAGTAACAGCTTTATTGAGAACCTGGTTCCTGGTGCTCAGTATCAAGTTGTGATCTACTTACGGAAGGGACCACTGGTTGGGCCTCCTTCTGATCCTGTTACATTTGCCATTGGTAATCATCTTACATGTATTCTATTTGTTGTTTTTGATGTCTGAAAGAAACATCTTTTTTATCTAGAAAGTGGGGAATGAGTGTGGTGCTGGTGAACTACATTTTCTCTAAGCCTTTAGAGCAGGGGTAGGCAACTGTGGCAGGGCTGAGGGTTAACTGTCTTCTCCTGGGGTCCTCCAGTCCTCTTAAATGCCAAACAGACAAACAAACCCCCCTAGAAATCCAGTTGTGGTTTTGAAAATATGGATTTTTAAAACAATGTTAAACAGTGTATGGTGTTTAAAGGGTGATTTGCCACCCCTGAAGGCATCCCCAGAGGGGAGTTCAGAAAAAAGGCTGTAGTTGAGGAGTTGAGTACCACAAAAAGAAACTTGGGGAAACATGTGGGAGGGGGAAAGACCAAAGGCCACTTTATTTCCATACCTGTCCAGTGCCATCTACCTTGCCCTCAACACCACTGCCCACCCACATGGCAGTTCAGCATTTAGATAGGGTCAATGCATCATGCATGGATCTGATGGGAGTTGTAAGTCAAAACATCTCAAGGGTCAAAGGCTCCCTACCCTGGTTTCAATGGATATAACCATTGTCCTGCTTTGAATCTAGCATTCTGAATCCTAATCTTCCTCATCCCGGTGCCTCCTCAGATATTTTGAACTACAACTCCTGTCATCCTCAGCCAGCACACCTCTGGTATATTACATCTGGAGGGCACTAGTGAAACAGGTGTGAATCTCCACCTCTGTCTCCTTAGACTGAAAGATTGAGGGTTATTTTACCACTATACCAACTCAGTATACTTTTAAAGTCTGGCCACCTGAATGCCCAGAAACTAGATCATTAGCTTGTATATCTTACACACAGACATCTGTCTTTTTATTTTATCAAGATACTTAATTTCTTGATATACAGGGTACAGGGATTTAAATTTGCACAAAATACCCCCAAATATCATCCAGCCTATAGAAACAGTTTGAGGATAGCTCATTCATCTAATTTTGCTTTTAAACCTCTTGCATGAAATGCAATGAAATAAGAGCTAAAACTTTCAAAAATTGACCTGATTATGCAGTGCTATATTGTAAGACTTCAGATTATTTGGAGAGCTTTGGTATGATAGCTAAATAGCTTTGGAAAACACACTCATGCATAGCCTATCCCTTTAATAGGAAAATCTTTGCAACTAATAGTAAAAATATGAGTATCTTTTCATTTCTGTTTTGTAGTGCCAACAGGGATAAAGGATTTAACGCTTTACCCTTTGGGACCCACTGCTGTGGTCCTCAGCTGGAACAGGCCTTACCTTGGTGTCTTCCGGAAATATATTGTAGAAATGTTTTATTTCAACCCCTCAACAATGACCTCAGAGTGGACAACATACTACGAAATAGCAGCAACCATCTCTTTGACATCATCAGTGGTAATATGCCCTGGTTATAGTTGATTAGACATGCACATCCACACCTGTTTACTGAAATATCATAGCATATATTTTAATCTAATGAAGATCATTAGTATTGTTTACTTATTAATTGCCTTTCTTTCAGTGAGCTCATAGTAATTTACATGGCTCTCTTCTTCCCCACTTTACCCTCACAACAACCTGTTGAGGTTGGTCATACTGAGAGAAAGCAAGAGCCCCAAAATCATAAAGTCAGTTCCAAGGCTCAAGTGGAGAACTGAGCTGTCATCTCCCAAGTCCCAGCTTAACACTGCTCTACACTGTACAATTCACTAGGTATGGATAATTTCAACCTGTGAATGTATGGAAAGAGAAGCTGGAAACAACCATTTAACCAAGCATCTTGCTTTAATCAAGGATGTAAACTTAGGGTGCATTAACACTGTAAAAATAATGCCATTTGACACAACTTGAAGTGCTATACTCCATCCCATGGAATCCTGGGATTTGTAGTTATGCAAGGTATTCAGCCTTTTTGTCAAGAGAGCTGGTGCCTCACAAAACTACAATTCCCAGGATTCTGTAGGATGGAGACATGGAAGATAAAGTGGTGTCAAACTGCAATGCACCCTTAATGTCATTTTTAGATCTCACATTTTCAAATGCTAATGCTCCCTTTTTTCCTACCCTTCTTGATGTTTGCTCAGAGAATAGGCAACCTGCTACCTGCGTGGTATTATAACTTTCGTGTTACTATGGTGACCTGGGGAGAGCCAGAACTGAGCTGTTGTGACAGTTCCACCATCAGCTTCATAACAGGTAAAGTGGGATTTGGTGAATGCTTGGCAAGAAGTATGTTTTGTTTTGTGACTGTGAGGCTTTCTGCTCACCTAAGGGCCCAGTGCCATAGTCTTTTCTCTGCATGCCTTTATGTGGAGGTAAAGATCACAGAGCCAGCAGAGCCATTTGGTAGGGTGAGATGAGTGCCAGATGGAACGGGTGCTGGAGCATCATTGATAGAGTTGCCCTAAGACATGTTATGGCCTGACAAAGAGCAGAAAAATCTCTCTCCTTCTCTCCTCTCTCAAAATCAACATACAGTCTGTCCTCTATATCCATAGATTCAACCATGGATCCACGTATCCATGGATTCAACTACTTATAGCTTTATCCATGGATTCAACCATACACAGCTTGAAAATATGAACATATAAATATTCCAAAAAGTGAAGCTTGTTTTTGCTATTTTATATGAGGGACACCATTTTTACTATGCTGCTGTATTTAATGGGACTTGAGTATCCATAGATTTTGGTATCCACGGAGGATCCTGGAACCAAACCTCAGCAGATACCAAGGGCCCACTGTACATAGTATTCTAGGGCATTCAAGTTATTTTGGCATCTGAAGTGGAATATCCCATAGTCAGCTCTGCTCATTTGTGGTGGTAAAACAACAGCAACAAGTGGAACAAAGCCAGTAATGGAAAAATGATTACTTAAAGAAAGGGCTTTGAGTAGGGTGCTTACTGGCTTGACTGTATTGTTTTTAATTATGTTTTCCCCCATCATTTCTAGTGATATGGTTTACATTTTTTTGTGTAAATAGTGGTAATTCCCATTTTAATACATATTTTTAAAAATTGTATTTGTTTTCATTTGTAAGCTGCCTTACTTTCCAGTTCAGGGAAAAATGTGGGATAACAACAACAACAACAATTTGCTTTATGACACACAAAGACTGCTGCTAGACTGCAGAATTAATGCAGTCTGACACTGCTTTAACTCTCATGTCTCCATCCTGTGGAATCCTGAGATTTGTAGTTTGTTGCGGCACAAGAGCACTCTGACAGAGAAGGCTATATATCTCACAAAACTACAAATCTTAGAATTCTGCAGCAGTGAGTCATGGCAAGGAAAGTGGTGTCAAACTGCATTCATTCTGTAGTGTAGATGCAGCCAAAATCTGATGCCTTATTATGGTAGAGGTCAGTATGTGTATAGGGGGAAGTGTTGGATGGCAAAACTGTATGTGCCATTCAACCTGCTTTGTGTCCTCTAAGCTAACCTGCTGCTCTCAGGCATAGTGAAGAATGCTGTTCCTTGACCAAAGAGATAGATGATTCAGTGTTTAGTCTAATGTGCTTCTATATACAAAAGTAAAGGCAGCAATATTGTTCAAATCAGGCAACAGAATATCTGCTAGGAGTGTCTTCCTGGTAGTTATAACGCTAATGGCAAAAATGCTCTTAATTAACCTTTAGCCATGCTTCAAGTCCAAAACACACATGTGCGCACACATTTACAACACAGGTTGTGACCTGTTCATAATTTGAATGGCATTGCGATAGCCCTTGGGGGAAACGACAGATCCCAAGGGCCAGCGTGCAACACCGTTTCTTCAGCCATGAAATGAAGTTGCATTTGGGCCTGAGCAGCTTGAGGGAAAGAAACTGGTAGCCAAAGAAAGAGCTCTGCCAGAGGCAGTGACAAAGGAAAAGAAAAGAAGAAAAGGAAGATACCTGCTTGGCTACGAAAAGCAAGCCCCCTCTCCTTTTCGAGAAATGTGTGTTTGTTCATTCTCTTTCCTCTAAAAACTGGAGAGATGGCCATCCGTTACCCATGAATTCAGCCATGTAATCTGGGTGGTCATTTGGTCTTTGCCTTACTGGGGGACTGTAAAAGGAACATCTTGAAGTCACTAAAGGCATTTATTATTCTTTGGAGAGTAATATTTTTTCCTTTGTTGCTCCAAGGGAATCATTTTTATCCAGTGTTTGTCTCCAGCACAGCTTGTGCTTTGTAAAGGTGAGGGGCTGGCTGGAGCTCTCCTGAGCTAAGTATATAGGCAGTAAAAAGCAGATGTTTCTGTGTGTGAGAGAGAGAGATAAAGTAAGAAAGAGAGAGAAAGACAGCAAATTCCTAATGCTTCAGAAGCATATATTCAGAAGCTACCACAAGATGCCACCACATTTTGTATATCAGAGCTTGTGAAGAGGTGTAGCATAAGGAAGAGTGCTTGAATCAGTTTTATTTAAAACTAACTTTGTATATATTTATCTAAATACCTGAAGTGCTAAGAAACACTGTTAGTGAATTGCAAAGATGTGTATCAGGACACTATCAAGAGTGCCTGATGCACACTGGAGCCTGATGTGCAACAGTGTCATTGCACAATGGTCCCTTTGCCAGCTTTACTATGTAGTAACATAAAATCAGACCTCTTCTAGATACAGATGTTACAAAAGTGCCCAGTTCTAATTCCTGAATTCCACTTCTGAAGACATAACTTCTTTTAATATTTGAAGGGCTATCTATGATAATTTGGAACCATTTTTTCCCCTTTTGGCCCAGACAGTAGGATTCAAATTTGTCAGTTCATATGACATGAAAAGGATTCCAACTAAAGATGAGGAACATCTTAATGATATGAGTTTATCAGTAGCCGAACAGATAGCATCAAAAAGAGGTGTATTCTCCTTTATTACAAGTTGTTGAGGAGATACTGAGTGGCTCCCATGAGAAGTGTTGTGTAATAATGGATTTCTTGCATTGTCAGAAGGCTGAAGTAGCCTTTGAGGGCCCTTCCAAGTCTTTGATTTTGCTTCTTCAGTCCCCAAAGCTGATGATAGCTGCCTCTTTTAGGTGGAGGAGGTTTTTTGCTGCATAAGGAAAGACATCCATAGAATGAGTCTACTTTTAGTATATAGTATACAGATTGCAAAAGGAGACAGATATGATGATGATGATGATGATGATGATGATGATAATGATGATAGTAATGGTGATTGCTCTTTCTAATAGCTCCAGTGTCCCCTGAAATCACTTCAGTTGAATATTTCAATAACCTTCTCTATGTCAGCTGGATCTATGGTGATGACAACACAGATCTTTCCCATTCTAGAATGCTGCACTGGTTGGTTGTTGCAGAAGGAAAGAAGAAAATTAAAAAGAGTGTAAGCCTGACCACTGTGTGTTACTTTTGGTTATTGCATTCAAGTAATGAAAAAGTCATGTCAAAAAACAAAACCTTGTTGGATCTGCTCAGTAAGTACTTGGTTTCTAACTAGTTTTCCCTAGAGTAAACTATTTACAAGCAAATTCACCAAATGCTCCTGTTTCCTAGTGTTTAGATGTGGCAGATGTCAGAATTTTAAAATGTACAAAAATGGAGTTCAAGGATGTCTTGTGCACCATTTTGTCTGATTCCCTGCTTGATCCATAAAAAAAAAGAGTTAATGCATCTCATACAGATAGCTATTGAGACTATGTTTGAAGACTTCCAGTGAGGGGCAGGCCACTCGCCTCCCTAAGTAATTGGGTCCATTATCTAGACAGTTATTCCCAACCCTTGGTGCTCCATTTTGTGTGTGTGTGGACTTCAGCTCCCAGAAGCCCCAGCCAACTTGGCCAACCATTAGGAACTATGGAAGCTGAAGCCTAAATCATCTAGTAGAACAAAGGTTGAGAACCACTAACTAGAGCAGTATTTTTCAACTCTTTAGTTTTCCAGATGTTTTGGAAGCAAACTCCCAGAATCCCTGAAAATTTGTCATATTGCCTGGGGCTTTTGGGAGTAAAAGTAAAAAATGTCAGGCAGACCAAAGGCTGAGAACTAGTAGTCTAGATTGACGATGGATTCTTTCTCATTGGAAGAATGGAAGATGATCTACTCAAACTGAAACATCTATATTGGATTCCCACCCTACTTTGGCCAACCTGCTTATAGTGAACAATACAATGCTGTTTTTCTACTGTATAGAGATGTTTTCTTGTGGGGCATGTTTAACCTATTACTTCTTTTAGGTGACCCGGAATGTCATGACTGCAGTGCTCAACCTTCCTCCAGGGGACATCTACAATCTTTCTGTAACTGCTTGCACTGAAACGGGTAGCAACACCTCTGCATCTCAGCTTGTGAAAGTTGGTAAGTCTTTCTCCTGAACCATCAAAAGGCCTTCACAGTCTTCTAGCAAGGTTTCTATAGAGTACAGCTCCTAGAATTCCCCCAGCCAGCATGATCGCTGGCCATACTGTTTGAAGACTCTGAGAATGGTAGACCAAAAAGTAACTTTTCCAAAACTCTGAGTTGCTAAATTAATAAGTAGTTGATCTGGGGAAATGAGTCAAAGTATACTCCTCTCATGTGACTTTAGCAGCTTTCTTTACTAAAAATATTAACAATAATATCAGTAGATAACATTAACAGTTTGTTAACATGCTGCATTCACAAGAGGGAAATAAAACTGAGACAGAAACTAACATGACAAGGTGCAAAAACCTTGGAAAGAGTTACTGTCCATCCCATCTATTTTTGACTTTGCTTTCTAGTATTTGTTCAAATGTGAGTTCATGTGAAAGCATGTTATCCTTGTAGTATTAGCTAACTACAGTAGGTACAGTATCTGTAATAAAGTGGATAAGACAAAGCTGGATTAGACAGAGGTTTGCTGGTTTGGATCTTAAGATAAATGAATGGGACAAAGTCTTTGCAAGAAAAAAAATCCCATTCTTCTCCCATAGAAGCTGCTATGTCAGTGGGGTCTTGCATCTTTTCCAGGTTTTCACCAAAACCTTTAAAAAAGCTACTAAATTTGCTGAATCTCATCAAAATAGGTTTCTGTAAAGCTTGGTCTGAAACCCAGAGCATATTTATTAACTTTGGAACCACTAGCCACGACCACTACCCTCTCTACCTCAAAAACATCTTTGTTCCCCCTTCTGGTTGGGGGTCCTTCCTGGATAATGTTGGACAGAAAGGTGGTTTTGGTGCTGGAGGAGGGGATCTCCCAAAATGGGATACAGCGCTGCCTAATTTGGGGGAATTCTCCATTTCCCCTTCTGCATCCTTTCTCACAGTTGTTCAGGAAAGCTTTCTGAAGGTTTTCTGATGGGAGCAAGTAGCTGGGGTTGGAGGCTGGCAGAAAGGGGAAAAAATTGTCCTTTATCAACCCATTTTAGAAACCAAGCTACTACTTGTGTCTAAAAAAAAGTGATGCATTAATGGAACAAGAATGTACAGTCAGTTCTCTATGTTCACAGATTCCTTATCCATGTATTCATCCAAGGCTTGAAAATATTCAAAGAAAATATAAATTCCAAAAAGCAAACATTGATCTTGCTATTTTCACAAGTGACACCATTTTACTGTGCCATTTTATATAATGGGACTTGAACATTCACAGAGGTGTTTTTTTTAAATAATACATTGAGTTACTTTCTTCTGAATTATAGGTCAACATTAAATGAGAATAAAGAAAGTTTTTAAAATAATAATAATAATAATAATAATAATAATAATAATAATAATAAACACAAAGTTTATTATGTGATTTATCAGAAATTCATATACAGTCACAGAAAACATACAAAAAAACAAAAAGCAAAGATTAATTACAATCCCCCCCACCAGAAAATAATACCAAACAAAGATAAAACTTTTAAGAGTTCACTACTTGGTGTAAAGCTATCTGTTAGTATTTAATCCAGTAAAATGTAAATATAAATGATCATGACAGACTATATCGGCTAGTCATTTATTGTATGTGACTAAAAGCTATTACACATCCTATAAAAGAATAGATACATGTACCTACATACAGAAAGTCAAAGTACTGTAATGAGTCTCCTGCACAGTCTATCAAGAAACAGCATGGATACTTTCGATAGCCTTAGCAAATTAGGCTGTTTAATGTAAAGAGATCTCATAGCACCTTTGAGACTAACTCCTAAGCAGACTGCCAGAAATAGTGCACATTAAATTGAGGCACTGCCCTGGCTCAGTGCTAGGGAGTCATGGGAATTGTATTTTTTTCTGAGACACTGAGCCTTCTCTGCCACAAAGCTCTGGTGCCACAATAAATTACAGTTCCCATGATTCCCTAGCACTGAGCCAGGGCAGTGCCTCAGTTTAATGTGCATTATTTCTGGTAGTCTGCTTAGGCCCTGTGTGAAAGGTAGCAGAAGCTTTCATAGACTTGGTCTACTTCCTAAGATAAATGAAGAAGGAAGTAGACCAGGTCGCTGAATGCATGGGCAGGATATGATGGGCCAACCATGTCATATCCTGCCCACAGATCTGGCCTGTTTTTGCCCATGGTACTCACCTAGTCCAGCATGGCGACAAGCAAGTCTTCAGATGCCTGCTGACCACCACACTGTGGAGCTGCTACCATCCCTGCTTCCCACTCACCCATTGCCATCACTACTATTCTATGTTCAAAAGGGTGGAAACAGGGCACCTGGCTTCACTCACATAGCCAGATGTCCCTCCCAACATCATAGGCCTTGACTGGAGCATGCAAGTAGAATGGTGATGGCAGTAGCAGATGAAGGAATGCACAGCCACTCGGTCTAATGGCTGTCATGGCAGATTTTCTGGGAAACTCCACCACAAACTCCCAGGGGTTTTTAGACCAGGATAAGGGCTGGTTAAGCTATGGGTGACCAGATCTTCTGGAACGGCATCCAGTCTGATTCCCAGTCTAGGGCTGTTGGCGCGTGTTGTCTAAACAGGATGGTGCCCAGCCAGGAGGTGTATTAGTGGAAAGTGGGTTTAAATTCTGCCAGAGGTTTCCTCTGGGAAAACAGGAGTTTAAATTTTGTCAGAGTTTCCTTGGGAGAAAGTGTAAAAAAAACAGGAGTTTAAATTCTTGGAGAGGCTTCCTTTCAAGAAAGTGGGAAAACAGGAGTATAAATTCTGGGAGAGACTTCCTTGTGAGAAAGTGGAAAAGCAGAAGGCAGAGGCTTCCTTGTGAGAAAGTGGCAAATGGAGTGAGACAGAGGTTTATTTTTTATTTTTTGTGGATGTGAAGATGGGAAAGACAGTGAGGAAGAGGTTTAAGTTCTTACTATGGTTTTGTGGTGGGATTGATTTCCATGAGGGAGGGAGTCATTGGCTTGCCCAGGTCTTGCTTCAGCCTCCACCTCCACCAGTACCCTGGGACTGCTTCTCAGTTTGGCCATTGCAGGTTAAAAACCAGCCTGTGTTGGATGAGGTTACATTCCCTCTTAAATCTCAGGTTTGCAATTTGGGCATGCTCCTGGATTCATATTTGAGTCTGGATGCCCAGGTATCGGCTGTAGCCAGGAGTGCATTTGCACAGTTAAAACTAGTGCAACAACTGCACCCATTCCTTGAGAAGTCTGATCTGGCTACAGTGACATATACCTTGATTACATCCTACTTAGACTACTGTAATACGTTTTACATGGGGCTGTCCTTGGAAACTGTTTGGAAACTTTAGCAGGTCCAAAGTGCTGTGGCCAGGCTGTTGATTGGGGTTGGCTACAGGGACCATGTGATTCTCCTATTAAAATAGCTGCTCTGGCTACCAAACTGTTTCTGGGCAGAATTTAAGGCACTGGTTTTGACCCTTAAAGCCTAAACATCTTGGGTGCAGACTATCTGAAGAACCATATCTCCTTATACAGGCCAATCTGAGTGCTAAGATTGGCAGAGGAAGGCTTTCTCTCAGTCCCACCACCTTTGCAGGCACAGTTGGTCAGAACTCAGGAAAGAGCCTTCTCTGTTGCTGCTCCCAGACTATGGAAATCCCTTCCATAGGAGATCAGGTTCACCCTCTTGATGCTGAAGACATTTTTATTTAAATAGGCTTGTGGGGGGTGAATTTTACTTATGTAATGGTGTGATGTCTTAATGCCTTAATAGTTTTTACTTTTTAACATGGTTTTAACTATGCTGTTTTAACTTATGGTTTAATATTAGTATTACTCAATTACTTTTTAAACTTTTGTAATTAATACTTTAGTTTTATCTTTTTTAAATTATTGTAACCCACCTTGAATCCCATTTTGGGAGAAAGGTGGAAAATGAATGAATGAATGAATGAATAACATTGCCAACCCTAGAAGATAGAAATCAATTGTCAAAGACCAGTTTGCAAATTGAACTACATGGCAGAGGTCTGTATGCTACCATTTCATTTTGACCAAAAGAATCCCATTAAATAAACATTTAAAGGGAGACATATATAAATATCAAAAAACCAATGCTTTGAACTTTTGGCTCGAGATTTAGTAAGCTTAAAAGAACACAGAAATCATTTTGAATTTGTTTTTCTTTTGAACAAAGGTTGGTGTTTTTATAAGCTCCCATAACTCCCACAATGTTAACCAGCTCGTAATTAATCACCTCAAAATTAGTTTCTTACAATTAGTAGAAATATGTTCTTCTAGAATTGTGCAAATATCATAAAATCTTACAACACATGTGCATGTGCCACAGCTAAGCCTTTATTGAAAAAGGAAATGAAGTAATAACTGAATGCTGCAAAAAAATAGATGGGGGAATCTGCTGCCTTGAAGCATCTTCCTCTTTTTAGATTGTTCTCTTATTGCTGTGTGAGCTTTGGGAAGAGTGAAAATATCTCTGGAGAACTCATAAATAGAGAGCTGGATCTTGTCTTCTCTCAAATGATTTTTTCTGCCACACTTTCCTGTTGGATCCTAATAACCCTAATAAATTGTTCCTCTTGTTCCAAGACCCAGCTCCTCCAAGATCACTCTTTGCTGTGAACAAGACCCAGACATCTGTGACTCTTCTGTGGGTAGAAGAGGGAGTAGCTGATTTTTTTGAAGTCTTCTGCCAGCAGGCTGGCTTGAGCCAAGATGCAAATATCCAGGTATGTGTTTGTCCCTTTTGGCTTATCCCCTGTTGAATCTGATCACAATGGTTTAGACTTGGAATCTGGTTTTCTTAGGACGTTATCACACGGGGGCAAATCTGCTGGTTAATCCACACAAATCCCAAACAGAAACTGGATTTGTGCCTCGTGTTTTCACACGACGTCGCACAGAAACTAGACAGAAAGTGGACAGAAACTTGTGTTAACCGAGATCTTTTGAAATTTGGTTGTTTGGAGGAAATGCAAATGCGAAATTAAGTTAATTTTGCATTTACCGTAATGTGAAAAGCAAATGCGCATTTGGGAGCATTTCCCTGCTGTTCCCATGGTTCCAGCAAGCATTCCTCTATCTGCGCATGTGCAAGAAGATCATTTCTAGTACATTTACGGGCTTTTCTTGCTTGTGTGTGAATGTTAAATGCACTTACTGTAAATTTGCAATTAAGGTAATTAGTGTGAAAACCATTTGCAGAATCAAGGTTTATTTTCCGTTTATTTTCGGAATGCCTCATTTCCACTTTATTTTCGCTTTCTGGCCCACGTGTGATAACGTCCTTAGTGTTTTAAGTAGTTTGTCCTGTTTAGGACTTGATCAACTTAATCAGTTATATTTAACTAAATGGTGTAGCTCCAATGAATTGAGTTGCTGGTTTTGTTGGTCTGTAGTTTTAAGAGGGAGTTTAATATTCAAATGGCTACTTTCAGCTATTATGCTCCTATATGTAGAGTAGGGAACAGGACTGGGCTGGTTAGTAATGTCCTTGCTATCTAAACATCTTTCAGGCATGTCTCCAATGTTCGTAATGGGGGTCGGTGTTAAAGTACATTCAGCTGTTGAAAATTTATTTATTTGTAGCTGAAAATTCAAAAGCGATGTACACTAACAAACAGAGCATACAGTATAAATCAACATGTAAAATCAAATTATGATATTTACATTATCTATAAAATAGGTCCCAAGGCCAAACTTCACTGGCTTTAGAGAAATTTCTGTATTCCTGTAAACCAGTGTGGTTATAGGGTTGTTGTACTCAGTGGTGAACTTGTGGCCTTTGAATATGACCTTGCTCTCTTGGCCTCATGTATGAGGGTCTTCTTGTGTGGATACCTCCAGATTCTTCTATTCCCCGGCAGGAGATGACTCAATCCAGGTTCGTGTCAATTCCCTCTAGAGGGCAGAAGCTGAAGGAATTGACCCTGGAATTGGAGATCAGCTCAGGGAAATGGTGTAATCCCATAGTTTTAATGTCTGTTTTCACTTTTTCATTGCCAGTGGATCTGTTGCCAAGAAGAAAACTGTAGTACCCCCCCCCAAACTACGAATCTCAGGATTCCATAGGATACTGCCATGGCAGTTAAAATGGAATCATAGTGTTATAATTCTATAGTGTGAAAGGATCCCTAGTCAGAATAATCGACAGTCTACTTAAATTTTAGTAATTCTACATAAGGTTGCATGTTGACCTATAAATTAGCATATGGACATTTTTTGCTAAATGGGTGAGAGTCATGCAGCCCTCCAAATATGGCTGGAATGCAAGTCCCAGAAGACTACTCAGCATATGCAAATATAAGGAAT
This sequence comes from Phrynosoma platyrhinos, assembly GCA_020142125.1. Classification (NCBI taxonomy): domain Eukaryota; kingdom Metazoa; phylum Chordata; class Lepidosauria; order Squamata; family Phrynosomatidae; genus Phrynosoma; species Phrynosoma platyrhinos. The sequence continues at coordinate 202,922,614 of CM034708.1, forward strand.
GCTGAGAGTTGCAGTCCAACAGCATCTGGAGAGCCAAATGATCCCCATTCTTGTTTTATGCACCCTGCACCCTAACTCCTACATTGGGAGTAGGAAACCTTTGTTTTAGATGTTTTAGACTAAAACTTTCACAGTCCCTTACCATTGGCCATGATGAGTTGTGTTTCTGAATGGTTTCCCATTGCAGCCTTAGGGCTGTGCCTCCTCAGACAGGAGGCAAGGGAAGATCAGATATTATAAGCAAATAACTAAAGGGGCAGTAGTGTTGTGACTCTAGATGCCATGTAGAAGGGAACAGAAATCTCCTATGCTTTACCATCTGAATTTTCACTCTTCTAAGAGGAGGCCAGGCAGTCTGTAGGTGTCATGTGTACATTTGTAATGCTCCAGGGCATATGGGCCAATTTATTCATCTTTCCCATAAGCCAGGATGGGGGCTGTCTCTAGTCCAGACCACAGTATATATGTGGTGAAGTAATCATCTTATTACTTCACTGTATGCCTGGGTTTTTAGTAGCTCAGTGCATATTATTGCAACACAGTGCTGATTACAAAAACAATGTGGGTTTTTTTTTAGACTGAGGTGTCAGGTAGATGAGCAAGGGCTTCAGAATGATACAATGAACTCACGTGCGTTGTATGACAAAAGCCCTGGCCTTAAATTCAGGATACGGGACCTGTGATATAAGGGTGAACAAAGAACCATGAACAATGTACTTTTCCTCCTCAACAAATTTAGGAACCTGTTACTGTTTCTTCGCATGTGGTGACAATCTCCAGTCTTCTGCCTGCCACATCCTACAACTGCAGTGTTACCAGTTTCAGCCACGACAGCCCCAGTGTCCCAACCTTTATTGTTGTCTCTACCATGGGTACGTTGAATTCCTACTTTTTTGTTATTTTCCAGTAGTGCTGCCAGGACAGAACAATGGGATTGAAATACAGAGCCTTATGGAGCAGCTTAAGCACAGCTCTCCATCTGTCCTGATTTGGCACAGACAAAACAAATCCCACTTTTCAGCTACTTCTAAAATGTCCCAGTTTATCTCTCTTCTACTTTCCTCCTTTGTCCTCAGCTTGCTTCAGTTCATGAAAACTGAGTCCAAAGTACAAAAGTAATTTGTACTCAATTAATTCAGCAGGGGGGAAGAGTAGGGGACAGAACCTTGCATTTCCCAGTAGACTTGGGAAAAGCAAACTGCTGTAGCCTATCCTAGCTTGTGTGTACTTCATCATTATAACATTTGTCGTCTTGACTGCACTCTGATGTTGACTGGTGACATTTGCCTCAGTTTTCATCTGTGAAATGCTGGAAGGTATAGAACACACCCACCCATACCAAGTACAGCAAGACTGACTTACTACATTGTAAAAAAGTAAAATTGTGTATTATGGAAACTTGTTTGGAATCAATAGTGATTTCATCCCAGTGCCAAGTTAAGTAATCAGCATGATGAGCATTGAACTATGAGTCTGGAGACCAGAATTTGAATCTCCTTGAGCCATGGAAACCCATTGGGTAACCATGGCCAACTCTCACACTCTCAGCCTTAGAAGAAGGCAAAAGCAAACACTCTCTGAATACATTTTACCAAGAAAATATTGTGATATCTTCACCTTAGGGCCTCCATAAGTCAGAACCAATTTGAAGGCACAAAACAAAAAGTCAGGTTAAAACTTAACTTTTTATTAAAGCCTTTGGGCCAAATGATATCATCCAAATCTGTATAAGTATAATTTGGGGTTGTTTTGTCTTTTTAATATTTTCAACTATTTAATTTACTTTAAAAATGTTTAAATTATTTTTCTCAGGTTGAATTTTAAATTGTTTAAACTGGCCCACTTGTAAGCTTTCCAGAGATCAAAATACTCGAAAAACCAAGGTTTTTCATGGGTTGTGGAGATAGTGACACAAACTTTGTTTCATGAACAAAATTATTTAAAATGTTGTATAAATTATCTTAATGAATTTTGTGTTTAGACTTGTGTCCATTTCCAAGCTATCTCATTATGTATATATATGTAAACAAAGGTATTCCAAAATCCAAAATAATCCAAAAGCCAAAACATTTATGACCTCAGGCATTTTGAATAAGGGATATTCAACCTGTGTATGTATGTGCACACACACAAAATTATATATAAAACTGTAATAATACTTTGCAAATCAAAAGGGGGATTGAGAACAAAACCTAAGTGCAGGATTACTTAAATATGCTGCTATTCCTCCTCTGACAAACCCTTCCTGTCTTCCTGGAGGAGTGCTGAAATCCTTTCAGTTTCCATTTCTAATTTGAACTGTTGGTTCCTCCTGGGTATCTTGTGGGGACTGCTGCAAGACTCATGGAAGCCTTTTTAAAATAAACAGTAACTCCAGAGTGTTCTGTCATACAGAATATTTTTCTTAGAGCAAATGGACAGTATTTTGCAATATAAATTTGTAGTGTGTGTGGTGGTAGGAAATCTAAGACAGAGCTGAGTTCCTACATTGTGTAAATCACATCATTACACCAAGATTGTGCTACACCATTCTTCTGCTGAATATTGACACTGTGGAATGGATTGTGAATCTACCAGTGTGCCTGCTTATTGTCTCTATTGTACAATGTGGAACTGTTTCTGCAATCCCACAGAATCAAATGGTCTACCAAAAGTAATGAAAAGTAATTACACAACATCCAAAAATGTGAAACTAACTAAGGCTGAGAGAATGTGATTCCCAAGGTCTACATCATACTAATATTGTTTAAGATTGTCATCACACTGATACCTTATTAACCTGGTTCATTTGCTTGTCTCTCCAGTTACAGAGATGAATGCTAATGTGGTGGTGATCTCTGTCCTAGCCATTCTGAGTATCCTTCTGATAGGGCTGCTGCTTGTAACTTTAATAGTGCTTCGGAGAAAACACCTTCAAATGGCCAGGTAGGTCAACAGTTCATCTTAAAATTCTAGTGAAGCCTTGTAAGGAGAAGAGGGACCAGTTGCATGTCTATTTACAGGGCTGGAGATCTTGTGCCCCTCAAGAGGTTGTTCAACTCCAGTTTCCATTATCCCTCATCAACCTGACCAAAGGTGAGGCATGATGAGAATTGTAGTTCAATCGTATGTGAAGGGCCACATATTCCCCATCTTTGCTGTATTATTTAGTAATCCCAAGGCACACTAGTACCAGAATAACATTCTTCTTTCCTTTCAAGGTTAGGATGTATGTAATTGCATTTCAAAGCATAATTTTGAAGAAATGGGGTGGGGGGAAAGATGTTAATTGGTTCCCCTTTGCAGATATGGTATTTTACCAGCTGTGGTATATTTGATGTACATTAGAAAATCCAGGTAAAACATGTACGCTTGGTGTAGGACAGCTCTCAAATTGGATTATGTGTGCTTGGGTCTTACTTATAGCTACAGCTATTATCTAGGATGATTCCACACTCTTCATTTTCATTACAGTACTCTCTCCCATTTGCTCACTGGTATTAATGCAGAAGTAAAAAGAATGTCAGGAAAATAGGACTGTGATTAGATCTTTTCTCTCTTACCAGCAATTACAAACAGCCAGAACAATTGTGAGGAATAGGGGTTGGATTAAGACCAACTACAAAGCTAAAATGTGGGTTAACTTCCCTTGTTTTCCTGACCTTACTTTCTTCCCAGTTTAGAGGGGTAAGCGGTGGGGGGAGATGATCAATTCCCCCCCCCCCAATATTTTTCCTGATGTGGTATTTTCTACCACTGGCTTATATCCAGTGTTTAGTCACAGCTAAAGTAGATCTATTGAATTTGATAAATCAACACATATGTAAATTTCATTGATTCAATGAGTCTTTACTGTTTGAGGCTAACAATTGGATTTAGGCAGCTGGAGCACACACAGATACACACACCATGTTCTCCAGTCGTTTACCTAATGTGCTCAAAGTCCAACCCTGTAAATCCTTTAGGTGTTCACTCAAAAGTGAGATCTGCTACACTGAATGGGAATTACTTTTTAATAAGTATTAGAATTGCAGCCTACACCAAATTTGCTTATTGATCTAAAGTACAAGTAGGAATTGTGCTGTCCTCAAGATGTTGTTGAGCTGCAACTCCTATCTATGCTGCAGAGGGCTGGTGGGAATTACAGTTCAGCAGCATCTGTAGGGTCTTATGATTCTTACCCTTTGTCTAAATAGCCAACAAGTGCTTAACTGTTTTTTATTTATTTTGGTATATTTATATGCCATTTTTCCTCCATGGTAAAATGTGTTGGATGCTCAGAGCAATCATGCATGCATCTCCTCAGCAGCCCCTTTATCCTTGCAAAAGACACCCCATGAATTACATGGTTCAGTGGGGGCAGGAACTTGGATCTCCCAAACCCCAGTGTAGCATCTGAACCACTTCACTGACTAGTCCTCAATTTGTCAGATCCATCTAAAATAAAATACTATGGCTGGCATCCTGTCAGCAGCATATGTGGACATAAGTCAGCCTTACATCTGCACATGTCTCTTTTTGGTTGATACAGAGATTAGTATTCCCTTCCTCCCTCTGCGCTGACCAATGCCACTCTCAGACCTAATATAGAGCCATTGCAGTCTCTTCCTCAATGGCAATTCTGTGCCCAGTGAGGGTGGGGCAGAGGATTGGAGAACTGTCTGGGTATGTCCTTGCACCCAGGTATGAAATGATTACATCATCCACTGAGACCTTGGGAGGGACACTAGTGAATTTAAGTGGAGGATGCAGTCGTTTTGTGCCTGGCTACAGGAACATAGCTAGATGTTTCTCCAGTCTCTCATTGCACTCACTAGGCATGAAGTGACCATGGGATGGGGGTTTAGTAACTCTACAGTAGTACTGGGGGTTGTTGAATGGCCAGCTGTAATGTAGGAATTACGATGCTGTGCTGTGCAAGAGTGTTCAGGATTGTAGCCAATATATGTCTAGGACTGGTCTCTCTAGGTGACATCTCTCACCCACTTAGGGGCCATGTGTACATGAAGCAGGATATCTCACTGCAGGATCAAGATTTTGATCTACCTCAAGGACAATGATCCTCCATATGTTGTTGGGCTCTACCTGTCACCAGTAAATGAGCTGTGGTCAAAGACAATGGCAGTTATAGTCCACCAACTTCTAGAGGGCCACAGGGCTTCAACCCCAGGTCTACAGATTACAGAAGAGTGGGAATATGGTCTGTCCACTGTTACATATTCTTATATCTGCCAATAATTACTTTGGGTCTTCCTAAACCAGGGAATGTGGTGCTGGAACTTTTGTGAATTTTGCTTCATTGGAGAGAGATGGAAAACTCCCATACAACTGGTAAGTGTATGACAAGAGATTTACTACTATCACTACTACGTATTTGTCATGCTAACTTAACCTACCTTGAGATTATACTTTTAAGCTGTTTTTCAAAACAGGATTGCTATGATGTAGCTATTGCAGTTTTATGTGTAGCTGTCCAAGTCAACATTTTTCATGGAATCTAAAATTATTTCACTGTCACTTACTGGACCACTTGTGCTGATAGAATAGGAGACCAAAATTTCAATGTAATGCAGACTGCTTTGTTGTTTTTTTAGTCAAGTGTTCTATGTAATCCTGAAGCGTTCTATGCCACACCAACACTCCCAGTCCAGTCGAATGTAGTGCTTAAATTGTACCCAATCATAAAACAATTCAAATTGGCTAGAAAAATAAAAAAGTGTACCGTACATGTGCATTTCTCTAATTAACATTATTTTACAAGGCTTACAATTATGATGATTTCATTCAAAGTTTAGGAACTGAGGCTTGGAACCTGGAGTTGTGCTAAGTAAGCAAAAACTTCTTGTGTTTGAAGTGGTTATGTGCCATCAAGCTTCTTTGCAAAAAACGTACTCACTAATGCTTAAGGGGGACTCAAGATTTTTTCCGGCTGTGGGGACATGTTAGCAAATAACCCATCCCACCTGAATAAAATTGTCTTCTCACACAGATTTGAAGAACTGAGTATGCAGTTTAATATTTTAACATTATTGCCTTCAGATAGATCAAAGGGATGTAATTCCCACTGATTTCCTTGTTGTCATTAGTTTTATTTGTTTTATTTATTTGATACATTGCACTCATCCAAACTATAAGGAAGTCTGGATAGCACGTATGTCTTTCCGCACTTTTTCTTCACAACGTCCCTGTGAGGTAGGTTGGGCTGCCAGAGTGAGATTGGCCCAGGATCCTCCAAGTCAGTTTCAAAGCAGAAATATGACAACCTTGGGTGATCCTGATCCAGACCCAACAAACTACTTTTAAAACTCCAATTTTTAAAAAGTGTTGCCTGACATCCTTCTCAGTAATTACAAAGTCATAAGCCTGATGTGCAAAGTTATAATCATTCCAATTCATATTTACAGTCATTGCACAATCACAATGACCATAAGTCCCCCCAGCCCTCATCTTAACTTGGACGCCTCACAGACCTTCCTCCAGCACAGCCATTTCTAAGACACTGGAAAGCTGGGTGGTGAGTAATGATATCTTGCCCTCTGCCAATTGGTCATGGAAAGCACTAAGACAGCCAGGGGCAACAGGATCCCAATAGGGAAAGTAGCATTGGGAGACCTCATAGTTACATCTCAGGATCTCAGTCTTTATTTTTGAGTTCATAATTTAAGAACGGGAAATTCAAAGTCAAGCATTTCAAAGTTCAAAGCTCCTACCAAACGTGCTTAATTTGGTTTCCACTCTAATCTTGACAATCATTCTCTTCCACATAATTTACATAATGGGAATATGCTCTTTAAACTGGCTGGTTTGACCTTTGAAGCATTATATTTGATTTGATTTGATTAGGGAATAGCCCAAGTTCATGTCGTTTATCATCATTTCCTCTGAAAAACTGTAAGGTGCAATGTATGACTACAGTAAAACAGATGCTGTATTTTTTCTCCCTTGGCTCATGTATATATATATATATATATAGAGAGAGAGAGAGAGAGAGAGAGAGAGAGAGAGTATTCAAAGCCTTTTCTTTTGCCTGCAGGGCAAATTTCTTAATTTCATAAACTTGGGGTTATGGCAAGGATTTTCTTTAACTTCATAGTTGGTGTTCCTAAAATATTTGCAAACTAGAAAAAATATGGATGTGACTGCTTTTCTTTTCATTTGCTTACTAACCAATTCAAGTACTGCTTAGCTTGGGAATGGGAATTGCAATTGGATTATAATTCTGACCATAATGGCTCAAAAATTCTGGGAGTTGCAATCCAAAAAAGTAAATTTCCCAATTTCTGGTTGGGAATCAGGGACCACTGATTATTTTGGAACTTACTCAAAAGTAGTGTCAAGAAATGGTGTTTAAAAGCACCTTCTGATATTCCAGTATCAACTTCTTGATAGGTTTAGTTTTTCAGCTAGTGACTGAGGGCACAGTTTCTTAGTTTCCCAGTCTCGTTAATTATCTGAACCCTGAAATCTATTTTAAAGGGACTCACATCTTGCTTTTTGATGTCTCACCTTTATTCAACCATCACCACAGAGTTGATGCAAATAGTATCTGTGTAACTTTAGTCCTATCTTACCTGTGCTGTAATAATATGATGGAGTTTGATTTACTCACCAAATGGAGATATTGACTGGAATTAATTTGGTGATGCACAACAGTGTTTTACCCAAATTGCAGAGGGTCCCAAGAGGGAACCCACTTATTGAATTCAATGGGGAAATTAATTTAGCTCAATAGGAAGCAGCAAGAGGGCCAGAGTAACTCTAGCCAAGACCTTTAGCCTATGTATATCTGTTCCAAACTCAGAACTCCAGAGGCAAGTTTCAAATTAGTTGGTTTTATTTATAACAAGGGAAATCAACTTTCACTCAAAGCATTCACTCACACATGCATACAAGTCCAATAACATCCAAACAATGATACCTTTATAGGGCCAACCAAAATGCACAATTACATGTTGCAAGCTTTTGAAGTCACACTGGCTTCTTCATCAGGCAAACAGGAGGGGAAAAAATGAAGATGTTAGTCTTAGGCCTGCATTTTCTGTTTCGGATCTCAATTCAGATGTTAGGGGAGGGCTGTCTGAAGGCTGGCTCCTCCCCCTTTGGCTGTGCGGTCACTGGAAAATTTTGCAAGCCCAGGAAATTTAATGTCCACTTGCAATCCAAAGAAGATGTTTTCTTGGAATCCAGCATATCTCCTTCCTTTGTGAAGCCTCAGGCTCTATGCAGATAGAGAACACTGAATATCTCAAGAAGTCTTCATGTTTTGCATCAGGAAAACTTTAGATGATGTAGGGGTAAAACATGCCAATCGGTCCCAATATTAGAAAAAATGGTTTTACTTTGTTGGAGGAAGAAGCCTCAGATGGAAAGCTTCCAGTGCGTTGGCTCTCTCTTTGGCATGCACACAAGAGCTAATAATGTAAAAGATGGGAGCTTGATAGTAATTCAGAGGGTAGGACAATATATACCAGTTCCAGAGACAGCTCTCCAATGGGGAAGGCTGTTGAGTGGATCATGCCCACTATCTGGAAGTGAGTTGGCTAGCAATACTCACCACCCCACTAGCTGAAATCTGACAGAGTCCCTGCCTGGTTTCAACTGAGATTGAATTACTTCTGCGGTCACAGCTGATCACTTAAGGATTGGTTTGTTCAGCAGACAGAATTTCAAGTATCTCTCATTTTAAGGGGTATGGCCAACTGGCACAAATGGTAAAATTGATTTGCTATGGCACTGGAGCAATTCTTTTGATGCTGAAACTCCCCCAAAGACTGAAAAGCCACTAGCAAACCCTGTAAATATTGATGCTGCTAATGAACTAAGCGGAAATAAACCTTTACTTCCTACTTAAGCTCCCAGGAGCAGATAGCCATTCACAACAATCATTAATCTCCTTTTTGGGATTTCTTTGATATAGTGTATACAGTAATGGCATCAAAGGCAGGAGATCAAAGCTACTTGCTAATTAAAGATCTAAGCCTGAATAATGTTAATGAGAAACCTAAAATTGAACAGCCCAATGCTATGAATAAGCTTGGGTTCCTGCAGTGCAAATGATGTCACTGTTGCAGTGAAAAGAGGATGCAATTTTAGCTTCCAGGGCCAAACAGAACTGGTTTAGTTTTTTGTGGGTTTTTCAGGCTGTGTGGCCATGTTCTAGAAGAGTTTCTTTCTGACGTTTCGCCAGCATCTGTGGCTGGCATCTTCAGAGAAATGTCAGAAAGAAACTCTTCTAGAACATGGCCACACAGCCCGAAAAACCCACAAAAAACTATGGATGCTGGCTATGAAAGCCTACGACTTCACAGAACTGGTTTACTCTCCTTCAAGCTCCATCTCAATACAGCTCTATCCTTGAGTATTAATTTTAATAAAACACCACACAAGTTTGGTCAGACATTTTTACACCATCTTTTCCCCCCCAAAAGCATATGCCAACATACATGGAAATATGAGTTGGGGGAGGGGGCATCAATCCTTCCTCTCATAGAAAGCAACCATTGCAGCTTCCTGGATTCCTCTTCAACTCAGATTTTAATCTGAGCCAAGGGAAATTCCCCTTTATCTCTTTTCCTATCCATGCAAGCATCCTTGCATGCCAGCCCATTCAAGCATCCTTGTTCCTTGCCAATTCCCTAACAAGTCTACCCTGTATCTCATGGTTGTTATTGCTGTCTGGAAATGGTAGTAAGCAAGGTAAAAGGAAGGAATTTATCATCATTCCTCTTAATCTTACGGTGCATCTACACTGTAGAAATAATGCAGTTTGTCATGGCCTTAACTACCATGGCTCCATCCTACAGAATCCTAGGACTTGTAATAATAATAATAATAATAATAATAATAATAATAATAATAAAATTTATTTCTATACTGCCCAATGGTCACCCAATCCGGGCGGTTTACAAGTTAAAAACAATTTACAATAATAAGATATCCCTCCCCCCCTTAAAACAGTATTAAATAATAACACAATTAAAACATCAAAATATAAAAGAAATTAAAATTTAACAGTTAACAAAATTGTAGCAGGAACTCCTTGCTACTATTGAAAGGAGCCAGGATTGAAAAAAGGAGGGAACTGGCTAGGGCCGGGTCATTTAGTCTGGAAAGGCCTGCCGGAAGAGATCCGTCTTGACAGCTTTTTTGAAACTGTCCAAAGATGTTAGTTGACGGATCTCGTCCGGCAGGCCGTTCCAGACTGTAGTTTTGTAAGGTATTGTAGTTTTGTAAGGTACCAGCCCACTTTGGCAGAAGAGGCTAAAGACCTTGTGAAACTACAAATCCCAGGATTCTATAGGATGGATGGAGCTACAGCACTTAAAGTAGTGCCAAACTTCATAATTTTTACAGTGTAGATTATGTTGTTGTTGTTATAAATACCTGGCTTTCCCCCCAAAACTGGGATTCAAAGCAGCTTACAGTCTAAAAACACAAGTACAATTAAACACTTACAAAAATGACAGTTAAATAGGAATTAAATTACTACAATATTAAAACAGGTCATTTGTTTAAAAATCAAATACAATTTTAAAATATAAAAAACACTTAAAAACCAGACATTTTAAATAATATAACCCCTCTCCCCCCATGTTCTGTAAAACCTTTTTATTTTAGATGTACCCAAGGGCAGGGCAGGAAGACTTGGGCCCTTTCAAACAGGACCATTATAACACTATATGATTCTACTTTAATTGCCATAGCAATAGCCTATGGAATCCTGCAGTCATCTGCAGTACGTTGAATTCTCAGCCAGAGAGCTCTAGTATCTCAACAAAACTACAAACCTCAGGATTCCATAGGATATTACCATGGCAATTAAAGTGGAATTTTAGTGCTACAATTGCATAGTGTGAAAGAGACTCTGCTCCCTTCCAGATTATTTGCTGCTGCTGCTGCTATTATTATTATTATTATTATTATTATTATTATTATTATTATTTTATTATTTCTGCTTCTCTTCCAAAAATATGATTCAGGGGATCTTACAAATTAAAATAAATATAGTATATATGCAACAGATGAACATAAAAATGGAATTAAACTATCAAACATTGAAAGCAATTTGAAACATACAGTTAAAAATAATAAAAAGCAGTTTAAAGATAGCACAATCCAAAGAGTACTCTGTTAAAGGTCATTTCTTTAAAAACATTTTAAACTATGGATCCTAAAAGCACCAGACTCATGGACAGTGGTTAATGATTCTTGGAGCTGTAGTTCAAAAAATCTGGAGAGCACCAGGTTGCTCTTCAAACCAAACTGTTGTAGGATTATTGTTTCCTCTCATCTGTTTGTAAATGGTGTGACATGTGGTTAAGATATTTGAGTTTGTACCTATACCCAAACTCTTATTGTTTTGTGTCATTGCAAAATCACAAGAAACACACAGCTCTGTCTGTAGGGACCTGAGTCATTTTTATTCTAAAAAAAAAGAGGATGATTCAATATTATATTAAGGATTTAATTCAAAGAGAACACCTAGCGTACTGAAAATGATGCATTTTGTTTTGTTTGAACATCTGAGAAAGTTGGAGAATTGGGAGATGACTGTTCAGGGTTTGCTGTCTTTACTGTCAACTTCAGGTGTATCTCCACCTTTGTTTTCTCCTAACACATTAAGGGAACTTATCTTGGCTCCACTTTTCCAGCTAAGCTCACCTTGGCTTCACCCTCTACAAGAAGGCTATGCTTCCAAGGTGTAGCAAAATACAGTGGGCCCTTGCTATCTCCTGGGGTTTGATTCCAGGACCCCCGTGGATACCAGAATTCATGGATGTTCAAGTCCCAATAAATACAATGGTATAGCAGAATTGTGTCCTTTATATAAAATAGCAAAATCAAGGTTGGCTTTTTGGAATTTATATACTTTTAATACTCAACTATAAGTCAACCTCATGTGTAAGTCAAGTGCATGTTTTGGAGACAAAATTATGGATTTTGATAGGACCAGAGGATAAGTTAACAGTAAAGCTTGGGAACATGTAACAAAGGATCTAAAGGATGAAGGAAAGGAAAACTATGCCAAAGAACTTACAGAATTCCAGCAGGCATAACTGTTTGTGCTCACACTAAAAGCTGGATGTATTGGAGAGCGAGGAGGGGTGGGTAGGTGGGTGGGTGTCAGTGTTTCCAGGACAGATTACACACTCACCTTTCACCAGGGGATGGTTCTTTTCTTTTATAAGTGTTTAAGAACAGTACTTATATTGACCCTTGGATAAGTCAATTTAGTTTTTTTGGATCAATATTTTGACTAAAACTTCTGGACTTATACATGAGTATGTACAGTATATATATTTGAATATTTTCCAGCTATGGATGGTTGAATCCGTGGATAAACCTTAAAATATAAAGACTAACTGTCTTTAGACAAGCTAACTGTAGTTACCCAAGTCCTAGAAAATGGATCTCTCCCTCTTGGTCAATTGGCTTTGAGTACACCACTCTTTTCTTCTGATTGTCCTGAAGTTCACCCCCATTCACTCTTGGGGGAGAAGTGAATTTTAGTCTGTCTGCCCCCCCCCCTTCTGGGGTCCCTGCCTGCCTATGTCTACCATGTGACACATTGATTGCTTGACTTCTGTTTGCCATACTAATCTTCTTTGCTATTTTTTTTAATCTCTATTATCTATTAATACTCACAGGCGTAGGAGTGTATTTGCTTTCCTAACCCTGTTACCCTCCTGCCTTTGGACTGATTATCTCTTGGCATTTTATATTAACCCTTGGTAAGTGATTTAATAGTTCTCTTCCTTAACAATGAACAGTTTTCTTTACTTTGATGTTTTGCTCAATCTGTTTGAAGCTTTCAAAATTAAAATGCATTGCCCCTAGCCCACCACCGGAATATGAGATAGAAAGGAATGCAATGCCTCCCAGATCTACATTTTGTTGAAGAAAGCATTCTGAGAATAGTTATGTGGAAGTCTAGTCCATCAGCAAGAAATTTGTATGTGTTGTGTGCATTCAGTGGTGTGGATAAGCTTTCACAGCTCTTAGCTAGTATATAGCATTTGCTTCATATGAAACTTATGTACCATAGTGAAAGTTCTTTTTGCATGTTCAGATTGTTATACACCACCCTGTTCCACATGAGTAGAGATGTTCCAAAATAATTGGTATGTTTTTAAAATCTGCTAGTGCACAAATTAATTGACAGAAGCTTGGTGCATGCTAAGTGAATGTGCCCAAATGTGACTTAAAATATTGGCATTAAAATACATATCCATTATTAACACTATGCAGTCACTGAAAAGGCAGCAAAAACATAATTATGGGGCTTTCTTTTTCTTGCAGGAGTAAAAATGGATTGAAGAAGAGAAAGTTGACCAAGTATGCCCATTTTGTAAACATTAATAACTTAAAGGAAGTATTAATACTGATGCCATGTATGCCCTTATAGACATGCCAGTAATCTTATGAGATATGGGACTCCTTTATATTACATCAGGCCACTCATTGCTCTATCTAGACTAGGTTTTTGTCATTCGACTCATGGTAGCTATCCAAGGTCTCATGCTGAGGTTTTCCCCGTCCATGTCTCTGGAGAACTTGCTGGTGGGAGCTATTAGGGTTAAAACCACGGAGATATGTGTTTTCACATATCTTTTTGTTCTCTTTTTTCATCATTACTTTTTCCTACTTTGTCACATCCAAATGACGTAGTGTAGTTTCCCCTTCATGTAGATGGACAATTAATTTATTTTTAATCATTAAGGGTGCAGTTATGCCAGTAAGCAAACAAATGATAGAATCATAGAGTGGGAAGAGACCCCAAAGGCCATCCAGTCCAACCCCCTGCCATGCAGGAACACAAAATCAAAGCATCCCCAACAGATGGCCATCCAGCCTCTGTTTAAAAACCTCCAAAGAAGGAGATTCCACCACACTCCAAGGGAGTGTGTTCCACTGTCAAATGAACATTTAGACCATGATCAAGCTTTGGGAATTGTGGAAATCCAAATCTCCAGAGACCTAAGAAGAGTAGCTAATGGTAAGAGATGGTGGGAGTTGTAGTCCAAAAATGTCTACAAATACACAAAGCTTCTTATGAACTCTATTGAATGGAACTGCTTTGCCTACCAATCCTTAGGGTCTAACTAAATGGGATATTTAATGGTTGTAAGCAGTTAAAACACACATTTTCATTATTTAAATAGCAGCCACAGGTGAGCCTTCTCTTAGCTAGTGTGTTCTTCCTTGTTTAATAACATTTGCAATCTTGACCCACTCTGTTGTTGATTGGCCACATGTGTCTGAATTTCCATCTGTGAAATGTTGGCGAGTATGTTATGCTATATACACTCGTCCCTCCCCGTTTGTGGACTTGGAGTCTGTGGTCTCGCTCCTTTTCTTTTGCAGCACCACGCACAGGGCTTTGAATATTTGTGGTTTTCCCGATTTGCAGGGGGATCCGGAATTCCCCATGAATTGGGAGGGACAACTGTATATATGTGTCCACAGTGCTGTAGGGCTGTGGAATGTCCAGACCTTTACATATTAGGAAAATGAAGGGGGCAGTAAGAACTGCTGCCTCTGAGAACCAACTGGAAGGCAGTCAGCTTGCAGCTACTTTTGTCTTGGATCTGGTCCTATTGGTCTTGCCCGCTAGAATCTGGATCTCACAATGACAATAACATTCAAGCAAGAGGAACTGTGCATTTCTGTTAAAGCATTGCAGCAGATGAGATGATAAAAATGTTCCCAACTAATAGAATTAGTCACTGGGGTGAAATCAATTATCTCTAGTTAACCATTTCAGCAGAGCTTGCCTTTCATTAGCAGTCATAAAGTGTGTGAAAGTATAAGAATGTATCTGTTGTCAATGCCATCCCTCCCTCCCAGAACAGTAGTTAATTATAGACTGGATCTTTAATGCTTACAGGTAAACAGGAGTAATTAATTGTTGATAAGAGACAAATTCCTTGGGGTAACTTGCTTCAAGGAAATGGGGAAAAATGAGTGTACTCACTTCACTTCTGGCAAATTAGTAGATGATAATTAGGCAAGAGGAAGTGCTTACCACATCCATGGTATAAATCTAAGAAATTAGAGTTACATTCACAGCAGGGCCCTGATCCATTTAAAATCAATCCTGAGTGCAGTCTGTTGAAAGAAATGACTTGGGGCTGTTGCAGACCAGCCCAAAGGGCCAGCCTGGCGATAGAGTTGGGGCGGGGCAGCCACATGCCGTCCATCTCAACCCCACCCCGACGTGGTAATGACTCCATGCGGCTGTACACATGCTGTGCAGCGTCAGAATGCCCTTCTGGTGTGGCGTGCAGACACGCTGCACCAAAAGGGCGTAGAAGAGCCACAGTGCTTGCTCTTAGGGCGGCCTTTTGCCACCCCTAAAAGAGCACCCCTAAAAGGGTGGCAAAAGGAAGGATTGGGGCCACAGCATGGGATTGCCTCAGCCTCGATCCGACGCTGCACAGGGTGGCTCTCTGACGCCCCAAATGAGCCATCTGCATTGGCCCTACGTCAACCTTCTCCAATTTGGTGCCCTCCAGGTGTGTTGTATTATAACTACCATCATCCCCAGCCCAGCACCACCATGCTGGTGTGGGGAAGATTGGGCTGTAGGCTGGATTGGGAAAGGCTGATATAGGTTTTCACAAAGGGGAATTGCTGCTGTTGTTGTTGTTAACTGCCCTCAAGTTGATTTTGACCAGGCCTGCACAACATACATCCCGGAGCCCAAATGTGGCCTGCCAAAGGATTGTGGGAAACCCCTAAGGATGTGGAGCAACTTCAGGGCTCCTCTCCTGCTTGGCCTCCTCCTGAGGAGAGGGCATGCAGAGGAGGAGGAGGAAGGGTGAACGCTCACCCTGCAAGACTCCTCCGCTGCTCAGCTTTCTCCCCAAGGGAAGTCCAGGTGAAAGAGGAGAAGGAGAGGCAATGGCTGCTCTGCTGCTCAGCTTTCTCCTGAGATAGCTGAGCAGAGGAGGATGGAGTTAATATTAATTAATTATAATCAATATTAATAATTGCTATTAATTAATATTATTAATTAATTAATATTTAATTAAAACCTATCTGCACCCCAAAGAAATTTAGCCTATTTTAATTTTGGTGCCCACCTACTTTGACTCATGGCAACCTCTTTTCACGAAGAGTAGATAAGATTAAACCTCTTTTTGAATTGTAGTACTTTTGATTGGTGGTGGAGGTGTATTAGATATTAAGGGGAAGTCCAACCTAGCCCATGCTGAAATATAGTAAAGGTTTGTTTATGTATTTGGTTTTGATATTGGCCAGCATTCTGACATGGGAGTCTTTCCCTCACATATCAGGATTCAGTGATATGGTCCAGACAGGTTTACTAGCTTCTTTGCTATTTGTGAAAAATGCATTTAATATTAGCTGCTTTGAGGCCAATATTCAGGTGGCTGGTCATCTGGGTTTGGGGAAGTCGCAAAGATGTGCAGATCATCTGTGGTAGCTGATGGCTCCCATGTGGAGGAGCGGGGGGAGTAAATCCACTATGAATTTTAGTTTGAACTTCAAAGAGTTCTCTGACCTGTTTTGAAGATGGGGTCTAGTACATCAGATAAGCTTTAAAGTTCAGGCTCCTTTAAAGTTCTTGGAAGCCACTAGCTGCCACTACAGAAAAGTGGCAGCAGGGGAGTTTTGAGATCTAACCAGATTTTATTTTGGGATCTTACCAGATTTTACCATTGGGATTTTAATGTCAACAGTTTTGTCTTCTGCTCAGGAGATGCATACTGGTTGGATGAGGAGTAAAATTGTGACCAAAATCCTACATCAAACATGAATTGTAATACTTGGCCCACACAGATCCATGTGCATCCCCACATATGCCTATTTTTGAATAAAAGGCAAAGAGCTATCCCTTAACTCTTCATACCAAGTACAAAACCTCCCTCTCCCCACAGTTGTCAAGTCCTGGGTAGGAAAGCTGTTGCCAGTGGGAAGGGGAAGGAGTGGGGATGCAAGTCAGATTATCAAGAACTAGCTTGTCTCAGCCAAAATGGGAAAGTAGGAGGCAGAAAATTCAGATATTATTATTATTATTATTATTATTATTATTATTATTATTATTATTATTATTATTATTCCTTGACTGCCTCTCCTCATGGATCAAGATGGGGAACAACAACATCAGTTAAAACACATCAGTTAAAATACACATCAATTTAAAAGGACAAATAAGATATACATGTATTAAAATGATCCACATTTAAAAGTCGTCATTTAAAATTCTCTTGGACTTCATTCTGAGCCTGGATGCCCAGTTTCAGCAGTGGCCAGGAGTGCATTTGCAGTTAAAAGTAATGCACCAGCTGTGCCTATTCCTTGAGACGTCAGATCTTGCTATGGTGACATATGCCTTGGTTACATCCAGTTTGTACTACTGTAACACACTCTATGTGGGGCTGCCTTTGGAAACTGTTCAGAAACTTCAGTGGTTCCAAAATGCCACAGCCGGAATGCTGACCGGAGTCAGTTATAGGGAACATATATCACCTGTATTGAAACAGCTTCACTGGCTACCGGTTCGTTTCCGAGCACAATTCAAAGTGCTGATCATGACCCATAAAGCCCTACGTGGCTTAGGTCCAGACTATTTGAGAGATCGTATCTCCCCATATGAACCACTTAGAGCCCTAAGATCCTCAGGAGAAGACTTTCCCTCAATCCCATCACCATCCCAGGCTTGTTTGGTGAGGACATGAGAGAGAGCCTTCTTGGTGGCTGCTCCCACCCTATGGAACTCCCTCCCTGCTGGCCTTTCACAGGGAAGCCATTTTTATTCCAGCAAGCTTTTTAAAAAATCATGCAGGCCTGGTTTTACTGGGAGGGGGTGGTTTAGATTATTTTTAACCTTTGTATGTTTTAGTTTTTGTATGTTTAAATTTTAACTTTTTACTGTTTTAATTAGGCAATTTTAATTGTTTTTAAAAATGTTGTTTTGATGTGTTTTGATGTTGTGAGCCACCTTGGGTCACTTTTTGGGAGGAAGGTGGGATATAAATAAGTAAATAAATAAATAAATCACTATTTAAAAATCATCTGGATAAACCTGTCAGAAGAGACTGGTCTTTAATGTTCTTTTATATTTGGACAGAGTATTCAGCTGTTGAATCTCTTCTGGCAGGTCATTCCACATAGTCTAGTGGCGGCTGAAGAAAAGATCCTCTGGCTGACTGTTGCCAACCTAGTCCTGGCTAGATGGCAAAGTGGCTGGTCTAGGCTCCAAGGGAGAGAGAAAGAAAGGTGCAGTCTGATTTCTCGTTCCTCCTCTGAGCCAAGACCTGCCGCTTCATCATCTGAATTGCCTCTTCCCTCCCTTCCTCACTGGTGAACAGCAGCAGCTGTGGCCTCTCTTGAGGCTTAACAGTTGTAGGATGGGGGGCAGCAAGGACATACAATGCATATAGTGGAGTGTTAGACTCTTGGCTGCTTGATGTAGGATTTTGCCTTAGAAGAATAGCAACATCTGGGGATCACCATTAGTGTGAGGGTGGTATTAAATCCCTTCCTCTGCTGCTGTGATTCTAATGAGAATCCTCCTTCTAAAGCATTTGGTGCCACTAGGAGATAAAAAATTCAGATTCATAAATGGGATTTCTCCCCAGTGGCAGCACCAAATGCTTTAGAAGGGGGTTTTTCTGTAGAATCACAGCAGCAGAGGAAGGGATTTAATATCCCCTCCACACTTACTGAGATCCTGAGATTTTTTTCCTCAGGAACATAATGGGTAAAGAAATAGCTCGATTTCCCCCCCACTGCTATTTCAATAATTATTAGCCATCTCCTGCAACTTTTTTTTGGGGGGGGGGGGAAGGAGCATCTAATGTCATGTAGACTGACAGTCAGCATGGTGTTATGGTTTGAGTGATGGACTAGGAGACCAGAGTTCAAATCCCTGCTTGACCATTGAAATCCACTTGCAATCTTGTGCAAGTCACATACTCTCAGCCACAGAGGAAGGCAATGGCAACCCTCTATGAAGAAATCCTGCCAAGAAAACCCCATATTTTGATATCAGTAGCTTTAGGGTCACCATACATTGGAAATGACTTGAAGGGACTTTATAAAAAGACATAGATTTGAAAATCATGTAGTCAGACCTAACTGTTATGGTATCATAGACTGGTGGCCACCTATTTTGTACTAAATTTATCTTGGCCTGAATCCTATTGTTAGTCCTAACTAGAATATAGCCATTGAATCAATTAGTTGTACATATACACGGACTCACCACTGAACAATTGATTCAGTCAGTCTATAGTATTTGGGAAGTGATAGGAACCTGGCCCTTATTTGATCCCAGAGAAACTATAAAGAGAGCCAGGGTGATGGAGGAGAGAGATAGCTGCTTTAGGCTTTGGGAAATTGGGCCAGGTGCCACTTTTGAGCATAATCTATTTTATAGGGTTGTTGTGAGGAACAGCTGGGGAGAGGGATCATGTGTCCCACTCTAATGTCCATGGATTAATAAAATAAAAATAGTAGTAATAAAGGAAGAAGGCCATCTTCCTATCTTTTCTCTTACTTGTTGGTTTATCCAGCCCCCAACCAATGCCATTAGATCCAAACATTAAGATTCATAAGTGGGACTTCTCCCCAGTGGTCCAAATGCTTTTGACTAACTATGTATTTGACTGTCCTTTGGCCCCATTTCTTGATTCTGGATTTTATGAATGACAAGCCTTTTCCTGCATGAGTTGTTGTTTCTGTTTTTTCAAGCCCTATCCAGTTGGATGACTTTGACAGCTACATCAAGGATATGGCTAAAGATTCTGACTACAAATTCTCTCTGCAGTTTGAGGTAAGTCTTACCATGGATACTAGCTTCTTAGTTGTACAGGATAGGTAGAGCACAGTGAATTGACAGTAATTTTGGGTTATCCCAAAAGGGGTATGGGGTCATATTTCTTGAATACTTCCCTGTATTTTGGATCTTCATTCTTATCTTCTCCTTCTCCTTCTTTTCTGAAGAGAGAAATATACAGCTATGTACTTACAGGTAGATAGAGGTACTTAGTGTGTTCCCTTTTGTCTTACCTGATCTGTTACTTCCTTGCCTGTAGAACAAAGGAAGGAATTGTGTGGCCTTCTGGATGTTGTAGAATTACAACTCCCAGCTTGCCTCACCTAATCTAGGACTGCTGGGAGCTGGAGTCTACCTGAAGGACCACAAAATTCTCACCTCTGCTCTGGACTAATATTCTTAGGGCTGACTTCACTTCCTTTCACCCCATCAATCTTTAACTTAGTTAAATAGCCATAGGTAGCAGATCCCATCCTTCTCTACCTGTTAGCCATGTAATTTATTCAATAAAGATTTTCTCTTCAGACCTCTTTGATACTGATCCCTAGCAGCCAAATTCTACCCCCCCCCTCATTTTCTTTGTCCTCATCTAGAAGGCATCAGATATTTAAATACAGCGTGGTTCTCCAGAGGTCCTTTCACAATGCATAAATTTAACACTATATTCCACTTCAATTACCATGGCAACATCCTATAGAATCTTGGGATTTGCAGTTTGAAGAGGCACTAGAACTCTCTAGTTAAGAATTCTGTATATTTCTCCCTATACTACAAATCCCAGGATTCCATAGGATGTTGCCATGACAGTTGAAGTGGAATATAGCAGTATAATTATGCAGTGTGAAAGGGCTCTTGGTGTGATAATCTTGGTTTTCATTTGAGTATGGCTGTGGGTCACTGTCTACCAGCTGTAGAGAAGTGGGTTAACTTAAGTATGGTATATTTATTTTGTGTCATATGCAGGAACTGAAGCTGATTGGTCTGGAAATCCCACACTTTGCAGCCGACCTCCCCATGAATCGCAGTAAAAATCGCTACACAAATATCCTACCCTGTAAGCTATTATGTTATGAAGCTATTCTGTCATGTCTGGTTTTAATAGTATTCTTGTCTTGGGGCTCGCACCCCCTTCTAATTGTCAAACATCTGGTTGTTTTATACCAGTAGAAACAACACTATTAGCATTATTGAACATTTGCCAATACTGGGTATCTGTACCCCACTAGAGGCCAGCTCCTGTTTCTCTTGCCAGCACTCTTTCTCTGACCTAGGTTGCATCCACACTGTAGACATAATGCAGTTTGATGCCACTTTAAGTGCTGTGGAATCCTGGAATTTGTAGTTTTGCAAGGTCTTCAGCCATCCTTGCCAAAGAGTGCTAGTGCCACTCAAAACTATAAATCCCAGCATTTTGTAGGCTGGAGCCATGGCAGTTAAAGTGGTGTCATACTGCATAATTTCTAAATTGTAGATGCTTCCCTAGAAGCAGAACAGTAAGTATCTGTAATCAGTTTGGAGCATGGAAGTGCAAGAGTCATGATTATAATAATATCAGTTAAGTTTTCTGCATTTAAATCCATCTCATAACATGTACTAGCTTGTAGCTTCTTTCTTTTCCTTTTCTGGATTATAATTATATTAGTTATTAGTTATGTTAATTGGTTTTCCTACTCCTCCTGTCTTTTCTCCTGTCCCATAATGATAGGTTAGCTCCTTCCTTCCTTCCTTTGCCTACATTACCCAACCTTCCTCTCCCCCCTCTCTCCTTCCTTCCCCTCCTTCTATTTAAATTCATACTTTTTAACAATGAACATTTTTAAATCTATGATACAATATGCCTAAGTAATTTTTGTGATTTTAATGTACTCTAAGAGGCCCAAACTAAATAATGTTATAGGTGACAGTGACAATGTCATTACATACTGTAGAGGTAGTGAATTTACTGAAGCATTCATGAAGCTGGCTGCAGCATCATGAGTTTTGCCCCTATCCCCAGGTGTGCAAATTTATGATAAACTTCCAAGGGCTTAATTAGAAACTGTCTGATCCATTTGTGATGAGGGTCTAAACTCAATCCACCTTTGGTGATTGTTCTCTCCCCCCACCCCGACACTCCATGTTCCTTTTGCAGATGATTTCAGCCGTGTTCGGTTGGTTTCAATGAATGAAGAAGAAGGCTCTGATTACATTAATGCAAACTATATACCTGTAAGTAAATTGGACTTTCTTTGATCAAAGGGATTGTAATTGTTACTATGGTTGAAGAAATGCTACACAATCTGTGCGCAACAGCCAAATTTTTATTCCAATCCGTGTAGTCTAATGGCAGACACATATGATGGAGTGCCAATAACTGGAAGTGAAACAGAGCCACTCCACAAAAGAATGGGTTTCTACACTGAGTGAAAAGCCTTCCTTTTAGGGATTGGCCTTGTTTCACTTCCACTTATTGGCACTCCAGCATGTGGAGCCCTCCATCATATTGGTATTCAATCATGTGCACTCTCTAGGTGTTGTTATTTGTTGCCCAATTGATTTCAGCTTATGGCAACCCTATGAGTGTGAGCCCCAAGAGCCCTAGTCATTCACTAAGATCCAGTGAAGCCACCTCCCAGAGTTTTCAGGATCCCATTCATCCCAGTCATCCATATGTGAAGATCCTGCAAACTCTGGTTTGTGGCTTCACTGCATGAATCAGTTCATTGTTAGCACAGTCTTCCACTTTTCCTACTGTCCTCCATTTTACCAAGCATTATCATCTTTTGTAATGAGTCAAATTACATGATGTGTAATCTCATTATATGTCCAAAGTGCAACAGCCTCAGTTTAGTCATCTTGGCCTCTACTAAAACATCAGGCTTGATTTCTTCTAGGATCATTCATTTGTCTTTTTGGCAGTCCATGCTATCTATAGAACTCTCTTCCACAATTAAAATGAGTTTATTTTCTTCTTGTCAGCTTTTGTCACTGTGCAACTTGTATAAATATGTGTGTTTTTGCCCCCAATCTCATAATGCTAATGTGATGCGGAGAGACGAGGGGCTTTGGTGAAGAGAACTGGCAGCTGGGATACAAACTTGCAACCTTTCCTGAGCTCACCTATTTAAACCACAAATCTCCCCACCCGCTCTTCCCCACACTTTCTTTTCCTACCTGTTGATTATATGATTCATTGATTGCCATCTATAAAACCTTTTAGTTTTCTAGTGTGTTCCAGTCTCCCCCCACCCCCACCCTCCAAGTGAACTCTGTCTTCAGGTATCTTATGGCACTTAAAGTTTTATTCCATGTTGTCTGCCATATGCTTTGTAAACTCAAGATCACTCCAAGTCTATTAGATGTGTGGCAACCATGAAAACATACAGCAGATAAAATATAAACATTGACGATATCACAAGACTCTTTATAATTCTGTCTTGCAGCAGACTACTAGAGTACTGCTAGACTATTTTGTAGTTCTGTATATCTTCTGAAAGAAAATATATATATATTAAAACACTTGGATTCAAAGGCAAGTGCATCTGGGAAAAGAGGTATGAATAATACAATCTCAAACTTTCAAATAAAGATAAGTCTCCTCATGTTTTTGATGAAAAAATGCTATGGCCAACGGTCTTCCAAGTTAGTGGGGCAGTGAAATCTTCAGATCTTAGTCTTAACTTCAAGGTGAAATCTGAGGGCTTCTCTTCATTGGACAGAATACTCTAGGTTGCCCCAGGAGTATTTTGGTCCAGAATTCCCCCATTACCTGTACTCTCTCCACAGCAATGACAGCAGCTGCCTTCCCACGCAATCTATGTTTTCATCTGGTGTCACCATTGAGGCCACAGCGAGACACTCAGCCATGTTATTATTGATGTTGGGCATCTTGTTCTGACCTTAGAGTGACTTGCCTTCATAGCAATGGTACCATGTGGCTCACAGGGACCACATGGGAAGGCAGCCACCCATCATTGTTGCGGAGAAAGATGAAATCCCAGAGTAAAAAGTAAAACATTTAAATTTGGTTTAAGGAGAAGAAAGGACATATTGGGTGTGTATATTGGAGACAATCTGCACCCCATTAGGGGCTTTGGCCCTGCATCATGTAAACAGGATGCAGCAAGCCCGTTGGGGAATTTGAAGTAAATAACCCATGTAGACAAGGCCAAAGATGCTGAACCTCTTTTGAAGATGCAGTTCAGTATCTCAGACAGATGTTTTAAAGTTCAGTCTAAACTCCAGAGCAGTTTTACAATTGCACTAACACGAAAGCCACCAGCCATCACTGGAAAAATGTTTAAAGAAGCTATTAAAGGAAGCCATCATATGCTTTCTCTCACAGGGTTACAACTCTCCACAAGAATACATTGCAACCCAAGGTCCACTGCCAGAGACGAGAAATGACTTTTGGAAGATGGTCCTCCAGCAGAAATCACAGATCATTGTTATGCTCACACAGTGCAATGAGAAAAGAAGGGTATGTAGTGGAATCCCCCAGGCCACACCAGGAAATCCAGTAGATCTAACAGTCTAGCTTGACCAGAATTCAGTATCTAGCACTGGTCATCATGATTATTCTAAATACTTGAAAGCTGACATTTCACCCCAAGATCCTACTTTGGTACATGTCTGTGGGTCATGTAGCTATGTATCCAAAGCTGTTGTTTCCCAGTGCTACTCCTCCAAAGCCCACCTTGTTAGTAGTTCAGTTTACCCCAACACAGTCATTTCCATATTGTCAAAGAGCAGTGGGATACATCAAGCTGTTTTCTTGTAACCGACCACTCTGATAACCAACTTCAGGGACCTCAGGTGTCCTTGGGCAGTCCCTGAAGATGATGTCCTTGCAGCATGTCCAGTTGTTGGGAAATAGCTGGACATATCTCCACTGATTCCTCTGCTTTCCTCCAACATGGAAATGGCCATGATGGGGAGGGCTGTGCAGCTTACAGGATGGATCAGGCAGTGGGATTTTGGTCTTTGAATCTTCAGAACAGAATTCCACTCACCATAATCAACAAAGGGATTTGAAATGACATTAAGTCTGATGTATGCCATCATAGTAGAATTCAAAGACATAGCCACGCTAGTCTGGAAAATCAGAATGCAAAGTGATCTTGTAGCATTGTGATTGTAGAAGGCCTTTGATACAAACTGAAAGAAAGAAGTTGGTTGCATGACCTTTTGTAGACTTGAGCCTACTTTCTCTGATACATGTTTCTTCTTTCTTTCAGTTATTCTAAAAGGTGCTACAAGATTCTTTTGCATTCTTATGCCATCATAATTCACCAACAGCATGCCAGTGTTATTGTCTCATATTCTCTAACTGAGAAACAAATTGTCTCTGATCATGTAGATTGTATTCAGTTTAGAGACTGGGGAAATCTGCCACTTATCCTTTCCCTTGCATTCATTTATTTTTTATTTTTGTTTTTCAGATATGTTTGAAAGTGTGTGTTAAACACTGAAATCTCAGATCATAGAATAATAGAGTTGGAAGAGACCACAAGGTCCCTCCAGTCCAACCTCCTGCCATGAAGGAACTCAAAATCAAAGCATCCCCGACAGATGGCCATCCAGCCTCTGTTTAAAGACCTCCAAAGAAGGAGACTCTATCACTCTCTGAGAGATTGTGTTCCACTGTTGAACAACTCTTACTGTCAGGAAGTTCCTCCTAATGTTGAGGTGGAATCTCTTTTCCTGTAGCTTGCATCCATTGTTCTGGGTCCCATTCTCTGGGGCAATAGAAAACAAGCTAGTGCCCTCCTCAATATGACATCCCTTCAAATATTTAAACAGGGCTATCATATCCCCTCTTAGCTGTCTCTTCTTCAGGCTAAACATACCCACATTTAACTATCTTGTTTGCAAGAATATCGTGGGGGACCTTGTCAAAAGCCTTACTGAAATCAAGATATGCTATGTCTACCCCATTTCTTTCATCTAGCAAGCTGGTAATTTTATATTTAAAAAAAAGAGATCAGATTAGTCTGACATGACTTGTTTTTGAGAAACCCATGTTGACTTTTAGTGGTTGTGGCATTCCGTTCTAAATGTTCACAGACTCTCTGCTTAATGAACTGTTCTAGAATCTTCCCCAATATTGATGTCAGACTAACTGGGCGATAGTTGTTGGGATCCTCTTTTTCCCCCTTTTTGAAGATGGGGACAATGTTTGCCCTCCTCCAGTCTGCTGGGACTTCTCCTGTTCTCCAGGAGTTCTCGAAGATTATTGCCAGTGGCTCCGAGATTGCATTTGCCAGTTCTTTTAATATCCTTGTATGTAGTTCATCTGGTCCTGGAGTCTTAATTTTTTTTAGGTTAACCAAGTATTCCTGAACTTCCTCTTTACTTATTTGTGCTGCATTTCCCCTATTGTGTCCTCTGCTCCATTTTCCTCAGGTTGAACACCCTTCTCCTTCAGTGAGAAGACTGAGGCAAAGAAAGTGTTGAGTAGTTCTGCCTTTTCTCTGTGCCCTGTTAGAATTTCTCCATCTTCTCTGCACAGTGGCCCTACCATATCCTTCTTTCTTTTGCTATGGACATACCCAAATAAGCCCTTTTTATTGTACTTAACAACTCTAGCAAGCCTGAGCTCATTCTGTGCTTTGGCTTTCCTGACTTTACCCCTACATGTGCTAGCTATTTGTTTGACTTACTCTTCAGTGATTTTGCCCCTTTTCCATTTCTTATATATCTCCCATTTAAAACTGAGGGCCTTTGCAGACTGCCAGAAATAATGCAAATTGAGTCCACTTTAAGGGTTAGGGTTAGTGCTAGGGAATCATGAGAATTGTTTGTTTTCTGAGACATTGAGCCTTCTCTGTCAGAAAGCTCTGGTGCCACAATAAAATACAGTTCCCATGATTCCCTAACCCAAACCCTTAAAGTGGACTCAATTTGCATTATTTCTGGCAGTCTGCAAAGGCCCTTAGTTCAGTTGAAACTTCTTTTATCATCAACCCGGTTTCTTGAGACACCTCCCATTTTTCCTTCTCATTGGAACAGTTTGAGATTGTGCCTTCAGTATATCCCTTTTGAGTAACTCCCATCCATCCTGAACTCCCTTATTCCTGACCACGGGATCACTCCCAGTGTTTCCCTAAGTTTGTTGA
>CM034708.1:202965051-202994844 GCA_020142125.1 Phrynosoma platyrhinos
GGACAGCAACCCGGCCCCAGGCTCAAAAAGGTTGCCTACCCCTGGTTTGGACAGTGCATGGAGAACAATTTGATCCAGTAGGCCTGCAAGTTAAAGGCATCCGTATTTCTTGAGATTATTTCGTGTGCTTCAGCGTGCTGCTGAAATAAGGAATGAAAAGCTAAAGATGGTCTTCTCTTTTCACAAGAGACAGCTAGCTTTACTTAGTGAATGATAAGATACCTTACCCTTCCAACAACGTTTGAAACAGGCATCTGTATTAATATGTAATACACAAATTCATCTAATCAGTGAATCAGTTAAGAATAGGGGATTATGCATTGCAAAACCATTTCATGGATCAACCATCCTATTTAATAATACCTTATTGATTCCATACTAATACTTGACTGATGTTTGGTGGGAGGTTATGATAACTCCTTCTTTGCTTATCATTTTGGCTGCAGATGAAGACCTTTCTATTCCAATAAATCTTTGGCAACTGATTGTTACACAAGAGTAGGGCTAGCCTGGCATAGTGGTTTGAATGTTAGACTACTACTCGATTCTCTGCCCAGCCATGAAATCCACTGGGTAAACCTGGGCAAGTCACATGTTCTCAGCCTCAGAGGAAAGCAGTGGCAAACCTCCTCAAACAAACCTTGCCAAGAAAATCCCATGACAGGTTCACTTTAGGGTTGCCATAATTTGGAAATGACTTGAAAGCACAAAACAATGACAACTGTTTTTAATCTTTGTTTTTATGTTATATTTTGAATGGTGTTAAATCTGTTGTTTGTTTAATACAGATTTAATCTTAACTTTTTATGTTTTTAAGTATATGTATTTTTAATTCTAAGTTTCTGTATTTAGTAAGCTGCTTTGAATTCTAACCTGGGAAAAAGGCAGGATATAAATAAAGGGAGGAGAGAGTTCATCTTTAACATGAATTAATTAAATCACTATCTGCTGCTGCTACTCCTAGTTTTTTTCTTTCTTCTTGAGTATGAATGCTTCAAATTTTCTTTGCTTCAGATTTTAATTCTCTCTTTCTTGTGTTTTGTTTTATTCCTTTCTGGTTTACCATGGAAAACAGCAGTTCTGCAATACACGAACAAATGCAGAAAGATGACATTTTACATCCAGAAGCTCTGGGAAGACACATAGCCTTAAGGAACCTGCAGTGTCTTGTTTGGACTCTTCACATCCTGGACTTTTTATTTTTAAAGTTAGTAACACTGGACCAATTTCAATATGGCAGAATTAAAAAGAACTATGTCATAATGTGCATAAACATACAGCACTTGGGAAAGGTTTTTCTGTTGTTGTCTCATTCTGAATGCTTTATTATTATTATTTTTAATATGCAGGTTGGGCTGAAAGGTTACAGAAAGTGCAATATTCAAGGTTCGTTCTGAACAATGATAGACTTTCTCCATGTACCTCCAATGTGGTGTCTATAAGTCAGAAGCAGGTAGGGTTAACATTTGATAATACCTCATTTGTGTGTGGTGAAGGATGAGAAAGTGCCCTGTGTTGGAAAGAGAAGATGGGCCTGGATGATACTGCTATGTAATGCTGCATAATACAAAGAGGCACTTTCAACATGGAGGATCAAATGGGATCTTTTGAAGGAAGCCTTCACAATGAACTGGCTCAAAGCTAGAGAAAAAGTTATGGAAGATCTTGATTCCTAACTTGTAGCATTTGGAGGTTGACTGCAACATGAAGATCAGTGGCAATCTTTCATTGAGGTTCCTGTAGCTCATGAAGTCAAAAGCTTCAGTAACTAGCCTGGCGAAAAGAAAAAAGATTGCACATCTGGATTTGGAGTGGAATTAAGGATGGACACAATGTGCTGCCTGATAAGACTGCTTCTGGGATGAGCACCATCACTGTACCTGTTGTGTTGTCTGAACCAGTCTTTGCTGCTTCCTATACTTTTCCCATTTGTTTTATTTTTTTTAAAAATGTGTTTTCCCGGTGGCTTTTTTAAAAAAGAAAGTCAATGTTTTGCAGAGGGAAGAGAAGTAAAGGGGCAGAGATCATCCCAACTTCATAATGTTGACGGTCTGAAAAAATGTAAGATCCCAAAATAAGAATTCGTTTTTGGAATGCTAAGAAGCTTTAAATGACTTCTTTGTTCAGACACATGTGCTCATGTGTCACACTTCAATTCACATCCAGGTGTTTTATTTTGGGAACAGTTTGTGTGACTTGCAATGCTGGCTTTTTAATTTGGTTTCTGTATTTGGTTTCTTTATTAATTAGACATGTTCTTAGATGGTGATAAGAATGCTGTCAATGCAGTATTTATGGCATTTTTAAGACCTTCTGTCCTCAGTTTGACTTCCTGTATTTCACTGGAAATTTCCAAAGGAAGTGGAACTCACTGTACAGAAAGCCAAATGAAGCAAGCCAAAGGGAAAGAAGAAATGCTGAATCTCTGCTCATGGTGTAAAAAACATAGTAGGGAAACCTCTCAGAATAGCAATGTGGTATAGTGGGTAGAGTTTTGGACCAACACTGGCTTTAGATCCCCACTAAGCCACAAAGTTTCCTGGGTGAGTCCTTATCTCAGCCCAGCTACCTCATAGGATTGTTGTGAGGATAAAATGGGCAAGTAGACAACCATATGCAAGAACCTGAGTTCAACAGAGAGGGAACTGTAATTGATTGCTGTAATTGTCTGGATCCTTCCACACTGAAACATGATGGGCTGGATAGCATAGATCTCTATTGTGCAAAGTTACACATTAATTGTACTGCACAACCCTTGTGTTCAACAGCAGCATATCGTACAACTGAACCAAAACAGCACATGGGCACTGAATGCACAACCAAATGCACATCCATAATGGCACCACATGTGCAATTCTCCTTCTGTGATCTTGAACTGAATGTGACAATTCATCAGATGTCAACGTCGGCTTATTTCCATACAGGAACTTCTGCAGAAGTAATGCTTCCACAGAATTCTGGCTGTGAGGTGAAAGTCTAGATTTGGAGTGGGATTTGAGGTTGACAGTACCTATTGTTAATACACCTGTCACACTGTAGACATTGGACAATACACAAAAACCATTACACCACCCAGCTGGATTTGGAAGGAGGCAATGATGGCAAGCAGCTCTCCAAAAGAAGTTTGGTTACTCTAGCTCTATGTGGCCTCTGAGGCTATTTTCATGATTCCTCAGAAGAAACATGCTGTTGGAATTCAATGACAAGCCAGCAAAAATCCCTGTTCTAATGGTCTTTTTGTTGATTTGAAGTTGCCCATCCTTGAATTAGATAGTGACATTTCAGCCATCAGCCAAGTATCCAAAGCAAACTTTGGGTCAGGCTCCCTGAGGAACAGCAACAGCAAACCCAATAGGCAGACTGCTGAACCTGAACAGGGGTTTATGCCATCAATTTTCTTTTTTAAATTGAATTTTTCTTTCTACTAAGGATGTGAAGAGGTCCTTGCAGGATTTTATGAGTCATTGTGTGAAAGTAACTTTGGGGTCATAGGGATCTTGACTTGGGTAGACTGGGGAGGGTACCATTTACTTGGCTGTCTCAGGTAATTTAAATATCCTGGACAGCCAAATAAGCAAAAACAGGGAGGACTATCCTTGGAGGCATGGTAGAGGCTGGCAGGCATAAGGTCAGTGGGCTGGTGAATCCACTTGGGGGTTTGGGGTTGGTAAAGGAGCTATCCCAGATGCTGATCCTGTTTCATGTATGAGGATAGGAGCAGGACGGCCAGGAAAAGATGAAGCTAGCCTCATCTGATTCATGCCACATTGCTTTCCAGGGGATGGACATCCAAAATGCATTTCCATTGTAGCACAAGTGAATCACGAATAAATATCTGCTTAAAGCACGATTAGAACTTACTTGAACAATGGGATTTAACTTGCTTAGTTTAGTTAGGAAGTTTAGGTTGAAATCCTGTTAATCCCATCTAAAGTAAACCCACTGAATTAATTGTTGGTGAATCAATATGTAGGTAAATGCCATTGATTCAATGGGTCTACTTTAGTCATGACTAATAGTAAGGTTTAGGCCTTAAAGTGCACATCCTGTGCATGTTTATACAGAAGTAAATCCTGCTTAAATAAAATTAAGCATGCATAGGACTGCAGCTTTGGTTGTCAGGGTGCTATATTTTTTTAAAGTTCTTTTTTTTAGGAGGATATCTATCCACTTGGACAAAAAGGGGAGCAATGTCTCTTTTTGCATATCTATATAGCAGTACAAACATCTTCTCTGGACTAACAAGCCTCTGACAAGCCTCAAAATAAAGTGAGACGAAATATTGTAATCCATACGTTGGCCAATTTCTGACAAATAAAATGTTGACTTTATTGTGGGAAGGGTGCATTTTCAAGAACCAATGAGACACAAGGAAGCAAAACTCAAACTATTAGATAAAATGACTATAAGCCACAAACATAAATGGACATGGTGTTTTGCAGCCAATGATATGTATGTGCCGGGAAATGTGAAGACAAATTGAATTAAGGTGCCATGTTTTCCTTGCCAGCCATTTGTGTGCCATGATGTAGGATGGTGACTTGTGTGCTTTACTGAGCCATGCACCTTTTTGCAATGTCCTGCCACTAAGTTACATGTTTAGCCTCTTAAGAATGTGCTGCACTAAAACTAAACAATGCAAACAGGTTCCCAGAGTCCAAACAGAAAGCCAACTCCACCATCCTGAATTCAGAGTTTTACTCACCCTTTTGTTGCTGTTAAGAAGTTCTCTCAAAATGAGAATCTTTATTTGAACTGCAGACTTCTTTCTTGACCCACTCCCCTTCACAAATACACATACAAACAACTAGTCCTAGGGAAAGTCTTGGCGAAGAATGGTTCAGACTCTCATAACTCTACTCAAAGCACTAACCTGGGACACTGATATCAAGTATCTTTGCAGTTTAGGGGACCAAACCCAAAGATCATTCATCAGTTTCAGCTGATAAATACGTTTGTTGTACCAGATGGCTGTAAAAAACACTTTGTTTTGCAATTTTTGGAAAGGTGGAGGAGGGGGGCAACTCCAACAATTGTGTTAATTTTGTTCTGTTGGAACTGTTCTGAGTTTTGCAGCAATGTGTAGTAATCTGTGTTAGGCTTAGCTTATTTGAGGTTGTAGAGTATAGAACCTGAACTTGGAGACCAGAGAGCTGTATGAACATGAATGGCAAAAATAACAGTGATGAAAGCAAAATGTCTGCTGGTTGTTTCATTTCTTGGGGGGGGGGGATTTTTGTGGGCCTTTGTGCAGTTGCTTGCAAAGCTATTGTTGCTAAACAGCAAGAAGACCAAATGGGTACTTTCCTACCTCAGTAGGATATCAGCTTTTCTTTTCTTTGTCAACGTCAGAATCTCAGTAACAGAATGCTGGAAAATCATCTTTGGGGAGAAGAAGGGAGATGAGTGAGCAAAAGATGGTGGTCAAAATAAGGGTATCCCAATAGATGCTGCTGTAAAACAAGGAGGTGATAGCTATTGGAGGGAAAACTAGAAAAACTTCTCCCTGCACCTGAGTTCAACAGATCTTGCTTCTCAGAATGACAGACGTTTTTATTTAAACAGAACGGCTGCCTCTCAAAACAGCTGTTTTGTAAGAGCTGTGGCACTCAGAAAGTCACCAGCAGAACACATTCACCCAACTCCAAAAGATGTCCAGTCTTTGTGTAAGAAAACTTCCAGGCACAGGATAAAAACAAATGTAAATGCATGCCAAACTCACTAGTCTTGACATTAGTGAATTACAATGGTGTCAGACTTACCCCACTGAAATTCACATTTATAGTGGTTGCACAGGTTCCAACTCCAAGTGTGCAACCACCTAAATTCACTCCAACTCAATCTGTAAACAGGGCATCACCCCCCCCCCTCCCAAAACCCAGCCATTTCTGTTGTCAGAGAGCAGGGTATAAATAGTCCCTCTCCAACCTGTCAAGCTGTCCTTGTGTAGTGAACATATTAAGGACCTTATCTACAGGGATGTCCTAAGAATCCTTGGAGGTTTTTGCAAATGCCTAATGCAAAGGGTCCAGCTGTAGGGAAATAGCAGCATTGAGAGACATAGCTAGGTGATACACCTATGGGCTTTACAGACTGCCAGAAATAATGCAGCTTGAGACCACTTTAACTGCCCTGGCTTAGTGTTAGGGAATCAAAGGAATTGTATTTTTTTCTGAGACATTGAGCCTTCTCTGTCAGAGAGCTCTGGTGCCACAATAAACTACAATTCCCATGATCCGCTAACACTGAGACAGGGCAGTTAAAGTGGTCTGTAAAGGCAGTCTGTAAAGGCCCTATGTCTCCCAATGCAGGACCTCAGCGTTGTTCAAATGCTTGCTCTAAATTTGCTTCAAAAAGATGTGCAAGTGTGTCTGTCCATTTGTCTGTGTTGGCCAGAGATTTCCATGTTACAGGTGTAGTAAAACTACTCTGGGTTTCATTCCAGACTTTAAAGGCACTGTTGAAGGCTGTGAAAGGAAAAGAGCACAGCACCTTAACTAGTTCTTTGTAAATCCCTTGCTGTGCTCATGATGTGGAACCCACCAGTGCACTGTGTACAGATAAAAGTAAAAAGGAGCAGTGTGGAAAAAATATGGGGAAATGTGTGTGAGAGAAAAGTTAAGAGTCTGAAGAAAATCCTTAAACATGTCTTTCATATCAGCCTCTTTTTGCCGATTATACCCTGGGCAGCAACAAATGACCACACCATCGTTTGTGTGCTTACATGACAACACTACCTGCAGCATATAGGATGGAGCCTTGCCTGCTATTGCATCCAACTCCAGATCTTCTCTTGACAATGTGTCTGTTCCTCCCTTTTTTCTTATACAAGGTAACTGACATTCTATCTAGTTTTTTTTTAACTTTTCTCTACATTGTTAATGCTGGAGACCAAACATTTTTGATACAATTCTGTGGTTTTGATTTATATTTGTATTGTGTATTTTAACTGTGTGCTGTTTTGGAGGCTTTTGACTGAAATGTAGCATCCAGGTAATATTAAACACAACACAAACACAGATATATAGCCAAATGGCAAAATACACCTGAATGATATCCCTCCTGTGCTGGAATCCCAGGAAAAGTTGTTATATTCTGCAATGGCATTCAATGTACCCAGAAGGGAAAATATAGCCTTCCTCTGTTGAACTGCATTCTGGGACTTTCATCCTGTGATCCACAAACTGCATTGGTCACACCATTCTAATGTACAATCTCCAGAACACCTTCTGGACCAGCACATCTTGCTGTTCTTTGCATTACTACCAATGTCGGTTATGTGTACTGACTAAGCCAGCCTCAATATCCTAAAGGTGCCAGATCCCATCTGATCTTGACAGCTAAGCAGGGATAGGAGACCACCAACAAATTGCTGCAAGCTACATTTCAGAGGCAAAACCACCTCCAAGTACAGTCAGTTCTTTGTATCCATGGGGGTTCCATTCTGGACCCCTCTGAGGATAGCAAGATCCACAGGACCTCAAGTCCCATTGTTCTCAATGGCAGTGCAACATGCACACAATTGCATTGCCATGGCTGCATGCACACCACACCATTGGGGAGAACCGGGTGGGGACATCTGCAGATGCTCCAATCCATGGATGAAAAGGACCAACTGTATTTCTTGTCTTAGAAAACCCTATGAAATTCACAGGGTCACCATAAGTCAACAGTTGTCTTGAAGGCACACACACAGTGAGTAAGCTGTTGATTTTATCTGGATGTGAAGCAGAGCTGATTTTGGAATATAGATCCAAGAATCTCCCAATGGCATTGGTGCAATGTGCCATATTGACTGGGAATTCTGGGAGTTGTTTCTAAGCTCTGCTGTGAAGAAACTGAACACATGCACACAAAGAGAGATGCCTACCTTCACAGTATGTTTTGAATGACTAAGAACCTCTTTAGCGCAACCTCTACATAATTGCATCACGTTAGTAATTGTAATTTGCCAGATGCTCTAATCTCCAGAGTATTTAACTTGTTGATTAATTCAGGTTAATTTTAATTTGAATCAGAATCCAAAGTGACCTTAAGAGTTTGGAGAGCTGGGCCAAAACGAGTAAGATGAATTTCAAAAGGGAGAAATGTAAAGGAAAAACAAATGAAATGGACAGATACATGACAGGTGACACCTGACTTGACAACAGTGCAATAAAAGGGATCTAAGAGTCTTAGTAGAACACAAGCTAAACATGAGCCTGAAGTGTGATGTGGCAGCAAAAAAGCAATGTGGTTCTAACCTGTGTCAATAGGTGTATAGCATCTAGATCGAAGAAAGTAATAGTATCATTCTTTTATGCTTTGGTCAGACCTCACCTGGAACACTGTCCAGTTCTGGGCACCACAATTCAAGAAGATTGTTGACAAGCTGGAACATGTCCATGTGTCTGATGGAGGGTGACCAAAATGGTAAAAGGTCTGGAAACCAAGGGTGGCTTAGGGAGCTTGGTATGTTCTTAGCCTAAAGAAGAGAAGGCTAAGATAATAACCATGATAGCCTAGTTTAGATATTTGACTGGACGTCATATTGAAATGGAGCAAGCTTGTTTTCTGCTGCTCCAGAGAAGAGGACATGGAGCAATAGACTCAAACGATAGTAAAATAGATTCCATCTAAACATTAGGAAGAACTTCCTGATTATAAGAGCTGTTCAACAGTTAAGTGAATAAGTTTAAAAGCACTAGCCTCCATGTGGATCACTGCAAGACGTGCTCCCTGTTCTATCACTATTTCCACTCCATAATGAGTGCTGGTATTACCCAGGAGCCCTTAATGAAGAACTCTGTCAAAAGCCTTTGGAAACCCAAGTAAACAATGTCCACCATATCATCCCCAACCATGTGTTTACTGACCCTTTCAAAGAACTCCAAAAGATAAGACAGGGCTTACCTTGCAGAAGTTACGTTGATGCCTTTTCAGCTGGGCTTGCCTTACTGCATCAAGGGTAGACAAAGTGTGGCCCATGACCTGCATGCGATTTCTGGACCACACTTTTGTGCCCCCCAACACCCATCACTAGCCCTCCAACCCCCCACATTTATTTTTTTTAATTCAATGCAATTTTAGGAGAATTTTGGTGCAAAAGCCCCCTAAACACATGAAACATGCAGAAATATCCATCCCCACAAGCACCACAGAATCTCATAGTACTCCCAAATACTTCTGTTTTCTTCTACAGCCCCTTTAAAAAAGGCATCAGGACATGACATATCATTTTCTCTTGTCGTTTTGAGTGAGACTACTGAAGAAAACAGATATTTGGACTTGCTGTAGGGCAGTGGTTCCCAACCTTTTCTATGTCCCGCACCCTTCAGAAATGTTTGGTGAATGTTTGCACCCTGTAGAAAACCAGTATTATATTTGAAGATGAAGAAGGTTGGGAATCCCTGCTGATAGGGGAATGTGGTTCACAGATGGGGGTCAGGGGAGGGAGAACTGTCTCCCGACTGCCCTGTGGTTGCCCACCTCTGCTCTATATGACTCACACCTTAAATAATGCACTCCATCGATACTGTACTTTCCTGGACCCCTTTCAAAAATCAGTTTTATACTGGCTAAGTGTTCTGATATAGAGGCTGGCTTTATGGATGTGTGTGTATGTATGTGTATTTAGAAAAGACAGTGTTTCATGTTTGAGTTCATTAAGAGGTCTGGAATCTGGTGATCTACCATATGAATGGGATGATTTACTTGCTTAGAATATGTTAGTCAAGACCTCTCTCTCCTATAACTATCTTCATCTTCTTAGCCCCCTCCCCGCTGAATATTCCAGTGGAGCTGCAGCTATTTCTCTTATATTTTTGGCAGTGAAGACAGATAAAAATAATTCATTTACCTACTCTGCAATCCTTTTGAGACAAAAGAAAATCCAACACCTATTGTTCATCTCGCTGCTTTTATCATGACAGATAAAGCAAACTCATTTCATATACATCAAATAGTGTTTATTGCAGACTGTTGGATGAGTCATGTGAAAAAAGGCACCATGAAAATTAATAAAACTAGATGATTAATTTCTTCTAAATGACATGATGAGCTTTTGATGCCTTTATATACAAGTGACAGAATAGAACATTTTGAATGAAGAAAGTAAAAAAATAATAATCATGCCCTCCAAAAGATGTTTATTGGGTTTTGTTTTTTTACTATGCTTAGCTTGGCCATATTTTTAAAGATTTAATTTCAAATTGATCACTTCATTCTCTCAAATATATATTTTAAACATTTATAAATACCATTCCTGTCTGAACCTGCAAAAACTGGGCTACCCTTTCCATTTGTCTGGTGAAGTTAAAGCAGAAAAACAAAAGAAAACCAAAGGCAATACTCTTAAGAAATAATACTGTGAATAACCACATGAACACCACCCCAAAAAGAAGGTCCAACTGCCCCCTTTTAAAAACTGACATTTGTGCTATTGCTTCCATTATTGGTGGCTTTATTGGTTTGTGCTTATTCCCATTGGAAAAGCAATAAAATTAGAATCCAGAATAAATTATTTTGCTATCTACATTTTCATTAAGAAATCATCTCACGATGATGTCCAAAGAATTTAATCTGTGCTTATGTTAAGATCAGGGTTGTGGATGATACCAAAAGCATGTAGCCTCCATTTTTTTTGGCAACCAGGAACTTTTTAAATAAACTTTGATAACAGTATTTTAAAAAATGGGACAGGAGAGAAAGAGGTGGTGGGTGTCTGGACCCTTCCATGTCACTAGACCGGTGAATCAGCTTCAGGTTTTAGTTTGAACATGAAAAGAGCTTCCCTAGGCACTCAACTTTCTCTCAAATAAATTTAGTGCTTTGGACAGGTCCTTTAAAGTTCATACACAAATTCAAGAGTGAATTCACCACCTCACTGATATGGGACCCACTATACACCACTGGAAAGAGGCCCTCACTGGGAAACAGAGCGACTGAAGGAATGAAGAGACCCCTGGCCACAGTGAATGTCTCTGGATCCCCAAGGGCAGTGCGTTAAACATATGCTCAATTTTCCTTTCAAATCAATGGGACTACTTTGGCTGGATCCCACATGCCCTTTGGGTTCACAGCCAGATCAAAGACTTCAACACATTTTAAACTGGCCAGCTCAGTGTCTGTGAATGGTCAGAAGCAGCGATGCCTTTTCATTTGCCCACTCAAAAAGAAGAAAAGCGTGAAATGGTTTTTTTTTCACCCCCCAGCCTCAGGAGGACTGGTTCAGAACCCCTGAATAATTCTGCATTAAATATACTTCTAAATCAAAGGGGGAGGAAGAGGGCAACAGTACTCTACCTCACCTCCCCCTTAATGTCCCAACTGCATGCTTTCTTTATGGCATCAAATTGTATTTACATAAATAACATCAACCAGCCAGACATTTCCCTTTCATGGCTTCCTAAAACAAAGTGCAATGGAACAATGCCAGGAACAATGGGATCTCTCTCTCTCTCTCTCTCTCTCTTTTTCTAAACAATAGCAAAACATAGAAAAGACATTTAATGACCACTGCTCTCATCAAAAGACTCCACTCCTGAGTCTGTTGCAGCCGCACTGAGTTTCTCTTGTCGTCTTCTCATGATTTCTTGCAATTCTGAGCTTCCACTGGTAGCCTGTGAAATTAGAAGGAAGGCAGAGGAGAGATTGTGACCTAACATTTTCCTTTTTCTGGCACAAGCAGATGTTTCTGAGTTCAAATGTAAAATGGTTTAATACACAAAATACTCAAAGCTATGTTCGAGACCCTGTATGGCACAGCATTGTGTGATTGTTTGGTAGGAGGAACTATGATGCTGTATCTATCATCTCAAACTCTCCTCCCCACAGACTTGCTGTTTAGCCAATGCAGAGCTCCCTCCCTCCACATGGTTGATGAAAAGCAGGTGGGAAGACCAGAGAAGCATTTGGCTATCACTCCATAGTTAGCAGCAGCTAGATGACATAAGCTGCTGAAATCCACCAGGGTCTTCCGGAGTTCTCAGGGGATGATATCATCAATGTTATAGCCTTGAATGTTATGAGAAATGTTATGAGAATGAAACTAGTATCCCTCTGGGTTTGGCTATTCTTCCCTCCTTTTCTCCTGCTCTCTCAACTTGATTGTAAGAAGTTTTTTAAAAAATTCACTTCTGCTTTGGATTAGCTTCATCTTGCCATGTATCTGACCCTGGACAAACCATGAAACCAGGAATTTTGTGGATGGCTAGAGGGCTGTATTACCCCCAAGGAGACATTGGAGGGCTGCACCACCCACTTGCACACAAAAAATGACCTCCAAATATCCTCTAGGGATCATGGGTGTATTGTCACCATGTTTTGAGGCTTTCCTGACTCCTTAGAGAGCATTCTGGGGGATTTTTTAAAAAAATAAATAAATATTAAACTAGGGTTTAGCGTTACATCTATATATATTTTTTTACCCCTGGGGTTCAGAAAAACAGCCTTTGGGGGGTTGCATGTGACTCACA
This sequence comes from Phrynosoma platyrhinos, assembly GCA_020142125.1. Lineage (NCBI taxonomy): Eukaryota > Metazoa > Chordata > Lepidosauria > Squamata > Phrynosomatidae > Phrynosoma > Phrynosoma platyrhinos. The sequence goes on from CM034708.1 coordinate 202,977,507, forward strand.
GGCTTCACTTTGCCCGCTAAACTATGGTTAAAGGATGCAAGTTAACATTAGACTATGGTTTAGAAAGATGCTTTGTTTTCAATAACCAAAGCTAAGACTTTCAAGAACAACTAAACTACACTTAATATAAATGAGAAGGTTCTGATCTCCTTATGGCTGCATCAGTGGAGAAGGGTCACTAGGTTTGTCTTGGCTTGTTCTTTTAATACTAAATGCAGACAAAATAACAGAACTCTGCTTTCAAGAATACACTTGCACTTGCACTGCATCATTCCTAGGTATAGAAGCATCTGAGTTTCACTAAAACCTGTGTAGTACCTACTTTGCAGAGCATAGAAGGTTACTTTTTAAAAATAATACTTTGGAATGTAACTTCAATCCCCCTAATAAAAAAGCACTAAGTTAGACTTAGCTCTGATTTAAAAAGTAACTAGTTAGAGGTAGGTGTGTTATTTTTAACTCATTACTTGCAATGTCTGTTACTGTGCCCTTTCCATGCTTTGTGAAAAGTGCACCAACTAAATTCTACAGATAAAGTAGGCAGAATGTATTTGGGGGATGGAAGAAAAGCTTCCATACGTACCTCCAGTGCAGCTTTCTGAACAGTAACTTGGCTGTAGACTCTAGCTCCTTCAGGACACACTGATTTTAACTCATCTTTGTTGAGAGAGAATAGCTGTGCACCAGTCAAAACTCCAAGGCTGTTGACAGTCCTGCATGATTAGCAGCAATATATGAACAATAATGATTTTACAATCAGTTTGTTTTTTTTAAAGAAAATGCTAACTGGTAATAGCATGGTACAGTGGTTTGAATCCTGGATTAGGGCTGCATCTACACTGCAGAATTAAAGCAGTTTGACATCACTTTAACTGCCATGGGTTAAATGCTATGGAATTCTGGGAGTGTAGTTTTGTAAGATATTTAGCCTTCTCTGTCAGAGAGCTCTGGTGCCATAACAAACTACAAATCCTAGGATTCCATAGGATGGAGTGATGACAGTTAAAGTATTGTCAAACTTTAATAATTCTGCAATATGGGAGGCAAATGTCACTGACAAACAGACAAACAAACAAATAACTCCACTTAACCACAGCTATTGAAAAGGTTCCTCCATAAAATATGGGGACTCTGATTTTGACACTGGGTGTGAGCAGAGCCACCCAGGAAGGAAACATGTTATTTTCCCCAGAGCATTCCTTCTTTTGCTCAGTGGAGCATGTTCTGTATCCTATGCTACTCAGATTCATTACCAATGAATTTGATTCAGTGGTTTCCTTTAACAAGGATGATAGCATTTCTCCCACCTTTGACACCCAGTACCTCAAAGGCACATGGAAGATAGAAGTCAAGTAAGCTCTCATCGAAATTGTTGTGAAAGACCTTGGCTTCAGAGCTGAGGGTACTGCTGCCAGGGATGATAGTGGAGAGGTACAAGTTGTCAAAAGGCCTGGGTTCTCCCTGGCCTCACATTGTCTTGTTCAAAAATCCTAAAGGTAGGATCGGGCCTGATCTTGACAGACAGGATGCAAATCCAGTGGATCCAGTCCAATCTGGGGGCAAAGGGGCCTTAACGCAGGTCAGAGTGATGGAAACTCCATGGCAAGCCCTGGCTGACAAGATGGCCCCATGCACCCCTTACCTCTGTCTATCATTCTTGCACATGAGTAGATCTCTGTCACCATGTCTAATGCAGAAACAGGATGCATGGCCATGGGATTGCAGCCAGGTGCCCCATTTCCACATCAGATGCAATGACAGGGGGTCTACTCATGTGCAGCAATGACAGATGGAGGTAAGGGGTGTATGAACACTAGTCCAACCCTGCAGCAGCCCAGGGACCGATCTGGACTCAGCCCATGATTTCTGGCCTGTTGGATCATTCCTATAGTTTCCACAATCGCTAAACAGATAGCACCCCTTTAACTCTTAAGGCAAAAGGTTGCTCCCCTGAACTCACACTGCATTGAATCCTTTGGCCTGTAGCCACATTTTCACGTCTTCTGGAGAAGATTCATAGTTGATGTTGACTACTGGAGCATTGGAGCGTGGCACGTGGAATTTCTTTTGGGCAGCACTCCGGCCAATAGTGAGCCGGTGAATAAGTTCATCCTGGACTTCCTCCATCTGAGATTTCCTTCCTAAGAAAAAAAGAAAGAAAGAAAGATTGCTTTTCAAGATTTATGAGGAAACGACTGAGGCCTCTTTCCAGTATCACTGCCCCAGCATGAGGCCCATGGTATTAACCCTTGCATACTTTCAGAGGTAGGGTGATATAGTTTTTGTTGCATGAATGACTGCACTAGCCTTGTGTAACTATTTGCACAAACATATGTGTAACAGTGTAATCCAGTCCAAATGCAGTAACAGGGATTTCCATGCTGCGAATATGTTGAATTTAGGCCTTATGCATCTTCTTTATTTGCCTTCCCCAAATTATTCAAAAGAAAGCCTTGCTTTATACCTAATGGGCACAGAAATGAAATAATAGTTTTACCATCTGTTTCCCTTTTTTTAGCATCGGTTCAAAACTCCTGTAAAGTATTGTGTTCTTCAGATTTACTCTGTCATCTAGAAATTTAGATAAGAGGCCTGACAAATTATAACTCTCTCCCTTGATTTAATAGGAACAATATTTGAATATCACTGTTGTAGGCCTAGTGCCTGGTCCATCCAAAGTGAAAAATGTAAAAGCCTGTTGGTTTCAATGAGAGAACCATACATGTACACTCCACTGCCTATTATCCTTATCCACTGACTTTTTATCCACAGATTCAAGCATCCACAGCTTCGAAATATTTCCTAAAAATATAAATTCTAAGAAGTAAAACTTGATTTTGTCATTTTATATAAGGGACACCATTTTACTATGCCATTGTATTTAATGGGATTTGAGCATCCACAGATTTTGGTATCCATGAGGGGTCGTGGAACAAAACCTCAGCAGATACCAAGGATCCATTGTACTTCATGAGGGCCCGTGAAAATCAATGGAAATTAAAATGTTCTTGATGATGGCTGAAATGCCCTTTATTGATTAGTGCCACTAAGAACTTGCCAAAACAACAACAACAACACACTAACAACTCAAAAGCCATGAATGCTAAATTTCCCATCCTTCTCTTAGGCTCATTGTGTAAATCAGCCTGACCCTAGCTTTTCATAATTAGAGAGCACATATTGGGAAACTGCTGTATCAGCCAGCATCTCTCCATCATTAACATTTGGTTTCTCCATCAGACTTTTCTTTAGCTTAGTGTTTTGTTTCCTAAGCTTGTTACTCTGAGGGAGAAGAAAAAGGAAAAAAGGAAGTAAACTGTCTCAAATTCTGACACTCATTCCCATCTTCCTTGTTCAAAAAATGCAGGGTGTATCTTAATGCCCAGTGGTTGGCTTCCATGTTAGGGGACAGTGAATCTGCTTCAGTTTTTATCCAAGAGGCTAAACTCAATAGCCAGAGGTCATCATCTTGAATATTTCACATCAAAACTCAAGACTGGATTGCCCAACCATGGGCATGAGGGTCAATAGCTTCCAGTGTTATATCACAGGTTTTGACATATTCATTTAATTCTTACTGTCTGTCTTATTAAGAGCCAGCATGGTGTAATGGTTTGAGTGATGGACTATGTCTCTGGAGATCAGGGTTCAAATCCATGCTCAGCCATGGGAGCCCACTGGGTGATCTTGGGTGAATCATACACTCTCAGCCCCAGAAAACCCTGTGATAGGGTCCCCTTAAACTGGAAACAACCTGAAGGCATACAACAACTGTCTTATTAGGGCAATTCTGAGAGGTGTTAACTGGCTAGGAAAATACAAGTGAGATATGTGGAACTAAGTGGCAGAAGCAGGGCCACCCAAGACATATGGTAGCCTAAGATGGAACATCATGGCAAGGGGTTGGACTGGATGGCCCTTGTGGTCTCTTCCAACTCTATGATTCTATGATCAACCCAACCAAGCCAAGGTACATACTGGAATTTGGAAGAGTTAACACATCACTTTTTATGTTTTGTTTTTTTATATTTTCACAAAATGAAAACAAAAACAGAAAAAGCCCCACCCCCATTCATTCATTCATTTGATTTCTATCCTGCTTTTCTCCCAATAAAACAGTCAAAGCAGCTCCTTAAATATGTCCTTAAATTAGCATTACTGGATATTACAGACTTTCCCCAGAAATAATCTGCTACAGATCATGTTTTTATTATTCATGCATGCTACTTTTAAGCTCTGGGACCTAAAGCTAACTACATTGTTTTGATACCTGAGGCAGCAAATCCCATAAGCATCTTGCCCCAACCCCAACAGTAAAAAAGAATACTATATTAATACTATATTAACTAATTGGATAATGAAGATTTATCTGTCTTTTCATGATTGCCTAAATCTCTTGCTTTAGGCAACTGCCAAATTCTGAGCTGAATCTTTTAGTGGCAAAAAGCTCAACATGAAAGCAATATAAGAAGCTGTTTGAGACCGAGTCAGATCATTAGTCCATCTAGCTCAGTATTGTCCAGTTAGGTCAGTCTTTTTCCATCTCACCCAGGAATACTAGGGATTAAACCTGGACATTTTGCATACAAAACATTTTGCTTACAAAACCACTCCTCTATAGTCCTTCATTGCCTCTCCTGATAATTGGAAGCTGTGCCTCGTCCTCCTGGAACTGGTAAAATTTTAAACCAGGGACAGCAATTGTGTAGTGTTCCAAATGTTGTTGGATTGCAGATCCCAGCACTCCTAGCCAGCGCAACCAATGACGATGGATACTGGGAGATGTAATCTAACAACACCTGGAGGGCTGCAAGATTCACATTCCAATTTTAAGCAGACATTGAGAACAGATCTTGAGGTGGTTTGTTTTGAGTGCCTTTGCAAACTGCTAGAAACAGTGCAAACTGAGTCCACTTTAACTGCCCTGGCTTAGTGCTAGGGAATCATGGGAATTGTATTTTTTTCTGAGACATTGAGCCTTCTCTGTCAGAGAGCTCCAGTGCCACAATAAACTACAGTTCCCATGATTCCCTAGCACTGAGTCAGGGCAGTTAAAGTGGACTCAGTTTGCACTATTTCTGGCAGTCTGCAAAGGCCCTTAGAAACTTGTCTCTCTTTTTTTAAAGCTGAGATTCTATGAATGCCATTTTTCAAAATGCCAATTCTTTTGGGTAACAAATCCTGCTGTGTGTCCAGAATACACTTTATACATGTTAAAGTAACACTTGTTTTAACTCACATGATTTTCTCGTCTTAAAAAAAAAAAACAATCATGCACAAAAGACAGAGACACTCACGATCTACAGGGGGTGGTTTTTGTCTCTGTGCATCTCGCCCACCATCACTTGACGTGCTGCTCTGGCGGCTGATGGCTCCAGGTACCTTTGGCACAGGAACAGGGACAGGTGCTGGAACGCTGGGAGGGAGAGGAACTGGAATCGGTGTCTGGGGTGGCGATGGAGCAACAGGTGTTGGGTCAGGTTGCTTTGGAACAAAATCTGTCCTTTGCTTCTGCAAGCATGAAAAGAAAAATGTTTAATTTTGGACAAAGATTTTAAAAATCTTCCAAGGTTTTTTGCGAAAAGATTAAATCTCTACAAGAAAAAAAAAATCACACATCAAATAAGTGTAACTCCAAAGAGGCATGATAGGGTAACATGTGCACTTGCACATATTGGAAGGTGGGGGAAAAAACAAAACAAAAGAGGCTAGAATTCACTATCACAGTTATGAATGCATAACCTAAAGTTTTATATAACCTAGAGCTGTGCATCCATAACTGATTCGTATTTACAGTCCCTACATGTTCACAATCATGGCACTATTGGCACAATCCTAAAAGTCCCCTTATCTTGTTTTACCTAGCAGAAATCACTGCAACAAATTGAGGCCTGTTCTCCTATTCATTGGGGTGCAGTGGACTGATGTTTCCATCCTTCTGCTAGCAACCTCTGGTGAGAGGTGGAGTTATGATAGAGATCCTGCCTCTGATTGTTAAACCAGAATTTGCTGGAGGAAGGGGGGGAAAACATCTGCAAAAGACATACAATGGGTCTTGATATTCACTGTGGTTTGGTTCCAGGCCTCCCCAGGGATTACCAAAATCCATGGATGCTCAAGTGCCATTATATACAATGGTATGGTCAAATGGTGTCCCTTATATAAAAAAAATGGCAAAATCAAAGTGTGCTTTTTGGAATTTTTTTAAAAAAATATGTTTTCAAACTGCGGATGCTTGAATCCATGGATGCAGAATCCATGGATATGGAGGGCCTACTGTACATTTATATATTCTCACTGTCCTTTCACACAAAAGCCCACTCTTGAATTCTCTTAAGTTTTCTGCATTGGAACAACCCAACTAAAATCTCATAAATCAATATTAGTAATTTAATTAATGGTTTTGATCTAATAAATCTTTAGATCTGGGTGGAAAATTCACACCCAACTGCTGCTGCTGGAGTTGGAAGTCCAACATTTTTGGTGTTCTGAAGATCATGGGCTCTATCAAATTGATCCTGATTTATCTTATGTCAATCTCTTGATAGCCCAATTTGTTTGGCTTAATCTAAGGCAGCTCCATATCTTCACCCTCAGTTGCAACTCCTTAATATTAGTTAGCTATAAGAAACAAAGGGTGGGGCAGGCTTTTAGAAGTGCAACACATTTTATGGACAGATCCCACAAAGTTGTTAAAACAGAGAGTTTTTGCACAACGTTGTATATGAGAGAATTACCTCTGAGAGTTCTCCCAGTAATTGCTATGAGAAAAGTGAAGTAAATCAAAGCAAATTAGGTTGGTAAAACAACACTGGACCTTCAAACATAAATTGGCAACCCTCCAAGAATTAAGTGGCATTCAATAGCTCCTGACAATGACACTAGCTTGCCAATTTTTCTTTAACAGCATTCTAACAATCACTTGTGGCCACAAAGGTGCAGACATGAAGCAGAATAAACCATGGCTCAGGACGCAATTAGACAATACATTATATTGTGTCCTATCATGATAAAATATATCATGTTACTTATCTAATTACCTGAGGCAATACACCAGCTTTTCTTCCCAGTCAAATACCATTAACATGGCTGAGATATGCACAAAAGTACTGATGAACATCATCAGGGTTAGATAGACACTTGTTACAAATATAAATCTTTGGTTTTTGAACCAGAATTCTTCAAGCTGTTTGTATGGGATTTTGCAAGGCATATTTTCAATCCCTCTTCTGGAATGGAGACGGAGCTGAATGCTTAACTTAGAAATGGAATAAATATAACTATTTGGGAGTAGTAATTGTCATTTTTTGGCTTTTGAGGCTGGGAACAAGCCATTTTTTTTTTTTTTTTTGATTAAGGGATACAAGTGAGAGCCAGTGTGGCATAGTGGTTTGAATGTTGGACTATGACTCTGGAGATCAGGGTTCAATTCCCAGCTCTACCATGAAACTCACTGGGCAACCTTGGGCAAGTCACATGCTCTCAGCCTCAGGGGACGGCAATGACAAATGTCCTCTGAACAAAATGAGGAGCCAAGAAAACCCCATGATAGGGTTGCCTAAAGGTCACTCTAAGTTGGAAACGACTCAAAGACACACAGCAGCAACAACAAGGGAGACCAGCAGAGGAAAAGTGGTACATCAGTTTGATAAGCTATCATTTATAGGGATGAAAGCAAATGGATGTGATGAAGGGTACCACTGAGACCCTTTCACACTGCACAATTATAGCAGTTTGATTCCACTTTACTTGGTATGGTTCCATATTACAGAATCTTGCAATATGTAGATCAGAAAGGCAGAGAATTCTCAACTGCTCACAAAACTTCCAAGATTCCAAAGGACAGAGTCATGGTAGTTAAAAGCGGTATCAAAATGCTGTAACTGTGTAGTGTGAAAAGACCCTTGGATTTGGTGAACATAGGAATGGAAAGAATATTCAAAAGAATTTGAAAAATGGCTGAAAAACATGTTTTTCAAGTGTTGAGAAACCCTGGCAAGAAGAATCTTGGACTGATGAGCATTTTTGCAGTTCAGGACTTATTATGTACAAAATTTGCATGTGGCTGTTTTGTACAGAAAATAGCATTTTTCTGCAGGAAGGAGCATTTTCTCTGCAGGAAATAGTATTCTGTGAAGATTTTTTTTTTGGCATGGAAAAGGCTATTTCTGGCATAGAAAATGCTATTTTCTGAGCAAAACAACAAAGACTGAAGTGTGCATGGAATAAATCCTGAACTGAGTGAGGATAGGCTTCAAAAACCACATGGTTTTCAAAGACTTTCTCACAGTGCGAAGAAAATTGCTAAAATCACTTGATGCTTCCTTCAAGAATGACATCCCTAGTTGAATGTGGCTCCCTGGCCTCAAATCAGTCCAGTGTCTCTAGTCTTATCCCTGTGATCACTGTCCCAGAATGGAATTATTTGGTTTCCCCCAATACTTCATTGGTAGCCTCTGATGGCAACTTCATCTCCATCATTTGCCTTTTGCTTCTTGGTTGCTGCAGAACATGACAAGATGTTGGGAAGTAGCTTCTAAAAATAGACAGTGTGACATAACGTTTGAGTGTTGAACTATAACTCTGGAGACCAGGGTTTGATTCCTAGCTCAGCCAAACCCATGGGATGACCTTGGGCAAGTCACACTCTCTCAGCCTCAGGGGAAGACAATCAAAATCCCCTCTGCTCAAATATTGCCAAGAAAACCCCTTGATAGGTTCACCTTAGGGTTGCCATAAGTCAGAAACAACTTGAAGGCACACAACACATACACCAGGTTCTGAATATACTACCACAAAGTAAAGTCCACCCAGTCTCCAGACTACTGTGGGCTACAACAATACTTCCTTAAGAAACTGCCCTTGGTTTACTCAAAATGGTGGGTTGTTTCTACTACAGCAAAACTTGTGAGCCCCTTCTTTGTTTCAGAGAATACTCACAGTCCCTGGATATTTTGGGTGTGTGATTCTCCCATTTAAAAAAAAAATTGGGAGAAGGGCTCCAGGGTCTGCAAGAATGGCCTTGTAGTGTGGCCTGTGTGATTCCTACAGAGTGACAGGGCCTTCTCGGTGGTGGGTGATATAAATGTAGGAGTCTCCCCTGACAGAGATTAGCCAGATTCCCTCTCTTCCTAACTTGGAATAGATAGTAACATGTCCAACTTTTAACAACCAACCTGCTCTTTTTACAACATTCTTGATTAGGTTTTTTACTGCTGTCGGTTTACTACTGATTCTCTTTTAGTAAAGCACTGTTTATGCAACTGCCTTTTCTTTAATATAAATCACTTTGGTTATTTTTAACTGAAAGATGGTATATAAAAATAGACTTAACAAATAACTATAGATTTGCTAGGTTAGATAAGCGAAGAAGGGATGTAGATGTATAGATCTCTTTGTTCCTAGCCCCATTCAATATCGCTGCCAAAAAGTTACTTTGTTGGCCTTCTGTTTCCTGTATCCTCCTGCCAACTGGCAGTGTTGGGTGGTGGATTCTGGAGGCTATAGTCCAAAAAAGCAACATTTACAAGCTCTGTTCTGCCCAAGCGAAGGAAACCTCTGACCCTACACTCCTTGCTCTGTCCAGTACAAGTGGATTTATTGCTTCATTTTTCTCCATGCAGCCCTTCTATAGCACATTGTGTGGACAAAACACACAAAGAAAAATCCCCATGTGAACTAGGGTACAGTCCTGTGTGCTACTGTTTTGTTTTCAAAATCAGAGTCACTTCCTTTGGACAAATCCTTTTATCCTGGGGAAAAAAAGGAAAAGAAACTCAATGCACTCACGACTGAATCGCACTTTCACTGAAAACAGAAACAAAGCTATCTGTTTTATAGCTAGAATGCTACTGTAAGGATTATTGGCAAAGACTTAATGGCAATTCTGGCAAGTGCAGAAGGAGCACCTGCCCATGTGGATTCCCACATTGTAACATGTTTCCCAGGCAGTGGAGGGAAAAAAACGGGGTTTGGGAAAGGGAAAGAGGGCACTTGGCAGGAGATAACTTGTGTTGGACCTGCCAATGCTGGCAGCTGATCTGGGCCTGAGAAATGTGTGTGAAAGAGAAGCTGCACTCCCACAGAGAGCCATTTGCTGCAAATTGCTAAATAAAGAAATTTGGGGGAAAGTTTTCTGGTAGAGTCCAAAGAATGTGCAGGGCCCCAGAGACCAGGAAGCCAAATTTGGCACAGAATTTTTGTTGTTAACTGCTGTCAAGTCAACTTGGACTTATGGTGACCCTATCAATGAGAGACTTCTAAGTCACCCTATCATCAAGAGCCCTGCTTAGGTCTTGGAGACGCAGGACCGTGGCTTCCTCGATTGAATCTATCCATCTGAGGCCTTCCTCTTTTCCAAACTACAACAGTTTCAATTTAGTCATCTTGGTTCTAGGGAGAGTGCAGGCTTGATTTGCTCTAGGGCCCATTTATTTGTCATCTTAGTGCTCCATGGTATCTGCAGAACTCTTCTCCAGCACCACATTTCAAATGTTTGTATGTCAGTGTTAATGGTCATAGTAATTTTACACAAAACTCATTTAAGCAGTGCCAGTACTGAAGGGCCAAAAGGCAACATGATGAACTATATGTTGAGGGCAAGATTAGACAAAACCATTCTGTTTCCAACTATTAGGTAAGTTCACTCATGTTTGTTCTGTCCTATTTTCATGTTAATCTGCATGGAAATGAAAATATGAACAAAAATACATATTTAAATATCTCTCTGTGGGCTGTATTCCTACTTTGTATGGGCCAGACATTCTTCTCTAAACTTAGATAAGAGCAAGACTGAACTGGAAATTTCTGGAAGGATTAGGGGATATCATCTGGCCCAGTCTTCTATTGTAAGAGCTTCCATGATCGATTTCTTGGGAACTCTTAATTTTGGCTACAACCAGGAGAGAGCAAGTGCCATACAAAATGACCTGGATGTGACCAGTTCAAGACTCTTAACAAGCTCAAATCCTGGCATGATTCCACCACTCATATTGTTTTTTACATTTGCTTGGATGCTATGCAAATCCAAAGGAGTGGATCATGAAGGCACTCTTCTCTTGTTCTGCCAGAATTGTATGGCTCATTTTATTTTATTTTATTTACCGTACTTATGCTCTGCCTTTCCACCAAAATAGGATCCAGATTGTTAAATAATGACTAACAAGAGAATTCCAGTCCTGCTTCCTTTTTTCTAGGATAAGACTATTACCAGATTGCTTGGAGATTTGTGGTATTTCAAGAAGAAACATAACACTGATTCTCTTTTCTTCCTTCCCCTATCTGTGGAGAGGGTTTGGAGCAAAGAAGAAACTAGGGCACAAGCTACTACTGTGATGCTGGCACTTCCCCTCTGACCATCTTGTGTTCATGGGGACAGGAGGAACTGAGGTCTTACCCTGCTGGTCCCTGGTTGGCTGGACCTTTGTGTTCTGCAGCTTGGGTCATCTTCCACCATAGAGAAGACAGATTGGGAGGCAACGGGAGATTGAGCTATATTTGCTCTGTTCTGCTTCAAAAAACTTTGCATCTTTTTTTTTCCAAAACAAAATCTTTCTAGCTTTTCAATTGGGCCTTCTACATGAACTCCCAGCTAGGTTCTTCCTAGACTCAGATCTGCTTTTTGTCAAAGATGGAAGCATTTCAGCAATTCCATTCTTTGGCTTCAGAAACCTATCTTATTTAAATACATTTTTAGTTTGTTTCAGAATAAGCAACCCATTTTTAAAATGTTAACAGTAGGAAGAATGAGAAAAAAGGATATTGACATGCTGGAACATGTGCAGAGAAGGGGGGCCAAGATGATCAAAGGTCTGGAAACCAAACCTAAGTTGAATGATGAGAGAGTTTGGTATGTTTTGCATGGAAAAGAGAAGACTGAGAGATGACATAATAGACATTCTCAAATATCTGAAGAAATGTCATATAGAAGATGGAGTCAGCTTATTTTCACTTGCTCCAGAGACTGGAATGAGAGCCAGTGGATTTGAATTACAAGAAAAGAGATTCCAACTAAGCATTAGGAATCAATGGTGGAATTAACTGTCGCAGAGGGCGGTGGACTCTCCATCTTTAGAAGTGTTTGAAAAGAAGATGGCTGGGCATCTTTCAGGAGTGCTGTAATTGAATATTCCTGCATAGAAGGGGTTGGATGAGATGGCTCTTGCAGCTCCTTCCAACTCCAAGATTTTATAATTATATTATTCTAGGAAATTGCTGCTTCAAAACAGCCTGGTCAGCTTTGGAGTGGAGCTCCAGTTAACCAAAAGCTATCACAAGCAGGATGATCTTAATGGAGGCCTTCCTTGTTATCCAGGATGGCCAAATACAAAAATTCCACCATGAAGTCATCCATGAAACGTCATTTCTTTTCTAATCACCCATACAGAGCCAGTGCAAAGTCTAAGAGAAACCTGAGTATAGTTTTGTAAATGTGACCATAATTAGACAAACCTCAACAAAGACAGAAGTAGCAACACAGCAAAGAACACTGCAAACTGTTGAGCATGCTTCACTTCACTCTGTTACAGTTTAACATAAAGGTCCTTGACCCAATTCTCAAATCATACTTACACATGTTTCCTGATTGCCCCTTCTGTGGGCTAAATCCAATTGCTAATCCCAACTAGAATAGAATCATTGAGTCCAATGCAGCATAAAAGTCAACACTTACACAGGTCCAACTGATTCACTATCCAGTTTGGCACCTGCTCTAGGGGAGGCTGGATTTGGCCTTCTGTTTTCAGTAGAAGTGTGCTCTGCTCTTTTTTCCCCCACCCAATATGTAGTCATGGGAATCATTTGGATTACCTGATTTTTAAAATACCAATACTACCAGTCTACCCCTTGCAAAACAACAACAACAACCCATCACACTCGTACAGAGTTTCCTTCCATTGGAAGCCCATCTAGTTTCTATGCTGAATGTACAGAGAGCTAGAATGAGAACTTGTTAGAAATGGAGATCATGCTTGTCTCCATGGTAAATTGGGAGTAGAGAGAGAACTTTCTTTGTTGCCTGTTTTATTTATGTCCTTTGGTCAAAGAGGTCATCTCCTATCTTCTCTCCTTCTCTACTAAAGGTTAAGAGCTGTTTATGACTCTTTGTTCTTCTCTTCTTCCTGTCCTGAGTTGGAGAGGATGAACCATGAGATTTTGCCTCAAGGATGCTTTTCTTTTTACATTGTTACATAGGAGTTTATCACACGGGGGAAATCTCGTGCGGAAATGGGGCTTTAAATTAAACAAAACCCGCAAAAGCGGGTGTTTTTTCAGACGACGACACTGTTAAAAGGAGGTTAATCAGAACGGAAATTGGACAAAAACTGCTTCTTTTTACTTTCAGAAGATCCCGAAAATAAAAAGAAGCAGTGTTTGTCTAATTTCCGTTCGTATTAACCTTCTTTTAACAGCGCTTTCACTTTTCACACAGGGCAGAATGGGAGAAATCTCGTTCATTAAAAGCTTCCGTTTTTGCGGGTTTTTTTTTACTTTAAACAGCGATTTTGCACGGGGCTCCCCGTGTGATAAACTCCATAGAATCCATCAAGCATCTAGGAAAATAGGCAATCAGTAGAAAATTCTATACTTTGGTACAAGAGTCCCTAAAGCTAACTCTTAACAGTAAAAGTAAGAAGAAAAAGCATCCCTGAAGCAGAGCCTCAATGGTTTGTCCTCTCAGACTCAGGGCAGGAAGAAGAAGAGGGCAAAAGTCATAAACAACTCTTAACCTTCAGTAGAGAAGAGGATGAGATAGGAAGTGACTTCTTTGCAATCACACTGACCAAGGGAACACAGAGTGATAAACAAGACAGGCAACAAAGGAAGTTATCTTCCGACTCCCAATTTACCAGAGACAAGCACTGATTCAAATCTCCACTTCCAACAAGAATGTTCTCTCCCACCTCTGCTAGTCCATGTACTCACTTCTGTAGAGTTACATGCACACACCTGTGCCCAGTTTTTGATTGCTAAATCAATTTTTGTGTGCAGCTTTTGATTGCTTCCAAGCCAGTGCCCAATTACAAGGCTGATTACACTAGTATGCAACCTCCATCAGTGATGGCCCTCAAGATGTTGCATTGCAGTTGCCTAGCTAACATGGCCAATGGTGGAGAATGATGGGAGCTGTTCGTCAACAGCATCTTGAAGGTCACATGTTTGCCATGCCCCTGCTCTAATTAGTTGCCCATATAATTTGCTGTACACAGTACATCCATATTGTACATCAACGAATGTGGTATCTGTGGTTTTATTTTTCCACATCTGAAAAAGTATTCTCTCTAGGAATTTCTAAGTCCTCCAGTGTGATTCTATGGTCAATCTCTGGCCCAAGCATACCATAGAGTCATGCTGGAGGACCTAGAAATGCCTAGATAAATGTTCTGTCTAGGCATTTTTAGGCTATCAAGTATGATTCTATGGTATGTTAATAATAATAAATTTAATATTAAATTTATTTCTATCCTGTCCCTCTGCATAACACAACCGTTTTAAGTCAGAAGTTGTTCAACTAAAGTAAAACAACAGGGTTCCCTATTATCCCTGGTTTAAGGTATCACAGGGGCTCTTGGAATATAACTCCTGCAGATACAGGAGTAGATGTTAAAATTCTGGTGTGGGATCAGGGTCAACATATGTGTCTGTATTTTATTTTACTAAATTTTGCTTATTTATGTTTTGAATAGCGGAAATTAATGTACTTCATGACAACACACCAGTCAATGAGAAGACCTATGCCAAAGCTTTTAAGCCAAAAATATTTTTCAATAGTACACAAGGGCTACATACAATGCATGAGAAATATTCTGTGCATTTAAAGTCTTATAAGTATCTTCTTTCAGAATCCCAAACTAGAAAATCATCAATGCACATGCAAAAAACAGCGGACATTACAGTTCACACTTTCTGAGGGAACTGGGGTGGGGGAGAAACACCCTACCTTAAATAACTCAAATTCCCTCTTTGGCATCAATAGCTGTTAATGTATGACAAGTATTAAAAATTAAAACAAATGTAAAAGCAGAAATTATACAATGGTAGTGATAGTAGTGCAAGGGATAGTTGGAAACCACAAAATCCCTCCAAGCTAAAAACAAGTGCTACTTTCTGTTCTATTTTGCAGGGAGGGGTCAATTCAGCTTGCCTTTAAAAAAACAACAGTGAATCTATTTTGCATTTGCATTATTATCTACTGTGCCCTGAATCCAGAGCTTTGAAAATTACTGTTAAAATAATGAGCTACACTTTCAGTTCCAAAGTGTCCCCAAAAAGAACTTATGTAACATTATAGTTACAGATTTTTAAAAGGCTCTTTATATTCATGTTGTTCAAAAATAACTAAAATAATTATTGGTGTTATTTTAAAACACATCAGAATGCCACAAGGTACAACATACACCTAAGTTGCCAATGGTGCAATACACACCTAAGTAGTGGGGTCACATCCTTCTATAAAAGGAACTAAAATAGTAACAGTTACACCATAAAAGAAATTATCTTCCTCCTTGGAAATTCTAGCTAGATGTAGTTTGACAAGTTTAAGACAAATAACATTCAGCCATGTGTATTTGGGGGAAAGGCTGGGTGAGGGGAGTAAAAAAAAAAGGGTCTGGGGGCTGTGAGCTGCACCTTGGCGATCCTTGCTCTAAGTGTTCACACTTGAGCTTAGAGTCTCATCTCAAAACTTAGTGCTGCCTCATGGCTCTGTGGCACAGTCCTGTCAACTTGTGCATGACTAGCAAGATGAAAATCTGTCAGTTCCATTTCTGTTGAGTTTCTCAGATTCTTCATGGCAGTCTTAATCCAACCCATTTCTATACAGAATGGTGAGATCAGGTTGTGAGATTTTTTTTCCTTTCACACAATTTTTTTTACATGTTCTCATGTATATCCCCCTGAAATGTTTGCATTTATGCACACATTTTTCTAATGTAGCCATTTTCAAGCATTTTTTTTTGCAATGAATAGAGCATATTTGCATACATTTTTCAAATATACACATTTTATTCATGATCTGAACTAATGGCTTTGTACACATTCTTCCCCTCTTAGTCTTGGAAATGCACACATTTCCGAGATAAGATGTAGTCCATTTTGTTGGAGTTGTTAGGAGATGCAACATGAATATTTCCATACAAAAATGTAAATCCAAGGGCTTTCATTCCCAATCCTACACCTGACATGACTTTTCTAAAGAACAACTGGGGATACCTGTATAGTATGTGTATAAGGCAGTTCCGCAGAACCAGGTTCCTGAGTTCTGAGAGGCTCTAAGATGTTGTTTGGCACAAATCCCGTGACTCCATTTGCATTTTGGACTTTCCACCATTGCTTCCTGTCATCGAGGATCTGGAAGAAAGCAAATAGTATTACAAAAAAACTGTTCATGTCAGTGGATAGTGATTGAGATGCTATATCCAGAAAATCTAGCAAATGTGGGGGTATTTTTGCCATATATTTTTGGGACCCTCAAGTCAATTTAGGCCCAGGAAAGGCCTTTTCTAATATCAGGAAGCATTGCAGAAGTGACTTTCACTCAATTCCTGTTGCTTAAAAATGCTTGTCCTGAGACAGAAATGGTCCTAAAACATGAAGAAAATGCCTCCCATTCTTCCTAGAAGTTGTTTGGGGGCAAAAATAATTTTTGAATTATTTTATTTTATTTTATTTTATTGCAGGGATGCAGCCCTCCAAGGTTTCCTAGGGGGCTAATGCACTCCTTAGCTTTCCATAGTTGCCCACCTTTTTTCCTGTCACCTGACAGCCTAAGGAATGCATACTCCATGGTTCATAACTTAACAGTAGTGCTGGTGTTTGAAAAAAAATATCCCTTTTTAGACCACAACCACCAAACACATAGCCAGTATGGCCAGTTTTGGGCTTGCCTCAAAAAAGAAACTTTGTGAATATTCTGAATAAAGTATAAGTATATCCTTTGCATGCAGAAAGCAGTGTTTCAAGATCTGATGATCCCAGTGAAGAAGGTTAGGTGGTAGCTGATGGGGAGGTCCTATGACAGCAGAGCTGGAGAGCTGCTTTAGGTCAAAACAGACAGCATTGATCTAATTGATAAACAATATCAGGCAGCTACAGGATGTCTCTCCCTTATCTGGAATTCTGAAATCCGAAATATCCCCAAAACCAAAACATTTTTCCTGGGTAGGTAAGATAGTGATACCTTTGATTTGTGATAGTTTAATGTACACAAACTTTGCTTCATGCATAAAATTATAAAGATATTGTATAAAATACATTCAGGCTGTGTATAAAGTGTACATGAAACATAAATGATTTTTGTGTTTAGACTTGGATCTCATCTCCAAGATATCTCATTATGTAA
>CM034708.1:202994944-203011483 GCA_020142125.1 Phrynosoma platyrhinos
AAGATGACTAAATTGAGGCTGTTGTACTTTGGACACATCATGAGAAGGCATGACTTATTAGAAGAAATATTCCTTGGGAAGGTAGTAGGGAGTAAAAAGAGAGGAAGACCAGATGGATAGACTCAATCAGAGAGGTCACAGGCATCGATTTGCAGGAAATAAGCAGAGCAGTGGAAGATAGGTGGTCTTGGAGATGTCTCATCCACAGGGTCGCCATGAGTTGAGGTTGACCCAAAGGCAGCTAACAACAATAACAAATGCAAATGCAGGCATTCCAAAATCCAAAACACTTTCAGTTCCAAGCATTTCGGATAAGGGACACTCAACCTGCACTTCCAATTTACTCATTACTCCAAAAGGTTCCCCAAGACTCTACAATTCAACTAATCTTGTTCAGTAAATAATTCTCTAACACAAGATAAGCTGTTTTGGGGAGCTGATTCAATAAGGGGGCTGTGCATAGCAGAAAACTATTTGAGTATTTGTGTCAAAATGAGTATGGCATTACCTCTAAAATGTCGTCCTTCATGACAGAGAGTTCACTCTGGTTTCTTCCCACAAAGTCATATTTGGTTTTGGCATATTTCTTGGATGGGGTTTTATGTGCTTCATAATTTCTACAAAACAAACAAGCTAAACATTATTCTGACTACAATTTGCAGCAAAGAGAGCTGAGGAGAGTGAAGAAGCAAGTCTTGCCAGCCAGCAAATATAATTAGGGATGGTGATTTGCCCAAATTTACTACCATGCAAGGGAGGCAGCCATCCATCACAAAAGCAAAAAAGCTGGGAAAAGGCAACACACTATTAACCACTGAATCAGTTGTAAATATTCAGTTGGTATAGATGGATCTGTGCCTGCAGGCATACCCACGTGTTCTCTTCAGCACAAAATAAAAGATTTTAAACAAGACAGGCAAAATCCTTTTTATGTATGTGCCCCTGCTCACCTCCTTGCGACCAAATGAACATAATTTCCTCTGCTTTATATTTTAAAAAATCATGAGAAATTGCATTGCACTTAACAGCTTTATGCTATCACACAAATAGGCATAAATGAGAACCATGTAAGAATTTGCACAAGAGTTACAAAGGCATTGTTTAACCCTAAAGTTAAGTGGCACTTCCCAGAAGGCTGACAGAGCTTTAATTTTAGAGCTTTGGGATATTTCTACCTAAATATCCCATTTGTAAGGTTCAGTAGAAAGAGGGAGCTATTACTGTAAAAAAAGAGACATTTCTAAAATATATTTATATATAAAAATCAGATAAAGTGAAATGAAGATCTTGGAAATGGTACTTATGGACTATAACTCTCAGAGTCCCCCTCACTATACTGGTTGGAAAGACTGGGAGCTGTAATCCCAAACAGAAGCATTTCCATGGTCAGTCTGTCTGAGTACTGTCTGTATTGACTGGTATTGATCTTTGAAGATGCTTTTACACTGCAGAAACAATGCAGTTTGACACCACTTTAAGTGCTCTGTCCTATAGAATTCTGGGATTTGTAGTTTTACGAGGCCTTTACTCTTCTCTGCCAATGCATGCTGGTGGCTCAGCAAACTACAAATTACAGGATTCTGTAGGGTGGAGCCGTGGCAGTTAAAGTGGTGTCAAACTACATTATTTCTACAGTATAGATGCACCCTCTGTCTTCAGATGGGAGTCTTTCGCAGTCCTATCTGAAGAAACCTGGGATTATTTGGAGATTTTTGCATGTCAAGTTTTGTCACTGAATTCTGCTCCATCACCCAGGCCACTAAAAGTAAGCCAAGTGAAAGGAACAGATTTTTTTTTTCATGACAGACATCATTCTTCAGAAGTCAAAGAAGGCTATCTATCAGAAGCTTCAGATAATTACTTTTAAAAAATGGAGGCAGCATCTTTTTATTTTAAATGATAGCCCTTAATCAGAGCTTGGATAAGTTCCTTTTTAGATTACAACTTGCAGAAATTCCCAACCTTCATGGAGCTGGCTGGAGATGCTGGATGTTGCCATCATCCCCAAAACTGTGCTTTACATTTAAATTCATATTATTGGCTCTCAGTGCCTACCAGGGGCAGGTAGAATGAAGCATTCATACAATG
The DNA here is from genome assembly GCA_020142125.1 of Phrynosoma platyrhinos. Taxonomy (NCBI): domain Eukaryota; kingdom Metazoa; phylum Chordata; class Lepidosauria; order Squamata; family Phrynosomatidae; genus Phrynosoma; species Phrynosoma platyrhinos. Next base: position 202,997,033 of record CM034708.1, read on the forward strand.
ACAGACAATACTCATATGAATTCATAACAAGACAAACCAAACAAACCAACCAATAACAATGCAATGGCTATGAAATACTGCATGTCACACAAAAAGGAATGCATCATTTTTGAGGGATATTCATCCATTGTCAACAACTGATCCTGAACACACCTTTTGTGTGGTCCAGTAGACACTAGCTCTTGGTTGGCTGTGGAGAACTGTCACAACTTACTTGAAGAGAGGAGCAGAAGAACACCAAAGAATTCCCATAGACTGACCCTCAGTTATCCAAAATGTTTGTAGTCTGACTCCAGTGCAGTGGCCAATATAACCCTGCATGGAAGTGAGTCAATATAAGCAGCCATCCCATTGTCTCCAACCTTTGGGGCAGTATGCTTCTTCTGCATCCCATCATATTGATCCCAACCCATTTGGATAAATGAGGTCCACAATGTTGAGGCTGAAATTTATGTGCTTGAATAGAAGGGACACAAAAGTAAAGGGTACACTTTGACAAGACAGGAGGAGCTCACAGTGTGAATGCCATAGTATAAGCACTCTACTCTCAGAAGCTTTTGTGCTACCATTAAATCACCTACTTTTCATGTTATGCTTGTGTATCATGTGATAATGGGATAGCTAATAACAACCCAGCAAGATTTACAGTGTGTCAGTGTTTGTTTGAATTCAGAGACATAGACATGTTTATCTGGAAAATCAGTATGCAAAAGGACCTTGTAATATCTTTGAGAATAACTGTTGAGGGTGGTGGGGGGGGGGGGGGGGGGAAGAGTTGTAGGCTTAGGTCTTCTTCTTGAGATGCATGCAGTTCATTTATTTGTTTCACAAAATGAAAGGCTATTCACAAATTAGGCTATCCAAGGAGGTCAAGGTGATCCCATGGCAAAGTCTGAAAGCATATGTTGTAGGTCATGGGGAAAAGTCTTATATGATGTGCTTTGTTGTCTATATTTTGGGATTTTTTCTTAATGACGGTATGCTTAAATTGCTTTTAATGCTCTTGGTAAATGTTATTGCTAAGTACCAGTAGTTTGAGCATTGGACGACAACTCTGGAGACCAGGGTTCAATTCCCAGCTCAGCTATGAAACTTACTGGGTGAGCTTGGGCAAGTCACATGTTCTCAGCCTTAGGGGAAGGCATTGGCAAATCTCCTCTGAACAAATCTTGCCAAGAAAATACCATGATAGGGTTGCAATAAGTTTAGTAAGAGAAGGCTGAGAGGTGATATGATAGCCGTGTTTAAATATTTGAAGGGATGTCATATCGAGGAGGGAACGAGCTTGTTTTCTGCTGCTCCAGAGACTAGGACCAGAAACAATGGATGCAAGCTGCAAGAAAACAAAACCTCTTGAAAGCTGCAAGAAAACACCTCAACATTAGGAGGAACTTCCTGACAGTAAGGGCGGTTCGACAGTGGAACACACTCCCTCGGAGAGTAGTGGAGTCTCCTTCCTTGGAGGTCTTTAAGCAGAGGCTGAATGGTCATCTGTCAGGGATGCTTTGATTGGGAGTTCCCGCATGGCAGGGGGTTGGACTGGATGGCCTTTGTGGTCTCTTCCAACTCTATGATTCTATGATTCTATGATTCTAAAAAGACTTGAAGGCACACACACCAGTTATATTTTAAGGAGTCCATGTGGTGCAGTTTTTTGGACTATGTTGTATTGGACTATGACTCTGGAGACCAGGATTTGGATCCCAGCTCACCCATGTAAACCCACTGGGTGATCTTGGGCAAGTCAGTCTCAGAGGACGGCAACCACTAACTCCTTGCCAAGAAACATGCCAAGAAAACTCTGTGATAGGTTCACCTTAGGGTCGCCATAAGTCAGAAACAAGCTGAAGACACACAAGAAAAAGAAGTTATATTTTAACTTCTGTGTAATGTGAACTTTTATCTTTATCTCAGGCCTAGACTATTTGAAGGATTGTATCATCCCATATGAGCCTTCTCGAGCAATAAGATCTGCAGAGAATGCTCTTGTCTATCACAACACATTCACAAGCATGGCTGATGGGAATGCAGGAGAGGACCTTCTTTGTAGCTGCACCTACACTTTGGAATCCCTCTCTAGGGAACTTAGGATGGCTTCTTCCTTGTTTCTTTTTGATGGTAAGTTAAGACCTTCTTTCCCAGCAAGCCTTTGGGAATTGATTTTTAACAAGAGAAGGGCTTTTTATCGTACTGTACTGTTTTTAAAGTAATTTTCTCTCTTTTGGCCTGCATCTCAGTCTGCCTTGTATCTCAGTCTGGGAGAAAGGTAGGTTATAAATAAAGTGATGGATGGATCTTTTCTAACTTTTGTAAGCCATTCTTAGTGACTGAGGAAAAGGTGAGCTAAGGATAAATAAGACCAAATTAAATGAAAATAAAAACCTTATTAGGTCTAGGCAAATCTGTCCAGTGCTTAGAAGGAAGTCTGTTTAGACCTAGAGTCTGGAAAATGTACTTTTTGGACTATAACTTCCAGAACAGTGTTATTCAAAAAATTACTTTTATAAACTTCAATACGTAGGTAAACATAACAACTGTGAGATAGGCAATATCCAGTGATGCACTGGCACATGCTTACACACACTTTAGAAAATTCACCCCTTTTGGAATATAACTCTCAGAATCCCCATTAGTAGGGGTAGTGGCCATGGTGGCTACGATGTTCTGGAAGCTGTAGTTTCTATGTCTGGGAACCCTGTACATACCTAACACCTTGTGCCAGGCTATCTCCTTCCATTTTGTGTTACAGAACTAATCTGCACACTAGCAGCTGGCAGGGAGGATATGTCAGCAGATTAAATCTGAGAGACAAAAGGAAAGAAAGATTGAGGAACAAGAAAAGTGGAGGTAATGCTCAAGGGACAGATTTGGTTTGGTGGCTCCAAGATCAAATATGGCAAGCTCACTACATGTCAAGTCACAAAGCAACAGCAAGCACCCTTGTGTATCTGCTTTTTGATGTTTCCTGAAGCCTGGAAAGCAACCTGATATGGTTCTTCTCCAAGGACTCAATGAAGAGAGAGACTTGTGAGTATGTCAAATCAGTTGTTTCATGGAGTGAAGAATTATAAGGTTTAGACATTTGTAAGGAATTTTAAAGTCACCTTGCCATAAAGTATGAGTCATTGTGATGAGGCACATGACTGGATCTCATGTGGTGTAGGAAAAGGGAAACTGAGGCTGCATCTAGTCTGTAGAATGAATGCAGTTTGACATTGTTTTAACTGCCATGGCTCAATGCTATGGAAATTTGGCATTTGTAGTTTTGTGATGAGATATTTAGCCTTCTCTGTCAGCCAGCCAGAACAAACTATAAATCCCAGGATTCCATACAATGGAGCCATGATAGTTAAAGTGTGTCAAACTGCATTAATTCTGCATTAGGATAGCAGCCTAAGTGATTTATAGCTCTAATTCTAAGGCTTGATGCACCAAAACAAATGGGCTGAAGATGGGGCAGATGAAACAGCTACAGCACAGCACAGGACATGGTAGTGGCAGTGCAAGCAACTAGGGATCCATGTACCTGTCGATCTTCAAAATCTGCACAATAATAGTAATACAGAAGAGAAAGAAAGCAAAATGGTTCATACTTCCATCAGCAAGAGAGATGCATATTATCATTTGGAAAATTCATAGGGTATGAACTCCTTCTCACAAAGAGCTTGGAAAAATGACTTTTGTGGACTATCACTCCCAGAACCCTCAGGCCAATATTTCCAGTGGCCATACTTACTAAGGATAATAGGGAATGTAATCCAAAAAAAGAAATACTTATAATTTCTGTTCTCACTTTGCCTCAGTAGAGTGGAAGTAGAGAGGATCCTTGTAACAAGATCTCATGGAGATGCAACAAGAATTTCTCTTCTGTATCAATTCTGGTGCATGTGACAGCAAAGTCTCCATAGAAAATGCATGCTCTACTGTTGATTTTCACCCTAATCAAGGGAACTCATTGTTCAAAAGTGACCTAAAGTTCCAGTCTCCAATTCAAGCTTACAATTCAATTTTCCATCTCTTCTGGGAAGCATACATTGATAGCAGTGTGTATAAACAGAACTTATCAGAGTCACTTAAAAAGAAGGAATTTAGTATGAGCTCTAACACAGAGAGGAGTATCTGCTTCTAGAACCAATAAGGAAAAGTAACAGTATGCAGAAATAAGCACCTCCACCCTAAAAGCAGCCAGTTGGGACAGTTCTCCATAGCTGTACATACAACATTTACTGAAATGTTACCTATCTACATGGCGGCTAACAGTTTGCTTAAAAGCAGCTACAGCTGCCCCCTGGTCCGGCAGAGGCCCTCTTTTGTAAGTGGTGTTACTGAATGCATACCCTTCAGATGGAGGATAATCTGAGATACTGGAATGCTGAAAGAGAGAAAACAAGAAGGACATGAAGTCAGCAATAGAATCTTTATTACATGCAACCAACAGGCTACTGTGTATTTAACCCAGAAATATAACCATTTGGCAACACAGAGAATCATGAAAATCTAGTATTGCAAAAGCTGTCTTGTGGATACTCTTGTCATATCCATAGATCCCTGCTTGCAATACAGGCTGAATGTCACTTATCCAGATGGCCTAAATGCTGTAAAGGCACTAGATCCCATCTGATATTGGAAGGTACACAGGGTCAGTTCGGATTAGTACTTGGATGAGACCACCAATGAATACCAGGTACTGTAGACTATCTTTCAGAGAAAAGAACTGGCAAAATCACCTCCATATGAAGCTCTATGAAATTCATAGAATCATAGAGTTGGAAGAGACCAAAAGGGCCATCCAGTCCAACCCCCTATCATTTAGGAACTCAAAATCAAAGCATCTCCAACAGATGGCCATCCAGCCTCTGTTTAAAGACCTCCAAAGGAGACTCCACCACTCTCCAAGGGAGTGTGTTCCACTGTCAAAAAGATCTCACTGTCAGGAAGTTCCTTCTAATGTTGAGGTGAATCTTTTTTTCTGTAGCTTGCATCCATTGTTCCATGTCTTATTCTCTGGAGCAGCAGAAAACAAGCTAGCTCCCTCCTCAATATGACATCCCTTCAAATATTTAAACAGGGCTATCATATCACCTCCTAACTGTCTCTTCTGCAGGGTAAACATACCCAGTTCCCTAAGTTATTCCTCATAGGGCATGGTTTCCAGACCCTTCACCATTTTAGTCGCCCTCCTCTGGACACACTCCAGTTTTTCAACATCCTTTTTGAATTGTGGTGGACAGAACTGGACACAGAATTCCAGGTGGGGCCTGACCAAAGCAGAATACAGGGGCACTATTATTTCCCTTGATCTAGATACTATACATTTATTGATGCAGCCTAAAATCACATTGGCCTTTTTAGCTGCCGCATTACACTGTTGACTCATGTTCAACTTGTGGTCTACTAGGACTCCTAGATAACACGTAGTCTTGTTAAGCTGGATGTACCCCATCCTCTATCTATGCATTTCATTTTTCCACCCTAAGTGCAGTCAGTACCTTACATTTCTCCAGGGGGTTGGACTGGATAGGCCTTGTGGTCTCTTCCCACTCTTATGATTCTATCATTCTATGGAGGAGTCTCATACCAAGTTCAACCACTGCTTCATCTAGTCCAATATTTCTTCTATTGACTACCAATGGCTGTCTAGGGCAGATGTGAGCAACATGTGTCCCCCAAGGTCATTTTATAGGTCCATACTGCTTCCATTTGCTGTCACAGCCACCAAAGCAATGCCACTGAAATTGATGGAATTTATGAAGCCCTCAGTGTAACTGTACCAGTGAGAACTGGTTGCATTGCACTCCAAAATCAGTTTTTGGGCACTCCTTCTAGCATGGGCAAACACTGGAAGAATAAGATGATGCTCTACCCTGTAGACTGGAAAGGTTCTATGGTTAAGGTGGGCTGTGGACCCCAGAGATATGCTGCAGGAAAATTGGCAATGGCTGTCAAATATCAGAAATGTTAGCAGGAGCCTTGGCAATGGAGAGGGCCCTCATGGATTCTAAGATTGCAAAAGTCTAATGCAGGACCCAAACTTTGAGCAGTTATCCACCCTTGCTCCAGGGCAGCCATGCCGGATGCTCCTTTTAACTGGAGATGCTTGGATTTGAGCATGGGAACACTCAGCATAAAGTGTATGCCCTCTTAACCCTGAGAATATGATCCTCTCCCTCAGAACTGGGACAAAACTTTCACTTGCTACAATATTTGATTGCATGTGCTACAAAATGTACTTCAGATCACACTAGTTGCTTCAGCCAAGATGCATGAAATAACAGATGGCATATACACCTATAGATGTGGATCCAGACACTGGTGCAATTCCAGTGTCTGCAAAAGCACAAAAATCCCCATTAATAATTGAAATAGAAGCAAACAACTGGTATTTCTTTCCAGTAATTACACCCAAGCAGGAAACCTATTCAAGTGACAGTGGATGTCACCATAGCTTAAGCTTGGAATAATTTTCAGGAATCAGAATTTCTGATGTACTTCTCTAGATGTCAGTTCAAAGCCTCTTTCTCCGGGTTAGGCACTGTAACCATGGCAGCAGCAAGTATGCTATTAATGTACACTGGGGTGCATTTTTCTGTATTAAAAAAGATGCCCTGCAGGAAAGAGGTGATCTTATGGCAGGGTGAGGCTGTGATGCCTTGATGTTTTCATGCTGTTGGATCTCTGTGTGTATAAGACTCATCTTAAAACCTTGTTTTAAATATACAAGTGCTGTTCTAAAAATTTTCATCCATTTTCAGAAAGAGTAACAGGTTATAATCTGTCCCCTCAACTCTTTCATAGAGTTGATATGTTCACTTAAGTGTTAGAAAGCCTAGACATACATCTAAAAAATGTAAACAGCAGTCATTCCCCCTCCTCTTTGTTTCTTTGTATCATACCAACATTCATATCCAATCCAAGTTACATATTGGGTTGAGACACTCTTTCCCTTTCTACAAGGAAATATCTGTGTACTTTGGTACACATGTGTCCTAATGCATACATTTTACACATTTTTTCATTGACTAAAGTGTGATAATGTACATTTTTCAAATACATGCACTTTTAATCATGCACATTTATTTGAATGTGTATGTATATCTGCCTTGAAGCTGTCTGACCCCATACATTTTACGGGATTGTCTTAGGCAAGGAATACTCAGAGGTTTTGCCAGTTCCTTATTCTGAAATATAGAGCACTTGATATTCCGTGGTGGCCTCCCATTCAATTACTTACCAGGGCTGACTCTGCTCAGCTTCCAAGATCAGACAGGATCTGGTATCCCTTAGAGTACTTATGCCACATTTATTTGAATACAATTTGGGGGGAAATGGAGTCTAATGACTTCAGTTTTCTCCTAAAGATATGAAACCAAAAAGTAAGCACACACTTTCATTAACAGTCTCATAGACCACGGACTGGATAAATTCATGAACAATCTTTATTAATGTAAATTTATTTTCCATCCCTAATTTACAGCATGGCTAGAGAATGTTTGGCCCTCCCTATCTTGTTGGGCTACAATCCCTATAATCTATCACTGTCAGCTATGCTAATGGTAATTTCAGTCCAACAATATCAGGCAGGCCACACATTTTCCACCCCTGTTTTAGATGGACAGCATGAACAGTTAATGCTGTCTCTTTGCAAATTTCCAGTTTAAGGTGCAGTGAAACTTGAACAAAGTTCTGCATGATTTTTCACCTGCTGGAAAACAGCAGTCCTGCCTTGGCAGAACAACAGGGCCAACTTCTTCTGTTTTTAGACTTTTGTTAAATGGGCATACTGGCTATGTATTTTATTTTCTAATGTCACATTCCCTCTCAGCACCCTGCTCTTAACATTATTCCACATCTGCCACCAGAAAGGTTTTGAACCAGACTCAGAAGAATTTGCTACACCCATGTGTTGTGAAAGAAATCAAGAGGCCCTTAAGAACAAAGGAATGGACAAAAGGCAGCGCGAGACAGTGCAGCACTTGGGAGAGCTCTAAGGAAACACCTTGTTCCCACAAAGTTTGGAGCTCAGTTGAGGCCAGGATCAATACTAGAGCTCCCAGGCTCCATCCACAAACTGGAAGCCTTCAAGGGACAGAGGCCTAGCACCTCTTCTTCTTTCCAGGAACTCATGCCTGGTATGCTGCTGGCACATTGGCTTCAAAAATCTTGGCGTTCTTAGAGGAAGGTGTGCTGTACTGGTGATAGAGCTCAGCTCAGGGGTTGCTCATGCTGATCTGGGCTCATGGGTTTGGGGCACAGAGATCTCAGGCTCAGAGATGTCAGGCCTCTCAGACTCAGGAGATCTCTGCACTGCTGGTGGTGTTTGGGCTCATGTCTCCTCTGTCAGCCTTTGAGTCTAAGTCTAAGTTGGGGTGGGCAGGGACCAATTTTCATCTTTGTATCTCTCTGGAAGGCCACACCAGTGTGCTCAATGTAACCAGAAGGGTCACTTCTCATTTCAATTTCAGCAAATTTCAGTTGTTTTTCATGTTTGGAGGATGTGTGTGGTCTTGGGGATGGAGGGAAAACCATTGCATTTTGCAGTGGGTTTAAAGTGTTTGGGGGTTCTTGGGAGAGAAATCACCCACCCCTCAAATATAGGGTCTTGAGGGGTTCAAAGGGCTGCACCCTGGGATCTCAAGGGCTGTACGTCCCCCCTTGCTCTAAACCGTTGTCCAACTCCGCAGTCAAGATAGCTCTTCGCTAACTAAATCCACTAATAAATTGAAGAAAAAGCAGTGTTTTCCTTCTAACCAATAGAACTTCTGTAATCCACTCATAAAACTCAAATGTCTGTGTATTTCTGTGTCTATGGATTATTTGTGTCAGGAATGCATAACATGATCAAAAACTGTTTGCTTTTGCTTTTCCTTTCTTTTTTCCTTTTTAGTGCAGAGGCTTTGTCCCCACATATGCTCAATACTGTTCTTAAAGAAATAATAAGAATCTCATAATAAGAAACCTCGTAATAAGAAATACAAAACCACCTAGTCTAGAATGCAAAAGCTGTGGATGTGTGTGTTTAGTTCCTTAAGGCAAGCCAATATTCTATTCTTGCCAGCTAGATTCAGCTTGGGTCCCCTTACTAACTCTTCCCAGAATACTTTCCTTGTCCTGATGAAGGAGGAAAATAATTTCCACTTGATTTCACCTCCTCCAACCTTTGGTCATGCAGTTCTGTCTGCTGCATTTGAAATGAGTGCAGTAGTCCACATTTGCCAGGTCATATATAAGACTGTGAATGAGTGCAACAAGAACCACTGTTTTTTGTGGGGTTTTTCGGGCTGTGTGGCCATGTTCCAGAAGAGTTTCATTCTGATGTTTTGCCAGCATCTGTGACTGGCATCTTCAGAAGATTCATTCTCTGAAGATGCCAGCCACAGATGCTGGTGAAACGTCAGATAGAAACTCTTCTAGAACATGGCCACACAGCCCGAAAAACCCACAAAAAACTATGGATGCCAGCCATGAATGCCTACAACTTCACAAACAAGAACCACTGTTCTCGTCTTTATTATCACAGTCATAAACCATTCTAGGAGGTCCGTATAATTATATTATATTATAATTATAATTCCTCAGAGTAATGTTGCCAAGATCTATTTAAAATAACATGACTGTCTGTCTGTCTCCTACCTCAGTTGATAACCGTTTCATCTCTTGCTTCCGCTGCTGCTCAGCCACGTTGGCCACAGACTCTGCTAACTGGTTGAGCTCCTGTTCCTTTGGGACTCCCATGAAACTCAGCAAAGGAGGCTCCCAGCCATTTCTGAACCGTGGCACATAGGGAGGAATGAACTGTTCTTTGGGCCACTCTGCTCTGCATTCAAGAGGAAGCCAAAAACACATTTTATAAGCCTACGCACAGCAATGGTTCCACTACTCTACTCACTAATCCATCTGCCATCATCCAGCTTCAGAGGGAGAAAGGGGCAGGCCAGCTCCATTGGGTCTAGCCAGAGGAAGAAGAGCCCTCTCTCTAGTCCATCTGCCATGGCCTTGGCCCCAGAGGGAGGGAAAAAACACTGAATTTAATCCCCTTCTCCACCGACATTCCCTTCTCCTTTTGTGTCATGTCTTTTTAGATTGTAAGCCTGAGGGCAGGGAACTGTCTAATTTTAAAAAATTGTAAGCCACTCTGAGAGCCTTTGTAGCTGAAAAGTGAGCTATAAATACTCCAAATAAATAAAATAAATACTCTCCTTGTTCCATAAAGAGATTCCTGAGTGAGGAAGAATGGAACCCCCTGCCCTCTGATATACTTTTACACAGTGCTTTGGAAAGATCCTTTTCTGATCTACACCTCCTAGAAGCTAAGGATATTATAACCATAATTATTTCAACTTTTGCAAGTTGCCTTGAGTCCCCGGGTAAAAGACTCATTGTGGTGTAGTAGTTTGCATGCTGGGCTAGGACTCCAGGAAAACAGAGTGTGAATCCCTGTTCAGCTGTGGAGACCTACTGGATGACCTTGGGCAAGTCATATTCTCTCAGCCTGGAGGAAGGAAAAATTCCTCTGAATACATCTCGTCAAAAAATAACCCCTAGAAGAGGATCACCATCACACAAAGGCTATATCTGCACTGCCGAAATAATCCAGTTTGACAACACTTTCACTGCCATGGCTCCATGCTATGAAATTCTGGGAATGGTCATTTGTTGTGCATCGATATGAATAAGTGGAGTGGACTACAGCAGAGCTCTGGTGCCACAACAAATGACCATTCCCAGAATTCCATAGCACGGAGGCATGGCAGTTAAAGTGGTGCCAAACTGGATTATTTCTGCAGTACAGATGCAACCAAAGAGACTAAATGAAATGAAATGAAATGAAATAATATCCCAGAAGGAAGGGGAAAGAGAGAAGACAGGTTGTAGAGGTGGCAAGAAAAGAATCCATCTGTCATTTCCCCTGGTTAGCAGTGCTGGCCCACAAAAGGGAGACACTACTGGGAAGGTCTTGCCAGAGGCTCATAGAGCCTGAACCTAGACTTAACTTTCACTCATACAGTTTGTGGGGAATTCTTTTAGTAATGCAAGGTCTTGCAAAGTTCACTTGTCCAGTGCTAGGAAGGGACAGCATACACCACTGGATACACCAAGGAACACAGATATGGTGGAGAAGAAATAAAGCAGAAATAGGCAAATTCTTGAGGTTGGGTGGGGCACACATTGTACCTTCTCAAACCACCAGAGGCCATGTCACAGTCAAAGCTCTGTCCTGAATGCTTGTTGAAATTCAGCACCATGGTCAAGACTCCCAGAACAGCCAAAATGGTGGCTGCAGAGGTTCTCTATGGGGTGTGAGGGTGCCAGAGTATCTCCCTCACCAAAAGAGTTCTGCCATTCTTCAGGGCACAGCATCTTCTTCTGCTTTCAGAAGGAAAGGGCAAAAACCATAGGCTTTTGGCCTTGTTGTTCTATCAGCAATGACCATGCCACTTCTACTTTCTGTAGTTTTGGTGTTAGCCATTGCAAATTGGGGCACAGCTAGGACTGCAAAAATAGGCAGGAGTTCTTTACAAAGTTCATAGGCATGTGATGACCACATATGAAATACAGGTCTGTCTGAAAATTTATGACAATGCTATCCCCCAAGCTTTTGGGGAAACGGTAGTCTGAGTGAAGAACACTATGTTTTTTTTAAATATAACCAAATTAACAAGCAATGGTGCGTCCAGATTTTTTGTGTGCTTATATTTCCCATGAGACAGAGATGACAACAATTCCTAATGAAACAGATATTTCTGGAATCAGTGAAAATATTCCATGGAGATCAACCTATCATCTTGATACTGCTGCATTTCTTCCCATGACTGGAGGTGTCTATAGACTGCACATAAAAAGCACTGGCCTGTTGTTTGACTTACTGCCTCTTCAAAAAGATGTGACTCCATGAAAGAGACTTTATAGGTTTTATTTTGTGTGTGTGTGTGTGCGTGTGTTTGCGATGTCTTATTTATGGGCCTTATCAGAAATGAATCAAGGTGACAAATGCCATAAGTAAAACCAGTCTTGGGAGTACCCAGAATTAATTGAACAATGGCTTACTTATATCAATGCACTGGGGAGCAGGGGAAAAGAATGTATGTTGTAAATAATTGCCATCCTTGAAGCAAGTGGCATAGCTCTGAACGAGGACAGAGAACAAAACTAGAGGAAATAGTACTCCAGCATTTCAAGTTTAGTACTTGATTCAAATTCCTGATTTCACCCTTCTGAAAGGTATGGCTTCAGATTATATGAATCAGCCACTCTCATGAATAACAGCTCCAAAGGAAAGAAAGTGGCTGAACTACATAAGATATGAAGCCCACTGCTAAAAAAAAATACCTACATATCACTGTGAGGCTCTTTGCTGTTTTTTAAAAAAAACATATTTTTGAAATTCTTTTCAATTTCTGTGAACCCTCAAACATTAAAGTTTCAAATTGTGTTGAGAGCCTCCACATGCTGATGAATCTCTCCTATTCAGACTATTGCCCTCCATGCATAGGTTTTAGAACTGGCTACAGGGGTAATGGGAATAGCTCACACTCCTGCCTCCCATGCTTGCTTAATTCACAATAGATAACAGCTGAATAGGCATTAAATGGCTCAAATTAAATAAATACAGAACAAAGGAGAGTGTGCTAGTCCCGTTACCTCTGTTACTGGTTCTGTTGTCCTCTATGCATGGAAAATGACAGTCTGAAGATGTGAGTCTCTTCTATCTGTATGGGCTCACACTGTAACTTGGAACTCTAGTTTGTTTTTTTTAGGGTTCCCAATCACATGGAGGATCACTAGGCATAAAGGGTGAAATTATGATGTTGGCAGGGCCAGTGTGATCCTTCTCCTTGGATTTTTACTTAATCCACATAGATAACATAATGACATCCAAATAGAGCATACCAGATCAGGACTTCAGTAACTAATTTGTCTGGGCACATATTCCCATCCCTCTGAGAAAAAATTAATAATTTCCATTTTTAATTATCAGGACAATAGCATGTAAGAGCACAGTTGATTAGCTGTCATGAAGCCTGCATGATCACTTCAACCACTCTCCCACAAGTACCTACTTTCTAGCAAAATCTCTAAAACAATCCAGTGTGAGCTAGGTCTCTTGAGCTAGACTCCCAAATGAACTTTGGGGACTAATAGTAGTTGACCTCCAATAAGAAGTAGGCTTTTTAATAATTTTAAAAGGCTTTTTAAAGGTCTAACTCTTTTCTTTTCAAAACTGCAACAAACTTTAGGGAAACTACACCTTTCATGGAACCCCATATTGGGACCCAAAGGCTCCTGACACTAACTATCAAGGGATTCCTTAAATCCTTGGAAACTGTGAACAAGCCAAGAAAACAAAGTATTAATTAATAACCCCAAAGAAGCAAAGCAATTCTCCTTCACTTGCACTGACAGGCACACACTGAAAAACATAATAACAACCAGGAAAACCTGGTTATTAACATAGAAGCTTAACACAAAAGAAACATGGATGTATAATAAATAAATCAAAGTACCTGGCTTTGGTCCATGTGTCACCTAACGACATCCATAGCTGCCCTTCCTCACTTGTAACAGTGTAGCGTAAGAATTCTATGGTATCCTTTGTTAAGAGAGGACTGAGGACTGTACTAGCAAGCTCTGGGCCTCCTGTTGCTTGTACCACCTATGACAAATATAAAGAGACAAATTATATGTATAGCTATTTAGGTACCGGTATCTATTTGGATAAAACCAGTGTTACATAAGTGGAGTTCTGCATGTGCAAAGGCCGTTTCCATTCCCCTCTTCCTCCTTCCAGCATACCTCTACAATCTGCCAGTAGTGTTTGGATTTGTTGTTGTTAACTGCCTTGAAGTCGATCTCGACCCATGGAGACCCTAAGGATGAGACATCTCTAAGACCCTCTGTTCTCCACTGCTCTGCTTAATTCCTGCAACCCCATATCCATGAACTCCTTAATAGAGTCCATCTATCTAGCATATGGCCTTCCTCTCTTCCAACTCCCCTCCACCTTTCCCAGCATTATTGTCTTGTCTAAAGAGTCATCTCTTCTCATGATGTGTCCAAAGTACAACAGTCTCAGTTTGGTCATCCTGGCTTCCAGGGAGATTTATGGCTTGATCTGCTCTAGGACCCACTTGTTTGTCCTTTTGGCCATCTATAGGATCCTCAGTACTCTTCTCTAACACCACATCTCAAAGGAGTTGATTTTCTTCCTATCATCTTTCTTTTTTTTTCTTTATTATTAAAAAAGTACAGAATACATACATACAATACAATATGAAACATAATACAAAAAAACTTAATAAAACGAGACTTCCTTATCCTTCATGTCTTGTTATTTCCTATTTTTATATACAACTTCACTTATTGTATTACTTTACTCCTTTTCATCATATTTTTCCACATAACCCCATTCACAATAATATATTTGTTATCTCCTATTTCTTACTATATTCTAGC
>CM034708.1:203018302-203028606 GCA_020142125.1 Phrynosoma platyrhinos
GCCCCTCTCACGGGCGCTGCCTCACCACCGCAGTTGCCACGTCCCTCGTTATAGTGCTATATTCCACTCTAACTGCCATGGCAACATCTTTGGGAATCTTGGGTTTCGTAGTTTGGTGAGGAACTGGAGCTCTCTGGCAGCAATTTCTAAATGCCCTCTCTTAACTCCAAATCCCAGGATTCAGTGAGATGGAACCTTGACAATTAAATTGGAATCATACCACTATAGTCTGTGCAGTGTACATGAGCCCTGAAAACCTCAAAAGGAAAGGTCCTGCAAATGACCAGGGAAGGTAGCAAAAGAGGACTAATTCTGCAGTCACCTGACAGTGAGAGGAGAAGTCACATGTAAAGAAAAGCAGGCTATATTTTTCTTGCTATTTAACTTCTAATATCCATAATGCCTTCCATAAAATATGGATGGATATATGAATGGATGAATGGATGGATAACAAAGTCAGAGACCCAAGATGGTGCAATCCCAGGGGAAGTCTGCAGCCAATGCAATCTATTACAACCTTAAATATGCAAAAATTCAGGGGTTCAGCATTTGTTACCTCTAAAGCTCAAAAACGTTTCTTTTTGGGACTACTATTCCCTGAATTCCCAGTGGCCATGCCAAGTGGAGCATTCTGAATACTGAGTTGCTCTGCTCTTTTTCCAACCTCAGGAAACTGCAGTCAGAGCTTGGAAATGTTTTTTTGGATTAAAACTCCCAGAATCATCCAGTGCCTTTGCTGGCTGGAAGACTCTGGGAACTGTAGGCTAAAAAAGAGAACTTTTCCAAGTTTTGCAGAAGCTTTTGTGTCAGAGATGGTAGCCATGAACAGAACGGGGGTCAGTGTTCAAAACCTCAGCAGGTTTGAGCAACACAGCAAAGAAACAACACACAAACGCACATACATATACACATACACAGAAAGTCTTCTTTCACTTACAACATCTCTGTCGATCTTGGCTGCCATCATTTCAGCTGTTTCTTCATGATCATGGAATTGCCTAGGTTTCTCAACTAAAGAAAGAAAAACATGAGGTGAACCAACCAACACAGCAAGGACAGATAGCTGCTGGTAACATTCCACAATTGCCTCACACGAGGGACCCACAACTGTATCAGAAGTGAAAGGGAGATTGCTTCATCCATTAAGGGCAATGTGTAGCACATGCATGTTATGAAAAGGGTCATGATAATCAGTGGTCCCAGTCACCCCATTCCTTTTTCCAAAAAACAACATTTCAGATGGTTACAGAGACAAACCCTCCTGGTTCACAGTGGTTAAATGCCTGTACTGTAGCCGCTAACTCGCAAACCATAAGGTTGTGAGTTCAATACCAGCCAAGGGCTCAGGCTCGACTTAGGCTTGCATCCTTTTGAAGTCACTAAAATGAGTACCCAGCTTGTTGGGGGCAAATGAGAGAGCTACAAGAGGGCCTTTTCTGTGTTGGCACCCCATCAGTGGTATCCCCTCTACATAAAATACCTGGCATCTGTATTACAGTGCTACAGATGCCAAACAAAAACCTTTTCTTTTTTCCTTTCATGCATGTTGAGAACATCTTTGTACTCTAATGCTGCTGGTGGTTTTAATTGGTACAATATACTGAAATATTTTATTTCCTACTAGCGATTTACTCTTGGTTTTATATTGTGTTTCTTCAGTCAATTTTTTGATTATTACTATATTTTAACAGACCATACACGGCCCAGAGAGTTCTGGTAATCGAGCTGTGTAAATGTTTAGTCAATCAATCAATCATCTGACTGAGTTCAAACAAAACATCTTCCAAGAAAGTGTGCAAAAGCCTCTGTCTAAATTATGCAAAAGAGAAAAACTGTAATATCAATCATGTACAGAAGTTAGCTTAATAAATTTTAATAAGCTTGCTGTGGAATATGTAAGTGCCCTGTCTGCTTTCTACCAAATGGTTCATCACAGCGATGTAAATCTTGCTTTATTTCATTCTCACATGCAATAATGAAGAGTTTCAAGAGCCTTCTTGCTATTGGGTGAGATGATGAGAGTTTTTGTGCATTTCCCTATGATTTTTTGCATTTCAGGGCTTCAATGCAAAATAAAAAGTAAAAAAAAAAAAGTCCAGAAAATAATTTTGGAGCACACAACAGGAATTTTTATGCAAAATACATATCCTTCCCATAAAACATTTTGAGGCTTGTTTTTTGTGCAATGCTAATTTTTATGTGTGTGTGAAACATTGTTTTGTTTTGTTTTTTGCAAAATTCCGGTCCCAAAATAGAAGAAACTTTGACAGTTTTTTCAGCTGTCTGTCTCCAAGTGTCAACATGGCCTTTCTCATCAAGGAGGTGAAATTTTGTGACTAGACTTTACAAGGTCAGTCGGCCACCTATAGCCCAAGGTCACGGGCCCAAGAGGCCCGTCACACAGCATTGGCAATCTCCATGATTTGCACAGTTAGCTCAAAGATTCTGCAACACTCACAGTCGCCTTGTTCAGCGGCCCAAGCAGACCAGGCTGCTACTCGGCTTCTGACATCCACCTGCGTGACGGTACCTGGGGGGACAGGAGCGGGCGCTCTTGGAGGTGGAGGAATACTGCTGTCAGCTTTTGAAATCATCCTAGGCAGCAGAAAGAACAAATCAATACTGAAACACTAAAAGAAAAGAAAAGAACATCTTACAATGGTTTATTAAGCAAGTGGGGAGGGGGATACCCCTGTCTCCTGAAATCTGAGATATATTGTCAGGTCTCTCTGTGGGAAGCACTATATGTGGCAATATCAATAAATTATAAGTATACTTCAGAAGAGAAGTCTTTTAATGAGGCTGAATGAGAGGCACTTGCAACCCAAACCAACATTATGTTCATACTGCCAAAATATGTATCGCTAAGATTTTTATATTTATTTTTAAAAAAATCAGTTTATTTCCCCCCCAGTATGGTTTGGAACACGTGTGTGAACTGGTATGTTGTATTTGTTCTTTTTAAAAAAACTGTTTATCAGCAATTATGTTTTAAATATGTTTTAAACTATTTTCTCTATGATTTTAAAAATAAAATTGTTATTTAATTCTTTTTTAACTTTTGTAAAGTAAGATTTTACTTTAACCTTGCTTTAAATTTCTGTAAGCTACCTTGGATCTCGTCCTGGAAGAAAGGAGGGGTATCAATTCAATAAATTTTAAAAAATAAAAATAACATTATTTTTCAGAAAGTTAAGGTAGTATATAAGATATCAATAAAGATAGTTGAACATATTTAATATGTTTTCAATCTGCTTAAATTATTTTTATGATTTTAAATTGTTTTAATCTGCTTATATTGATTTTACTTGTATGATGCTTTGAGATATAGTGTAGAACAGAAATACAGTAATCATATATTTGACTAAAGTATTAGATTTGATGACATTCAACGATATATCTTTACACTTAAGAATCTTATTTAATTCTCTCATAGCTTCCCTTCCAAGTTCTTCTGATTTCACGACTACAGTCTCCATTTTGATTAATGAATGAATGAAGATATTGAAAAAACTATTTTGATGTCTTTATCATCCATATTAAAGTTATATACTGACCAATAAATGGATTCTAGAGCAAATAAACCCTGAAGCCAAAATGACCAAACTGAGGCTATCATACTTTGGACAAGACAACATGACTCATTAGAAAAGACAATAATGCTCAGCAATGTGGAAGGCAATAGAAACAAATAAAGACTGCATTACAGGTGACAGACTCCAATTATGGAAAACACTGCAGGACTTTTGATGATTGGGTGTCATGGAGATTTCTAATTCATAAGGTCACAATAAGTCAAAGCTAACTTGATGGCAATTAACAAGAAGTAGATGGCAAAAGTAGAAATTCACAACATTTCAGAGACATAGTTTGGGTGTGTGGTTGGTGTTTTTTTTTTTAAATGAGCTTGAAATGATTGTGGAAACAAACAACATACCAAGACAGCTATTTTGAGTGCTAACAAAAGATATCTCACAGAATGCTCACTGTTACAACCAGACAGATATAAATGGGATTTACATTAAAAAAAGTTGCAACATCTTTTCACCACCTTATGGCTAACACTACCAGGGTGAAGTGAACAGCAGATTTTGGGGATGCTAAATGGACAGCATGAGTACTTTGTTTGATTATTTTTGCTTCCAGGGATTCCAGGAACTTATGGAATATATAATATATATTTTTTTTTGCTTTGAGTATGAAAATAACATGACTGGGTTTAGGGTTAGGTATTATACACCTTCATCAGGGTGGGTACAGGCTGCCTCTGGCAGTAAAATGGAGTAGTCATGATTTCTTCTGTTGGTCATGTCTTTTTCACAAGCTAAGACTTACTGAACTTCCTTCAGCCCAAGGGCTATAGTTAATTTCAGAAAAGCTCTCAGGAACTGAATTCCAATGGTGGGCAAGGCCAAAGGCAAATGGGGTGGGGTTGGATGTACTGGCATATTTGAGTTTAAAGCTCTTCTTGCCGATAGCAGAGGTATTTCTTAGGCGAGAATTGGGAGAGGGAGCTGTAAAAGAGCCAGGAAACCACTAAATTATGATGCCATGAAGAAGGGTAGATGAACTTCTGGAGAACCACAGAGGATCAGAGTGTGATCTCAAGAGGACTGGATTGAGGCCCAGGGCCAGAGGTTCTCCACCCACATATGAGATGTTAAGGAGATCAAGCAGGGTATTCCATCCCTTTGCCTTTTCTAATTATCTGTTTTTCTTTCCCAACTTTCCACAGTTACTGGACATGTTTAGTCTTCATGTGGTTTAGGTTTTGTGCTGTCTCAGGAGTGCATTTCAAAGAGATAAATGTGTCAATCTGCTTCAGCATAAAATGAAAAGTGGTGGTGGAGAATGAATGAAAGAATGAAGCAGAACTTTGGATGGATTTAGTTTAGCATGAGTTTTCATGGATATCAATCCATTTTTTTTCAGACTGCAGTAAGAGTAATCTTTGAAAGCTCATGCTAAAATATCCACAAAAGTTAATGCTAAAATAAATTAGTCACAAGGTACTGTGACATTCCTCCACACAACTTTTTACTTAGAGGTAGAGGTAAGTGTAGCTTTTGTGGTTTCCCTTTTTCCTTCTCAGTCCTTTTATAAACCACAAGGTTCCTCCAATAAACTGATATCTTTCTCTCCCCCCCCCCCCCCCCCCCCCCCCCCCGTAGTCATGTTTTGGTTCTGTTTCTGATAATGCTCACCATCTGAGCACCCTGTTAAAAAAAGTCACATGAGAGAGCATTTACAAAACCAAGGCTTAAGGCTTTACCTGAGTGTGTCAAGTCTCCTCTTTGGCTTCCCTCCTTTGCTGTCGCTGATTGCACTTTCAATGTCTTCATGGATAAAGTTAGCCTAAGTTGGAACAGGAGCAGAAGCTGTTAAATCAATGCAAAAGACCACTTCCTCCCATATGATCCTGCCAGAAATTTGAGATCTTCAGAGGAGGCCCTATTGCATGACCCACACCTTATGAAGTTAGGCTGGTGGGTACACCAAACAGTGCTGTTTCTGTAGCATCGCTCCAACTCTGGAACTCCCTACCCAAAGAAGTTAGGCTTCCCCCATCTCTTTTAAGCTTCCATCGGGCAGCTAAAAGAGCGCTGTTCTGCACAGCATTCAATATTTGAAATTACTATTTTAACTGTTTTAAAACTGGATTGTAATATTGTTTTCAGATTGCTTTTATGAGTTTTTAAAGAGTATTTTAATGTATTTTTAAAATGCTATCTCAATATTATTTTAATTAGTTTTCATTTGTTCATCATCTTGGGAGCTCTTGTGGGCTGGGAGGCAATACAAAAACACTTTAAAGAAATAAATAAAGTTTTCTTTTTTTATTAGGGAGCATATCCTGAATGTCCTTTTCTCTTTAAAAACACAGCTGTGTGAATGCCACACTAAAAAAATAATTCGAGTGTCCAAGAAAATAATTCTACAGTCAAGAACACAGAATTCTGCAGACTACATAAAATGTACAAGCTGCACACACTTTCAAAACTATTCCATCATTTATCCTCATTATGCTATCATTGGAAGGGGCTTCAGAAAACACTTAAGCTGTGCCCCATCCCTCATGCTCAGATCACGGTCAATTTTAATCAGCCACCACAGAAATTCACCAGGCAATAAACTGATATGTTGGACTGATTTTAAATTAAAAATGGTGCCATATTCCTACTTCACTCCTACTCAAAGAGTTATCAAAGATATCCTAGATCAGATCAAAGACCCAACTACTGTATTGCAACATCTTTAATGGGCACGTAGATGCCACCTGCAACTCAACAAGCAATGCAGGAAGGGATCAAAACTTTTGCACTGACTCTTTCTCATAGCTGGTAATTTGGCATCTCTCTCTGTGTGTGTGTGTGTGTGTGTATTTTGACTTATGGCAACCCTCATGTGAATCCATCATGGGGTTTTCTTGGCAAGTTTTGTTCAGAGGAGGTTTGCCATTGCCTTCCCCTGAGGCTGGGAGCATGTGACTTGCCCAAAGCCACCCAGCAGGTTTCATGGTTGAGTGGGGAATCAAACCCAGGGTCATAGTAGAACACTCAAACCATTACACCATGCTGGCTCTACACAATGGAAATTCTCCTGGTTTCAGCGGAGATGAGTTCTAGTAATTTGAGACACTATCCCCCTTGGCAGCAACCACTGGTGAGGAGGGAGTCCTTCCATATTTTAGAGTCTGGCGTGGCAGCCATATCAGTCTCTCAATGGGAATCTCAAGAGGCTATAGCCCCATCCTCAGCAGCAGCAGCAGCAGCTGTTAATGGAATGCCTTCTATTGAGAGTCTGGCACAGCAAAATTATATATCTCCAGGATATATAATTTTATAAGCCTCCATTATGTCTCTTTTGCTAAATGCCCTCTATTCCTATTGAGTTACAGAGTCATAGGGAGGTCTAGAGTAGATAATAGAATAGAGTAGATAATATTGGAATAGATTAAAAAAAATCCATAGCTTCATATGATAGTCATTTTGGGAATGGAACTTTGCACCTTGACCATCATGTCTCACTCACATCTCACAATGCTTATGAGGAAATAGAGCATGAAAGAGTTACTCAACCAGCGTCTGCCACAGTCCTAATCGCCTTTCACACATCTAATTAGTCCGTTTTTGTTTCTCCTGACAAAAATCTAATTACATGACTACAACATTCATGCCACTCACAACTCATATTTACTTACACACTAACCACCTCAGGACAATCATTATCCATGGAAGTCAATAATATTTATGGATGCTGGATGGCAGGAAGCCAAGCCCTGTTCAGGATTATTGGGCCATTTGCAAAGAGGTATTCAGCAGGCAGAAAATGTTCCACTTCCAAGTAAATACAAAACAGCTGCTCTTTAAAAATTGTAGGAGAAGAGCTTGCCAATATTAGTCAGTGCTCCTTGCACTTCTGTGGAACAATCACATTTCCACCCAAGTCTTCACCAGTCAGGCAAGGAAGTCATGATCTAGAAGGCACCTCTAGCTCAAGGATTATCATTCTGCCCTCTAAAATCAAGACACTGAAACAAGAGTCTGGTCATTGGGTCTCATTTATTTCCTCTTGCTAACAGGCTATATTGGTGTAGTCACCTTCTGGGAACAACAACACAGTCTACCCAGTCAACTTCTGAGCTCATGCCATGTGACCATGCTGCACCAAAACTTGGGAAAAAATTCTTCTTTAAACTGTTGTTATTGTTGTCATTGTTGTGTGCCTTCAAGTCATTTCCAACTTATGGCAACCCAAACCTATAATGGAGTTTTCTCTGCAAGATTTGGTTAGAGATTGCTTGCTTTTGCCTTCCTCTGAGGCTGAGAGAGTGTGACTCATCCAAAATCATCCATGGATTTCCTTGACCAAGCCAGGATTTGAATCCTGATCTTTCAGAGTCCTAGCCCAATACTCAAAGCACTACACCTCATTGTCTCCCTTTAGTTTACAACTCCCATGGTCCCACAGGCAGCATGCTTTGCACATTGGAAGGATTCTTGGCTTTGTGCATTCAATACATGTAGGAGAAATGACCAAGCTTGTTGGGTCTCATTCTATCCTAAGAGAACTGCACATGAATGTCTCATAGAACATAACTGACAATTTCCTCCAGATATATATTACAGCAAGAGACTCATAATGGTTGATAAACAGGCTTTAATGAGAGAGTATTGGCCAGTCACAGACTTCACACACTGAGGCAGTCTGTAGAACACCATTTGAAAACTACTAGTTAACACTGTTCGTCAGCTTACTAATGCTTTTATGAATTTATACTGATCACTTTATTCAAATATTCCTAACATGCCATATATCAGCAGATCTTAAGATGGCATACAATCAATAAAATCAGTGTAGAACAATCTATACAATCTAAACACTCTATGCAATGGAAATAACTGGAAAAAATGTCAATGCAAACTAAAATCTGCAGTCTGACATATCAAAATCAACCCATCTTCAGAATTCTGAAAGTGGTAAAAAGCTACTTTTCTAAAGTGTGATGTCCTCAAACATCAAATGAGAGTAGAAGATCCCATCTTAATGCCCTGATAGTGGGTACCCAGAGTATGTTCACTGGCTATTAAGAAGAAAAAAAAAATGCTGGAAGTATTAGATGGACCTTTCATTAGGCCTAGCAAAGCTATTCCTAGATTCATAAAGCAAGTGAAGCTCAGGAAACAAGCAGTTACATTAATCTACTGCTTTGGAAGATAGCGCGGACATTGCCTGCTTACACTCAGATTATGATCTCTTAACATATCGTAACTCTGACATAAACTTGGACTCGATTTCCATTGTCCTGGGAAAACAGATTCTATTAAGCAGTCATATGGGTCAACCAGACGTTTTCCTATTACTATTGCTGGAATAGTTCCAACAACTTCATCTTGCAACAGACGGCTCTGTACGATGTGCTAGAAAGAGGATAGAACAACAAGGGGTGCAGTTTTTGAGGGGAAATGTGAATTCCCAATGTATTTCCTTAGCAGGAGGTAGAAAAAATTAAGTATTTTTCATCAGTCTGATGAATGTTGACAATTTGAAACAAGATCTGTCAATGTTTAACTATTCAGACGTACACTGCTGAATGTTGACAGGCACTGTCTAATTTATTATCCATTTCTGGATAATATTCACCAGTAAATGCTGGCTGTGTTCATCAGCAAAGGTTGTTCATCAGCAAAGGCTGTATTCACTTTTCACCAATTTACCTCTGAGATTTTGGACACATTCATAAGAGTAGTCAATAAGGGGTGGGGGGGGGAGAGTAAAAATCCAGCTATGGGAAAGGTTATAAAACAGGAGTTCCAACTCTTTCAAAGAAGATTTCTCTCTTTAGTGTTTTACAGGAATATTTTATTCACAAGTAAGCAGAATGTCACCTCTTATAACTCAGATTTATTCAGTATGGCATAATAACTTCACCTAACAATCTACAGGGCTGAAGGCAGTGGTTCAGCTAAAGCATTTTTGCACATACAGCAGGCTAAAACCCTAAGAAATATTGAGGCTTTCAGTTGAAAGATCAATTCACATTTTGGCCTGGGTCAAACAGAATGATACTGGTCTAATAAATCATGGGACATTGGCCCAGGAATTGTGCCAATGGTTTCTCTACCCCCTACTTTTGTACTTTAATGCAATACTTCCAGGGTTTCTTAAGATACAGTTCTCCACTTCTCCAGTAGGTTTGACCTGGAGAATGGAGGTTTAAAATCCTGGTTTTGTACTTTGAAATCCCGGTTTGTAGCAAGGATTTAAAGCAGAATTTGAGTTTAGGCACAAATGGGAACTGTGGCTTAATCCCCTCTCCATTATGGGAAAGTACAGAAAGTAATGGCCAAAGAAGAAGAAGCAGTATGAAAGCAGAATTCTTGGTTCAATGAACTATGGCTATATTGGACCACAGTTGTTGCCCCTAAACTTCTGCTGTGCACACCATGTTGGAGTGAAGTAATTCTTCTTTAAATTACAAACACAAAACTTAGGTGGTTGTTACTGGCAAAAGGAACTGATTACACGTTAACTAGTTATTCACAAACTAGTTACTTTCAAGATGCTAAGGCTTTGGGTCATAACTGTTTACAATATCAAAAAGTCTCAATAATATGCCAAACCAAAGAAAAACTCTGCAATAGTAAGAGCTAAACATGTTGTGTAACAAAGAATTGTATCCTAAAGTATTTGTGGGGCATAAAATTCCTATATCACCCTGGAGAATCATAGAATCACAGAGGGCCTTTGCAGACTGCCAGAAATAATGCACGTTAAATTGAGGCACTGCCCTGGCTCAGTGC
>CM034708.1:203028706-203045955 GCA_020142125.1 Phrynosoma platyrhinos
TTCCCCTTTTTGAAGATAGGGACAATGTTTGCCCTCCTCCAATCTGCTAGGACTTCTCTTCTCCAGGAGTTCTCAAAGATTATTTCCAGTGGCTCTGAGATTACATTCGCCAGTTCTTTTAATATCCTTGGATGTAGTTCATTTGGTCCTGGAGTCTTAAATTCATTTAAGTTAACAAGGTATTCCTCTTTACTTATTCTGTGCTGCATTTCCCCTATTGTTTCCTCTGCTCTATTTTCCTCAGGTTGAACACCATTTTCCATTTGCGAGAAGACTGAGGCAAAGAAAGTGTTGAGTAGTTCTGCCTTTTCTCTGTTAGAGTTTCTCCATCTTCTCTGTGTAGTGGCCCTACCATATCCTTCTTCTTTCTTTTGCTAAGGACATAGCCAACTAAGCCCTTTTTATTGTTCTTAACCCCTCTAGCAAGCCTGAGCTCATTTTGTGCTTTGGCTTTCCTGACTTTAGCCCTACATGTGCTAGCTATTTGTTTGAATTCCTCTTTAGTGATTTTGCCCCTTTTCCATTTCTTATACATCTCCCATTTAAAACTTAGTTCAGTTGAAAGTTCTTTTGTCATCCAACCCAGTTTCTTGAGATGTCTCCCATTTTGACTTCTCATTGGAACAGTTTGATATTGTGCCTTCAGTATCTCCCTTTTGTGAAACTCCCATCCATCCTGAACTCTCTTCTCCTTTAGTATTTCTGACCACAGGATCACTCCCAGTGTTTTCCTAAGTTTGTTGAAATCAGCTCTCCTAAAGTCTAGAATGAGTGTTTGACTATCTTCTCTTTTCCACTGTAGAAGAAACTCCAGGAGAACAAGATCACTCCCACCTAAGGATCCCACCACTTGCACTCCATTTATCAGGTCATCCCTGTTGGTTAGGATCAGATCTAAAATAGCAGATCCGCTTGTTGCCTCTTCCACCTTTTGGACAAAGAAGTTGTCTTTGAGGCAAGTGAGGAATTTGCTAGACCTTGAAGCATTGGCTGAGTTTGACTTCCAGCAACTGGCAGACCTCTCAGGATAGGACATCTCATAAGGCAGGGGTGGGGAAAATGCAGTCCATGGGCCACATGCAGCCTGCAGGACCATTTTCTAGCTCATGGGGCCCAAGAAAGCAACAACAAAATAATCCATGCATATTTCACCTTACCTTAACCTCTTCACATTGGAAAAGATGAAGATCTGCTTTGCTCTGGGCTGGTTCTTTGCACACTAAGGCAAGGATGGAGTCATAGTTGCATGAGTTTATCACAGCTTGACAATGCTGAATTGTGCTCAGGGGAAAGTTCTCCAATTCATTCTGCAAGGGAGTTTTAGTTGGGAAACAGGAGAGAGAGAGACCTTTCATTATTGGCAAGCATCACTAAATTAAACACCAATGCATTGATACTGAAGCAGCTCTTTAATTTATCTGCCATTAACCATGCAGTGTGGAATGTAAAGCAGCTATGGAAAATTAACTATAAACCTTCAAAATGGTTTCCCTCCCTGCATCCCAAGACAATTTCTGCCTTTCTTGCAACTTTGAAAAATTAGGCACCACATTGATAGGCTTGTACCTTTGATTCCAAGTCTACCAGACTGACAGCTTTGTCATCCACTTGGAGAATCATATCTTGCGTCCACACCTTGCCTTTGGCATCCAGCAGTTTCAGCTTCCTTATTCCATCATCGACTGTGATCATGGCCTCTTTCCGATCCAAAACAAAAGTAGTCAAGTGCTGATGGATGATGGGTTTGTGGCAGAGGAAACAGATTAAGAGAGAAATGATTTTTAAAACCATTATCATTTCTTTTTTGAGGAGGGGAATTCTCTTAATAATCTGCTTATCAACAAAGAAAAAATTAAGAGATCGTTTTAGCTCTCTTACAACTTCCATACCTCTGGAATTTATTCTTAGGGTGTGTTAGTTATCACAGAATTAGAAGGGGCTTTGAGGATCATGTAGTCCAAGTCTCTGCTCAGTGCAAACTGATATGGCTACACCATAATAATAATAATAATAATAATAATAATAATAAGATTTATTTCTATTCTGCCTATTTCCAAACCATTCCTCAGAGATGGCCATCCAGCTTCTGTTCGAATACCTCCAATGAAGGATGACCTACAATCTTCTGAGACAGTCTGTGTTACACCTGAAAAGCAGAGTTAGGAGGTGTCTCTTTGTTAGTCAAAATCTGCTTCTGTGCAGCTTGATTCTAGTCCTACCCCCAGCTAGTTCTGTGATAACTAACAAACTCTAAGAGTAAATTCCAGAGGTAAGTAAGGAGCAACAATGGAAAAGGTCCTGGACATGATCTAATCTCCTTATGTCAGACATCTGGGAGTTCTTCAAAAAGGGGTGCCAGGAGCAAGCAGGATTCAAATACTGGAACGGGGTGATTCCTTAGGATAACCATGTGCAAGTCCTTCAGTTTAAACTCTTTGAACTGAGTCTCATGTTTAATCTAAAGTGTGTGGAAACTGACATTTGAAAAGATTTCATTGCAGTTTGTGCAGCTGATCAACCCCAAATGCATGTTTCTTTTCCATCACATCTTTGCTTTGCTGTCCAATTGTACTTTATCCTCTGCTTAATTCATTGACTGTGTGAACACACAAAACACTTAAGTACATTATCTCCATTATCTCAGTATCACAAACAAACACTAAGGGCCTTTGCAGATTGCTAGAAATAGTGCAAATTGAGTCCACTTTAACTGCCCTGGCTCAGTGCTAGGGAATCATGGGAATTGTATTTTTTTCTGAGACATTGAGCCTTCTCTGTCAGAGAGCTCTGGTGCCACAATAAACTATAGTTCCCATGATTCTCTAGCACTGAGTCAGGGCAGTTAAAGTGGACTCAATTTGCACTATTTCTGGCAGTCTGCAAAGGCCCTAAGTGTCTCTGGAAGCTCACACCTATTCTTAGGAGGACATTTACGGCAAGTAGGATGAAATTCAGACCTATATATGGAGAAGAATGAGCTGCAGGGAGTTCTGGGGGATTCTGGTATTTGTTGTCTAACAATATGTTCTATGCCAGAAAGAATATGTATAGGAATTTTTTTAACAAGCTTTCTGCCTTTTCCTCTCTTTTAAACCCTTCTCATTTTGTACCATTTTTGACAGATTGCAAGCCACTTTGTTGGTCTTTTTGGTTGGAGAATGGGGCCAACTTTGAAGGAATGCACACATGAATGTGTGGTTTAACCTCCAGTATATTCAGCATTGCAAGACAACCCCGAGTGAACACTCTGTAATAAATATAATTAAAGTAA
Source organism: Phrynosoma platyrhinos (assembly GCA_020142125.1). Lineage (NCBI taxonomy): Eukaryota > Metazoa > Chordata > Lepidosauria > Squamata > Phrynosomatidae > Phrynosoma > Phrynosoma platyrhinos. Next base: position 203,031,978 of record CM034708.1, read on the forward strand.
ATATAAACATAAACATCAATAAATACATAGATTCCTTACCTCCACATGGTACTGTGATGTCTCAGATATGCTGCTGATACTGTCACGTGCATAATTCTTCCTTTGCTCTGTTTTTTTAAAAGAGAATACCAAATTACTTTCACACTGAAGATTAGACTTGGTACACCCTTTATGTACTTCCCACCCTTCAAGTACTTTTCTATCTGATTTGTCTGTGTACACACCACGTGTACACAATATATACATCATATGGACACAATGTGAGGCTGAAAGAGGAGGGGAGCAGTTACAAAGCACAACAAGAAATCTTGAGATGTGAACATGTAATACAATTAGAATTCAGTACATTAGTACAGAATGAACCCAAATTGTCTTCCTCTCTCTTTCTCTCTGTGTATCCATTTGTCTAAAGACACAGATAAGGGTAGTCAATTATCCAAACTGGAGTTTATGGGATTTCCTGTTCTTGAACTGTCATGGAATCAAACTATCACTGCATAATGCTTTCCATATCAAAACTGGAAAGCAAGCTCTTTAAAACAAGCTACAGTTTTAGACTACAACTGTTAGAAACCCACAGCTGCCACAGACAGCTAAATGGGTGGTTCTGGGAGATGCAGTCACAAAATTAATTTGTTTCAAGGTTTTAGTGGAGGGATTCACTTTGGACCACACTTGATCTCTAAGAGATGCCTGGCAAGGAGGAACAAGGATCTGCAGGTGGCCCCCCAAATTACTTGGCCCTCAGTGGGGAAGGGTTTTTGTCCTCTCCTTTTCTAAGAAATGAGGGGCTCTGTTCCAGAATTAGAGGCTGAGCTATCTTTGAGTGTCAGGAAAAGAAGGCATCTAAAGATACAAGCTAGGTTAGCAGTCACAAGTCACAAGAAGAAGATGTTTCTTGAGCAAAAAACCATTTTGATGAGCATGTCCCTCCCTATGCATAGAGTTGGAAAGGACTCCACAGTTTATCTAGTTCAATCCCCTATTGATTCAGGAAATCCATAGTTGGGGCCTCCCTGACAGATGGCCATTCAATCTCTGATTAAAAACAGAGTAGGGACTTCTGCTTGAATGCCGGTCATGACCTCCAGCTGAGCCCTGGGTTGGGCCTTGGGAGTTCATGCCTGCCTATGGCAGGCCTTGTTGCTTGTTTTACATCTGGGGAGTTGTTAAAACAACACCTGTGTATCCACTTTGACCCGAATTACATCCTCCCTGGCCACCTACCCCTTCCTGCCTTATACTGCTTCTGAGTTCTGGAATTGCACTTGCCTAGGCATGCACACTTCATTTGGATCCTTCTAGTGTAGACACTTAGGTTGGTATGGTCTGGCCACCATAGCCCACCCAACCTCACCTGCACCAGGACCCATATCTTTTGTATTTGTGGGAAGAATAGTCTTACTCTTTTCATACACAGTATAATTCTGCTGTGCACAAGGTAGCTGGCGTTACAATTAGGCACAGCTTCATGATCTCCCAGACATGAAAATCAGAGTATCTGACAAAAAGCACCCCACAGTCTCCGACCCACATTCTGAACAGATTATGGGAGTTGGGAAATACAGTACCTAAGAATGACTTTTCCAAGCCCTGAATGGAACACAGTACAATTGTGCTACAATCTATTGTAGACAGTTAAAAACAGGTGTCATCCATATGCAAAATGACAAGACTGTCCACTACATGGTGTTTTAATGTTGTTCATATTTATATCATTCTTCCTTAGATCATTCTTCCATTATGTTCAGGACAGTGTACAGAATTCATTTATTTGGAGTATTTATACCCCGCTTGTTAGCTACAAAGGCCCTCAGAGTGGCTTACAATTTATTTATTTTTAATTAGTCAGTTCCCTGCCCTCAGGCTTACAATCTAAAAAGTCATGACTCAAAAGGAGAAGGGAATGGCGGTAGGGAAAGTATCAAGTTCATTGGCTCTTCTTTCCCTCTGGGGCAATGGCCAAGGCAGATGGGCTGGAGGGAGGGCTCTTCTTCTTACTTTGGGCTAGGCCCAATAGAGCTAGCCTGCCTCTCTCCCTCTCTGAGGCCGGATGATGATGGATGGGCTAAAGGGAGGGCTCTTCATCTTACTTTGGCTGATGGAGCTAGCATGCCTCTCTCTCCTCTTTAGTCTGGATGATGGTGGACAGATGTGTGGGTTATCCTAATTAAAACCTCATAATAACATCCCTATTTTTGTTTTTTGACATTAAAGTCAACTTTGATTTATGGTGACCCTATGAGTGAGAGAACTTCAAGGGACCAATCTTCAGCTTCCTTGCTCAAGTCTTGCAAACTCAAGGTCTGGGCTTCCTTAATTGAATCAATCTACCTGGTTAAGACACTGACTCTGCTGATTGCAAGATTAAAGATTGGCAGTTTGAGTCCTGGGTGCTGAGTGATGGGGTGAGCTTCCATCACTAGTCCCAGCTTCTGCCAACCTAGCAGTTGGAAAGCATGCAAATGCAAGTAGATAAATAGGTACCACTTCAGTGGGAAGGTAAACATCATTCTGTGCAATCATCCTGGCCACATGATCACAGAGTAGTCTCTGACAACGCTGGCTCTTCAACTTAGTAACAGAGATGAGCACTGCCCCCTACAGTTGGACACAACTTGACAACCTTGTCAATGGGGAATACCTTTACCTTTACCTGTAGTGAAGTCTCCTCCCTTTCCTACTGCCTTCAACTTTACCAAGCATTATTGTCTTTTCCAGTGAGTCACATCGTCTCATGATAAACCCCCTCAATATCATAGATTACAAGAGAGAGAGAAGGAAAGCAGGATCACTATCAACCCTCTTGAGCACTTAACTCCATTGGGTTTGCCCTCTCTCCAACTGTCATCCCACACTTCTTTTACTAGGGTGAAAAAACTCAAAGTATTAAGAACTTATCTCCTCTCCCATCTCCTTTTCCACTTGTGTTATGCCTTTTAAGACTGATTTCTCTTTTATATTTTAAAAAATGGATATGCATGCCATTCTGAGAGCCACTAGGTAAATAACTATAAATAGATAAATAGGTTCATAGAGTAACATGCCCATCTACTGCTGCATTTCTGCATTGACTATTACAATACTGTACACAAAAGGACTATCTATGACTCCCTGGGGAGAGCAGCAATTTGTTAAAGCAATTTATTATGCTCTTCTTTCAGATAATTCAGTGCAGCTTACATGTGGTTCCCATGTGTTTGCCTGTCAAGGCACATTACAGCATTAGACTTGCTCAACGCCAGCAGTACAGCTGCATCATGTTCATTCAAGGTTATTCTTTGGCCAATTTTCTATGTAGCGGCCCTAAGCTGATTCCAGAACAAAGAACCAATTGAACTAATACTCTACTATGCCTTTGATCAAAAATCACCAGATCACCCAAAGTGGAGGACAGTGAAGCCAACTTCTCCTGAAACATAAAACTGAATTTAACATTGTTGATCCATATACACTGAAGATAGGGCAGTTAAAAACAGCTTGAGAAAAAAACACACAGTTTGAGAAGGAAAATCAAAACTCAACAGTGCTGGAAGAGGCAACACCAATCCCCCACCCCTGAAACAACAACAACAACAACACCTGATCTTTCCAGTAACACATAATGCTGCAAATGCAAAAATGTCTTCTTAAAGCTATTGCCTTTTCCTTTCCAACCAAGAGTGAATACATATATATCAGAGAAGAGAAATCTCCTTGTTGGCATAACAGAAAACTACTTTGAATGTGACAAGTTGTAGAGCTCATCTTTTTGTCTCTCCTGTGGTGCAAGAAGGGTTGGTGGAGACAAGACATAAAGCCATTTCAGTGGTTGCACCAATATCTGAGTCAGGTTTGCTTCAGTCTGAATTAGCACTAACAGGCAGCATGAATGGTTCCACAGACAGTGAAACTTGCTTGAGATTCTCCAATGACCACAGTAGGAGAATGGTAAATTCTGCTGAAGTAGATGAATAGACAATAAGGTGACCATACATTCTACTATTTATAGAAGGCCAGAACTTGGAGAAATTACTACTTTGGACTACATCTGCAGAAGCTCCTAGCTACCATGCTGACTAGGGGATTTGTGGAGTTGTAGTCCAAAATAATAACTTTTTCCAAGCCCAGCAGGAAGCATTCCTACACAGACTAAATCCAGCCTGAAGTCAAGAACTATTAATAAGGAAGAACAGAGAACTTGGTGTTGTACTTCATTATCAGAAAGCAAGTCATCTAGCTATAACCTCATCCACTAGGTTTGCTGTTGTGTGCCCTCAAGTCATTTCTGATTTATGGTATCCCTAAGACAAACCTATCATGAGGTTTCCTTGACATGATTTGTTCACTGCCACTGCCATTGCCACTCTGAGGCTGTTTGCCACTACCTTCCTCTGAGGCCGAGAGTGTGTGATTTGCCAAAGGTCACCCAGTGAGTTTAGATGGCTGAGCGGGGATTTGAACCCTGGTCTCCAAAATCATAGTCCAATGCTCAACCACTATTGAGGCAGATGTAGTGTATTTAGGTTTAAATTACTGTAATTATTTCTTTCCACACATAACGTATCATATGCAAATCCATCTTTTTGGCAAAGCATTTCCTCTTTTTAGGCAATGAGCCTAAAAAGTGGTGGCTGCCTTATGAGTGGGGGCAGTGTGGGACCCCATGGAAGCTCTTGATGGCGCACTTCCTTCTCTCCTGTCCTTTTAATAGTTGCATATAGTATGACATATTGGTCACTTACTATATATAGGACAGTGCTCAGTTTATGATCATCCTATCATAGTGCAGCATGCATTATGCATCCTGGGTCTCAAGCAAAAGCTTTTTTCACTGTGACTCCAATCACAGTAGGCAGCAAATCTGCCTCAGGTTTTAATCTTAAAGGAGCTATGCAACATGCTGAATTTATAGTGCTTAGCAGCTTGCATAGCTTTTTAAAAGTTCAGACTAAAACCCAGTGTGGATCCATTGTCCCACTGGCATGGAAGGCACCAGTTACCACAGTTGGCAAAAAATAACTGGTCACCCTGGTGGACAGCTACAGAATCCCATTTGCAGTCTTCTGAGTGTGCTAAAATTACTATCTCAATAGTAAGGAGTAAAAACAATTTCCATATAAACCTATAATGTTTTCTGTATATACCATTTTAAACACAGTAAGTATGTTTTAATTAGTATCCCCCCTACTCAGATATTTCAGTCCAAACACAGCTACTGGAACATAACAATAACATGGGCTACTTTTTAAAAAGGCTTGCTAAATATAATAATCAAATAAACTCTATTTAGGTCAGAGGGAGTGGGGGAAAAGACTCTGGAATTTATTTTAAGAGCTTTTTAGGGGGTTCTCACAGAAATGAATCAATGAAAAGTCTGGGGGAGGACAAATATACACCACCCTTAATTTAGGCTGAAGCCTCCCAGAAATGCTAAATGTGTGATTTGTGAGTCTTTTTTTTTCCCCTTTTCTTTTTTGAGTGGATTTGGGGGTTTTTTATTAATATTTTCAAGCAGAAGTACTTGTTTTTAATATGTGTGCAGGGCTGATTATGTTTTGTTTATCATCAAGCTATCAAATTTTGGAAGTGGGGATGAAATTCAGATCCATGTGAACATTTCACAGATGAAAACCAGGACAAATGTGCCTAAGCAACATCAGACTGTGGCCAAGAAGGCACCACTTATTACTGAGGAAGAACAGACAAGCTAAGAGAAGCTGCAGCAGTTTGTTTTTGCCTGAGTCTACAGGGAAGAACAAGATTCTGTTCCCTCCTGTCTATTCAGCCATTGTGTTAACTGAGTACCACCTGCTTTTGTGCTTTGAATTTAATTTGTAGCAACTGAAGTAAGTTGGGGACAAACAGGGTTAGACAAACAGGAGGATAGAGAAACTGGGATGTTTAAAAGTTGAAAATGTGGAGGGTATAGGACAGTGCATTTCCTAGGATATTACCGACCATTGATTTCAAGCATTGCAAAATTTTCTGTGAAATTTTCAAATTTGAATTTTCCAGAAAAGCTATGCCACTGAATGAAAATGAACAGTTCTGTGCCTCTTCCCCTTCTCCAGTCACATCTTATGGTATAAAATATCTCATGCAACACTACTCAGCTATGTGTTGCACTAGCCCTTGACTAGTGCAACACATAGCTTGACACAGCCCTTCATAACATCAGTGACACATAAAGCTAGGTATTATGAGATTGTCATGGGTCTCTTTCACTTGAGAGCCTTTTATTGTGAACAGGAATACATCCACCACAATAACAGATTCCAGCTCAAGATCCTGCTCGAAGCATCCTGTTTTATATCTTGAAATTATGGGCTGTGAGCAAGGTTTTTAAAACCCAACTCAAACCAGGAGATACAGAAATACTTGCACTGTCATTAGAAATAAATGGGTTCTGCCCAGTCACCAGCAACAATGGCCATTATTCTTACAGGTTAAGGAAGGAAAGGGAGCATGACTTACTCATGCAGTCTAACACAGGGACAGAAGACAACAAAATAGTAAAAAGATAGCAAAATTCCAAAAATTGTGGATGCCCACAAGGCAATAACACTGGAGGGACAAACTCACAGCCACAAGAAAAAATCCCCATCATCTACTTTGATGCTAATTAATTCATTATTCCAAAAATCAACAGCACTTGATCACTTCAAAAAGTTGACGATATTTTTGCCTTTGCAGCATTTTTCTTATATACATATGCATTATATATATATATATACACACACACACACACACACACACAAACTTTAAACATGCACAAGACTAATGCACACACACACAGAGCAGCTCGTTCTTTTTTTCCTGTGCTACCTTTCTTGTTTTTTTGCTTGGATGATGTTCTGAAGAAATAAAATCCATCTGCTCCTGACAAAATACGGGCATTATAAAATAAATACAAGCATGCAGCAAAAGCCTAGATCAATCCAACAACTATTAATTATTTCCATTTGGGAAGGTTATGGGGCAAGAGTGCAAGCTGATAGGCTTTCAGTGAAAAATTGGATGCCACCCAGCAGTAAAGAATGAGAGAAAGAGAGGAAAAGCAATAGTCACAGAAGCTTTGTAGAAAGATAATTCACACATTACACAGAGATGAACTTGGGTTTATCAAAGTGTGCCCTCAGGAAGGAATGGGAGGCAATCTCTGACAAATGCACCTGCTTTATTTATTTTATTTCTGTTTTGAAGGATCTCTACAGTGGCTTAAAATAAAAGCAAAATGGAATTACACTGGGGGTTGCTCCCACCATCTGGCACTGCTCTGACAAAACATATTCAATCTACCCAATAAAACCTTGTTTTTGTTATTATTAGATATCTTTGTTAATTAAAGTGTTTTAAAATCACCCTTCATCCTTACAGATGCCAGGGAGGCATGCAAATATAGCTGCAACAAGAAAATGTAATTAAAATGTTTTTCAAAAACTATAAAACATACAACTGAACAAGGAAAAACAGCAAAGGCAATGAAATAGAGTAAATCAGTTAATTAAAAATGACTGGGCACAACCAAAAGATTTTTAACTGGCACTGAAGCCACTGCAGTGTTGGTACCATGAAGAGTTGATCTTCCATGGAGAGGGTATTCCATAATAGGATGTCACAGCTGCAGAAGCTCTCTCAATTTCTGAAACCCAACAAAGCTTGTAGTAGTGGTCAGACTGTCCAATGGCTATGCTCTGTGACAGGGGTAGGCAACCTTTCCCCTTTAAGGGCCAAAGGACTTCAGCTCCCAGAATCCCAGGAGCTATTGGCCAACATGGGACTATTGGCCAACATGGCTGAGGCTTCTGGGAGCTGAAGTCCCTCGGCCCTTAAAGGGGAAAGGTTGCCTACCCCTGCTCTATGAGTTGTAGTTTTAAAAGGAACTTTTTCAAGCTCTGATACCTAGTGTTCTAAGAAGAGATTTCCTTGATGATGGTCTGTTAAAAGGCAGGCTGATATAGGCTCCTATAGACATTTGTATTTGATGCCATTTAGAGTTTTAAAAACACATGCCAGAATCTTGAATTGGGATTAAAAGTAATTAGGCAACCAGTGATTATAGTGAAACAGTGACACTTCCCTTTAATGAATGACCCATTTCCAGGTTTATACAGTATACTGATACACTCATCAAGGAAAACTTCTATTCATGGAACATAGGCTTATTCATAATTTTAAAAAAGTAACTTTTCCAAGTTCTGGGCTATTAATGGCTGTCAGCCACAACTGCTAAATGGGGGAGCCCTGTTCAGAGTCAGTGGCACTCAGCTGTTGGACAAAGAATAGGGGAGACATGCTGGCTTCATATTCTACTTGTGGGATTTCCAGAAGTCATAAGAAATAGAATGCTGGACTAGGTGGGTTTTTGATCTGATCCAGAAGTCCTCCTCTTCACTTCTTAATGTACTTAAGATTTAGATTCAATTAATTCCATTAGAATCATAGAATCACTGAGTTGGAAGAGATCACAAGGGCCAGTCCAACCCTCTGCCATGCAGGAACTCAAAATCAAAGCATATGTGACAGATGGCCATCCAGGCTCTGTTTAAAGACCTTCAAAGAAGGAAACTCCACCAGTCTCTGAGGGAATGTGTTCCACTGTCCAACAGCGCTTACTGTCAGGATGTTCCTCCTAATGCTGAGGTGGAATCTCTTTTCCTGTAGCTTCATCCCTTATTCTGGGTCCTGTTCCCTGGAGCAGAAGAAAACAAGCTTGCTCCCTCCTCAATATGACATCCCTTCAAATATTTAAACAGGGCTATCATATCACCTCAAGTGGGATCAGAGGTAACTGGATGACTACATTTTTTTTATTAAATTTTATTAATATTTAAAAACAAAGAACGTCGTAATTTCCATCTGTATACATTCATACCTCTCAGCTAAATTTTCTCCTTATTACCTCTTTTCAAGGACTAGCATAAATTTCTAGTAATTCTAATTTCTTACTCTTTTAGTTCATTACATTCTTCTATATTCTTACTTACACATATTTTGTAAATATTTCCTACACCTACACCTCTTTCCCCCAAACTTACTACAACTTCTGAATTTTCCATTAGAGCTTACAGGATATCAAAACAAATATGATATATAATAAACCCAACCTATACTATTAGAATGTGTAAGATTTAACTTTACACAGACACCATTACAGGATTCATTTTTTTTCCCAACCTATCTTTTCTTATACTAAATCTATTATAATCCTTTCCCATTTCTTTTCATATTGCTGTGAAGATTTACCAGCTGCATGCAATGATAACTTGTCCATAATTGCCAATTCTCTTAATTTGTTATACCACTCTGCTAGACTTGGTATGGATTCCAATCTCCATGACCTAGCATAGACTATTCTTGCCGCTGTCACCATGTAGAGTACCAAACTTTTTTCCTCATTGCTTAACTTACTCTTAATTTCAGAAAGTATGTTAAGCAGATATACTTCTGGTTGTAGAGGTAAAGCTTTCTGTAAGATTTTCCTCATTCTATTATTAATTTTCCTCCAGTATTTCTTAGCTTTCGTACATTGCCCCCACATGTGGAACAATGTACCTGATTTAGTCTTACATTTCCAACACAGATTTCCTCCTTGATTTTTCATTTTAGCAAGTCTGGTCGGTGCTAAATACCACCTGTAAAAGATCTTATAATAATTTCCTTTCAATAAATTACACTTTGTAAATTTCAAAGTATCCTTCCATGAGCTTTCCCAACTCTGTAGGGAGATAGACTTTATGTTTTGACTCCATTTCACTGTCAAGGAAAAAGCAATATGGGACATACAGTAATAGAAATAAAAATATGTATGTGAATGTCAAAGTGACTAAGCAGGAGCAATCAGGGAGATACACAGGTGAAAAAGATAATATAATTAAGAAGCCTTGAGAGCCAAGGACAAAGTTATAGAAGGTATATTGAGAACACCTGTGATAGATTGCAAACACCTGAGACTCATTAAGTGGTCAAGGTAAAGTGATGAAACACTTGGGTTGGTCTTAGGTATGGGATGATCTGTGTGGACCAATCAGGATGTATGTACACACCCACTGGGTGGAAACTGACTGGTGGGTGGTGTCTAACAATGGTTATAAATTGCAATGTTTGCTAATGTATATTGTGGAGTAGTTTGGAATAGTATTGGAGATATTGTGGAGTAGTAGAGATTGTGATTGGTAGGCCATATAGTATTTTTATATATAGTAGAATAAAGTAGATCTTTTATATAAGACTACTGAGTTGTCTGGTGTCTTGAGGGAAGATACAAGAGCCAGCTGAATCCTGGAGAGGTTTGGAGACATCTCAGGAAGAAGAGTGAGAAGGCTTGGAGAGTTTGTCAGGGTCTTCAGCCTATTCTCTGAAACTCTGCTGCTTGGGAAAGAAGCATCAACCACTGATCAAAACTGGTCAGCTCTGTTGCATAACAAGGTGGTGAGTTAGAGCCAGAGGTGAAGAGCTACAACTCCCATCATCCCTGACATTCACCATATTTGTTTTTACCGTTTCTTCATATAGTTCCCGGTCTAATAATAACCTATACATTTTCCCTATCCACTTTTCTGTATAACAACTTAATAATCTATCAAAATCGTTAAGCTCCAGCTCTATTCCTTTTTGTTCTATATCTTTCTTGACGTCTTCCTTAAGTTGCAAATAATTCAACCAATTTAAATTCACTCCTTCTTCCTCAAGAATTTCTTTTGGTTTTAACTTATAACCTTTCTCTGTCTTCACCAATATTTTTTCATATTTTAACCAATTTGTATTATGGGTATATTCCTCTTTATGGAAGGCCTCCTGCGGAGAAACCCACAAAGGTATCTGCGTCCACAGTTTTTTCCTATATTTCCTCCAAATCATAAACAATGATTTTCTTATATAATGCTTATTGAACTCTTTCCCCATCTTGGTTCCTCCATATCCTATATATCTGTGCCAGCCCCATCTTAATCCAACTCCTTCCAGCTGTAGGAGTTTCCTATTTTTCAATATAATCCACTCTTTAATCCATGAGAGAGCCGCAGCACCGTAATATAGCTCTAAATTGGGTAAACCCATTCCTCCCTTCTCCTTCCTATCTTGCATTACTGTTATCTTAATCCTAGGTTTTTTCCCCTGCCAAATAAAATTTGTTATATCTTGTTTCCACCTTTTGAAAAATATCTTAGACATTAATATGGGGATCGTTTGGAATAAAAATAGCATGCGAGGAAAAATATTCATTTGTATTGTAGCTACTCTCCCTAGTAGGGATAGTTGTTGTTTACATTTGACAGATTCAACAAATGTGACAAGAGAGAAGTGATAATTCTTTCAAGCCACCAGTGATATTTCTGATTGGCTAAATAGTGGCAAAATACAAACATAAGAGTGCCATACATTGATTTAGAGTGCAATGATGGTCTGTCTTTATACTATTATTCACTATTTAATAACTCTTTAATAAGGTAATTAATAGAGCATCTCTGTAATCAAGCCACCTATGAGTTTTACTCAATAACTTTGGTTGATTTGTATATTTTAAAAAAAATGGACACTTGGTTCATCTGTGAAGTGGTAAATTTACTATATCTCTGTTTTTTATTTAATTTTGTTTATATTTTGTTTACTATGATTAACTTCTATATTATTCAGCATATTTGGAGTCTGAAATATTCCATCTATGACTACTGTATAATTATGGTATAATGCTGTATAATGCTATTTTCATCTAACTACTGATGAAGATTTATTGAAATGGCTCCACATTTCCAGGAGCAGTCATTTACTACAGGTCTTCATTATATCCTATACAACTCTTCCATCACATTTTGCCAATGATAAATGATTTGTGGGCTGCATACAGTTGTTCTTTCTATATACAAATGTGGAATGGACATTAATGTTTATGATTCCTTTGCTCATCATGGACTTCCACATTTAGGTTTAAACTATTGTTTACTATGCAGCTGCCTTGGCTATACTGTATGAGATTAAGTTATATTTCATTGTCTATAGGTTATAAAATCAATGATATATAGCTTAATCTGTGTTCTTTTGAATTAGGTTTTTCATCTCAATTTTTTTTATAGTGCTTAGTTATATGTTTGGTACTATTTTGCTTTGTAGTATTATGAAGTTTGTGTTTGTATTATTCTATATTGTATTTCAGATTGATAAAATATTCCTCATCTGGAATTCCAGAATCCAAAATATTCCAAAATCCAAAATTGTACATATAGGTGGTTTATGATAGTAACACCATTGTTTTCTGATGGTTCAGTGTACAAAGTCATTGTTTGATGCACAAAATTATTTAAAATATTGTGTATAAAATTACCTTCAGGCTATATGTAAAAGACATATACAAAACATAAATTAATTTCATGTTTACACTTGGGTCCCATCTCCAAGATATCTCACTATGCAAATATTCCAAAAAAAATTGGGGGGGGGGAATTCCAAAATCCAGATGTTTTGAATGAGTATACCCAATCTGTATGTGGCTGGTTATTAGTCAAATTTAATTGCCTTCCAGCTTTGGTTATTTGTTCTGTATATTTTTCACAATATTTATTACATATTCATTTTTTTTGTTTGACTTTAGATTTCCCCCTCTCAGCTGTTTTCTAGTTGGTGTTTTATTTATTTTGAGACCCTTCTCTGTTTCCTGTATTATGCATAACAGTCATAAGAGTCCAACAACATCTGAAGAGTCACAATGGCCCATCTCCATGCTACAATAAGGCAGAAGCAAAAGTCCTATGAATCCATTCTAAACTGAAGCAAAGTCTGGATTAATAATCTTCAACTCTCCGTTTATCTCATCTCATCCCCAGTCTCATTCCTCATTTTAAGGTCCCCACTAAAAAAACAAAAACAAAAGAGTTGATGATGATACAAACAGTGGATGATGGGTTTTCACTATCCGTCTATATGATCACACCTCACCCAACCTAAGAATGATTGTGTATTTGTGATATTATTCCACAGTCAATCTAGCTATCAACTGGTGAGACTTACCGTACAAAGCTTTTGCGCTCGTCTTCGAACTCTGGTCCCTGTCGCCTTGAGAAAATGTTGGTGACCCATATCCACTGCAAGACAAGGTTATTGCTTATGAGCACATTTTGTTTGGAAGAAGTAGTTGACATGTAGGTTAAGATGTCTTCCAAATATCATGAATACAGGAGTCAGGAACTTTTTTTAAAAAAATTGGCTTTTATGGTTTTACTCCACATAGTTGAAAATATACTTGGAACATCCATGAATACTGAGTGAAAATTCAATTAATCAACCAATTGTTGAATAAAATTTCCAAGAGGTAGTGCCTGCATGGCATGAACAGCTCTTCTTTAGCCCAATTAGCTAAAGAATAAGAAATCATGCAAAACAAATTGGTATGAGTTGGTATTCCAAAGCAGCATTTTCCCCAAGCACTGACCAAGCTCAAACCTGCAAAAAACTATGTGAGATGTTTTCACAATACACTTTCAGATCTATGCCCACAACCCTATTTTATAAGCCACCCTGAAGTGAGGTATAAAGGAGAAAGCAATTAAAGAAATACACTTGACCTACAGTCCTTCCTAATGTGATGGCTATTTTAGCTAGAAGTCACTAATGATCTGCATTCATTTAAGAAATGTTTTTTAGCTTATAAGAGCCACTCAAGCAAAAGCATGTCAGCTAGCTTTAGAAATACTTTAGGCATGCTGTCTAGGCATTTCATTTATGCTTTAGGCATGCCATCTAGGTTTGGAAATGCTACATTTATGGATGACACTATGTTATAGGGAAAAGACAACACTTAACAAGATATGGTAAAGGCTACTTTTTGAGTCCCAATTCCCAACATGGATTTATGGTCCTGACTACAATAATTAGAAACCCCAGTTAGTATGAAAAATAACAATGAAGACTCTGGGAATTGTAGCCCAAAAGGTAGCTTGTCTAAGGGCCTCGGCAGACGACTAATAGGGTCATATCCGAGGCAGGGAAGAGGAGGGGCAGCCGC
>CM034708.1:203057392-203068236 GCA_020142125.1 Phrynosoma platyrhinos
GGTTTTTAATGAATGGCTTTATGATTTTATTGCTTTTACTGCTTTTTATCACTACTATTTTATGGCACCTGTTTATATTGTTGAGCCACCTTGGGATTTTTGAAAAATAATGAAAAGCACTATATAAATGGAAATGCATAGATAAATACATTATTAAATAAATAATGTTCCCCCACAAAAGGTTTCCATACAAAATTCCACACATTTTAACAGCTCTAGGAAATAACAGCTGTGCCACTGATACAATTTTGTTCACTACAGCCAAAGTAAGAAAGCAGAGCTGGCTGAATGCCGACATCTGGTGAATGCTACATCTTGCAAGTGCTTTGCTGCTGTGGAGTGTAAATAATAATTTTTAAAGTCCCTACAAAAGAATGGGATTTTTTTAAAAAAATCAATTCCATTTTTATTATGCCTGGAACAGCAATATAAGTGTAAATAAACAACAAAATGTACAACTCTGAAGACAGCACTTAATTAAAGTTTGCTGAGCTAAAAGTCAAGGCGAAAACAACGCTTCAAAACTACAAGCTTGTGTTAGTATCATGGTACTCAGTCCATTTTTAAAACAGACAACTCCCACCAACACAGGGGAAGTACAGGCATGATTGAGGAGTCAGGAGTTTTGATCTCACTCGTTCTTCCTGCTCCCAGCTGCCCCACACATCTAAGCTGTGTGCAAGATTTACCATGCTTTTTTTCAACACTTGATTCAGGGGACTGGATACTCCCTCCCTTTCTGTCATCACACTCCTCACTGAAGAGGAGAGGTTACTGTTGGCATGGAGGCTTTCCACTTAAGCAAGACCCCTGCTTTTCCAAGGATCTTAGAATCACAGAGTTGGAAGATACTCCAAGGGCCATCCAGTCCAATCCCCTGTCATTCAGGAATACACAATCAGAGCACCTCTGACAAATGGCCATCCAGCCTCTGTTTAAAAACCTCCAAAGAAGGAGATTCCATCACACTCCAAGGCAGTGTATTCCACTATTGGACAGTTCTTACTGTCGGGAAATTCTTCCTTATGTTGAGGTGGAATCTCTTCTCCTGTAGTTTGAATCCATTGCTCTGGGTCCTGTTCTCTGGAGCTGCAGAAAACAAACTTGCTCTATCTTCAATATGACATCCTTTCAATTATTTAAACAGCTATCATGTCAACCCTTAATTCTCTTCTCCATGCTAAACATATCCAGCTCCCTGAGTTGCTCCTCATAGGGCATGGCTTCCAGATCTTTCACCATTTTGGTTGCCCTCCTCTGGACATGCTCATGTTCTTGTTCATGTGAAGAGCATCTTAATGAACTGGAACCAGTGGCATCACTAGGGTTGGTGTCACCTGGTGCAGATGCCTGTAAAGGGCTGTGAGGAGGAGACTGCCTCACCCTCCCTTCCTCTGCTCCTGCTGCCTTGCTTGCCTGTCCCTCAGCCAGTTGGCCACTATCCGGCCAGACGACTGATGGTAGGGGATGCTGCAGCCTCTCAGTGGCTGATATCAGGTCTGACACAGCTGCTGGATGAGCAAGAAATGGACGCAATGTCATTTTTCACTTGCCCACCAGCCACTCCAATCCCAACCGGTGTATCTCCTCACCAGGTGGACCCTCTCCCCCCTGGGTGTCATCCAGTGTGGTTTGCACCCCCCTAGTGACACCCCTGACTGGAACCTCTTCTTTTCAGAAGTGTAACTTTCTGTGTTAGGAAAGTGTTGTAGAGTTTGGCAGGTCTAGGCTGAAGGTCAACAAAAGTGTGGTAAGTAACACACAAATAAGGCTAAACATTCTCTACCTTCTGTTTTGGGTTGTCCTCAGCTGTGTTTGTCGGTTTAAACAAAACAGCAAACTATGGTTTGCCTCAAAGTAGTATAGAAAACCAGGAACTGATACATGCAAGAGGAATTGTTGTGTGCTATGGGAACTGCTCTATGCAAGGGAGGGGAGAGAAGGATAGGAAGGAGGTACCAAAATTCTAAGAGTCTAAACAGCACATTTATATTAATGCCAAATCATCTGGTCAATGCCAAATTGGCATTACATTTAAACCACCCACAGCCTCTCCCCATCAAAGTGTACAGATGTCAGTGAAAGAATACAACTATGAAAAGGTAAGTGTAGAAGCTATTTTATGCTCATACTGTTCAGATGTAACAATATTGGCCTGATTGGTCCAAGAATAAATTTGTGTGCTCTTCACTAACCTTTTCCTCTACAACCTGGCATGGGGATTTATATTGGGATTTGTTAAACCAAAATTCTCCATTAAATCCAAACTATGAACATGGAGTTAATCAAGAACTGCTGACCAAGATCTACTCCTAGTGCTTGCACTCAGTCTAATAAGCAATGGGGTTATTGATTCACCACTGTGATGCTATTGGGTTTTCTAACAAAAAGAAAAAACTATCAGCACAATGAATGCAAAACATCCTAATGTTATTGGTCTTTCCACTGTGTTCAATAATATTATTTCCAGCTACCATCCTTATATTTTCCAAGGTGGCAAAATTCAAGATGTTAGTTTGTAAAATCAGTATGGAAAGAGATCTTGTAGCACCTTTGAGACTAACTGAAAGAAGCTGGTAGCATGAGCTTTTGCAGACTTGAGCCTATTTCCTCAGATGCATTTGGTCATCTGAGGAAGTAGGCTCAAGTCTACAAAAGCTCATGCTACCAACTTCTTTCTTTCAGTTAGTCTCAAAGGTACTACAATATCTCTTTCCACACTATCTTTTCCAGGTTGATTTGCACAGTCTACAGCTAAATAATAGCAGTTCATAATATTAGAACTCCTGAAACTGATGTGCTGTAGTTTCAAAGACAGATGAGCAAGAATATACTTTGCCAAACTATCCAGAGTTGTAGTCCAGTGCTCCAACCACTACATCACACTGACTCTCTTTAAGAAGCTTAGGTAAATCCACAAAGATATACAGATCAATACCCTCAACTTGGCTAGATCCACAGCTGGAGTGCCATTGAAAAGCCAAGTACAGAAACAGATTTGTGTGGTGATGAGGGCAGGTATAACCTTCAGAAAGAGGCAGACAGACACACAGAAACAGACTCATTTGCTCCAAAAGACCTCTTGGCTTTTGCACATTAGCCACCTAATTTGTTTTTCAGGGACACTGTAACATATCATGCCTATCTCATGAATAGCAAGCCTCTGTTTATATTTGTCAAATCACATATCTCAACTAACACTGAACAGATGCTGCTCCAGGCTAGATAGCTCACTGTTATTTCCTGAAAGAGTGATCCAATAAATATATAGAGAGAAAAAGACAGGACACATTATCGGTCAGTGTGAATATCTGGCTTATAAAAACAACTTTGTCTCTCAGTTCAACCTCACAGCAAGGCCTGCATAGTTCACACATATAAACTAAGCTTTCTGTAAGCTTTTGCTCCTCCTCATTCGCAAAACACAGATACTATTTTAAAGGACAATTTTTCCCCTGATAACCCTAAATACATATTTCAAACTACAATTAGGTCTATAACATAAGAGGTCACTCACACGTATCTATATCTACACAAATAACTTGACAAGACAATTACTAGACAAGTACATGTACATATTCCCATACATGATCAATTATTGATCAGAACAAAGACTGCAGTCATGAAATCAGAAGACTAGGAATGGAAAAGGCAGCATTGAAAGAACTAATGCAAAGATATAAAACTGAACACTAAAGTTAGGATCATCCAGACCTTAGTGTTTCTCATCACCATGAACAAATGTGAGTGAAGAAACCTGATAGAAAGAAAATCAATTTATTTGAGATGTGGTACTGGAGAAGAGTGCCAAGGATACTGTGGACAGTCAAAAAGACCAACAAATGGGTCCTTGAACAGATCAAACTAGAAATCTCCCTGGAAGCCAAGGGACTAATTTGAGGGTGTCATACTTTGTCCATATCATCATGTAAAAGGAGGATTGACAATAATGCTAGATAGGGTGGAGGGCAGTAGGAAGGGAGGAAAACCACATAACAAATAGTTAGACTCAACCAAGGAGCTCATGGACCAGAGCAGAACAGTTAAGGGCAGGGGGTCTTAGAGCTATCTCATCCACAGGGTGGCCACGAGTTTTAAGTTGACTCAAAGGCAGTTAACAGCAACAACATCAAATGTATATACAGGCAAGATAATCATATAGCAAGTGGAGGGGAAGCAGGGAATAGGGAAGCTGATATAAGATTACCGCTGTTAAATCATTTAGTGATCTAGATTAACCTTAGAATTGTTCTAAGAAAATGGACTACATATTCAAATCTCTGTTCCCTACAGACCTCCTATCAAATGCTATAACCTTCAACAAGGTCCAGGTTTTCAATGTGGTAAAAAATGAATCTGAACAGTTAAAACAAGTGCTCCAACTGCGCTTGTTCGTGCAGAAGTCAGATCTGGCTACAGTGACACATGCCTTGATGGCACTCTGTTTAGACTACCATAATATATTCTACCTGGAACTGCCTTTGGAGACTGTTTAGAAACTTCAGTGGGTACAAAACCCTGCAGAATGCTCACTGGGGCCAGTTACAGGAAGCCTATAACTCCCTTGATGAAACAAGTTCCCTGGCTACCAGTTTGTTTCCAGGCACAATTCAGTGCTGGCTTTGACCTATAAAATGCTATATTGCTTAGGTCCAGATTGTCAAAGAGATCATATCTCCCTATACAAATCTGCCTGATTATTACAATCTTGGAGGGGAGGGCTTTCTCTTTATTCTACGACCATTACTAGCTCATCTAGTGACAATATGGGAGAGACCCTTCTCTGTGGCTGCTCCCAGCTGTCAAATTCTTTTCCAAGGGAGGCTAGGCTGGTCCTCTCCTCTGGTCTCCTTTCATTTGCAAGTAAAAGTCGTTTTATTCAGACACTTTATGATTTGTTGGTTACAGGGAGGCTTTTTATGGGGTGTGTTTGTTCATTCTTTATCCATGGATTCAACCATCCATGGCTTTAAAATATTTAAAAATATATAACATTCCAAAAAGCAAACACTGATTTTTGCCATTTTATATAATGGACACCATTTTTCTGTGCCACTATATTTAACACGACTTGAGCATCGATGAATTTTGGTATTCACAGAGGTCCTGGAACCAAATCCCAGAAGATACCAAGGGTCTACTGTAATTTTTTAAAAATGTAATGGTGCTAAATGGGATGGTTGGTTTAATTGTGCTTCATCTTTTTATTAACAAGTTTTTAGCTTATCTTGTTTTAGCCATTCATAAGCCACCTTTGTTCCTGTGCTGAGAGAAAAGTGGCATGTAAACTAAATAAATCAGTAATTCTATGTCCAATATAGTCATGGACATCCAGTTCAAAGCCTGCCTAAAGAATCTATAGTAGTAAGAAATTTATTATTATTATTATTATTATTATTATTATTATTATTATTACATTTAATTCATTTATATGCCAACTTTTCCCCAGCCCTGGAACTCAAAGCAGCTTGCAAAAATTAAAAGTGATACAAACAAACAGTTCATATCACTAAAAACATGCCAAGTTAAAATGCTAAACTATCAATAGAATAAAAGGCAATAAACTGAAAAGCAACATATGGACAATGCATTCCCAATTTATCCATGTCATACTGGTGATAAGTATCCTAGCAGCAAATTCTACACAGTTGAAAGTCCAATACTGCCTTTAAGCAAAGTTGATAACGTTTCATTGCTTCCTGTCAGAAGGGGGTAAATTACTGGACAGAGCACAGACCACAGACCATGCAAAAGGAGGAAAGTGAGACCAGAAACAATCATCTACTTCAGCTGTGTCCCTTTATCAGTCCAAAGAAAGAGCACCAATAAAATACTAATTTTGAGATTGCTTCGCCTTACAAGTTGAGTGGAGGGGCAGATTTCCAATGGTGAAAAATTCACAGGGTTGGCAGAGAAAGCTGGAATGGTAGATGTAGGCCTTCAGAATCCGCAAATGGGAGATAAGTATTTATGAATAGAATTAATGTGGCATAGTTGTTTGGGTGTTGGACTACAAATCTGGAGACCAGTGCTCAATTCCTGGATTGGCCATGAAACCCACTAGGTGACCTTGGGCAAGTCAGTCTCAAGGGAAGGCAATAGGAAATCGCTTCTGAACAAATCTTGCTAAGAACACCCCAAGACACGTATTCTTAGGGTCATCCTAAGTTGGAAATGACTTGAAAGCAGACAACAAAACAAAACCCAGATTAATGTAGGGCAATCGTTTACAAATTTCGTAGATTCGTCCTCCCCTGGCCATTTTTGTGGCACACAGGTGTCAAAAATTTTTTTTTAGCCTGTAGGCATTTGAGGGTAAAAAAGAGGTTTTTCCCACCAGGAATGAGTGCAATAGGAAATGTGGCTCCCCAAAATCTTTTGAGGGGGGTAATGTAGCCCCCCAGCCTTCCATGGTTTCCTACTTCTACTTTAGGGTAAAAAGGTTGAGAAAGGCTGTCTTCAGTTTTGCCAATGTTCTCCTAAGACCTGACACCCAAAGTACTGTTGCTAGGCCATATCCTGCTCCCACCACTTTCCAGCTGCCAAGAAAAGAAGAATGAAGAGTTTCCTAAGTTCATTTTGCTTTTCATTTCCTGGCCTTGTTCCTATCTTGTACCAGGACTGGGTTATAAGACATGCTGCACCCACAAGCATTGTCATGTTTAAGAGACCTTGGCCTAGATGATGATGATGATGATGACGACAACGACGATGATGCTGCTGTCTATGTCTAGGAGAAACTTCTGGGATGGCATTGCTCAGGTAAATAATTATACTGTGACAACAACCTTGATACAATTATTTTTGAATCCTAATTGCGTAAAACAGGCTGATTAGTCATCTGTTTTCCCTGGTATGAATGGGTTTTATGAAAGTACAAGCATCAAGCTTTTAAATGTAAGCCTCACTGGTATGACACAGTCTCCAACGTTTCACAGATGAAAATTGGAACATATGTGGCCAAGCAATATCAGAATGTAGTCAACATGGCAATGGTTATTTAATGAAGAAGAAAAAACAAGCTAGGAGAGGCTAGAATGATTTGCTTTTGCCTGATCCTACTAGGAAGGGAATTCAGGAATTGGAACAGTTAATAAGAAAGGTCAAAGATGAAAGTGCAAAGGCAGCTCTGATGCTGAACATAAAGAAAACAAAAATAATGACCACCAAAGAAATACACGAATTCAATCTAGGCAATGAGGAAATTGAAATAGTTAAAGAATTCCCATATCTAGGATCAAACATTGACCAGAATGGAGACTGCAGTCAAGAAAGAAGAAGACTATGAATGGGAAGGGCAGCTATGAAAGACTACAATCAATGGGCATTTGGTAGATTAAAATGAACACAGATCTAATTAATTTAATGGGTCTACCCTAGTTGGGATTAACCACTGGATTTAGGTCCCTTGCTACAATTGCTGGAATTCAGTCAGCATGGCAAGAGTCACTGTGGCATACCAGTTTGAGCACTGGACTATGACTCTGGAGACCAGGGTTCAATTCCCACTCGGCCATGAACCCCACTAGGGCAAGTTACATGCTCTCAGGCTCATGGAAAGGCAATGGCAAACCACTCTCTGAAGAAATGTACCAAGAAACCCCCATGATAGCATTGCTTTAGGGTCACCATAAGTTGGAAACAACTTGATGACACACCCCACTACACACCCCACATGGTCAGTGGCCAAGGTAACTTGGGGATTCTGGGATTTATAATTCAAAAAGTAACCTTTCCATGTTCTACACTTGATATACCTCTTGGGGAAAGACACTAAAAGACTAATTCCCCACTTTTCCTTTTCAAATGAAATTCCCTGCTCTAAGCTTCACTTTTATGCTCAAAGATTGGATACAGCTCTAACAACATAATAATCTGAGCTCACCAGGCCATATCTCTAAAGGCAAAAACACACACATGCACACTGAGTAACAGGATATGTCATCAGTTTAGTAAGCTGGCCATTGTAGCAATCACTCACGCCTATCTTTAAATGTCATGGCTAAGTGTCTCTTTCGTCACAGTAAGCCTTAACTGCTGAGTAACTCCTACGCTGAGCCAGCCCAGCATTAAATGAGTGCTTTCAGAATGTGACTGAGTTGCAGTAACCAGCGAACCAGTTTCCTGGAGAACAAACACAGCAAGAAGAAAACTGTTTTGGTTAAAGGGGAATTATGACTATAGACTGTTACAGTTCATTCTTTTCCCCCTCTTTTTGGCCATGTCTGCAAGGAGGAAACAAACCCTTTTAAAGGAAAACTAAAATATGCAGGTATGAAAGTTAAACTTGTTAGAGTTCAACCTTCATCATCAGAACAACGAAAGTGTGGGGTCAGACTATTATTTTAAATTTGCTTTCCTAAAGAATAAAGACTAACTCAAAAAAACAACAAACATGTCGTTGGTGGTCTGAAAACAAACAACAATAGCTTTAATAAATATTTACATAAAGAACTAAAACCTAATCTAACTGGAGTTAATATAGCAGGAAGAAAGCTGTTAAGCTCACTCAGAGGATGACTGTTACTGACTGGAGACTGAGAAGTAACAGTTCAAAATATTCAGAGAGTCAGTTAAACTTCCAGATAGAATGAAAGAGGGGGAAGGGAGGAAGTCCTTGCCAAACCAAGAAGGGAAAGAAGAATGCAAATCATAATTCTTCCAACAATTCCCTTCTCATTCTCTTAGACTGATGTCAAGGATCTTTATTGCTTCACGTAGCCTCTGGAAATGATCTTTTGGTAGAGGTTTAGTAAGGATGTCCGCAATCATCACCTCAGTGATGTAGTATTCCAGTTGAACAAGTCCACTTTTGTACATCTCTTGCACTTTGTGAAAAGTGATGTCAATGCTTAAGCAGTTTTTAACTTTCAGCAATCTTGATGCAGCTTTGATTATCTTGCATCAAGATTGTTGGTTTGGGTTCTGATATCCCAAAGTCCACTAGTAAGTTGTGCAACCATTTGATTTTGTTACTTGCTGCTTTTGTTGAAACACACTGCTCCAGTAGAAGAATCTGTGATTGTAGATTGCTTCTTACTTGTCCAACTTACAGCTCCTCCACCATAGAGTATTCAGATTTCCAGTGATTGACTTTCTGTTTGCCATATCTGCAGCCCAATCTTCATCTGCATAATTAATCAGCTGTAGCTAGTGACAGGCTGGCAGCATCAGTTTGTAATCTGGTGTTCTTTTTAGATATCTGGCAACTCTTTTTACTGCAATGAAATCTCTTTTTGTAGGAAAATTGACCATTCTGCATAGGATGCCAACAACATTTGTAATATCTGGTCTGGTGAATTGGCTATGAATAGGAGTTTTCCAACTGTAATCTTATGTTTGTCTCTATTTGGATTTTGGATTTCTTGATGTCTTTTAAGAATCCTATTTTCATTGGAATTGGCATAGCATTTGTATCTTTCAGACCAGGACAGTTCAGAAGATACATTATCTTCTGTTTTTGATTCAGAAAGAATCTTCCATCACTACTTTTTTTGTATTTGTATTCTATGATAGTGTGAGATGACTCCTAATTTTTTTATATCAATGTCTTTCTTGAGATTTTGGATTATCTCTTCACTATCTGCTTTATTTATCTTTACTGTACAGGATCAGACCATCCACATAATTTGTGATGTAAGTCCATTTATTGTTTCTGAATTTTTTGTATATACATCTGTCAATAGTGCCTGGAGTAAACCCCTCTTTGATAAGAAGCTGGTTCAGTTTCTCACTCCATGCTCTGGTGGTCTGTTTTAAACCACAAATGCTTTTTTGTAATTTGCATACAAGATGTTCTTTACCAGATATTTGGAATCCTGCAGGTTGTTTAGTGAGATCGCCATATAGAAAAGCTGTGTGACTGTCTAGATGTTGAACATTTATTTTCTTGTAAGCTGCGACAGCTAGGAGAATTTTGATGGTTGTATGAGTGACTATTCTAGCAAATATTTTGTTGTAGTCTTTACCATACTTTTGAGTACAACCTTTAGCAACAAGTCTTGTTTTATATCTTTGAATCTCCCCTTCTGTATCTAGCTTTGTTGTAAAGACCCTTCTACAGCCAATTGCCCTTTTTAGTTCTGGCAATTCTGACAAAGTCCAAATTTTGTTCTTATAAAAAATTTTATTTTCTAACTAGCAGCTTGTATCTATTTCTTAGAATCTGTCTTTGGAACTTCTTTGATCTTCCTTCAATCAGAGGGTTTGGGAATTAATTCCTCTGTGGCTTGATAAGAGAGTCTGTCAGGTGGCATATCTTTATTGGAGCATTCTGACCTTCTCACCTGGATTTGGATATCTGGCTC
The DNA here is from genome assembly GCA_020142125.1 of Phrynosoma platyrhinos. Lineage (NCBI taxonomy): Eukaryota > Metazoa > Chordata > Lepidosauria > Squamata > Phrynosomatidae > Phrynosoma > Phrynosoma platyrhinos. The sequence continues at coordinate 203,067,700 of CM034708.1, forward strand.
TGTTTCTTGTACACTGTCCTTTTTTTTATCATTACGACTGGTCTACTGTAGGTGTAGCCCCTTCTAGATGAAAGCCCTCTGGAGGACAAAAGAACTCCATGTGTTTTGGTTGCTTGTGGGAGTCTTTTTCATCTGCAAATAAATCTTGATAGACATCTTGGTTTTGATTAGATTTGGGCTGTGGTCTTTCATCAATATAAACAACACTATTAATTTTATTGTGCATCTATCTGGATTTAGAATTCTATAACCATTTTTAGCATAACCAACAAAAATTCCCTCTTCCCTTCAGCAATCAAGTTTACCTCTTTTCTGCTTGGGAATATAGCTAAATGTTTTGATTTCAAATATCTTCAGATGGTTTAATTTTGGCTTAACTCCATGCCATAACTGAAATGGGGTTACATCTTTGGATTTAGTTGGCAATCTGTTACACAGGTATGTTGCAGTCATAATAGCTTCAGACCAATAGTGTTTAGGCATATTAGTTTCCAAAAGCACAGTGACTGCCATCTCCTTGAGAGTTCTGTTCATTCT
>CM034708.1:203074843-203093116 GCA_020142125.1 Phrynosoma platyrhinos
CTTCCACTGTCCTTTACCACGAACAGAATCCTGCTTTCTTCCATCATTAGATGGCCCAGTTATAGAGTCACATCTGTGTCTTAATTTGTTTCTTATTCCTCTTTTATCTTTTTTTTTTTTTTTTGTGCTAAGATGGATAATCAGTGGAGGAAGATGGATGACTTGTTTTGCAGAAGCTACAGTTGCAAAACCACAAGGAATCAGAGTTTGAGTAAAACAGTTAGTACCTGTCTACCAACTCTGATTTGTACGCGGTCATCCCCCATACTATTAGTCCCTGGAATATAAGAATAAAAACTGCCTTACATCACCTTCCTATTTGAGGTTTTGACATCCAACAAAGGTAAAACATTTTTCTTCTTCTTAAATTTAGACTGTATTGGCATGTTTTACCTCAACACCACCTAAAGTTTTCCTGATGCAAAAGCATGGAGGATTTTTAAGAAATCCAGTGTCCTCTGCCTAACAAAGAGGCCTGCAGCATCACAAGAATGGAGACATATTGCACTGCAAAGGAAGTGTCTTTGTTGTGATGCAAATGGATGATAAATGCCACATGGCCATAAGGAGGAGGTGCCAGCCTGCAAGATATGCCCCTCCATACCATCTTAACTAAGAAGAGAAACAGCAAAATGCAGGCTATGACTAACATCTTCGATTTTTTCCCTCCTGTTTGGTTTGTAACACCTTGCCTGATGAAAAAGCTAGTGAAGCTTTGAAAGCTTGCAACATGTATATTAGGCAATTTGGTTGGCCAATAAAGGTATCACTGGTGGATTGTTGATTGGATTTGCCTTACATTAGGGCAGAGTATTTGTCCATTTAGCCCAAGGCACTGACACTCCAGGTTGTTGAGCAGATGTCCTTCATATCATCTACCATGTGATCCATTTAACTGGAGAAGCCTAGCACTGAACAAAGACCTTTTGGCAAGCAAAGCTTGTGCTCTACCATTGTGCCATGCCACTTCCTTATGTCAGTTCAAATAGGTTTAAATTAGCATTTGTTTTTCTATCACTAGGAGGCAAAAAGAGCTGATGGATGCTGAAACAAGTCATGTAAGCACACACTGTTAAAGTTCTTGAGCAATTAAAAACCATTGCTCATCTGAGGGAAAATGTGAAAGGCACATGCAGATGAATATTCTTTGCTCTGAAAAAACAAAATTGTACCAAAAGCCTCACTGCAGCAGAAATGTATCATCTTAAACAAGCAGTGATGTATTCATGGCACGCAAGCCTGGTAAAAGCAAAACTGAGATCTTGCCATATAAATGACAAACCGGAATGAGTGGGTACTGTTTAATAGTTAGTGCAGCTTGTGAGGAAGCCACCATTTTGGCATGTTTATTGTTATAGAATGATCACATGTTCAAGGCTATCTAAAGTAACTGGCATTTATTTTCTGACTTAACCACCTAAATGATGGTCTACATTACATTAACTATAACAAGATACACTGCAAAGTTAAATATTATATTTAAAAGATGGGTCTTTTCCCTAAAGTCAGATATTATGATTATTTAATGCAGCACTATTCAAAATAGTGGTCCTTGGGCTAGTGCAGAGCTCCAAGCCATTGGTTTCTGGTCCCCAGTAAGCTTCCAGGAAAAAAAGAAATCAACTGGGTACAAATATGGCAACAGTCCCGGGCACACTGGGAAAAAAGAACTGCCAGTCCCACAAGTCAGACAGCTTGGGAAGAACTGATTTAATAGATATACTTAACAACCCCATGCTGATCAACTTGTTCCTAGTATCTCTACTACCACTATCAGATTCAGAGTGCTCAGAGGAAGGAGGAGGAAGAAGACAGCCATGCTGGACATTCCCAGAGTCCATGTAGAATATCTTTCACTACTAGGAATGGGACTGCCCCAGAAGCACTGGTGCTTTATATGACAGTAGATCAATAGCCTGGTGGTTTAATCTGAACTTTACAGAAGTTGTAAATGTAGTTTACAATCTGAACTTTACAGAAGTTGTAAATGAAGTTGTAAATGAATCTACTCTGGGAATAACATTCAGCACCTTGGATTGTTCCTTTAAAGTTCAAATTAAAATCCAGAGCAGCGTTAGCAATTTGTGTGGAACAAGGTAAAGATAGTGCATGCCAAATGAAGGGCCTCCAGAGGGGAATAAGTCCTCCTTGTCTTATTCTTGGACACTGCCGCTAACGTTTGGACATTGTACCAAAAGGCCAACTTTTCTGCACTGAAAAGCACTAGAGAAACAATGCAAGTGAATGTGTGAGATGCAAGGCTGAGCCTTGACATGCTTGAGGTAGCTAATGCATCTCCTCACAGGAAAGCAAACAAGGCACTAATTTTTGAAAAGGTCAGGTAAATACCAGTGTGAAGAGGAAGGCATACTGGATTATTTGATATTCTTTATTACATGGCATTTGTCAATCTTTGAACATGCCAGGAAACAAAAATGGGAAATTAAAACACAAAGAAGCAATATTTCTTTCTTTCTTTCTTTCTTTCTTTCTTTCTTTCTTTCTTTTTCTAAGCAGGTTTTTTAATGGTTTTTTAATGGTTTCCTTTCTAAGCAGGTTTTTTAATGGTTTCCTTCCACAAAAAAAGGTCTTACTTTGCAAATCTACAGTTAGGCTCAGTTTCAAGAGGGCAGCTTTAACAAACTCATCTTTTGCCCCTTGCAAAAGAATATTTTCTTGCAAAAGAAGCAATATTTCATGGTTCTTCTGGAGATGTGCATATTGGGAAATTACAACTAGATTTATACCTATCCTTTCTACTTCTTCAGTGCTCTCTGCTCCAACATTTCCACAGATGAAAACAGAACACATGAATTCAAGCAACAACAAAGTGTAGTCAACATGCCAAAAGTTATTAATGAAGAAGAACAGACTAGCTAGGAGAGGCTGCAGCAGTTAGCTTTTGCCTATGCCAACTGAGAAGGACAAGATTCCTCCCCCTCTCCCACCTGCTGAGTTAACTGAGTGCAAACTACTTTTGCACTTTGAACTCAGTTTGTACAAACTGATGTGAGATGGGGGGGGAAGGGAAAATGGGAGGAGGAGAGAGAAACTGGGACATTTTAATTCAAAGATATAGCTATGTTTGTCTGTAGAATCAGTTTGTTTGTAGAATCAGATCTTGTAGCTCCTTTGAGACTAATTGAAAGAAAGAATTGGCAGCATGAGCTTTCATAGACTTAACTCTACTTCCCCAGATGCATCTGAGGAACTAGACTTAAGTCTACGAAAGTAGATGCTGCCAACTCTCAAAGGTGCTACAAGATCTCTCTACATACTGAGACATTTTAAATTAGCTGGAAAAGTGGGAGGGCAGAGGATCAATCGAGATTGTTGCTGTCAAATTGTCACAGTTGGAGTGTATATCTATGAGCATATGTCCACATAGGTATGAGTACACAACAGAGCTTTGAAGCAGCTTTTTATAAATAATGAGTAACTTTTTCCTTTCCCTAATAATGTAAGTATAGTTCTACTATGCTATGAGTATAACAAGGAACAGATTCAAGTCTTTTGTAGTCTAAGGGCCTGAACAGATGGGCAAGATACCTTGGGCCCATGGTATCCTGCCCCTGATTCCTACCTGGGTCAGTCCCTGAGGTGGCACAGCAATGGGCAAGCATTTACATGTCCATCTGCCACCATACCATGGATCCACCCCCACTATGTGCTCCTCACCTCCCTCCACCATTGCATCTTATTTTACCCATAAGGATGCACCTATATGGTCAGACATCTCCTTTCAATGCCAGAGACTGTGACAGGGGCCTTCTGAGAAGACATAATGGAAGATACAGGTGTGTGGGATCATGCAGTGTACCTGCTGTTGCCACAGTTTCCATGGCAAACAGTGGGGCTTTTTGACTCACATTAAGGCCTCTTTGAGCTGGGATTCAACCAGGACCACTGGATCAGCATCCAGTCTGCACAATCCTGGCTCAGGGCTACTGGCCTGTGTCATCTGTACAGAATGACATGAGGCCAGAGGGAGAACATGGGCCTTTTGGCCCATGCACACAAGCACTAGCTCACGGTTTTGTACCAAAAGGCCAACGTTCCCACATTTGAGTATACGGGTTTGACTCAGAGTTTGATTAATAATCAGGCTCAGCTGGGGGATTCTGTGAGCTGTAGCTTAAAAGGCAATTTTCACAGCCTCTGCTATTCTTATAATAGCTGGATATAAACGTTACCCACACCCCAATATTTTGTATCGCTATTCTGCTTTCCCTTGGCATGCCCCTATTTTCTCAGAAGGACTGCCAACTACGACAGTGTATCTGTAGTCCACCACCCCACCCACACTCCCGTGATGAGTACATAACAACAGTTGGTGTGCAACTGGCTCAGCACATTTACACCTGGAGGCAATAGAAACTGCTCTGACATTTGTCTCTTCTGTTTCATCATTTGGGGGCTTATTTGTTTTGCGTTTTCTCCCTCCCTGCTTCCCCGAACACTGGAAATAATGTGCCTTTAGCAAATCTTTGACCGGAGGGCTGTGCAATTCCTACCAATAAACCACCATGCTTCCGGGATAAAAACCTTGTCAGCATTTTCACCATCTGCACCCTGATCTCCAAAGCATGTGAAAGACTGTTCATGAAGTCCAGGGTGATAGGGTGGGAGCCAGGAGATCGAAGAAAACCCAGCAACCAGAAATTGTACATGCATGCAGAGAGCGGAAAAAACCAAGAAAGTTGTCAGCACAATGTTGACAGGAGAAAGAAAAGATGAGTGGATTTCCTTTCTCTCCTTCCAGAGGGGGAAAAAAAATGTTCCACTTCACTTCATTGCCATTCCCGCCCTGCTAGGCAATTTCAACCTATTCAAAACTGACTCTGCTGTTGATATCTGATGTTTCCATCTCATACAATGCAATGGTCTATTTGCTTGTATGAAGCCTATTATCCATCTGCCTCATTTGGTCAAATTATAATCCCTTGAAGACAAGGGATTATATTTCTTTTCTTCTCTAGAAGTGCTGTTCCCAATAAAACAGAATGCAATGAATTCTCTGTTGGCAGCCACAAAATGTGCCAAAACTATAATTGCTTATTCCTCTTATCAGCGATCCCCATCGTCAGTTTATATAGCAGTTTCATTGTGCAAAGTTGTTTCATGACCTTTTGTGCTCCCAGTCATGAAACACAACTAGAGCTTGTGTATTCTGCTTACAAGCAAACCACTAGTTTTTGTGAGTGATCATCATTCTTTGCAAGATTTCGTATTATGACTTGGGTGGCAGTTTAAAGGCTAAGACACTGTGATGTCAGCAACTAGCACAAAACTTCGAAGTGTAGCATAATTTAAATGTCAGGGAGGAAAAAGCCTCCTTAATGATGAGTTACTTCACAGCCAAAAATCACACACCCTGCAACTGTTCCATGCAGAAGACTATAAAAAGAGCACAAATAATTTCCCCCAACTCTTTCCAACATCTCAAAATATCTGTTAGGTCTGAACCATGAGTAAGCATGAGAATTCAAATGAACTGTGATAATAATTATTGAGTGTGATGCTGTTAGGAAAATAATTCAAATAGTGCACTGGGGAAAAGAAAACTTCTTCTCTCTCCCTATATTAATATGATCAACTGCATGCATAGAACATGGAAATGTATTCAGAGCCTGAACCCATAAGCAACTGCACTGACCAAGGCGGTCACTGGAACAAGAAATATAGACTCCCAGGGTTGAAGCTTACTGGGACCTCATATAGCACTCTACCCACTAGATCATACTGGATCTCAGTATGTTGTATCTGGGCAAGAAAAAGCTGTGCAGTCAACCACACATCTATATGGGTGGCCTTCAGACATTCGCCATCTTTCAGCCCAAACCTAGCCCTCACAGAGTTGCTGCAAAAATAGAATGGGATGATTCCTATGTATGTGGTCCTAAACAGCTAAGAGGAAGATACAAATATGACAAGCAGATAACTAGACAAGCAAATGTCAAAACTAACAACCTTCTATCTACACACAAACATACATGCACACACACACCTGGCTTCCATATCAGACAGCAACAGTTTTAAAAGAGGGATCCAGAAACTACAGACCAATTACATTCATGTTTTCCCAAACAAATTGGCAGAAGGCATGAATGAGAACCAAAATATATGGATCAGCAAGTCAGTCAAAGTATTGCAGCTGTAAAATAAGTAATTTTGATGCCAAGTGCTGAAAATACAACCGCTACCCTCTCAGTGCCTTTATACAAATTATGCTGTGAATCTATTTGTACACTGGTCTAGCCATATCCCAGAAAAGATATTGTGGAAAGAAGGTTCATAAAAGGACAGCCAAAATTATTAAGAAGTAGAAGCAATTCTCCTATTAGGAAAGGTTATATCTGAGGCTATGTAGTTTAAAATAAAAGACAAATAGAGATTTTTCTCCATCTCTCATAAGATTAGAACTGGGGCCATGCAACTGGACAGCAGGAAGTCCTGGACAGAGAAAAGGGCCTTACCTAGCACACAGTTAAACTATAGGATTTGCTGCCATGAGATGTGGTGGTGAGATTCTGGTTTCTTGTTGTGTCTAACTCTGGATCCACAAACAAACCATTAGTTGTTAGCTGCAAAACAGAATTGCATGCCACTTTTTCACTGGTTTACAAATTCTGGTTTCCTTAAACCATGTCTTGATGCCCCTGATCCTGTCTAATTCTGGAATTTTTTTTTACCCAATTGTCTAGTTTAAAGAGCAGCTGATAAAAGAGTTGGGAGAGAAAAAAAATCATAAGTGGGGAAAACAAATTGTGGCTTGTTCATCTTGTAAGGTGGTCAAGTCAGCAGCATCCCATTCCCTGAGATTTCAGGGCCAAGACTTGAGGCTTGAGGGCTGTTCCTTGTTGTGCAACAACAATGAGGTAGGCATGGGTTGATAAGGAGGCTGGAATTGCTTTTGGCTCAACTGTTTATGGAAATGGGTACAAGGGGAATCTGAGCAACATCCAGCTAACCAGGTGACATGGTAACCCAGAGATGCCGGTACTCCACTTTTTGCCTTGGTTCGATTGTCATAATGGGCCTAAATGCATACATCTACACTCCCACCCTTTCCTCCTTTTTCCTCCAGTCCTCCAGTCCTCTCTTCTTGTTCCTGACTTAATAGTCCATCAGTGTTGTGGAAACATGACACATATATACACACCTTCAAGCTGAGCCAAGGAACCCTGCTGCCAAGTGTGGAGATGAGTGCCAAGGTGTTAAATATCCAGTACACAAACAAAAATCAAACTTTCTCCTTCTCTAGTGTCACTCACCCTGAGATTTGTTTCTCCATCAGGAGACCTGAGCAAGCATAGCAGTATCTTGAAACTTTAGCCAGTACCTTCTGACCTGACAATGCTTTCTGCAGGGAATTTGATGTTAAAGCAACAAACCTAGGCTAACATAAACCATGTCCTGGTGTAAGAGTGAGAGTCATGCAGCCCTTTAGATCCTGTTAGACTACAACTCCCACTGTTCTTCATCATGGGCTATACCAGTTGGTTGATTGGAGGTGCAAATATAATGGAATTTGGAGGACTACGCTAGTGTGTGGTGAGCAGCCACTCTCAGGGTGCCTCTACACTGCAGAAATAATGCAGTTTGGCACCACTTTAAGTGCTGTAACTCCATCCTATGGTAACTTGGGATTTGTAGTTTTAAAAGATCTTTAGCCTTTTCTGCCAAAGTGTACTGGTACACTGAAGAATTACAAATCCCAGGATTCTCTAGAATGAACCCATGACAGTTCTATGATTCTATGATTCTATGAAAGTAGTGTCAAACTGCATTGTTTCTACCATATAAACAGACACTTATTTACTTTGAAATATCCATACTCAGCATACTCTTTCAACCTCCCTCTACAAATAATCTAATCCATGGGTAGGCAACCTTTTTGAGCCGGGGACTGGGTTGCTGTCCCTCAGACAATTGGGGGGCCAAAGCACCAAAAATAAATAAATAAATAAATAAATATTTTTTAAAAAAAATTTAAAAATTAAAAAAATATGCATGCACACTCTCTCAGCCCTAGAAAAGCCATATCATCATGGTGGGAGGCGGCAGTGGCAGGACTGGCCTGGGGCCGGTCCAAAGGCCTCAGGGGGGCCACATCCAGCCCCCGGGCCTTAGGTTGCCTACCCCTGATCTAATAATTTTCATAGACAGACAGTTGTTACATTGTTTAGCCATTCTCTCAATGAAGAAAGAAGAGCAACAATATGATAAGTGATCCTGCCAGATTCTTCCCCCAGCCTTCCATAGACATGCACCTGCTGTTTACCTGTCTGTTCTCACATCACTTTATTCAATTATGTAAACATCAAAACAATTTACTGATACTCTGTTCCAAAATAACTTCCTAATGATTTACAGGTCTGTTATGTAAAATTGCTGGATTTTCTTAAAGATATGGCTTGTAGATAACTGGTAGGAAATGAACTTTCAAACATTAAAGAAAGAAAATTAAGTTCACTGATTAAGAGATTGGCTGAAATCTGGAAGTTGGGGTTTAAATATGAGAGAAGGAATTTTTATGGTTACAGTGCTACAGAGACACCATTTATGGTGGACTTTGTCTTGGATTCATTGCCAGAGTTGCAAACAATAATAAACTTACGATTGTAAAGAGTGACTGAAATGTCACTGCCACAATGGAATTAAAAAATAAGATACAAAGGTTTTGGCTTACAAACACATTTTAGTGGAGGAATACTCTCAGCAAGTACAGGCTTCCCCCACTTTTTTGACGCTTTCCAACAACTCTATCAATGCTTCCAAATTACAGACATCCCATTAATTCAACAGGAGTTCCACTTTTTAGTTAGTTCTTGCCTGTCAGGCTTGCTTGGGGCCAAGTGTGTGCAAGTGGTCTCAAGCAAGATTCACAGGCAAGAACTAACGAAAAAGTGGAACTCTTGTTGAATTAATGGAACGTCTGTAATTTGGAAGCATTGAAAGAGGAGTTGTCAGAAATATATCTAATTCCATAAAGTGTTAATTTAGCATTTGTACACATTCAAAAGTGATATATTGTGTGTTATTTATGTTTTCAGTGGCCAAAATGAATTTGCAAGCTTAAAAAAAAACTGGGTTCCACTTTTCAGCCAATACCACTTTCTGAGAGTCCCTAACCCATTAGATAACCTGGGGTTTCTATAATAAAAAGGAGCAAACACCAACCAACCAACGACCCTATCACTATGGATAGTGATCTGCTGAACCACTCATTCTCCTTGTATTTCTTTCTCGGGATGGAATAATCACAGCTGTGAGGAAATGAGGGCATTACAGGATTTGGCAGAGGATAAAGAATATAATTACTGAAGAGGCTGAGAAGTGTGATGCTATTGTGATCATGAACAGACACATAGCAAGCAATGGAAAATTTGATTAATGGCCAGGGACTGTCTGGGTAGAATTCATTTGGGGGTCCAATTCTAACATAGGCTGCAAGGGGATGCTGCACAGTATCCTCCAAAAGGCTAAAAATGCTTCTCTGCTGGGTACCGTCTGCTGCATCATTTACTACCAATAAAACTTATGCTATAAGAGTAAGATATGTTGGTGTACACCAATAAAATAACTCATGGGGAGGCCTGGAACTACACCCAGTTCTGGCACAGAACAGGTCTGCAACAGAAATTCTCCTAGCACAAGGAGGGTGGGGGCAATATTTTCTTTTAGGAATCAGTGCACAGGCAATTTGTTTTGCCTAAGTACAGATCACTGGAGATAGTCATTCATACTCAGTTCTGGATAACATAGGTACTACAGTGGGCCTTGGTATCTACTGAGACTTGGTTCCAGGACCCTCTGGGGATACCAAAATCCATGGATCCTCACGTACCATTAAACACAATGGATTGTAAAATGGTGTCCCTTATATAAAATCAAGGTTTGCTTTTTGTAATGTATATACATTTTTTTAAATATTTTCAAGCCATGGATGTTTGAATCCATGGTTTAAAAAATCTGTGGATACGGAGGGCTGATGGTAGTTTCAAAATGAGAATAGGCAAGAACTCACTCCAAAAGGTGGCACAGACCAGATGTGGGAGGAAAGTTGTATGGCTCTGCATGGTAGAAATGCCTTTATAAAGGCCTCACCATGGTCAGTGAGAGCAAAAAGTATTCACAAAAGGTCATTCTCTTTTTTTTGTCATGAACTGTACAGTCAAGCAAAGTGAGATCCCTGCTGAGCATTTAAAATAATTATGTGGCAATAAATGATAGAGAAATAAGTAATTGCATTATAAGTTTTTGATACATTCATAGCTGGTAGATTTTTCCTGTTTGCAGTTCCATCTCGAGAAAAATAAGCAGGTCAAATTTAGTACAGGACATGGCAGTTTCCTCTAATCGCACTCAGTTCAAAACCACTGGAGTCATAATTTCCTTATCTTGATCCTGAATTATTTATAGATTCAGGGAAATATCTGCTCTTTGATCTGTCTAATCCTGTAATTTTATTAAATTTGGAATTGCCCCTGAGTTTATGATGACCAGTAGTTTTCAAATAAACTGTGATAATAATAAACTGGCCCTGAGTTTCCAGTTTTCATGGGTCATCTCCAGGAAGGAGACAAGGGTACAAATTTTTCAGTTTTTGAGCTTTTTTTTTTTTGCTCCAGGAAAGACTAAAGGGCTGTATCAAAATCTTCAGCTCAACTAGTAGCTTGGTACAATTTGCAAGACTTGAGTTCTTACTGCAACATGCAAAGACTTTCTGGGAAAGGAGGATGTCCATGGGTTCACTTAGCTTCTTCCTCCCCTCCCAAGTTGTTGTGGTGCCAGGGCATACCATCCACTCTGCTCTACATCTACCTTTTCACCAGAAGCAAGAAGGCTAGATTAAAGGTTCCTTATCTTGCTTCTCTAAGTAGGTGAGAAGGAATAATCCCCTCATTTCACCTTGATCTAGGTGTTTTCATTCCCCAACAGGAAGACATGTTTTTGTTCAGTTTCTCTCTGCATGTGTATTTGAATGACAATGTTAGCAACTGTGGTTGGTACTTAATGCATAACACATAATGGTATCATCAAACTCTGTCACTAGGTATCAGGTTTTGGTTCAAGAACCTCAGGACCTGGGGGTTACTGTGTTAGGACTAAGACCGGGGAGATATGGGTTCAAAAGCCACATACCTATGCTGGGTCAAAGTTTGCCAGTGTTACTTTTGGGGACTCAAACTCCCAGAATCTTCCAGCCAGCCTGTGATTTTGGAAGGTGAGTCCCCAAACGTAACACTGCCAAGCTCTGCACTAGACACACCTTTCTGCCTATGATTCTGTACCTGTTTTCTCACCATTGACCTACTGCAATCTCTAGTAAATCAATATTGTGAAAGCAATTCTAAGAGCTAGGTATTATTCCCAGCCCCTGTTGTCTATTCAGTGGATGTGGGAAAGGCAGACTTTGGCTCCACACAGCTGACTGATGCTGAAAAAGTGAGAGAAATACCTCACAGCTCCTACATTGCATAACAATTTATGAGTGATAAGAGATCACCTTTGACTAGGCAATGTGTACTGTGCCCTGAAAAGTGCCCTCAAAATCCTGTGCCAAGTTCAAGGAAAGGTATACACCCAGTCAGACTGGAAGCAGGCAGGTGGTTAGTGAGGGTCACAGGCCAAAGTTGGGCAAGTGGCACAGAGGTCCCTAGGTCAGAGATGGGCTCAACTCCTCCAGACTCCCTGGGTCACTCTTTGCGGCAAAGAAATTCCAACATAAGACAGAAATCTGCCTCTCCTGGAACCTCTCAGGAATGGCAGTTCACCTTTCAAATAAGTTATTGGGTCCCTTGTACTGTTTAATATCAAAAATACCTGTTTTTCAAAACAAAAAGTGGACTTCTTGCTACTTCTTTTCTTGGCACATTTCAAATTGGTCTCTAGGCTTGTCACTTCTACCTCCTTCTTGCCTAACTTGAGGCCATGCCCAGGGTAACTGGATGTCCTAACTGCAAAGGAGGACAAGATACCTCAAAATGTAGGCCATACAAGAAAAAACGTAGGACATTACAACATCAAAACATCAAAACACTAATATAAATATAAATTCATACTTCTTTGTCGTGCTCAACATGGAGGACATTTTGGAATTCCTCCTGGACAGAAGGTTGAAATGTAGGGCATGTCCTGGAAAAGTAGGATGTCTGGTCACCCTGGGCCATGCCCTGAAAGGGATTATGGTAGTTGTAAGTAACCCACAAATGTAACTATCCCAGACTCTGCACAAAATATAACTTCCCATAAGAAGAGGCAGTCCTAGAGCAAGAGATAATAATAATAATAATAATAATAATAATAATAATAATAATAATAAAGGAATATATGAACTAGAACCCAAGGTGGTTGACAAAATATTCACAGCTGCCCTGTACAATGCCTCCATCTTGTGCTTATGGGGCTAGGGAGACTCAGACAATAAAATGAATAAAACAAGCCCCAGTTAAATACATAAAACAGATTAATTAAAACAGATAACATTACCAGAAATTAAAAACAAATCAGGTTTCATTAAGGCAGCTCTTGAGCAGATTTATAAAGCCCCTTGAACATCAACTCAGATTAAATGCCAAATGCCTTCCTAATTTTTTTTTTTTAAAAAAGTCTCTGCTTGCTGGCAGAAAGAGTCCAGGGAGAGTTCCAGCCTAGCTTCATTTGGTCAGGAATTTCACATTAATTCTACAAGTCAAACTGGTACCCCTTTCTAGAAGTTAAAATGACTAAACTGAGGCTGCCTGTACCAGAAGACAATATGATTCATTAGAAAAGACAATAATGCTTGGCATAATTATTGACATAAGTGAAAGGTAGTAGGAGAAGTGGAGGACTACATTACAGGACAAACCTCATCATCCCTGACCAGTGACCAAGAAGGCTGGGGTGGATGAGGGTTTGTAGTTCAGAACATGTGGAGAGACTGGACTAAGGATGTCTGATAAATATGAAAAGTAAGAGCCAGCATAGCTTAGTGGGTTGAGTGTTGGAATAAAAGCAGCTTCATTTATATACCGCTTCATATCATGCTATGGGATGTCTAAGCGGCTTACAACTGTAAGCTCATTGCCCCCCAACAGTTGGGTACTCATTTTAGTGACCTCGGAAGGATGCAGGCCTGAGTCTAGCCTGAGCCCTGGCTAGTATTGAACTCGCAACCTTGTGGTCTATGAGTGAGTGCCTGCAGTACAGGCATTAACCACTGCGCCACTAGGGCTCCTCTCAACACTGGAGACCAGGGTTTGATTCTCAGCTGAGACATGAAACCCATGGGTGACTTTGGGCAAGTCACATGCTCTCACCCTTGGGGAAGGCAATGGCAAACCTCCTCTGAATAAATCTTGCCAAGAAGACCCCATGATAGGTTTGCCTTAGGATTGTCATAACTCAGAAATGACTTGAAGGCACCCAAAAACAACAAGAGTCAATTGAGTGAGCCCTTTTTTTAACAGCCCTGAGTTTGCATATCCTGAACATGGCTGTTAAAAACAGGGTGCTTTGTAGGTCTCTCATTCATAACAGTTACCATATGTTGAATCCAACTTGAGGGCAATTAACCACAATTACAGTCTAAGAGTGAATGTGATACTGTGGTTTGAGTGCTGGACAAGGACTCTGGAAGACTAGGGTTTGAACCTCTCTTCAGCCATGGAAATCCACTTGATTGCCTTGGGCAAGTCACATTTTCTCAGTCTAAGAAGGCGGCAGTGCAGACCAATACCAAGAAAACCCTAAAATAGAGTTGCCATGTGTCGGAATCAACTTGAAGGCACATAACATCATCAGCATTTATTTATTTAGTGCCATCATTTATATAGTGACTTGAAGGCACATATACACACACATCTTCCCCCAGGTAGCTGAGCGCAATACATAACTGCTTCTGATAAATTTCCTATCCCTGCTTTTAGTCTCACAAGCTGCAAGATAAGAAACAGAGAGATGGAGCTTGGCTCAAGGCCACTCAAGGAATTTTATGGCTCGGCAGGCATCTGAACCTGCTTCTCCCCAACCCCAATGCAACATTCCAGCCACTTCAGTGCTGTTTCTCCTTTTGTTAATAAATGTACATCAGTACAACTATCCTGGATCAACAGGGAATGCTATATTTCAAGGTTATAAACAGTGACTCACCTACCAAGTACAATCTGTCTCCAGGTGAGCAATACGGAAGTTTCTGTAAATTGAATGACACAGGTTTTTTCCTCCCTGCTGGCTGCTGATGTGTCACAAATGGACATCATATACTGTTCAAGGCTATTTGAACACAGTTAACAATGTGGTGACCCAGCACATATGTGGCATGTATAACTATGGGTGTGGGGAATTGCAGACTCTGGGACCAGCTCTGGCCCTCTTGGGGTTCCCTAAATAGCCAGACCACTGTGGCACTTTTGTTTGGCGATTCCCTGAACTTTTGTACATATTTTTCTCACTACTGTTCAAATACTTCTCCCAAGGCTTAGTTACAGTAATTGCTTTGGACTAAAATGGGATGATGTTTATAGTTTTCATCCTTTTTACTTTTGGCCTTACCTACCACCGAAAATGCAGACTCTGAACTTGAAGTTGGTCCTCAGGCTAAAAGAGGTTCCCCAACCCTGACATATGTAAAGAATGAGAGACACAACAATGTATGACATAAACAGGAGGCAAATGATTCTTGTATTGTGTGCCTTCAAGCTGTTTCTGACCTATGATAACCCTATGGCAAACCTATCATGAGTTTTCTTGGTGAGATTTGTTCAGGGGAGGTTTACCATTGCCTTCCCCTGAAGTGAGAGCATGTGATTTGCCCAAGGTCATCCAGTGGGTTTCATGGTGGGGCTGGGAATCAAACTCTGGTCCCCAGAGTTGAGAGTTGTAGTCCAACACTCAAACCACTAAGCCATCTGGCACTTTTCATATTTATCAGACTTCCTTAGTCCAGTGTCTCCAGATGTTCTGAACTACAAACCTCATCCACCCCAGCCTCATTGGTCACTGGTTGGGGATGATGGGGTTTGTACTGAAAATCCTCATCTAGTAGGACCCAGGATAAAAATTAATACTAGGTACAGTTCTGTCAAAGTACTTCCAACAGAATTGGCAGCTGTCCATGTACAATCAGTTGTACGCTTTAGTTACTGCTTGTTTTGACTCACTGTTTTAGGGCTGGTTTGACCTATGAACAGGAAGGTCTATGTATACCCATCACTGAAACACCTTTCCTTTCTACCACCATGCCAAATATTAACTTAATTAACTTAAAATGTAGATTATTCTGCTGAACTGGAAGCACACAGAGGGCAAGCAAGGCAGGGCATATTCTGAAGGTTAACAACAGGGTGGATAAAGAGACCTAGAAAAAAATAAATTGTCAAGCCTTTAATCCAGCAGCTAATTGCCAGGAAATCTCCAAAGTGCAGATGAACATTTACTTTGCTAGAGCCAACAAAAATGAAAGAGAAAACCACATACACAGACGCACATGCCCCTGCCTACTTCTGTTGATACGGCTTTAAAACTGTACTGCATGTTGTTCAAAGGTGGGAGGGGGGGAGAAAAATACTGAAGGTATTAGGAACACACGTGTGGATTTCTATCGCTTTTTATTAGAACTTGGAACAGTTAGTTTTGTGAGATATACCTTCCAGAATCTCCCAACTAGTGTCTAGTGTCCACGCAAGGTGATAGATTTAGGAAGCTGAAGGTCCTGAAAAGGAACTTTTTCAAACTCTGCCCTTAACAAGGAACAAAATTATTATCTTTATAATAATTACAAATATAAAATCATGTGTTAGTTAAAAAGACACAAACATTTAGAAACACCATTTTACATTAAAATATCCAACATGTCAATTTAGACCCAGTTGGTTATTTAAAATCTACTTGGCCAAAAAGGTCTTTGTCTGCTGCCAGTAGGGTAACTCTTATCTTCACAACAGCTCAGTGAGGTAGGTTAGGAAAAAAGAGAGTGGAGGGACAGACTGCAAAATCAAGGGGAGAGAGGGACGTTTACCAATGGAGTCAGTTTCTGATATTTTTCTCCCATTTTAATCTGTGGGTTGGAAATTCGGGGGGGGGGGTATTGTTGTTGGTATTAACTGCTGTCAAGTCAACTTCGACATATGGCGACTTTATGAATGAGAGACCTTCAAGTCACTGTTATCAACAGCCCTGCTCAGGTCTTGCAAACTCAGAGCTGTGCCTTTCTTGATAGAGTCTACCCAGCTATAGTGCCATTTTTCTCTTCTCCTACTGCTTTCAACCTTACCAAGCATTATTATTTCTTCTAGTGTGCCACGTCTTTTCATTATATGTCCAAAGTATGTCAATCTCAGCTTAGTTATCTTGGTTATATGTGAGTCCCTATATTGGGGAAAAGACAGGATATAATAAAATAATAAAATAAAATAAAATAATAATAGGAATTCAGGCTTGAATGTGGGAGACATGTCCCAAAAGACCACATTTGGTTATCAGCTGCTGGTATCTCTCCCCCACTGGATTAAAGATAAATGTGTAGGGAATTAATACCTTTGAAGGAACAATGGCAACCTGTAGCTCCTCTGTGGTTTTGTATACCAGTACAAGATAACAAAGTGGTTTGGCAATGAGTAAAAGCAGTTGTGCTAAGCTTAGAATCAACATGCCAATTAAATTTTCATCAGTTCAGCATGATCAGTGGTTTTTAAAGAAATAATTAATGAATAGTTATTGAAAAACTAATGCTATAAATTCCTAAGGGGGGAAAGACACCCCTACCTTTCAGGTTTTCATATATCTTCTCTTGCATGTTAAATGTTGGCAATCTACTTCAGTGGCCTCTGAAGGAATAAAGCTACCTTCCTTGTACTCAAATCTGCAACGGAAATTCTAATGCCAATAAAAATTGGCAAAATGTTTCTGGTCTTCCAGCGACACAGTGGACCTTTGTTACTCTCTCAAGTGAGTCAACTCCTCAAGGATCACACCTTGGGATCAACTATTGACTCAGCTGCTCCAATCTGTCATATAGAAACCACATGTCACACACCTGGCTATTTCAGGGCAATGGAGATGTCTTTGATTTTATGGGCAATAATACTAGCTACACTTAGGAAAAATATTCCATATCTGTGCCAGTGGCTTCTAAATTCGAGAAGTAGCAACAGGGATTGAGAGGAAACATAGTTCACACCTGATTGGTAACACACCTCTTTGCATGAAGAAGGTATGAAATCCTGTCCTTTGCCATCTGTAATAATAATAATAATAATAATAATAATGTATTTATATCCTGCCCCTCTGCAGAGCAATCAGGTCTGTGTCTCAGAGCTTGGCAAGCCATGCCACTCAATGTACATGATACTAGATTTTATGCATCAAAAATCAGATTTAATATGGTAGCCTCACATTTTGGGATGGGCTTCAAGCCCAGAGCTTGGAACTAACTACAGGCTGAATCTTCCTTATCCAGAATTCCAAAATCAGAAACACTCCAAAAAAACCAAAACTTTTTTCATGGGTGGCTGAGACAGTAACTAACACCTTTGCTTTCTTGTGGCTTAGTTTAGACAAACTTTGGGGGGTTGCAGACTGCCAGAAATAGTGCAAATTGAGTCCACTTTTAGGGTTAGAATTAATACTAGGGAATCATGGGAACTGTATTTTATTGTGGCACCAGAGCTCTCTGACAGAGAAGGCTCAATGTCTCAGAAAAAAAACAATTCCCATAATTCCCTAGCACTAACTCTAACCCTAAAAGTGGACTCAATCTGCACTATTTCTGGCAATCTGCAACCCCCCTTTGTTTCATGCACAAAATTATTTTAAAGTAGTCTATAAAATTACCTTTAAATTAAATAAATTAATTTTTATATGAAATACAAATGATTTTTTGTTTGTTTAGACTTGAGTCCCAGCTCCAAGATATCTCATTATGTACGTATATGCAAATACAGCTATTCCAAGATAAATAAATAAATATATAATCCAAAATCCCAAACACTTCTGGTCCCAAGCATTTTAGTTAAGTGAGACTCAACCTATATCGCCAAACGTTCTAGTTACAGTTGCCTCTCCATTTTCACAGACTTCAAATCCGTATCCCTCACTTATACCCAAGGGACAAACCGAGGAGAACTAAATGGAGTACGTGGACGTAGGCACACATCACCATTCAAGCATGTGGGTCTTGAATATTGGTGAGTTTCTGTTTTCATTGGGGGGGCAGAATG
Source organism: Phrynosoma platyrhinos (assembly GCA_020142125.1). Taxonomy (NCBI): domain Eukaryota; kingdom Metazoa; phylum Chordata; class Lepidosauria; order Squamata; family Phrynosomatidae; genus Phrynosoma; species Phrynosoma platyrhinos. Next base: position 203,093,050 of record CM034708.1, read on the forward strand.
GATCCCCTGCAAAAACGGAGAGCTGACTGTACTTATAAATACATTTTTTCCAGTTTTAGAGCTATAG
>CM034708.1:203099496-203116302 GCA_020142125.1 Phrynosoma platyrhinos
GGCAAAAACCTTCCTTTTCAGACAGGAAGGTTTTTGAAAACAGAAAACTTTTAAAGAACAGCCTGGATGCTATATAGTTTTAATGTATTTTAAACATTTAATCTTCTTCTTTTATTTTATTTTTTTTTGTAGTAGTTTAACTCTATTTTAATGTATTGTTTTTGTATATTTTTAATTGTATTGTTTTTAATGTTGTAAGCTGCCATGAGTCCCAGTCCTGGGAGAAGGGCTGGATATAAATAAATATAATAAATAAATAAGGTTGTTTTTTTTAAAATAAGGGTGTTGCACCTTGGGTTTGGTGCTGAACTGGCTAAACATTGTCCAGACCATTTGCACCAGAACTAGGATTTGGGCCATGTGTTGTCTGGACTGCTGGCCAGGAGAATGGGGGGAGAATATTTTATTTGGCTTTTGTGGACAACCCCTTAGTCTGCACTTTGTAGTTTTTGAACCACCCACAAGCCACAAAAAACAATCTTTTAAAAAATCAGACACTACATAGTATGGCAAATTTAGAATGCCATAACAATGAACATTCATAAAAAACACAGCATGTGCAGTAGAATGTGTAGCTGCAGATATGGACCTAAATCTTATTGTTAGCCCTAACTAATGTAGACCTACTAAGAATCAATGAGATTTACCTCTGTGTTGATTCACAATTTGATAATTGATTCAAGGAGCCTACTCAAGTGGGAACTAACCAAAAGGATTCCAGCCACACTGAAGCTTTTTTTCTATTAGCCTGGTGGGGGGAAAACTTTTTTTAAAAAGTAGTTAAAATATCAAATTACTTCAGCAGACATGCACTCTTCTATTCCAACAGTAAGGGGGAAATGGGTAAATAATTGTTGCAGTTGCCTCCAATTAGGTATGTGGGTCTAGTTGCTTCAAATCAGACCGTGGGACACAGACATTTCTATACATGGTTTAGCAGTGATGCTTCAAAACCACTTAAAATTTTTGAATGAAGATATGAAAAGGCTTGTGGGTACTGTGGCAGAAAGAGGCCCAATTGCCTTTCAATATCCTAATTCAAATGTGGCCTAGATATGGGGCCTGGAAGTTAGTCTCTTGAAGAAACTATAGATCACAGTACGTATGACTTTACAATGTGTGCCATACACCAAAGTTTATACCACATACAAAATCATAAAAAATGGTGTGTACACACGCTTAGCATTAAAACATCTCTTACAGTAAAGGTAGCTTTCACACCCAGGAAAGGAAACTAGAAAAGACTGATCTGAATGTACATCTTGTTCAGTCCTAGAGGACATGAAAATGAACTCTTTTACATGTTGTGGTGAAATATTTGCCCAAGCAAAGCAGCTTGTGTTAGAGACACTTGAGGTCTGTGTTTCAACTGGATGGATAAGATTTGGAGTCCCTGACTAACATGTGGATAAGAATGCAATGCCTATTAGTTTTGTATATCTCTGTATATTGCAATACAGTTCACACATTTAAAAACTGTACCAAGACATATATTAAAAAGTTATTTAGAAGTAAAATATACTGAATTTTCATTCAGTTTCTTTTGTTTTTAAATCACAGGTTGATGCAAAATAGGAAGGAATGGACTTACAAATGAGCACATGCAGAACTGATATAGGGCAGAATTACACCGATTCATCATCATACACGATAACACAATTCAGTATTCAACATGATACAATTCAGTAACCAAAGGTATAACTGTACATTCAAACATCCCCAGTAGAGTTTGAAGGCTAAACGAGGTTGACCTTGGTTAATGCTTGGATGAGCCCATCAGGGAACACTAGGGACCTTGAGGTAGGGCTAAGAAAGACTCCTACTTGAAACCATGGGAAAACTAAGGCTGAAAGACTATGGAATCTATGGGGGCGTGGAAATCATAGAGCATACCTCCAAACTGTCCTGGTTTTGCAGGCACATCCCAACGAATATTCTGTTGTCCAACTTTTTCAGTAGCTTTTAAAATGTCCCAGGTCTCTGCCTCTCCCCACTATCCCCCTTTGTCCTCAGCTTACTTCAGTTGCTACAAACTGAATTCTAGGTACAAAAGTAGTAACTCAGTACAAAAATATTGAGCAGGGCAGGGGAAGAGAAGAGGAGTTGGCAGAATCTTGCCCCTCACCATAGACTCAGGTAAAGCAAACTACTGCAGTCCCTCCTAGCTTGTGTATTCTTCATCATTAATAATTTTTACCATCTTGACCATATCCTAATGTTGTTTAGCCACACACATCCTGTTTTTCATCAGTGAAATGCTGAAGGGTTTGAGAACTGGACTACAATTCTGGAGGCCAGGATCTGAACCCCTACTCAGCCATGGACATATACTGGGTAACCTTGAGCAAGTTACACTCTCTTAACCTCAAAGGAAGGCAAAGGCAAACTCCTTCTGAATAAATCTTGCAAAGAAAACTCCGTGATAGGTTTGCCTTAGGTTTGCCGTAAGTTGAAAACAACTTGAACATACACAACAACAAATGCCTCCTATGTTCTTAAGTGAAGTTAGGCAATATTAAGGCTTCAGTCATAGTGTGTAATCTTTAATGACAACTTCACTTATTCAAATAGTTTCACAGTGCAGGCCTGGTGAATGCATTAGTGAAACTCCTCTCCCTTCATAAATCTTCTGAAATATAGCCAGTATAGACTCTGGCAAGCCACCAGGGAAATAAGATATTTTTCTGTTAGAAGATCCAATTCACACACAAGTGAAAAATCAACATGTAGGAAGTATGTATGGAGGCATTTGGGCAAGGAAGACCTTGTGAAAAATTTAAAATCTACCATGCTAGAGTACATTTGCTTTTTTAAAGAAAACACAAAAGCTCTGTGGACTCTGGATGTGGCAACAGGACTGCAAAATAATTTCATAATTTTTGACAAAAGCAGCCTTTCTGCACCTCCTAAGGCTCACTGTGAGAAGAAACACAGCTTGTCTTGAGAGTTCACACACTTGCAAGGTTTATGGGACAATTTATTTTAAACAAAGAAAGTGGTCACAAAACAATGTGTTCAAACTTTCAAATGGAAATGGTTAAAAATAAGTACAACTAAGGGGGGGATACCAATAAATATACTGTAGTCAATGGCTTAAATGCATATATCAAGTAAAATGGGTAAATTATATGCATACTTTAGAAAATGTGTTTAAAATGCTTATGAATTTCCATACAGAAAAGCAATGAACAAAGTCTTACAAACCAATATTGAAAGTGTAATGAAATCACTGCAGAGTGTTTCACAGTTTCATAGTCTTTAGGGCAAGGGTATTCACAGCCCACTATTTGGTAATGTATCAGAAGAGTATATCAGAATCCAGCTCTGAAAACATTTACTCATCAACTTCTTTATATCTCCAGAAAAGAAATAGTCCACATTCTAGAGATCATTTGGCTATTTCAGCCTTGATAGTTTTCTACAGCAAATGAATACAGATTGCTTACTGTGTCTAAGTTGAACCTGCATTGCTTACGTAAATGTTTATCTCATCCACTTTCAAACTGCAGTGAACAAGGATTAATTGTGAGAGGGTGTTTAAGTTGTTAACATAAACTATCAGCTAAATGTACAGAATTCAGAAAGATTTCAGCAAACTAAATTCAAACACTGATATGAAGCGAAAGTTTGTAGTTGAGGAGCAGCAACTGATGGCAGAGAAAAGAGGTTACAGGCCAGTGGCAGACAATATGTTTACATGAAGAAAGTCCCAATATCTTTCCTTGCCAATTGAACCTGCCAGCACAAAAGGCTGGAAGAGAATGACTAACTGATCCCTTGAAGGATCCTAAGAGATCTGATGTCAGAAAGAAGCATAGGGGAGCATAATGGCCTAGACTGACTATTGTTCCCAAATTGGGATTCAAATTTTGCAGTTATTTTAGGAATAAAAGGCCGCCTTATTATATTACTTTCACATGGCCTGGCTGTCTAATGGCTGCTTCTCTAGGAATACTAAAGTGCAAAGTACTCTGTGTGTGTGTGTGTGCATTGGAAAACTGAACTTTCAGCTCATGATGTCACGTGAGGAATGGTTCTACATTAGCAAAACCTGGCCTAAATTCCTTGGCCAGATCATTTGTTGTTGTTGTTAACTGCCCTCAAATCAAGTTCGACTCATGGCGACACTGTGGATGAGACATCATAACATTTGATAGATGAAAACAGGGATACATGTGGCCAAGCAACATCAAAGTGTAGTTAAGATGGCAAAAGCTATTAATGTAGAAGGACTTGTAACCCCTATGAGTACTGGTTTGGCCCAGTAGATGGGAAAACAAAAGGAAGGGGCTGTACTTGCTGGCTGAGTTTAGAAAGAGAGGGAGAAAGGAAGCTAGAGAGGAGATGGCTATATGGGGAGCCTGGATTGTGGTACCTCTTGCCCAGGCCAGGCCGATGGAAGATGGATTCCCAAGAGTTATATACAGGATTCCCTCATCTTTTCAATGCCTCTTCAATGCTTGTGAATTACAGACAAGTTCCATTCATTTCATTGGTTCCACTCTTTTGTCAGTTCTTGTCTAGAGGCTCACTTGGGACTATTCACATTTACTTTTGTGTATATGTGTATCAATTTAGCTACTGCACACATTCAAAAGTGATATATAGAGTGTTATTTACATTTTCACTGGCTAAAATGCAGAAGCAAAGAAAATCAAAATGTGCAAGTATTGCCCATGTCCAAACTCCTCTTTGGCAATGAGAGGTTAGAAACCAAGGAAGATCTGTTATCATTCTTCATATCTTCTCCCAGCCTTAATCTGCCAAGCTATTGAAAAACGTATCTCATAAGGCTACCAGTACAAATAGACTCTTACTCTGTCCTGGAAAACTGTTAACATTTGGCCATAATGCTAACAAGGACACCAAAATCCATCTGCCTGGCAGCAGAGACCCCATTCAGTACAGCCTGACAAGTGCAAAATGCAGGATACAAATCTTCCTATATGTTCATAACAACCAATAATGAAGAGTTATAGTCAAAAACATACCCATGTAAGTCTGTATCAGTATACAAAGGAATCTTGTAGCACCTTTGAAACCAAGGTCCTATTTGCACAAGCCTCCCTTGGTTCTCTCAGTGGGGAGACTAGATGGCACATGGCCTAAACCCCAATTCTGGTGCAAACTGACCAGACAACATCCAGCGTGGTCAGCAGTGGAACTGGAGTATACCCCCTGTTAAAACTGAGTAAAATAAATACCTCTTTGCTCTGGATCTTTCCAGAAGATCTGGAGCCCTCCGTTCTGATGTTGGACAGCTGTTGAAAACACGTCCCGCTGAGCCACCTGGTGCATCCACTGCTAACATCAGTCATTTCTTCTGAGGTCAGAATGAGTGCCCGGCCATGTGATTGTTGCTGGGCACCTCGTTCTGATGTCAGAGTGAAATGGCCAGTTGGTGCAGCAGATGTACCTGGCAGCTCAGCAGGACACGTTTCAGGGCCCAGCGCTGTTACGGGACACCTCTGTTACAGGGGAGGGTTGAAGCAGCTCCAGGACCAGGATACTCCAAGGCATAACAAAGAGAAAGGATTCAAAGATAATAGCCATATTAGACTGTAGAATCAGTATGTAGAGAGATCTTGTAGCACCTCTGAGACTAACTGTAGGAAAGAAGTTGGCAGCATGAGCTTTCACAAATTTAAGTCTACATCAGCATCTGAGGAAGTAGACTTAAGTCTACAAAAGCTCACACTGCCAATGTCTTTCTTTCAATTAGTCTCAAAGGTGCTACAAGATCTCTCTACAAAGAGAGAGGAGTTTGTAGCAAAGCTTTCACTCTAATGAAGTAGACTGATTGTACGAACGTTTATGCTACAAACTTCTTTCTATCAGGTCCAAAACACACTGCAGGAATAATCCTGTTTGAGACTGCTTTAACTGCCTGGCTCAATGCTAGGTAATTCTGGGAACTCTAGTTTTGTGAAACATTTAGCCTTCTCTGTGAGTGAGTTCTGGTGCCACAGCAAACGACAGTTCCTGGGATTCCCTAGTCAGGGTAGTTAAAGTGTCTCAAAGTGAATTATTTCTGTAGTGTGTTTTGGACCTCAGTTAGTTTTAAATGTTCTACATGATCCTTTGAGTAGGTAAAAGTAGGTACCTTTACCTTTACCTAGTTTCAAATATTGTGCAAGATCCTTTGAGTACTGAAGAGGATTCACTCTTGAAGATCACACATGGCCATGAGATTCCTCTTTAACCCTCGAATCAAAATAGCAGATCGAAACCTCAAGCCATTCAGACACTTCAATAAAATTAACGAGAAAAGATAATACTATGAAAAAGCAATACCTTTGAAAAGAAATGACCCTGCTCTGATTTATTGCATATCGCACGTTAACACCCAAACTGTTCCAACAGAGTTTGGAAACTTCTCCTCTTTAAACAAACAAATAAATGTAATAAATATGCATGCATATTGTTTTAGCGTGGAAAAACAAATCACTAAATGACATAGTTCTGCAGCATAAAATGTAGAGAGGACATAGATAACAGTGTAGGTAAAGTTTAGACACAGGCAGTCATTTAAACAAGGCTTTAAGGCTGTGCCCTAAACTTGTCTACCTAGAAGCCCATGTCATTAAAGGACTGAATTTCTAAGCAAACACGCTGAGAGACATGTCTGTCTCCATTTCAAAGTCTCTATTTCTAAACAAAAGAAACGAATTACCTTTCACTCTGTTTATTATTAGTCGTCTTCCTTACCTGTGTTTCCCTCCATGTGTGATAATGAAGCAGCAAGCCTGCAAAGTGATGCATCAATGGGTGGTCAGGAAATAACATGAGATGCAATGGAAAAATCTAAAAAAGTGGACCATGCAGCCTACAGCTAACTGGTCTCAAGAAAGAGGCAAGGAGACATTGCTCAAGACACAGCCCATAGTTAATGCAAATAAGGTCACCAGTTCCATGCCTTTTTGGAAATATTTTATTGTTACTATTTGTGCAGGACAGAGAGGTAAAAACATTTCCTCCCTGGAAGGCACACGCTCAACTGAATGAAAACCTGCATTAATCAAGCTGGCCTTTCTGTATATGAGATTGAGGACATATACACACACAGAGAGAGAGCCTAATTCATTGCCACAGCAACCCAGCCAAACAAAAGGGAAAACCAATTCAAGGAGCAGCGTTCTTCAGATGAAAAGAACAGGGAGGAAGGCTTTCTTCCTGTATCTCTGGGAGGTTTGGCTGGCTTGTTTGGGTTTTTAATGTAATTGGATCCCAGACTGTAATTGTCACTCTCAAACAGGACCCATGCGCCAAGTGCATTTGTATTAAATTAGAGGATTTCCTTCAAATAAAAGAAAACCAATATAACCAAGCAGTTAAGAACGCCGTTCTCAGCTGGAACAGCCAAACCTCGCCTACTACCATTTGGTATTCACTGTAGCCCTTTTCATCTACAAAGCACTTGAGGTTTGGAGTTTCCCCTGCCCAACATATGGCAAGGTAGGTCACCATTTTGTACATCCACAAAATTTAACTTGAAGCCCACAAAAATTAGTACTGGCCAAACTACTAATTTGTAGCTGCATGTTTGTCATTTGTGGCACCGTCAGCCAGGGTGGTGTAGACTCAACAGTAGAGCTCACCATTTTGTATCTTGACCTAACTTTGTAACCAACACTGGAGTTTGAATGTTGAACTACAACTCTGGAGGCCAAGATCTGATTCCCAGCTTGGCCATGAAACCCACTGGGCAAGTCACATGCTCTCAGCCTCAGGAGAAAGCAATGGCAAACCTCTTCTGGACAAAACTTGCCAAGAAAATCCCATGATAGGTTCACCATAGGGTCTCCATACATAGGAAACAACTTGAAAGCACATGGCAACAACAATAATAACTGTTTCTCAGGTGTCTTCACAAGGCTGCTGGCAGCAAGATGAAAATGGAAGAAATTCCATGGATGATGCCCAAGGGACTATCATGGAAAGGCATATCATGGAAGAACAAAGCACAAATAATCCAACAGCCACTCTCACATGCAGGAGAACTGAGATGAGAAAGTACAACTCATAACCCACATAGAGTCCCAATCCAAGTCAAAGTACCAAGCATTTTATCTATTTATTTAAATATTTTTATCCTGCCTCTCAAGAAATTTAAAGGAAGTGTACAATTAGCCCTCTTTATCCACCAGATTCTGCATCCATGGATTCAGCCACCCATGGCTTGAAAATATCCGCCTCCAAAAAATTCAAAAACAAACCATGATTTTGCTGTTTTATATAAGGGACACCATTTTATGATGCCATTGTATATAATGGGACTTGAGCACCCACAGATTTTGGCATCCACAGGTGGTCCTGGAACCAAACCTCAGCATGCGCCAAGACCCACTGTACAATAAAAATGATCAAGGAAATTTAAAGGGAAAGCCACCATGGCATAGTGGTTTGAGTGCTGGAGTGGGACTCTGAAGAAATCCTGCCAAAACTCCCCTCTGTGATAGGTTCATCTTAGGTTCTCCATAAGTCAGAAACAACTTAAAGGCACAAACAAACCACACACCTAAAACAGTGTGAATAATTCAAATTATTTTAAAAGGCTAAAACCACATTAAATCAGCTAACAAGTTAAATTGACAGATTAAAAGATTTTTTTTTATTTTAAATGCATTACACCCATGCACATGGGAGGGTTGTGGTTTTTTTTTTAAAAGCCTATTAGATCCCCAAAACCTCATGAACAACCATAGCCAGTACTTAAAATCAGTCAAATTTGGTACTACAGGAAGAAAACCCGCAGGCATCTCTTACCACCCTTGGCAGTAAATATATAACAACAATAACAAAAATTTGAACAGCTAGCTATTTACTGGCCTTTCAAAAAACTCAAAATCAGCAGCCTCACTGTAGCTAATAGTAGGACCAACCATTCAGACATGCACTGAGGTTAAGCCTGCTGAACTCTGCCCAACTTCTTTGTGAAACAGGGTTCTTCTACAAGCCTGCAAAAAGAAATCTGATTAGCATCACTCAAATATGCTGTGCCTTGAAAGGTATTTCATAGATAGGAAGTGTCAATAAAAATTATAAAATAATAAGAAAGCAATAATGATTCATGCACAGATGAGAATGGGTGAATTCATTCTGGGGTTTGAAGTGAGCAAAAGAGTCAATGGCCATGCTAGCTAGACAATTCCAGGACTTGCAGTCCAAAAAAGAAGCTTTTTTTTTTTCAAAATCAGAGCCCACATCTGTAGCAGGCTGGAATGGCAAATCACTATCTAATAGATGCAAAGGAAAGTTGACTTAGCTTTGCTTTTAAATCATTTCTTGAGCAGAGAAATTGAATTACAAACTACATGAGCCTTATCTGAAACAACAAAGGTATTTGCATTATTGAGTTGCATGGTTCTTTGGAAAATCGCCTTTTGTCTAGTATCATATTCACATGGCATGATGACCGAAGTCATAGAGAGGTCACCACAGCAAGCTGTTTTTCTTTTTAGTAATACATCATCACTGCATAATGTGCAGGGCTTATGGCAAAACATACAGACACTGACACAGAGAACAGAATTTAAAAAATGTCTCCTAATATTACAAAAGCATTAAAATCTGCTTACAATTGTTTAGCAGACATGCCAGACAGCATAACTGAGTACACAAGGGAGAATATGAATGAGAAGTGCCCTAGTCATCAAAATCGACAACAGACAGCAACCAGGGTTCAGAGATCCAAAAGCCAAAGTGTACAAGGCTGCCATATATTTAATTGATTCATTGGGTTTTTTTTTTAAAAAAAAAATCTAATACTGCCTTAAATACCTCAAAGCACTTTACAAATGGATCTTCATTACATGTATAGCCAAATGTAAAAGCATTGTACAGGCAGCATACCATGAGATATTGCAATAACCACTGGCAAAAAAAAGAAAATTAGACCTTAATTCCAAATTCTCAAAGTGGGTAGAGGCTAGAATCCTATCGGTGACATATGCAGGTCCAGTCCCTAGCTATGTTGTCAGATGTATTTATTTAGATGTTGGAGGAGGAGGCATCCTGTAGCTTCTTGCCCAATGCCCCTTGCACCAGGTATGCAACATTACCTGGGCAGCTTGCAGGTGAAGCTCTGCCACTCAGTTGTGGGGTGCACTGAGTTGCTCCAGGTGCCCTTACACATTCAGAGAAATACAACAAAATCCAAAAGATCTTTATTGGCCAACCAAAATGCAGAAAATAAATCATGCAAGTTTTCGAAGCTTAATTGGCTTCTTCATTAAGCAAAGATGTTAAAAATCATACAGGAGAAGAAAAGTGATGATAGAGTCACAGGTCTACCTTTCATCTCAGGTGTTTCGCTGACCACAGAACAGAAGAAACCAGTGAAGCTTCAGAAGCTCGCATGAAGATTTCAGTTGGCCAATAAAGATATCATTTTTTTTGTGGATTTTGGATTTTGTTGTATTATGCTGGATGAGTAATATGGGTACCCCTGAATATGACACTCGAGAGAAGAAGAAAAGGAAGAGGACTTATGTTGGGATGCAAGAACAGTAGCAATGGACCCAAGCACACCCCCAAAGCTGGTAAGTAGCCAAAGTTATGGAGCTGTGACTATTATCCCTTGCTTCAAATGTACAACCAAGGAAGACACAGGGATCAGGGAGTAGCCATTGCCACCGCTACCCACAATGAAAATGATTCTATGTACTATTTCGTTGTAAGCCTTTGGTTCCATTTGTGGGAATAAATAGGATGAAAATAGGGAAAAACGGGGACCCACATTTCTTCCCACCATCTAGCTGAGAACCAGAAGCCTGGGGAGACGAAGCTAAAATCAACTTGTGCTTCCTCACTTCTCTTTTTCTGGAATGACTTAAAAATCCCAGAACAGTTGGTCTAAACTAGGCACAGTCAACTGAAAGCTTGGGGTTGTCACCTTTAGCCTTTGCCATCTTAACCTCTGATCCCCAACCCTTTGTTAAGGACCTGAACTTCTTTTCCCTGAGTTAGGGCACTTTTCAACCACCCTTCAGTGTGAATATCTGTGACAAAGGTCTCCCCTTCAGGGACCTTAAAGAGAGGAATCTGTAAGACAATGCAAAGCAAATTGTGAAGGATCTCCTGAGATGCTTTGCCATTCACAATGGAGAAGGATTTTGGTAATCTAGGCATACAAGGGATAGTGTATAGAGTCAGTTTTTCTGATTCTACAGTTCCTGCTCAAAATACTGCTCCTTTTAAAGCAAACAAGGGCCTAACCTGCCAAAGGGACTCTCCTTCTCTGTATTCCACCAGTATAAGCAATAAAATGTACAAGGACATGGGAGAGGGCCTTCTCTCCTCTGGGGCCTCCGTTTTGCAATGCCTTCCCCTTGGAGACCCGACTGAGGCCAACACATGCTCTAAAATGGTTTCCATTTATATTAATTAAATTAGTCTGTATACCAGTTTGGTAGTGGTTTGAGTTTTGGATTTTGACTCTAGGTTCAAATCCCCATTCAGTCATGAAAATCCACTGGGTGACCTTGGGCAAGTCACACTCTTTCCATCTAAGAGGAAGGAAACCTCCTCTGGATAAATCTTTGCCAAGCCAGAAAAGACATGAAGCAACATAACAAACAAGCACTTGGGTTTTTAAAACTATTTTTATTTTAAAATGTAAATGTTTCTCAATTATTTTTAAATTGATTTAATTGCTGCTGCCCTGAGATCTTGTGATACAGGGTGAGATATAACTATTTTAATATGTAAACAACTACTGAACAATTTGTTATCTGAACTCTGTAAGCAGCCTTTCAATGCCTCCCAGGGCACATTTGAGGCTATTGTTAATTGCCTATGGGAAAAGACAAGGTACAGAATGAGGATGGGGAAGCTTTTGTCCAGAGGTCAGATCTGGCCTGTGAAAGTATCTACCCAACCTGTGACTTCCTCCATTGTATCTCTAAGGGGATGTTTTTGCATGGCACTGCATGGAACCAAACTCTACAACAGGGGTAGGCAACCTTTTTGAGCAGGGGGCCGTTCCCCCGAAGTCCTCCTCTCTGGCGGGCCTGGGGGGGAATGGCGCGCACAACTGCCACCACCACTCGCGACCCCCCGCGCACTGCCACTGCCGCCTCTGCGCATGTCGCAGCTGCCATTTTGTTTTCCAAAATGGCGGCCGCAACACATTTGCGCATGGGCAGGAGTACTGTGCATGCGCAAACGCGTCGTGGCCACCATTTTGGAAAACAAAATGGTGGCCACGGTACGTGCGGCCGCACGGCGAGCAAAACGCGCAGCGACGGGGGCAGGAGGCAGGGGTCTGCCTGGGCCAGTAAGTGCAGGGCCCTGGGCCAGAACCGGCCCACGGGCCATAGGTTACCAGCCCCTGCTCTACAACATCTTCCCAACAGGAGCAACACACAACTCTTCTAACAAGCAAGAGTTACAACCTCTGCCACCAAGCCTTCTATGCAAGTCACATGAAAATTGGCTTTGGGCAATCAAATCCCACAAGATTTTAAGAGTCTGCACAATAATTTATACTTGCAGAATACAGAACAGGTGAAGCAGAGTCTCAAAATCCCAATACATCGCTCACCCCTCCCCTTGCCTAAATGTGTTGTTTTGTTTTTTTAATTAAAAATAATTCCTTTCACACAGGCAGTCAAGCTTTACAAAAATTTATTCTTCTCCATTATTTTTCTTTTGAGGACAAGTCGTAAGTGTCCATTATAGATACAGACTATTTTTAAAATGTGTGGGCTACTAACTTTGGAGAGCTAATTTGAAAAAAAATAAAAATAAAAATTGGGCAATGCAAAAGAAGTGCACAAGATCAGGGGTGTACAAATTGTTTCTGTCACCTTTGACTAGAGATGTGAAGGCCTGGAAATTTTTTTAGAAAAAAAACCCTCCCCCCCCTCGCTTTTTTTTTTTCCTGATAAAAATAAAACGTTCCAGAACTGATTTTCTTCCTTTTTTTTCCAATTTTTTCAATTTGTTTTCTGTTTTTTTTTTTGGGAGGGGGTGGTGTCAGTTTTTTTCTGGGCTTTCACATCCTTACCCTTGACTCTTCCAACTTGATATCCTGAACTACTGTAGCCTTTTATGGACAAATAGAAGAATGAAGAACCTCTCCTTAAAGTTTCCAGGAGTGGCAATTTGTCTTCTGAACATGTGGAGGGGTTGCAGTATTTAACGTCTACCCTACCAACTGTTTCAATGTTGCAGGGACAGTCCTCAGTTGTCCTACTTTTCAGCTGCTTTTAAAACATCCCAATTTCTCTCTCCTCCTTCCCCCTTCCCCTTTTGTCTTCAGCTTACCTCATTTTCTGCAAACTGGATTCAAAATGCAAAAGTAACTCAATTGACTCAGCAAGGTGAGAGGAAGGCAGAACCTTGTCCTTGCCAGTAGGCATGGGAAAAAGCAAACTGCTGCAGCCTCTACTAGCTCCTGTGATCTGCTTCATTTATAATTTTTGCCATCTTGATCACATTCTGACTATGCTTGACCACAGACATCCCAGTTTTCATTTGTGAAATGTTGGAAGGTAGGGTAGCAGCAAATACAGTCACTCCTCTGTTTTCGTGGACTACCTCACCCATTCACGGGCAGCAAATGGAGGGGACAAAATGGGGCACGTGCCTGCAAGCACCTGCAGGCACGCACCACCATTCAAGCCTTGGGGCTTGAATATTGACGATTTTCTGTTTTCACGGGGTGTGTGTGTGTGTCCAGAACAGATCCCCAGAGAAAACGGAGAGGCGGTTGTATACTCATGTGTCAAAACCTGGCCTCATTCAATTTTGCTTTTCCTTGCCCCCTCACCATTTTTGGTATTCCATGTGGATCCCAGAGGGGCAGAAAACCGGCACCGAACTCATTGCAATTTCCCACCCCTGCAGTAAAAAATTCATGCCCAGTTTGTTTTTGCAAGCAAGTAAACAGAGAGGGGGTGGTGGTCAGGATTTATCAGGATTAACTTGCAATCCAGACAATTTCTTCATTCAGTTAATCCCTTATTCTTTTCAAACAGTATGAAAGTGCTTCCATCTTTAGGATTTAGTGGTAGCTGAGAGTCGGAGGGAACATCTTAAAGGGTTTTGTGAACCAACAGCTTCTTGCAGAACCAAAACACTCTGGAGGCCAATTAACCATGTCCCAAATCGACTTAGATTGGACTTCAGTTTGTTTATACACCAGCGGTTTGTGTATGTGAAAACAAACGGCTCTTTCCCCGTTGCTCAGTATGGTTCAATCAGTTGACATTTCTATTCCAACAGCTCTCTAAAAGGTGAATACCCCTGGAGAGTTTCATTGCATGCTAGGAAAGAAAAACTCAAAACTTTAACTGTTAGACTAACTGCTGGCTCAGATAATGTACATTTCCCTTGAGTTTTGCCCTTGGCATGACAAACATTTTTTGCTATTTGCTATTTTTTGCAACAACAACAAAAAAGAGATACCTAGTGTTGCTTTTTACAATTTGACACTCAGTTTCTTGGTCTACCTATCTGAAGAAGCAGTAGTAACTCTTGCTTGATATCCACCTTGTGATCTGCACTTCTTAACGGAATTCCTTCTGTTCAGGATTGTTTATGGCAATATATCTTCATTCCAAACATATACATATTTATTACAATATTTATATCTTGCCCTATAATTTATGATAGAATCAAAGAAGAGTTGGAAGGGCCCACAAGGACCACCTAGTCCACCCCCCTCCCATAAAGGAATACACAATTAAAGCACTCCTGAAATATGCCCTCTCTGTTTCAAGACCTCCAAAGAGGGAGAATCCACCATCTTCTGGGGCAGTCTGTTTCATTGTCAGACATTAATATTTTTCCTATAGTTTCAGTGGGATCTCTTTTCTTACAATCTGAATCCATTGGTTCATATTCTCTGGAGCAGCAGAAAACAAGCTCACTCCATATTCTTATAGATGGCTATCATGTCACTGCCCATGTTTTCTCTTCTCCAAGCTAAATGTAGCTAAGTCCCTGAGTCATTCCTCATAAGACTTGGTTTCCAGATCTCTGATCATTTTGGTCACCCTTCTCTAGATATATTCTGGATTATGCATATCCGTATCCTACCCAGATCTGGACACAATATTACAGGTGAGATCTGACCAAACCAACCTGTTGTAGTGGTTTAACCATTGAACTACAACCCTGGAGACCAATATTTGATTCCCCACTCAACCACAGAAACCCTCTGGGTGCCTCTGGGTGCCCTTGGGTAAGTCATATCCTCTCACCCCAGAAAACTCCATGATAAGCCTTAGGGTCACCGTAAGTCAGAAACAACCTGAAGGCAAACAACAACAACACTGACAAACCAGAACAGAGTGGCATTACTACTTTCCTTGATTTGGACAGCCTTGTTATTCCAGCCAAGAATTGCATTGGTGTTTTTTGATCTCATGACAATATGCAATATACAATAAAATCAATTTAAGACACTAATATCAAAGGTTATCTCTATCCAGGAAAGGCCAGAGCTAGCACACCAGTTGAAGCACCAAGCACTTTGACCCACAGAGCCCACTTAGGCTTCCTTCCAGTGACAGGAATGAATGCCTTATGATATATCCAAAGTAAAACAGCCTAAGTTTAGTTGGCTTCTACTGAGAGTTCAGGCCTGATTTGCTGTCAGCAAATCATTCATTCATTTTGTCTGTGGAATTCTCCTCCAGCACCACATTTCAAATGATCTGATTCTCTTCTTGTCAGCTTTCTCACTGTCAGCTTTCAGAATCATACACAGAAATCAAGAATAAGATGGCATTGATGATAGACCTGGATTGCAGGTATTGGATACATGCTATCATAATAAGAAGGAAAAGACTGTCACCCATAAGAAAGCTCTGTTCTTTTCACATTTATGCAGATGCTGGATTGAGATCTGTATCTGGGCAGCTGAAAAATCAACACTGAGGAAGGAGAAAACCCATAAAATCCATAATAAAAACAGTAATTTAACCAACACTATAAAACCACCTAAAAATCAAATAAAGGCATATAAAAACAGCAGCAGTTAAAACATCATTAAAGTAAAATGTGGTTTCAAACACACAGCAGCAGACCAAACAGATAAGCATTATAGGGCAAGTGGTTGTTTAAATAAAATTATTTTTGCCAGCTGAGGGATCAGCAAAGGGCTTAGAGAAGTCATCTGTAGCAGATAATTCTTAAGTGTATATGTTGTCATTTACATATCTCTTTCTCCTCATTAGTTCTTTGTTGTGTGGTTACAGACCTGAAAAAGAAATATAAACATTCCCTTCTATATGGAAACTGGGAGACGTGTAGCCAAGTAACATCGGAATGTGGTTCAAGATGGCAAAAATTAGTAGTGAGGAAGAATACACAAGCTAGGGGAGGCTGCAGCTGTTTCCTTTTGCCTCAGTCTACAGGGAAGGGAAAGATTTTGCTCTCTTCTCTTCTTCTCCCTACTTTTGCACCTTGATCTCAGTCTGCAGCAAAAGAAATAAGCTGAGACTAAAGGGGGGAAGTGGTAGAAGAGAGGGGAACTGGGAAATTTTCAAAGCAGCTGAAAACGTGGGATGACAGAGGACTGATCAGGACTGTTCTTGCCAAATCGGAACATTTGGAGGGTATGTAAAAGCAGAATAAACAATCCTTTCTCACCAAATGTGCATCAGATATTGACAGAATATAGAGAGTGACATCATCATAAAATATCAATGCTCCAGTAGATTCATAACATAGAAAGGCACTGTTAGGCTAACCTGATTTAAAAACAATACCATGATTTGTTGCTTTAACACCAGGTACAGTGGTATCTCTACTTACGAATGCTTCTTCTTATGAATTTTTTGACTTACGAAAGGC
>CM034708.1:203116402-203130442 GCA_020142125.1 Phrynosoma platyrhinos
CTAGGGGATTCTGGGAGCTGTAGTTCAAAAATAAATGTTCCACCTTCCAGCTTTCAAATAATATATTTCGAATCACAATATTACATCTTGATTTGGCAAGTCCTTAATTATTCTTTAAACTTTAAACACTTTGATAATGTTAAACCACAATTAAGGAAGGTTTCCTATGGGCAAGCAAAGAGACTTGATTTTATCCCTGTGTTCAGAGCCAAGGTTGGATTTGTAGATTAGGGACCATATCTATGAACTTTAAAATCTCAACAAAACCCATTAATTCCAAAATATCTCATTTTGTTCATTTTGCAAATCTTAACAGATATAATTACATGAAAAGAAGAGCTAGTCTTGTTTCCATGAGAAATAAAGGCAAAATACCCACACACACACACACACACACACACACTTCTGTGACCAGAAATTATTTTGCTAAGGCAGTTGTGATGGATTTTATTTTATTTTATTTTATTTTGGCACAAGCACAAGCACTGGGTAATACAAGAAGATTTTCATCAGTAAGTATAGGAGACTGCAGACATTGATATGGTTTCAGAGTTTATAATTTTTGGATGTTTAAGCAATTAATAAATGATGACTTCACAAGCAAAACACCAGATAACAGAAGATACACGTGGGTTGTTTGGCTTGAATCCACCATCTTTCTAGAAAGTCGCTAGCCTACTGTGAGTGACTTCATTAAACATTTCCTATGTAGTTACTGGGAAAATGATATTACTATTGCAGTCAACACTACACACACACAAATGTGCCCATGATAAGCCATTTACACTTCTAGGGGAATGTACTGCATTTGTTTGCAGCAAGCTAGAATTCATGGTTCTTGGTTTATATGAAAAAATAAGCCAAGCATTTGATATAATAAAACTAAATTCTTGTTTATTCTTCTTCCAGGCCATGGGGAGAAAAGGCTGAGGAAGAGCTTAAGCCAGGAAACTCTGGCAGCAAGCACATTTAATTTCTGCTACATTGCAGTTTAGTATTACATGTGAACTCACCCATGAGTTAAAACATGTCATAAGAGACTTTAACAATGATTAAAAAACCTGAGCAAAATATTGTTTCCTCCTTCCACTGGGAAAAAAGGCAAATAAGAATGTGCTACCTGATAACAGTCAATAAATCAGGTCAATCCCAAGTACAGTGCTTCCAAGAACATGGCAGCTATGGTGCTACTATCATATAAATCCAGTTACTATCATATAAATCCAGTAAGACTTGGAGGAAATGACAAAAACTCATTCCAAGGATGAGGAACAGAAGAACAAAGAACAAAAGAGAATGGTTAACAATGCAATTACGGAATGAGAATAAGCAATTTCAACATCATCATCTTGATTCTCCTTGATGCAATTTTCAGAAATTGTGATGCGCACTACATTGTCTTTGCTCTTCTTTGCTAGCCATTTCATCATGTATTGAAATAGTTACTGCCCAGCATTTTACATTCTGAATTAATTGTCTACATATGATGTTACAATGAGAGAGAGGAACAAGCTGAAACTTCACCCATGCAAGATGTAGGTTCTAGAAGGTTGGGAATTAACCAAGATATGCAAGATAGAGTTGTAAATTCAGGTAATCGGCATAGTGGCATCACTAGGGCTTGGTGCGAGGAGTGGATATTGTGCTGGGTCTTCAGAAGGAGATGGCATCCAGCATGCTGGTGGGAATGGGTTGCCTTTGGGGGTCTGATGGACCTGCTGGCAGTAGGGAAGGCAAAACTCCTCCCTTTCCCACCTGGCCAGCAGCTCTGCCAGACACAGAAAAGTCTGTTCAACAGAGGTGGGAGATATTAAAAACAAGCCTTGTTACACCCTGGTTCTGGTGCAGAATGTCCTGGACATGGTCTAGACTGACTGCGTCAGAACTGGGTTTGGGCTGCCCATCATCTTAACAGGAGCACACCATAATGATGGTGGGAGGGTGGAATGGGCCATTTGTAAAAACTATAGTGAATGTAACAGTAAGGGATGGTTTTAAGCAGAGCAGGGGAGACTGCAACCTATTTAAAAGGGAAGTCGCTATTCCTGGATGCTTTTAGGAGAGACAATTCACCCATTCCTACAGCCAAAAAAGAGTAGTCTGAAGATTTGGGGAAGTTAAAATCCGTAAAAACTATATTGGTGGTCATAATGAGGCGCTAGGGTTGCATAATGTCCACCCCAGTTTTAGACCAAAGAAACATGGAATCTGCTGTTAAACCCATAGTCTATAGGCAAGCCAACAGGCCCAATTGCCCCATACTGGCAACTGTATCATTGTCCTGACAAATGACCCTGTTTTCAATATAACCTTGCCATTCATCTTGAAGCCATTGATTTTCTAGAACTGGGACCCCATCCAGTTCTGTCCTTGATGGTAAAATCATTGCTTCTTTTCCTCTGCTAACCACATAAATGCTGTTTCTCCTTTTACAAACAAAAACAAAATAAAATGGTCATCTTTAGAATCCAGCCCCAGCCCATTTGCCATTAGAAAAAGCAGGCTTTGCCCTTAATAACCCAAGAGCAGAGCTGCTGAAAAGGGGGACAGGAACCTCAGAAGCAGCAAAACTGAACAGTCATCTTTTTTGTTTCCTTGGAATAATCATGATGGAGGTTCAGGAAGGATCTGTTTTCATTACAGCTGGAAGGGACAATTTTTTAAAAAAATAAATAAATCAGAAAGAGTAGAAGCCTTCACTTTTTGTCATTTGAGAAGTTGTGCTCCGAGAACTGCCTGGTGATCATTATAACTGTTTAGGATTTAGCACACCCTTCTGCCTGTGAACTAGGTGTGCAAAGAAGCCTTTGTTAATTGTCTCTTTCTCACCCAGTGTGACATAGTGTTTTGAGAGTTAGACTACGACTCTGTAGACCAGGGTTCAAATCCACACTCAGCCATTCAAGCCCACTAGGTGGCCTTAGTCAAGTCACACCCTCTCAGCCCCAGAGGAAGGCAAAGGCAAACCCCCTCTGAACAACTCTTGTCAAGAAAACCCCATGAGAGTTTGCATTAGGGTTGCCATGAGCCAGAAACAAACTGGAGGCACACAACAACAAACACCAACCAGCTAGCTGCTGTCAAGAATCTATTAAGGCCTGCAAGATTTTTCACTTCCAGAGTTAAAGCGAAGCAATACGGACGTTTTTTCAGATGAGCTCTCTGTGTGATGTGTAACATGACTCTGTGTACAAAACTACATTCTTCTCCCCTTGTGATGTAGCAAGAAGAGGATTGGTTGAATGACCAGAAAGAGCAAACAAGACATTCAATGCTTCTTCCTTTTTTTATAAGTCATTGCAATGCAGTTGTAAGTACTACAGTTTTACACACCTGTGCAATTCCATAAAAGCCAGCCTTGAAAATGCTAAAATTGTGTCAAGGGGGGGGGGACGTCTTGCCATCTTGCCCACACTCCATTTCTCACCCTTGAGAAAGAGATAAGCAAAGATTGTCATCTGTACTGTGAAACTCCTTGATCACAGGCTCATAAATAGCTTTGTGGGTTTTATCTGTAACTACTCTACAGATGAACAACAGATTCATGCTACACTCTATTTCTACAGCACAGAACCTGGTCAGCAAGTTAATGAGCAAATATCAATATTAACACTGTCAAGTATTTAACTTCCCCCCCCTTTTTTTTTAATGTCTAACTGGCTGGGGTGGGGGAGAAATCAGTCAGATGGATAATATACTGTAGTACACTATCCAATATCAGTAGTAGTTTGAAATATTCACTTATAGCAGGGGTAGGCAACCTTTCCCCTTTGAGGGCCGAGGGACTTCAGCTCCCAGAATCCCGGGAGCTATTGGCCAACATGGAACTATGGACCAACATGGCTGAGGCTTCTGGGAGCTGAAGTCCCTCAGCCCTTAAAGGGGAAAGGTTGCCTACCTCTGACTTATAGCAACTATACTTAATCTCAGGCTCTGAGGACAAATATGGACCTTTTGGGGTTTCAGTTTAGCCCAAATGTGCTTTCAGAGGCATGCTATACTGACCAAGGCTTGATACTAACTCCCATGTTGAAATAGTTCACCGGCTACCTGTCTGTTTCCAGGCACAATTCGAAGTGCTGGTTATGATCTATAAATTCCTACATGACTTGGGTCCAGCTATCTGAAAGCCTGAATCTCCTCATAACAGCCTATCTGAATTTTAAGATCCTCTTGTTACCATGACTAACACAAGGATCATCTGGTGAGGACATAGGAGAGAACCTTTTCAATGGCAGCTCCTATGTTGTGGAATCTATGGTGGAGCAATCTGAGTTTGGACTACAGGTCTGGAGACCAGGGTTCAAATACTCACTTGACTATGGAAACCCATTGGGTGACCTTGGGCAAGTCTCTCAGCCTCAGAAGAAGGCAATAGCAAACCCCTCTGAACAAATCCTGCCAAGAAAATCCAGTTATAGGGTTGCCATAGGTTGGAGTTGACTTTGAAGGCACATAACAGCAACAAACTGTATATTTTACTCTGATCTTGTATGTGTTTTGAACTGTTATAACTTGAGGTCTTAATTGTTTGATGGTTTTAAAAGTTTGGTATTATATGTTGTTCTAAGTAGAATCATAGAATCATAGACAAGGACCATCCAGTCCAATCGCTTGACATGCAGGAACACACAATCAAAGCACACCCAACACATGGCCATTTAGCCTTTTTAAAAACATCCAAAGAAGGAAACTCCACCACTCTCCAAGGCAGTGTACTCCACAAAGTGAACTGCTCTTACTGTTAGAAATTTCTTCCTTGTTCCATCATCATTATAACATCCCTTCAAATATTTAAACAGGACTATCATCTCACTTCTTAAACTTCTCTTTCCCAGGCTAACCATACCCAGCTCCCTATGCCACTCCTCACAGGGCATGGCTTTCAGACCCTTTACCATTTTGGTCAGTTTCCTCTGGACATGCTCCAGCTTATCAATATCTCTCTTGAATTGTGGTGCCCAGAGCTGGACACAGTATTCCAAAGTAAACAAAGCCTATTTTGTTTTCACTTATATCATAAGCACTTTTCAGTCCCAAACTGGAAAAAAAAAAACACCCTGAACCCCCAACCCCATTTTTTTAAAAGTTGTTGTTGTTGTTGTTGTTGTTGTTGACTGCCTTCAAGTCGACCTCAACTGATGGCGACCCTGTGGATGAAACATCTCCAAGACTCCTTGACCTCCACTGCTCTGCTCAGGTCCTACAAATTCATGCCTGTGACCTCCTTAATATATTGTCTTCCTCTCTTTTTTACTTCCCTCCACCTTTCCTAATATTATTGTCTTTTCTAATGAGTTGTGCCTTCTCATGATGTGGTCAAAGTATGGCAGCCTCAGTTTAATCATCTTGGCTTCCAGGGAGATTTTTTAAAATGGCTGGGGGGAGGATCTGAAAACTGCAGTGAAACATGGCTTTATTTCCCTTGCCTCCTACTACCTCCAGTCCTCCCCTGAAACACAGATTAGCAAGCTGATGCCCAAAACTAGAACACATGGCATGTCACTTCCAGTCATGCTGGGAATGGACATGCAGCCTGCAGCCAGAGTAACAAAATCTCAGTTCCCATTAGGGAAGTAAAATGTGCTCTCATTTGTGATGTAAAATAGATAGCTGAATAAATTAGAAGCTGAGGGTAAATTAGAAACTGTTAAAAATTACTGCTGCATTGGACCTGAAATGATCCAAGTGACCAGCTATCAAGTTTGGTGCGCAAGAGTGCCTCTGCACACGTGTAAAGTGCATTTCTTTCAACATTCAGTAACTAGAACTAGTACACACATGAATATGGCATACTGGCCTCCCAATGCAGGGAGAAAGTTTCCACATTCCCTAGTGCTTTTTATAAAAGAAATTAATCTTTAGATATTGACCAAAGCCATATTGTCCAAGTAAAACACTTGGATCCCAGATTGTTAATTAGAATAATTTCATTCTTCTTTATTGAGCAGGAAAGCAGGCACAGTGCCAGACTTGAAGAACATTTTTTCGGCCTAAAGAGAAGTAGGACACACCAAATATCTATCTGACAGAATGGAAAGATAAACTCTTAAATGAATAGCTCAGCTGTTCTGGTAAGTCTTACTCTGCCCCATAGATATTACGTAAAATAACTGTTGCAGTAGGATTGACATACTAAGGAAGTAAAACATACATTAGGAGCCCTTACCAGGAACAAGGTAGAACTAAAAATCTCTATTCAGGGAGAGAAACTGGGAATCAAAGAATGCTGTGTTTGATGTATTTCTTTATCTGCTGTTGTTATGTGCCTTCAAGTCAACTCCAACTTATAGGGGCCTTATCCTAGAGTTTTCATGGAAAGTTTATTTAAAGTAATTCTGTCTTCCCTTCCTCTCAGTGTGAGAGAGAGTGGACTTCTATGTCTGTATGGGGATTTGAACTTTGGTCTCCTCAAGTACTAGTCCAACCCTCAAATACCAACACCATGCTTGCTCTGTATAATTTCTTATTATTTAGTCATTACAAAAGAGCAGGTTATCTATGCCACAGAAAATAATCAATCAACTAAACACTAAAACAATTGAGCTGCTAATTCTTGCCAGCAGTGATTGCCCAACAATTGTGTAGTTAGATGCAAGCTTTCCAACTAGCTGCCCAAAGTGTCTTATGAAATATACAACTGATAATAAAGCCATAGTTTAAAAGATCAGCCACAAAACAAACAAATAAAAGCATGAGTTTACAATGAGTCCAAGATAATATTTAGAAAAATGTAAAAGCAGATTAAATGTAATTGTTTCTAGTACTAATATTGCTACCCAAAAATTGGTTCTAGTGTCCAATTTCCCACTAGTAATTTTGGTGAGGTCTCAAAATCCCTTGCTTCACCAATACCTGGATTTGTGTACTTTTCTTTTCAACTGAAATAAATATTATTGCTGAAGATATAACATTTCCTTTTCTTAACTGTTGCATTCAGCAAAAAGTAGTTCATTGGTTGTGTTTGTAAATCACACTACTGTTTGTTGGTGTACTCACAAAGTGTCCCACAGACAACCAAACAAACCATGGTTATTTTTCATTTTTTCTGGTCTATTTGTTTCCTGCCTCCTTCTTCTCAGCTCCTATTTCTCCAGATGTTAGCAGGTTAAATAGTAAGAGTAAAAATGTTGCAATGCCCAGTTCATATGTAACAACTAGCTATGGCTGGAACAAGCCAGGCTTTGTAAGTCAGCAACAAACCATTACTTCTAAATTGAGGTTTGTGGTTGGCTAACAAACCATGGTTTGCATGCAAGGAGGACATGTTCAAATACAACAAGGAGCCAGAGTTCAGCAAACCACAATTCAGTCACTGTGTCAGTGAAAATTCTCAGTTAGTGTATTGGGATCATTTAGACCCCAAATTTAGACCCTATTGTTTAACTTCCTCTAATTCACTGACCACAACACACACCCTTTTAGGGAAACCTTCAGATTTAAAACCACCAACACACCCCACTTAAGTTGCAGAATGAAACATCTATTATAGGAAAGTAGACAGTATTGAAGTGGCTGGGGTTTGCCAGGTAGAAAAGTTATACAAAACCTCTCTGGGTATATTTTATACTCCTCTGGGATAAGAAAAGGTGGAAAGTTAAGGGATCCACCAGCTCTGAAATGAACTTGCTGCACTGGACCAAAATGGGAGTAGCATTCTCCTGAAATCCAGGTCTGCTGCCCACCATCTATTCTTGGGGGTCTTCAGCACTTGAAACCAACTGATTAGATGGTGTGGAGATAATTTTGCAACAATATTTGCTTACAAGTCTTTAAAAATCTGTCACCCCTTTATATTATTTATCATTTCAAATGGCATGAGAGAGAAAACATTGAAGACCAAAGAAAACAAGCCATGGATTAGCAGTGTATCCAGCATGTCTGAGCATAGTGTTTACTGTCTGCTAAGAACCAAGGTCATCGCAGAGGAATGAGAAAAATTAATTCAAGAAGGACTTTCAGTCACTACCACTACCATGAGTATTCTTGGCCCAGGGTGCATCCACACTGAAAGGAAAATCCAGTTTAGGTAACCTTTAGGTTACCCCAATTCGCATTGGCCATGGGTTTGTCTACACACAGCAAGGTGACTTAGAGAGAACTGTCCATGCAGTTCTACCTGTCAAACACACCCTGGTCTAATATATTGCAGTATGTGTGGCCATATGGCCATAGGTGTTCCCTATTCCCTCTGCATGTGAATCTACATATTTCCGAATTCCTCTCCCTAGTTTCACACCAATGTCACTATGTAGCACCATCCACACACAAATGCAAATATATGGATTCTCTGCACAAAACTGGGATAAATCCCCATTTTCTCCCCTCCAAATTAAAGCCCCGAGGCAATGAAAAGGCCTGGACTCTGCCCCTTTTGTCGTTTGGACAATTCTCTGTGAAAACTAGGTGAGACTGTTCTACAGTCAGCCTTCCGTATCCATGAATTCAAGCACCCACAGCTTGAAAATATTCAAAAAATGTATAAATTCTGAAAAGCAAACCATGATTTTTGCCATTTTATGTAAAGGATATCATTTTACTATCCATTATATTTAATGGGACTCAAATATCCATGGATTTTGGTATCCAAGGGGATCCTGGAACCAAATTCCAGTAGATACCAAGGGCCCACGGTATTTGGGCCATGCAGATGTGCACACACACATGCACACACACACACACACACTAAAAGTGCCCTACAAGCACTTCACAATAGCCCCCCAATTTTCATTTATGCAAACAAATCTTTTCAATGCACAAGATTATTACCGTTAAACAGCATGGACAATTTGAATACAGATGCACATAATCAAATTATTTGGTTGGAAAATCTGGATCTAATAAAAGGGCTTCAAGGCACAGAAGTCAATGTGAAGATTAAAACCATACATCCCACCAGAACAAGCTGATGCCACAATAAAATTATTGATTTTTAAGCTATCTCAGAACTGTGTGATTTTAGCACTTAATATAATTTCTCCTGTATAAGAAATGACTTCTTGGCAACTGCATTCGAAAGTTGATAGAAGATGGTGAGGGAGAGGTAAAAACAAACCACAACTCATTACTCCTGCTGAATTTCTCTGCAAAACAGCAATTAAAATCTTAAGAGGGTAAATAGGGCACATAGCTAGCAATGTAAGACAGCCTGGAGTCTTCCAGATATGTTACACTCCCACTCTCAGAATCCACCAGCCTGACTGCAGGATCCAAGGAGTTGCAGGTCAACACATCTGGAAGCCTGGCTGGAAGATTTGGTGAGCTGAAGTTCAACCAGTCTCCAGGTATTTTATTTATTTATTTATTTATTCATTCATTCATTCTAAAGATTTATATCCTGCCTTTCTCCCACAATGTACCAACTATTCTCAAGGAGGTGAAGTCAGGTATCAAATATGGTTTCCTGTTGTAGCAGGAGATAGTAGAAGTGTGATTACTGTTTCCAGTAGCTGAATAACCTGAATTTTTTAAAAAGAAACTAAGAAAAAAGAATGGAAGGAAAGTCCAAATCCCAATTTTTGAACAACAGACTGCTGAACTGTCTACTATTAGATTAAATTCAAGTTCAGGTCCTGACATCTGAAAAGAGGATTCACAAAACACAGTATTAAGCACATAGTACACAGCACCATGGTAGCATATGTGTGTGCAATGGAGGGCAATTTGCAGTTGAATTAAATCAGCCCCCTACATCTTCAACTGTGTAGTGTATGTGTACAATCCATACAATGTTAAAGAAAATTTCATAACTGGGAATTCAGTGGTGTAAAAGTAAAGGCAAATCCCTGGTTCAAATTTACAAGAGCAAGATTTAAAATTCTACATCTAAAACTCCCCTCAGAAAATGTACCTTCACATTCTTACTCAACATTCCCTTGAGCAGCATAGAAAGCCACCAAAATATTGAGCTAGAGCACAATCCTCCAACATGTCACAGATGAAAACTGGGACAAGTGTGGCTGAACATCTGTGTGTGGTCAAGATGGCAAAAACATTATCAAGGAAGAACACACAAGCAATGAAAGTCTACAGCAGTTTGCTTTTGTCTGAGACTGCTGGGAAGAATTAGATTCCATACTCTCCTCTCCTCTCCCTCCTGGCTGAATTAAAAATCATAACATCATAGAGATGGAAGGGACCGCAAGGAAGATCTAGTCCAATCTTTTGCCATGTAAGTATACACAACTAAAGCACTCCTAAAATATATCCATCTAACCTCTATAAAGACCTCAAAAGGGGGTCTTCAAGGCAGTCTTTGCCACTGTTAAACAGCTCTTACAGTAAAGACATTCTTCCTAATGTTTAGGTGGCATCTCCTTTCTTGTTAATGAACTCCAGACTACTTTTGCATGGTTTGCACCAACAGAAGCAAACTGAGGACCAAGGGGGGGAAAAAAGGGGGGGGGGACATTTTAAAAGCAGCTGAAAAAATGAAACAAGAGGGGATCCATCAGTAGTACTGTCCCTGCCAGATCAAGACAGTCTGAGGGTATGGGACCATTGATCAGATTATCTAGCTCAGTATTTTGTGGGTTTTCCGAATTTATTCCTGACATTTTGCCTGCATCTGTGGCTCTAAAGATGCCAGCCACAGATGCAGGTGAAACGTCAGGAATAAATTCTTCTAAAACACGGCCTCATAGCCCGGAAAACCCAGAAAAAACTATG
This sequence comes from Phrynosoma platyrhinos, assembly GCA_020142125.1. Taxonomy (NCBI): domain Eukaryota; kingdom Metazoa; phylum Chordata; class Lepidosauria; order Squamata; family Phrynosomatidae; genus Phrynosoma; species Phrynosoma platyrhinos. The sequence goes on from CM034708.1 coordinate 203,127,071, forward strand.
GATGCCAGCTGTGAAAGCCTTCGACTTTATATTAGCTCAGTTTTGTCTATTCTGGTTGGCAGCAGCTCTATAAATCCCCAGAGAGAGCACTTTCCAGGCTGTTTAATGGGAATGTGGGATATTCTGTGAGCAAGGCATCAGTTCTACCTACTGAGCTTTAGTTCCTGCCTTGCGGCTTCAGAAGCTCTCACACCTTGAGCAAAGCATGGGGATCTTTAAAAAATACAGCTCAGCACACAAAGGATCAGACAGCTGAGTGCACCATAACTTAATCCATTGCTCTAAATATAGCCCTTTCTATGGCACGAGGGAACAACAGGGCAATAAACACATGCAGGTACCGAGAGAGAAAAATGACACATTTGCCAAGAGGTCAATATTCCAAGCATTTCATTAAAGGAAAGGGAAAGGGGGAGACATGCTGTTTCTCATCAAATACAGAATCAGCTTTGGAAGCCTTGGTGCAGCTTAAGGATAAATTAAAGGATTTCATTTCCCTTTCAATTAAATAATCACACTCTTCCTAATGCATTAACCATGTGCTTCTGACAGCCGTTAAATGATGTACGACATTTTAAAAAAGGAGCATGCAAATATTGACATGATAACAGGCAATTGGCCTCCCAAGCTTTGGAAAGTTAACCAGTTCACCCCTGCAGAAAGGAAAGACACTGGCCATGAAAATTTGCTCTCAGATAAGAATGGGAAACTTAAAGAAAAACATAGCCATAGAAAAGAAAGTCAAACCATTATGTGTAGCATCCATTATTAGAAGGCTCTGCATGTATTTGTTGATGTTATGTGCCTTCAAGTCAACTCTGACTTATGCTACAATTTTCTTAGCAAGATTTATTCAGAGGATGGGCTTCCTCTGAGACAGAGCAAATGATTTGCCCAAGTCATATGGATATCCATATCCTCCAAATATCCCAATTTGGCAGGGACACTCCCGATTAGCCCTCTTTCATCCCAGCTTTTTCAACTGCTTTTAAAATGTCCCAGTTTCTTTCACTTTCTCTCAGTTTCCTCCTTTGTTCTCAGTTACTTCAATGGCTGCAAACTGAATTCAAAGTGAAAAATAGTTTCCACTCAGCAGGGGGGAGAGGAGGGAAGGGACAGAATATCCTCCTTCCCAGTGGACCCATGCAAAAGCAAACTGCTGCAGTATTTTCCTCATTCATAATTTTTGGCATCTTGATCACACTCTAATGTTGCTTGGCCACACACTCCAATTTTCACCTCTGTGTTTCCATAGCTGAGCAGAGATTCCAACTCTGGTCTCTCAGAGTCCTAGTCTAACACACAAATGACTATGGGCCTAAGCAGACTGGAGGCACGGGGCTGCCGTGGGAAGGTGCACCGCGGGACCGAGGCATCCCCACGCCTCGATCCTGCGGCGCACCTTCGCAGTCCCTGAAAGGAGCGCTAAAATAGCACTCCTTTCACAAATCAGCGAAAGTGCGCCACAAAAGCTTGCGGCGCACTTTCGCTGACTTTTCCCACGCAGTGCGTCCGGACGCTGTGGCAGGAGGTTGCCCTCAGAGCGCCGGCCGTGCGGAGGGCCGGTGGCTCCAAGGGCAACCTCGGGAGGAGGAAGGGGCGCTGAGCGTGCGGCTGCCCCTCCTCTTCCCTGCCTCCAAGACGGCTCTATTAGCCATCTGCCGAGGCCCTATGTCTCTGGAGATTGCCACACGTTTTAAAAATGGAACTAAAGCGGGATTGCCAAAACTCGTAACACATCCTACCCCACACCGTCCAGTTGTACTGTTGTCATATCGTTGCATTTGTGTTGTCTGTAGTGCTATAGATCATTAACGATAGGAAGCCATGAATGAGTGCCGATATCGCTGTAATTGCAGAGTTCTACAAGTGTGGAAGACATTAGCCCAACTGTATCTGCATGATGTATTATGTATTAAGAGGTGTCACTTAATATTTCATTCTGCAGTGAGAATGCAACTTGGAAAAGTCTCTCCCCCTTTTCCTCAAAGCAGTAAATTATGTCCTCACAGGACTCACCAGAGCCATACTTTTCCAGTATGCTCTGCATCCGCTTAGGAATGCCTAGCAAGTTCTCAACCTCATTCCTTCTTTTTAGGGGACAAAAAAGTGGCAGAAAGGCTATAAATCTTGTGGGCTCTGTTTTTGGGAGCACTGAAAGATTGAAGGATGGTCCCTAAGTTGCCGAATCCCAGGCCTGAGGGGCAAAGAGGAGGCCTGGCGATGAGTTACCTCAACGAAGGTGGCGGCGGGGTCATTAGGCCACTCTTAGACTTGTAAATGGAAGGCGGTTAATGTTTTCAAAAACAAAACTACGGTGCCCAGAATTCCCTAGCATTCCCTAAAGCGCTCTCAAACTGGATTATTTCTGCAGTATGTTGCATGCGCAAGTACTATAAATGCAAGACGAGCGTGGAAGGTTCATGAGTTACGCAACTGTTAATAACCAAATGCAATTTCAGGGTGCTGTGATAATGTGGAAACTGTGTTTCAATTGCGTTACTGAGGTTGTGCTAATGTAGTTGCACTATTTCACCGCTATATCACCTCCGTGCGGTAAAATATACAGTAGCCCTCTGTGAATTTTATATTGCAAAAACTCTTGTGGGTATGATTTTCCCCCACTTTCCAGGTTCTTCATCTGGAAAAGCCCAGCTCTTGGAGGGGACGGGACCCAGCCATGACTAGTGCGAAACTTGCTGGGTAGAAGATCAAGGCACAGGCAAAGTTAAACAACCCCTCTGCAAATGCCTCTTCACCACCACATGTACCTTCAGTTGCTCTCAGACATACAGAGTTGGTGAAAGTTCCTTACTTAGACAATAACAAAAAGAAACCATTCCAAACTCTGCACCTGCACACTGTTAAACCTATGTGGTGTATATGGTTTATATTTGCCAGCTGAATGTGCATTTCCATGGTAGGTTTGCATAAGGAAATTGGAAATACCCACAAAGCATTTATGCCGGTTCTTCCAAGCTGAAAGTATACCTGAATTCAAATCAGCATCCTACGTACAATGCAAACAGTACATTTCTAATTATAGCTATGTTAAATTTTATACAAGCCCCACCTTTGGTCAGCGCCATGAACCTTAAGACTGCAGAGGATAAGAGGGCGGAAGCTTTTTTCCTGCTCTGCGATGAATGTCTCAATTAATGATGTTTTTTTCTCTTTGGAGCAACTTTACATTTTCCTCTGTGTAAGGAATCTTTAATGAGAGCACAGTTTTCAAAAAGTCTAATAAGCGGACAAAATAAAGTTGAAGCATGAGTCAGAGTCAGAGATTTCATTATACATGCCACTGCATTCCTAATCTTTAGCAAATTTGGATTAACTAACCGGTTGCATTTTCTTTCTGGATGAAAAGGA
>CM034708.1:203142073-203154714 GCA_020142125.1 Phrynosoma platyrhinos
TATATGGCCTTAGCATATATTCAGAGATGTAGGTTTCATGAGAAGGTAAGTGAGCATTAATCAAATATTTTGAATCATTTTCAAATTTATTTTCAATTGATCAAAAAAAGGGATCCCTTGCATTTATAGCCAGACTCTTCCACCTTGTTCAGATCTATCCCATCTTCCCATCGTCTTTCTTCTTTGACCTTTTCTATCTTTCAACTTAGAGAGAGCAAAGCTGAGTGTGAGAGAGTAAGATGGGGAGGAAGGAAGGGGAGCAATCATGCATTCACTTTATGTACACTACCTGAACAACAGGCCTGATTACGTTATCTTCCATCTCCACAAACTGCTGTGAACATACACACAGGATATAACTAGACGTTGAACACTTAGTATTCTTAATGAAACTATTAATCTAAGCCCATTTCTGACTAATTGTTTCAAGAATATTTTGAAATCTGATTTAAATTTTAAACATTCAACAATCCTATACACACACACACACACACACACACACACACACACTGATTTGCATCCTGACTTTCTTCCAAGGGGAAAAGGTACCACATCTGAGGTTAGCGCATTTTTGGCTTGCACAAAAATCCTCAGAAATTGATGTGATGCCCCTGTGCATGGACTAGTGTAGGTGGGAGTCCTCACAGAATCAAATATTCCTCAGTAGTGGATTTGAGACTCCACAGAGAAAACTAAATGTCAGGGGAAAGGGTCTAAACATCTCCGGAACACCTAGTTTACATTTGCAAATATTTACATCATACACAGAGCAGGAATGTAGGTCTTCAGAAGTGATGGCACTTCAGCTCCCATTAGCCCCAGTAAACATAACCAGTAGTGAGGGATAATGGGAGTTGCAGAACACCAATCCCACCAGCACAGATCATTTGTTTAGGTGAGTTAATATCTATAGTTCAGTGTAATACAGCCCAGACAAAAGTTTGCCAGCAGGATCAGAGCCAGAGAGAGAGATGAACTTTATGGCCAAGAGGGAATGAGATTGGGACATGGAGCAATGGATTCAAGCTACAGGAAAAGAAATTCCACCTAAACTTCCTGATGGTATGAGCTAGAATATTCTGAGTGTGGTGGGGTCTCCTTCTTTGGTGATGGCCATCTGCCGGGGGTGCTTTGATTATGCATTCCTGCATGGCATGAAATTGGATTGAATGGCCTTTGTGGTCTCTTCCAACTCCTTGTATTTATGATTCTATGAGACTGGAATCCTCTGGTCCAAGTGCTCCAGACACTTGTTATACTTCACACAATTGGAATGGGAAACCTATGGCCCTCATAAGCCTTAGCAAACATGCTCAGCAATTAGGAAGCATTGGTAGGAATTAGATGTGTATTTTTATCCATATTTGTTTTAATTTTCGCAAATCTTCACATTCGGGACCTGTAGGGGCCATCTGTTGAGCCCCTTAGTTTCAGCATAAGCTAGGAACATAGGCAACAGAGTAGTAGTTGCTTTAACAGTATGGGCTGTTTGGTAATATTATACAGGCACTGCACTCATATCAATCCTGCCATAGGGTGGGTGAAGTCAGTAAATCAAAACTGAAACTGATGGGTGATTTTTTTTTTAAGGTTGAGAAATTGGATGAACGGAGCTGTACAAACTTGAAGGAACACATGTAGCTTGTGAGTATACCTAGATTCTTCTCAACAGTAGAGACTCAAATGGTTGTGGTGGCTCAGAGTGCTTTTGCTCAGATAATCCAAAGCAGCTTCATTTTTATCCAAATTAATCCAAATAAAGACCATTCCTCACAAGCAAAACCTGGACACAGTAGTGTATGCACTGTTGTTGTTAACTGCCTTCACGTCGGTCTCAACCTATGGCAACCCTATGAATGAGACATCTCCAGGCCCCCTGTCCTCTACTGCTCTGCCCAGCTCCTGCAAACTCATATTCGTGGTCTCTTTATTAAATCTAGCATGTGGCCTTCCTCTCTTTCTACTTCCCTCCACCTTTCCTAACATTATTGTCTTTTCCAATGATTCATGCCTTCTCATGATGTGTCCAAAGTACAACAGTCTAAGTCTTGTTATCTTGGCTTCTAGGGATGCCAGGTTCCCAACTGGCAAAGGTTCCCAATTGGCAAAGGAGTCAGACAAGGGAGTGCCAACATATCTGATAGCCCTAATGAGGACAAGAGGCTACTGTCAAAACAAAACATGGAGAAACAGAATTGTTTCCAATTGGCAAAGGAGTCAGACAAGGCAGCATCCTATCACCCTACCTATTCAATCTATATGCAGAACATATTGGAAGGAAAGTAGGCTTGGACATGGAAGAGGGAGGAGTGAAAATAGGAGAAAGAAATATCAACAATCTGAGATATGCTGATGACACCATAATACTAGCAGAGAACCTCACAGACCTAGAACACTTACTAAGGGAGCTCAAAGAAGAAAGCGCAAAGGCAGGCTTAATGTTGAACATAAAGCAAACAAAAATAATGACTCCAGAGACCTTACACACATTTAAACTAGACAATGAGGAAATAGAAATAGTAAAAGAGTTCTCATATCTGGGATCAAACATTGATCGGAATGAGGACTGTAGCCAGGAAATCAGAAGAAGATTAAGAATGGGGTGGACGGCTATGAAAGAACTAGAAAAGATCCTAAAATGCAAAGATATACAACTCAGCAAAAAAGTCAGAATCATACAAGCCATCGTATTCCCTATTACCATAGATGGATGTGAGAGCTGGACAGTCAAAAAAGAAGATAGGAGGAAAATCAATGCATTTGAGAGAATGTGGTGCTGGAGAAGAGTGCTGAGGGTCCCATGGACAGCCAAAAGAACAAACAAATGGGTCCTAGAATAGTGTATGCACTACCAACCTCTTAAGATTACTGCAGTGTGTAAAACATGGGACTCTCCTTGGGGACACAGAAGGTGTAATTAGTACAGGATGAGGCACCTAGTTTGCTGTCAGGAATATTGCTGAGAAAACATAAAACACTAATTTTCAAGGAACTGTATTGTCTGCCAATACACTTCCAGCCTGCATTCAAAATGTTAGTGGTGGCACTTAAAGCTCTAAATAGCTTGGATCTTTATATAGACCTGTCTGAACATTAAGGTCTACTAATGGGATTCTCCTTAGTGTCTCACTTTTGGAAGTAGAACATTGTGTAGTGATGAAGAGGGTGCTTTTTCAGCTGTTCCACCTTGATTATGGAATGTCCTTCTCCTTCCCCGCTCCAGGTCTAGCTACTGTCATTCCAGATTCACTTCAATGCCAAATTAAGGTCTGGCTATTTGTCTAGACTTTAGGGTCGTAGTGAGTATAAATAGGCTTTATTTACCATTGCTTATAATGGAGTGTGTAGCTCAGCTGCCATTTATGATTTTATCTCCAGCTGTCATTACTAGTTCTGTCCAGCCCTGAAAGCATCTTGTACAAGTTGAGTTAGAAGTATTTTAATACATCAGTCAACAATAATAAAAGAATATATGCTTGTCTATCTCAGCCATCACTCTTAAGATTATGACACCTGAGCTCCTGAAGTTTGACATGTGCATTAAGGAGACCCGATGGGCATGCACAGAAGGGTTATTTTGTTTTTAATGGGCATTACTAAATTTTAACTAATTTGCAAGTGTCAGTTTGTCCGAAGCATATATACTATCTCCAGTGTTTGGGAGACTTTCCTAACCAGCACTTAAATTTACAGATTATATAGTCTGAATCAGGCAGCTATGTAACTCTCCTTGAAGGCTTTAAGTCAGGTACTTTTCTAGCAAAAAGAAAAGAAAAGATGGAGATCCTCATAGAATCATAGAGTTGAAAGAGACCACAAGGGCCATCCAGTCCAACTCCCTGCCATGCAAGAACTCACAATCAAAGCACCCCTGACAGATGGCCATCCAGTCTCTGTTTAAAGACCTCCAAGGAAGGAGACTCCAACACACTCCGAGGGACTGTATTCCACTGTCAAACAGCTCTCACTGTCAGGAGGTTCTTCCTAATGTTTAGGTGGAATCTCTTTTCCTCTAGTTTGAATCCACTGCTCTGGGTCCTATTCTCTGGAGCAGCAGAAAACAAGCTTGCTCCATCCTCAATGTGACACACCTTCAAATATTTAAACAGAGCAACCATGCCACCTCTTAAAAATTATAGCCAACAGTGATTTGGTCCCAACCCTTAACAATTAAAATCTTCAGAGTCATGATAGTGGGCCACTTTCTTCTCAGTGAAACCAGTGAATCCACTCCAGGTTTTAGTCCAAAATGTAAAGGAGCTATTCAAGAAGCGGCACCCTATCTTCAAGCTGGGCTGAGCACCTTGGACAACTCCTTTAAAATGCAGACTGAAATCCAGAGTGGATTCACCAATGCATCAGTATGGAAATGACAAGTGTTTCAGGGGATGGGGAGAATTTGCATCTTAGAGGAGTGATCCATTAGGTTGAGGATATGCTACCAAACTCTGTTTCCAGTCATTTCACCATAGCTAACCACAGCATAACATCTGCACTGGTACAAAATGAATCTTTACTTTGGGGGAAAAAATCAAACAAAACATGGCATGTGCAAGATTCCTACAGATCAAAAATGAGCAACCTGTGGCCCTTCATATGCTGGTTGCCTGCAGCTCCCATCATCCTTCATGACTGGGCTATGCTGGTTAGGGCCAACATCTGAAGGACCCTAAGCTGCTCACGACTGCTACCATTAATAACTAAACAGCTATCTTCATTTGGAACAAAAAGCCTGCTTGCTGGTATTCAGGAGCATTTCTAAATTAGGTCCACTAAATTGCTCCCTTTTGTATTGTGATTCCTCTTCCTGTACACCCCCTTCCTTGCACAGTATTTCTAAACAGAGCTGGTTTAGGAAATAGAATTAGCTTCCACTGTCCTTCCTCTAATATTAACATGCCTTTTCATTTCCAGCTACAATGATAATGTTCAAAGACAGCACACATGGAAGGCACTTTAGCCCACAAAGAAAAGGCCTGTGTTTGAAACTGATCTCTCTCTCTCCCTTTCTCTCTCTCTCTTTTTTTAAAGAGTTCTTTTCACTGTTTGTTTAAAGGTTGTTCTACCTGCTTAGCCTGGTTAAATCCAATCCCTCTCTCCTCACCCTCCATCTCTCTCTCTCTAGTGCTGAATTCAGAATGTCTGGATTTCCACCCAAGCAAGCTGTTTAGATGAGATAAGCCCCTGAATATTAACAGAAATATTCAGCCCTAAATCAGGGATGTTTCGCAGAAACAGGTCATTGAAACACAGAAACTAATTGCAGTCAACACTGTTTTTTCTTCACACATAAATACCTCCCCCCCCCCATCCTGGCCCACAACCATTTCCAAAAGGGAAAAAGAAAGGGATGTCTTTTAAATTACTGTTTGTTGCATGCAAATATCATGAACAAAAGTGCTATTTATGGCCAATGACCAATAAATGTGCATGCGGTTTGGTACAAATTGCATTTCACTTGGCGCTGCACTCAGCTGATAGTGGACATGAATGTATAAAAAATCCCCATTGCATTCAAGATGATGATACTTTTTAAAAACAAGACAACACAGGCGGTCACTCTCCACTTTCTTTCTGCATGTTCTTCTGCCCTGTAGAATTGAGGTCCAAGTTTCCTACTATCAAGAACACCTCAGCTGTTCAACCTCAGTTTGATGGCACATCCAATGCAGAAAAACACATTGGAACACATAACTTTTCAAGACATACCGTATTAATCTTTGGTATTTTACAAGACGTTGCAGTAAAATTGTAGTAGGCAGAGCTTGAAAATATTACTGTGAGGGCCTTCAAGTTGCCTGTCAAATTAATGGTGACCCATGAATTTCATAGAGGCAACACTGTATAATGACTTGAGCATTGCACTACAACTCTATAGAGACCAGGATTTGAATCCTCTCTCAACCATGAAAACCCTCTCAGTGACCTTGGGCAAGTCATACTCTCTCAGCCCCAGAGGAAGACAAGGAAGACAACCCACCTCTGAACAAATCTTGACAAGAAAACCCTGTGATGGCTTCACTTTAGGGACACCACAACTTGAAGGAACACAAGAAGAAACAACTTGAATTTCAAAGGGTTTTCTTAGGCAAGGAATACTCAGAGATGGTTTGCAACTGCCTCCTCTGCAATATAACCTGCACCACGCAGTATTTCATGCTAGCCCCCATCCAAGTACTAACCAGGCCTGATGCTGCTCAGCTTCCAGGATCAGACAAAATCTGTCGTCTCCAGGGTATGCCTAGAATCACCCAGCTAGCCTGATCAACTCTAGGAGTTGCATTCAAGAAAATACCTTTTCCAAGTTCTGGGTAGCAGAATGTGCGTGTTGCAGCTCTACATAAAAGAACAGGAAGTTAGCATACAACATTCAGCTCCTCTTAGGTTTTAACTTTCAACTTAAGTGAGGGGGTGGGAAAGATTCTAGTACTTACATCTGGAGAAATACTCTTGGCAATGTGACAGCAAGGAAATCCCAGACTGCAGTGAAGTGGCTGAATATTGGTGCGTATGAATTAATCACATGCAGTGCACTGCAGGAAGATTTGGAAAGGGCCTTCTTTATGACATGGACCACCTGGGAGCCCATCTGCTTCAGCGCTGATCCAGATCAAAACGCTACTTTGGAAAACCCAAACCAGTGTAGTCACTATAATGGAGAAATCAGCAAATCTGATTATTATTTTTGGTTTTTGACAGAACTGGTTTTTGCCATTTGGAAGCACAACAGCCTAAATGAGTGAAGCCTCCAACTATGTCAGGGTTGGAATCATGTGGCTGTCCAGATATTGCTGGGCTGCAACTTCCAGCACAGCCAAAAATTAGAAATACTAGCAGTTGCTGGTCAACAGCATCTGGAAGGCCACATGATTCCCAATTCTCATCTAAGTGGATGAAGCCTACCAAACTTTACAAATACACAGGTGGGAGAAAGAGGAGAGGTTTGTGAAAGTCATCTTTAAATTTAGGCATTTTTAGAAAGGGGTGGGAGTGACCTATAAATATATTTTTGGGGAAATTGCATGAAATTAATTGTTATTATACGAAGCCTAGCAAATTGCAGCGTGGGGACAGTGATTTATGAAAGAAGAGCCTTTAGTAACTAAGGGGAAGAGTCAGAGAATGATTCCCTCATCCAGTCTTTTTTGTATACTATTTTTTCAATGAAAATGATAAGCAAAATAGAGGTCTCTAGATAAAAGATGCAAAAAATTCTGGTTAGGTGTCATAGTTTGGGAGTTGTGATGAATTAAAAGGCTTTGTGGTTTTCTTTTTATTTTGATTCCTGCTTAGCTAACAGTACAAAATTGCAGAAACTTTTAAGCTCTTCATCTTTCATGCATGAGTGAGATTTACATTGTGAAAAATAAATGAAAGTCTAATAATCATAATAGTCATAATAATCATAATAATAATAATTGTTATTTCTACCCCGCCTTTTGCTGTAACAATCAAGGCAGCTTACACCATATAATTTGGGTATACTGCATGTAACAGAAGTTTTTAAAAGTGGAGTATTTTTAAAAAGGGATTTCCTTCCACACCTTACTTTTGTGAGCAATTGGTTGCATGACAGAGCCAAAAACACAGGGTGTCAGAATAGGATTTGATACAACCATAAACCTCACTCTCTCCTGCTATATAAGGCCGACTGGCAGCTCACTCTCTCCTGCTATATAAGGCTCTCCTGTCCATCTTTGCCACTCTGACTCTCTTGCTTCTGTGGCTGGATTTCCCTCTACTGCACTAAACATTTGCACTGTGGGAGGACAAAAAATAACAACAACTGTAAGTAAAGGTTTGAGATTCATGGAGTGACTGACTGGCCCTTCCATGTGGACCAGGACTGGGAGTCATGCAATTATTTTGAAGCTGTTGGACTGCAACTCCAAGTGTTCCTTGCCATTTGCTAGGGCTGCTCCAACAAGGGCTGCCCAATTCCCACCCCAAAACTCTCTCTGACCAAGTACATACTGTGGGTGCATAGACTTTTATATTTTGTACCTGGAAGGTAGAACATCCAAAGATGCAATATATGGAAGTAGGGGATAGGACCAACAGATATGATCCCTCCTGCCACACAAATTAGCATCCTCCAATTGCTCAGGTTGTTACAAGTATCAAAAGATGATTTCCCCCCCACCATTCATATTGACACTGAACACAGTCAAAAACACTTCCTCTCTTTAAGGTGGAAGCAACTGGTAGGACAATTGCATGAAAGCCAGAAACACTTTTTTTTTAGCTAGAACAGGTGAAAGTCTTGATAAGGCAGGCACTCTTATCTCTCTGCATCCCCAGGCTGCTTCAGAAAATAAATGTGTTTTCTTTAGAACTGTGACATTTCCTCCTTTTTTCCCCTTCTCAGTTTAGTTTTTCTAAAGCCATACTGATGCAACTTAAAAGTGGATGTCAATTTTTCTGATGCTCATGGAAGTGTCTGACAGCTGCAGAGATACTGGCTGGTACTTGATGTCCTTCTACCTGTCCTGGTGCTTGCATCTAGTATCTTGATCCAGCAGCAACTGCTACAAAGGCTAAATGGAGAAATGCAAATTGTCCTAGAAAAATATGTAAATGTAAATAATCAAGACGAGAGCCAGCATAGTGTAGGGGTTTGAATTTTGGACTATGACTATGAAGACCGGAGTTCAAATCCCAGCTCAGCCATGTAAAGCCATTGGGTGACCATGGGAAAGTCACATTCTCAATCTCAGAAGATGGCAATGACAAACCCTCTCTGAACAAATCTTACCAAGAAAACTTCACGATAGGGTTGCCATGAGTTGCAAACAACATGAAGCACACAGCAACAAGCAATAAGACAAACAAGAAAGGAGAAAAAGTGTTGGATTCTTACCTCATTCAATGAGCAGACTCACTTAAATCAATCAGAAATGTTAGTCATGATCAAACTGAGCTTCATCAGTTTCAATAAACATATAGTGTTTATTTATTTTTTTATTTATTATATTAATTTGTATCCCACTTTTCTCCCAAAATTGGGACACAAAGCAGCTTACAATCTAAAAACCTACAATTAAAAACTTACAAAAATGCAATTAAAAACTTACAATTCAAATGGAATAATAGAGACATGTATTACTGTAACTGAAGATTATGCTTCCATAAGTATTTCCTGGGCCACTGAATAAGATGATACCCAGAATCTCTTCATGCAACAATTACCATACAACCGACTGATAGGTCATGAGAGGGAGCCTAGAAAGTGCCTTCCATACCATCAACCAACATAGTGTTGTTGTTCTTACAAGTCAGTTTCCACTTACGGCAACCTTATCATTTACTGCCAACATCCTACATCATGGTTGGGGATTGGGCAGCCTTTCTTGGAATTGCAAGTCCCTGCAGCACTAGTAAATGGCAAAAAATACTGTGAGTTGCAATCCAACAGCTTCTAAATGACTGCATGACTTCCAGTTCTGTTCCATCATCTATTCCGAACATTATGCTCTGCCAGTGTCAAATACCATCTCAGCCTACATACACAGCCTACTGACTCCATATGAGCTGTAGTTACTTGTGACTATCAGTACAATAATTCATATACGGGTGGTTTTTATGGAGCAGGTGGGTTTCAGTTATGCTTTGAACTTGTGTATTTTTAATGTGATGTTATATTGTGAAGTCGAAGGCTTTCATGGCCAGCATCTTCAGATGCCAGCCACAGATGCAGGCAAAGCGTCAGGAATACATTCTTCTAGAACACGGCCTCACAGCCTGAAAAATCCACAAAAACCTATGATTTTATATTGTTTGTAGATTATTTTAATTGTTTTGAATTTTATTGAATTTTTTATTTTATTTTAATCTGTGAGCTGCCTTGGGTCCCTCCTGGGAGAAAGGTGATATACAAATGAAATAAATACATAAATAGACACAATCCTTGACAGGAATATTCAGATACAGTTTGCACAGAGTGCAATGGGGCTTAATCCCAGGTAAGTGTTCACAGAACTGCAGCCTTTTAAAAAGCCCTCATTCCCCAGCCAAAATATATTTGTTATAGATCACTGGGTTGCTTTAATGTGTTGTTTCTCATCTCTGGACTGGCAACAGCAGATTGCTGACAGACCTCTACCAGCCCATGAGTTCCCAACAATGGCTGGTAGATTTTATGGCAGTGGAGGCAGTGAACATGTTCCAGGGTTTCATCTAAACTTTAAAGGACCCATCTAAGGAGATGATCCACTTTTTGGAGCTGAATTCAGCACCTTGGATAGCTCAGATGATCACCCCAGCATCCACTGGTGGCTCCTATCCCTGATCTACAAAAATACAGTTGTCCTTCCCTGCTTGTGGGAGATCCGTTCTGGGACACACACACACACACACTCGCCAATGGGAAATAACATGAATATTGGAGACCCATTGAGTATAATGGCGGCATATGCACAGGTGCCATTTTGATCATCGTGGCTTCCCGTCCACAAAAGATCGAGGGACACGAATGGGAAGTCCGCAAACCATGAGGGACATTTGTACTAATCTTCAACAACTTTATACCAAAATGAGGATCTGCTGTTTAAAATGGTGGAAACTAAAACTTTCCGTTTTTACTTGCTTCTCAGCAGTCAAAATACAGTCAGCCCTCCTGATCCACAGATTCTTTATCCACAGATTCAAGCATCCACGGTTTGTGTATATATCCTACCAAGCAAACCTTGATTTTCCCATTTTATATAAGAGACATCAAGCAAACTTTGATTTGTCATTTTATATAAGAGACACCATTTTACTAGCCATTGTATTGAATAGGACATGAGCATCCATGGATTTTGGTATCCATGGGGGGTCCTGGAATGAAAGTCCAGCTGATACCAAGGGCACACTGTAATAACTCCTTCAGTTTCTACAATCATTTTCCAATTGTGACCAGTATATGCCAACAATAAGTTCAGAGATACTCTACTAATATATATATATATATATATAGAGAGAGAGAGAGAGAGAGTCCACATTATTTCCCATTGTTTCCTATGTCCAGTGTGCATTTGTCTGCTTATCGTACCCAAACAATGTCAACCTACACACAAGAGTAAGATCAGGTTATGCTGAAGAGGGTGGGGGGATCTTGTGGGGGGACTGAATGGGCAATAGGGAATCTGAATGGTTCAAAGTGTGTACAAGTGGGTCTTGGTTTATGTTATGGTTACTTTCCTAAACTCATGGTGTAAACTGAGACTGTTGTAAATGGAGACAGACAGTTCCATAGGGAATCACTGGAGTCCAGGGGGATGCATTCCAATAGAGCTGAAATCACCACAAAGTTAGTGATTTTACTCAGCCCACCACCAATGTTGAAGAGGTTACAGCATAAAACATCAGAGGTGGCCTTTTTCTGGTGTAAATGCTCTCCCAAAGGACCAGAAGAGGCAGCAGTCGTTGATCCCAAGGGAGCTTGGATGGGATGAGCTGCCTTGTCACTAGACAACAATTTCTCTTCAAAGAAGCACACAAACAGATAACAATTGCTAAGCACAATAAGAAAGGAAGAGGCAGCACATTTGGCCACCAGACTTGCCAAGTGAACAAAATTGACTCCAGTTGTTAACTCACCATCTAAGCAAGCAAGCTCTTCCAGCCACACGAAAACACCAAGGTCCCAGTTTCTTCCTCCCCACTATGTGCCCTCCCTTCTAAGTGGGCAAAAAAAATCCTTTCCTCCAAATGATGGCAAGATTTGAGTTTCTTCCTCCCCCACCCCCTTAAGCTCCCACTTTTAAGAAAGCAAAGGAATCCTTCTCCTTCCAGCAACTCCAAGATTGCACTTGCTTTTTCTTCTCTCCATTCCCCTCACCTAGGCAAGTACAGTAAAAGAAATCTAGTCCACTCTCCTTTCTTGAAGGCTCCATACCAAAACTCCAAACAGCCTCTTTGTTCTTTCACCTTTCCCACCTTTCCCAACTGCACTGGGAGAGCTATGCATTGTGGGTGAGACTTTTGTTGATGTATTTTTTCTTCTTCTGGAGCAATGTCATAGGATTTCAAATTCTGAAAACTGTGAGCAACGCAAATTGAGACTCGCCTCCATGCTCCTTGGCCAAAATACAATGGTTTATTAAGGAGTTAGCTGAAATCCAAGAGGTGAAAATGGAAAGGAGTGGTTAGACTCCTGAGCAAGGAGGATCCCATCTTCTATTCCTGTGGCTCCTTTGTCTTTCTGCATTAAAAATGCACAAAGTGGCAAGCTAATAGGAAATCTTATAGATGAGAAGTTGGGGGAATGGTAGAATGGAGAAGAATTGAAACCACTTACCTACTCTACTGGCACAACTCAGTCACACCATTTGATTTTTCTGGATGTGTAATCATATTGATCTTGGAAGCTAAGCAGAGTCAGCCCTGGTTAATAGTTGGATGGGAGACCACCAATAATACCAGGTGCTGTATGCTATATTTCAGAGGAAGGAACTAGCAAAACTACCTCAAATATTCCTTGACTAAGAAAACCCTATGAAATTCATGGGATCGCCATAAGTCAACAGGCAATTTGAAGGCTTGTGCACGCACACACACAATTGCCTTTAAGGCAACAAGATACATGGGAGGGAGAGTAAAGTGGTTTGGGACTTGTTGGCAAGCAGACAAGATGGATTACTCCATTCGAGATTAACAGA
>CM034708.1:203157577-203167732 GCA_020142125.1 Phrynosoma platyrhinos
CCCCTGAACACGAACCCCTTCTCCGGACCGGTTCACACGTTACGCGCCTACAAGCTGGGAGCCAACAGGCACAGTCCAGGCACACAGCCCAAGAAAAGGCCAGCCAGCCCGCCTTCTCCAGTCAAGGGAGGGGAGGCAGGGTGGGAAACAGCAGCCCTGGCTGCAGTGCCCATCATCCACAGAGTTTCCAAAGCAGAGGAGTAATCCAGGGAAGGGAGGATCTGGTCAAGAGAAGTCACCCAAGGGCAAGCAAGATCTGGTCAAGAGGAGTAATCCAGGGAAGGGAGGATCTGGTCAAGAGTAATCCAGGGAAGGGAGGATCTGGTCAAGAGGAGTAATAATCCAGGGAAAGCAAGATTTGGTCAAGAGGAGTAATCCAGTAAAGGGAGGATCTGGTCAAGAAGAGTCACCCAGGGAAGGGAGGATCTGGCCCAGGGGATCCCTGGTGATCCAGGGAAAGCCAGTTTCCCAGCCTTGCCTTTCCAAGCTGCCTTTGTGAGAGTCAGCCTCTTTTTCTCTCTCTTACCTCTTTTCCCCCGTCTTCTTTTTCTTCAGCCACCAAAGCGGGTCGAGAGGAGGAAGAAGGTCCCAGAGACGCCTCCAGACCCCCGGAAAACCGACCCAGCAGGTCCCGAAGGAAGGGAAAGGAAAGGAAGGGAAGGGAGCTGAGCCTCCGCGCCGCCAAAAAAGTCAAGCCCCAGCAGCAGCAGCAGCAGAATCCGCACCGGGTTCCGAAGTGCCCGCCTCTGCCTCGCCTGGCTCGGCCTTCAGGGATTCCCCGTGGTCAGGAGCGCCTCCTGGTGGCCGGTCCGAGGAAGGGCCGGTGGCGATAGTGGTGGTGGTTATTATTATGATTATGATTATGATCACCATCATCATCATCATCCAAACAAAAATCCGTCAGTGATATCTTTGTTGGCCAACCAAAATGCACAATATAACATCTTGCCTGATGACGAAGAAGCCCATGGAGCTTCGAAAGCTTGCAACAAGTATATTGTGCAATTTGGTTGGCCAATAAAGGTATCACTGTTGGATTTTTTGTATTATTATTATTATTATTATTATTATTATTATTATTATTATTATTATTATTATTATTTATTGGCAGATCATTCTGTTGCATTTCGGATGGAACCATGCCTTTCAGACATGCACAATCGTGCCAAAATGGCACATGCGTAAATATTCAATAACAATATACTGATGACACATGAATGGATGTGTGCAGAATGCAATTGCATTTCTCTTTTGTTTTTATATTGTTATTATCATGCGATTGGACAACTGTGTGAAAATTGCTGTAGCACTATGCTTCCATTATCTTCCAATTGCAGGATTGTTGTGGAATTGGCCCTAGTGTGATAATCTCCTATAGCAAAGCCTTTGACTCCATGGATCATGAAAAACTAGGGATGGCTCTCAAAGACATGGGAGTGCTACTACATCTGATTATCCTGATGAGTAATCTGTGCCAAAGACAGGAAGGACAGCGAAGGACAGGAGAGACCCCCCTCATGGCTGCAGGGGTTTACTGAATACCACGCAGTTGTGGACAAGTCTACATAGGGACCACCAAACACAGCATTCAAACACAGATCAAAGAACATGGGAGTCATGCAGACTGGGCCAGCCAGAAAAATCAGCAGTAGCAGAACACATCATAAACCATCCTGGGCATAAAATGCTGTTTGAAAACACTGAAATTCTGGACCAGGCCATCAACTATCAGGCCAGAATGCACAGGGAGGCCATTGAAATCCACAAACACCTGGACAATTTCAACAGAAAAGAAGAAACTGAAAGTGAACCAGATTTGGCTACCAGTCTTGAAAAACACCAAAGTCAAGACTCGAGACAAGCAAATGAACACCATCCCGGGCCAGGAGATTTCCCTGCAGACAATGGATTGCCAATTAAATAGAGACAAATCCCCCTGGTATATCCTCCACATAACACACCTCCAGGCTGTGCCATTCAACATAGTACAACACACAAACTAACTCCGCCATTAATATGTAAAAAACCACTTCCTCTCAAACAAGGATCCAACTGGTATATATACTTCTCACATTTCCATGCTGCCAACCTCTGAAGATGCCAGCCATAGTTGCAGGTGAAACATCAGGAATAAATTCCTCCAGAACACAGCCACACAGCTAAAAAAAAAACCCACAGAGAACTATGGATGCTGTCTGTGAAAGCCTTTGATTTCACATTTGCATAGTGGTGCTATATAAAAAGAGATATCCTTTCACCCTACACACATATAGCACCATGATTCCACTTTACCTACTATGGCAACATCCTATAGAATCCTAGGATTTATAGTTTAGGGATGGGTATTTATATCAAACAGCCCTCCCATGGTCTTTTTGTGGTAGTGGGATTGCATGATCCTGCAAGGCAATGCTGTTGATAGCAGAGCTGTAGGGTTCTCATGTCATATAGGCTTTTGCTGAGGAGCCAGACTAAATGTGCCAAACTATTGGGCAGCAGGAAGAGTGGGGGTGTGTGACAATTGGTATAGATCTCTCACCATAGCTAACATTTGTAAGTACTGTACAGAGGGAGGAACCAGGAAACCTCCTTTGGGTGTCTTTTTTCACCCTATGATGAGACAATCCAAAATGAAACTAAAGATAGTGCCAGATAGTGCCAGAAGGTGAAACTCATATGGCACTCAGTAATCTACTGGAAAATTCTAAAACCCCAAATTCTAAAAACTGAGGTGGAAGCTGCAATAAAAGAAATGGCAAAAAAAAAAAAAAGGACTCCAGGAACAGATGATATACCAACAGAACTGTTGCAATCCACACTGACAGAGTCAACTCTAGTGCTAACCAATATATGTCAACAGATATGGAAAACAAAATGATGGCCAGCAGATTGGAAGCAATCAATATACATCCCCATCCACAAAAAAAGGAAACATGTGAGACTGCACCAATTATAGAACCATAGCACGACCCTCCCATGCAAGCAAAATCATGATCAAAATACTGAAACATAGACTCCAGCCACACATGGAGAGAGAAATTCCAGAGGTCCAAACAGGTTACAGGAAAGGAAGAGGCACCAGGAATCACATTGCAAATATACGATGGCTAATGGAGTGTAGCAGGGAGTTCCAAAAGAAAATCAGCATGTCCTTTATAGACTATAGCAAAGCCATTCACTGCATAGATCAGGGGTCGGCAACCTACGGCCTGCGAGCTGGGTGCGGCCCACGCAGGCCTTGAGACTGGCCCGTGGCTGGTCCTGCTGCCGCCACCGGTGCGAGCGTGCCACCACCGTGCCGCACGCAAGCACAGGCGCCATTTTGGCATCCAATTCTAATTCGCACGGCGCCGGTGCCATTGGGCCTTCCCAAATGGCACTCCGCATTTTGCGCATATGCATGCGAGGCAGGGCGCCATTTTGGAATGCCCAACGGCACTGTATGTGTTCCAAAATGGCACCCCCCATGCGCATACCCATGCGCATGACATGGGCGTCTTGCGCATGTGCGCACGCGCAGGGGCAACCACGTGCATAGGGGCAAGTGTGCCGTCTACCCGCCCGGCCCGAGCGCCATTCCCCCCCCCCCCCCGTTCCCCCGGCAAAAAAAGTTGCCGATCCCTGGCATAGATCATTAAAGGCTCTGGAACACTCTTAAAGACATGGGAGAGCCAACTCCAGACAAAAGGCTACTGTCAAAACAAAACATGGAGAAACAAAATTGTTCCCAATCGGGAAAGGAGTCAGACAAGGCTGCATCCTATCACCCTACCTATTCAATCTATATGCAGAACATATTGTAAGGAAAGCAGGCTTGGACATGGAAGAGGCAGGAGTGAAAATAGGAGGAAGAAATGTCAACAGTCTGAGATATGCAGATGACACTATAGTACTAGCAGAAAACCTCACAGACCTGGAACATCTACTAAGGAAGATCAAAGAAGAAAGTGTAAAGGCAGGCTTAATGCTGAACATAAAGAAAACAAAAATAATGACCACAGACAACTTACACACATTCAAACTAGACAATGAGAAAATAGAAACAGATTGGAATGGGGACTGGAAATATAGGCCAGGAAATCAGGAGAAGATTAAGAATGGGGAGGGCGCTGTGAAAGAACTAGAAAAGATCCTAAAATGCAAAGACATACAACTCAGCACAAAAATCAGAATCATACAAGCCATCGTATTCTCTATTACCATGGATGGATGTGAGAGCTGGACAGTCAAGAAAGAAGATAGGAGGAAAATCCACACATTTGAGATAATGTGGTTTTGGAGAAGAGTGCTGAGGATCCCATGGACAGCCAAAAGGACAAACAAATGGGTCCTAGAGCAAATCAAGCCAGAGATATCCCTAGAAGCCAAGATGACAAGATGACTGTCCTACTTTGGACACATCATGAGAAGGCATGAATTGTTTGAAAAGACAATAATGTTAGGAAAGGTGGAGGGAAATAGAAAGAGAAGAAGGCCACATGCTAGATGGATGGACTTTATTAAAGAGACCATGAATATGAGTTTGCAGTTGCTGAGCAGAGCAGTAGAGGATGGGGGGGCCGGAGATGTCTCATCTATAGGGTTACCATGAGGCAAGATCGACATGAAGGCTGTTAACAAACCAAAAAATCCACTGGAGTAGAGCAGAGGACAACTACAAATAGCACTGTGGTTGGACACAGTAGCAACTGGACTCAAGAAGAAAGGATTTTTGGCTGTTGACATGTTCAGAGGTGAAAAGAAATTCCAAAACTGCACAACACATGTTATAGGAACATGGGATGTGAGAGGCATGAATCAGGAGAAGCTGGACATTGGAAAAGAAGAAACATTGCAATCTGGCTTCCCAGATTTTAGCAGATGCCTGGAGTTTGGAAAAGTTACTTTCTGGGAATACCAGCATAGCCACTGAGGGATTCTGGAAGTTCCATTCTAAAAAGTAACTTTCCTAAACTTTGTCTGGAGGCAGCCAACCTGAAACTTTTTCCATGTGAATTATAAGCTCTACCATTGAGCTGCAATGCATCTCTTCCTGTCTTGTGGCAGTCAATCCCACCAGGCAACCACTTGTTGAATATGCATTGTATGTCTTTAAACCTACAACCTATCCACTTCATTTATTGACCTATCTTCTCAGACCTGATATTATAAGCAAAGCAAAAAGGTTTGATTCATAAATATGATTCAGTCATTCTCCAGTATCCCTAAGAGTCACAAATTTGGTAGCCTTTTCTCATAAGAAAGCTGCTCCAATTTCAAGCTACAATCATACCTTCAGTTTTGTCAGAATAACCTCCATAGATTCCCAGAAGGGTTACTCCTGAGTAGATGTACATAAGATTGTGTTTGCTGGGGGCCACTTCACCCTACAATGGAAGGATAAGCATGTACACACAGAGAGAGAGGATGATGGGACATAGAAACTGCTATAACAAACACACACCAATTCCACAAACTGACTCACACATACACAGTCAATATCTTTCTTGAATTGTAGTGCTTAGATCTGGACATAGTCCTATAAAAATTTAAATAAAAGGCATTTTTGAATAAAAGGCAGCAGCATTTTTTTACTTGAACCTTAAATATCTTCCAGCGCAGGCTCAGCATTCTAACCATAGGGTAGATAATTGTAGAACTCCAAGTATTTTTGGCCTACATCTCCCATTACCCTTGCTGGCACAGCCAATAGCGAAGGATTATGGTAGGTGAAGTCCAAAAGCATACAGAGGACCACAGTTGCCCACCTGACTTTGGATACTTTGCTGCACTGGCTCTCAGGAGCCATAGGCTGAGATGTCACCACAGCCAGCTATTTCAGTCAAACTAGATGGCATGAGACTAGAGACAGATGACTTGACCAATTCATTATAAGACAGCTTTCTAAGCAATAGGGTTGCCACTAATTAATACAATTAAGACAAAGTTATTTGTTGTTGTTATGTACTTTCAAAGTGGACTCCAACTTATGGTAACCCTATAATTGGATTTTCTTGGCAAAATTTCTTTAGAGGAGGTTTGCCATTGCCTTTCTCTTAGGCTGAGAGAATGTGGCTTAGATTTGAACCCTTTATTCTCAGAGTCCTAGGCTGAATCTACATTGCAAATGTAGGGCCTTTGCAGACTGCTAGAAATAGTGCTGAGTCCACTTTAAGGGTTAGGGTTAGGGTTAGGGAATCATGGGAACTGTATTTTATTGTGGCACCAGAGCTCTCTGACAGAGAAGGCTCAATGTCTCTAGAAAAAAACAACAACAATTCCCATGATTCCCTAGCACTAACCCTAACCCTAACCCTAACCCTAAAAGTGGACTCAATTTGCACTATTTCTGGCAGTCTGCAAAGGCCCATAATCCAGTTTGAAACTGCTTTAACTGTCAAGGCTCCATGCTAGGGAATCCTGGGATTTATGAGATATTTATCCTTCTCTATCAAAGAGCTCTGGTGCCACAACAAACTACAAATCCCAAAGCATGGAGCCATGGCAGTTAAAAGTGGTGTCAAACTGCATTATTTCTGTAGGACAGATTCCACTCTAATCCAGCACTCAAACCACAACAAAGGTATGCAAGGGAATCAATCCCACTGAACACACTGAGAGTTTCTTCTGAGTAAATATGCATAAGCTTGGACTGATAGAGCACTGGACTTGATTGCATTTCCTTCTGATCAAGGAAAGTTGTTCTTGTGCTGTTATAACAATATACTATGCATATAAACAGCTTGGAAAGTAATTAATTTAGCACAGGGGTAGGCAACCCAAGGCCCGGGGGCCGGATGCGGCCCCCTGAGGCCTTTGGACCGGCCCCAGGCTGGTCCTGCCGCCGCCGCTGCCGCCTACCATGATGATATTGATTATTGTTGTTATTACTTGTTCTTGGGGTTTTCTTGGCAAAATCTCCACAGGGGTTTTGCCATGGCTTTTCTGGAGCTGAGAGAGTGTGCATGCATATTTTTAAAATTTTTAATTTTTATTTATTTTTTAATTTATTTTTGGTGCTTCGGCCCCCCAATTGTCTGAGGGACAGCAATCCGGCCCCCGGCTCATAAAGGTTGCCTACCCCTGATTTAGCACATAATTAAATCAATATACTACCATACACATCCCTGATCTCATCCAATTTTGGAAACTAAGCAGGGTTTGGTCTGGTTAATGCCTGAATGAGAGACCCCCAGGGAATCCCAGGGACCTCCAGGAAGGAACCCTGCCTGAAACCCTGGAGAGCTACTATCAGTCAGAGGTGACCTTGTTGTTGTTGTTGTTGTTGTTCTGTGCCTTCAAGTTGTTTCCGACTTAGGCGACCCTAAGATGGGATTTTCTTGGCAGGTTACTTCAGAGGAGTTTGTCATTGCCATTCTCTGAGAGAGAGAGGTTGTGACTTACCCAAGGTCACCCAATGAGTTTCCGTGACTGAGCAGGGATTCGAACCCTGGTTTCCAAAGTCATAGTCCAATGTTCAAACTACTACACCACACTGGCTCTCAGAGATGACAATACTAGGCTAAATGTACCAATGGTCTGACTGCACATGATTCTGCTTTTTATGTTCCTTTGAGGATAGCTGTAGATTGGGAGAGGGGAATGGAGATTTTTGATGAACATTTCCTATACACAAGGATGGGAACCTGTGGTCCTCCTGAAATTCCTGAAGTGCAACTCCCAGCTTTCTTTACCATCTGGCTAGAGCTGCTGAGAGTTGCACTCCAACAACATCAGAAGAGCTACATGATTCCCTCCTCTGCATTGTTCATAGAATCATAGCAGGGGACCCATAGGCCACTGAGTCCAACCTCCCTGCTTAATGCAAGATGTCTAGTCTATTTTGAAGACATCCAGAGGAGATTCACCACCTCTGTACACAACTGGTTCCATTGCCAAACCACTCTCACTGTCAAGAAGTTCCTTTTAATATTCAGAGATTCCAGAGAAAGGTTCTGGATACTATCTCTCTTTGGCTCCATTGTTGAACCATTCTTACTTCCAAGAACTTTCTCATTTGTTTTTATTTGCTGTCAAGTCAACTTCAACTTAGGGCAACTCTATGAAAGAGAGTCATCTGAAAGCCCTAGTCACTAACCTCTCTGTTGAGGTCTTGCAAACTCAGGGCCATGGCTTCCTTAACTAAACATACAGATTTCCTCTTTCCCTACTACTTTTACTTTACCAAGGATTATCATCTTTTCCCATGGGTCATGTTGTCTCATGATAGGCTGGTTTTATTTGGATCCATTTATTTGTCTTTTGGGCAGTCCATGGTATTTGTACAAGCAACACATTTCAAATGAGTTGATGTTCACCCTATGTGCTTTCTTCACTTTCCAGCTTTCACACCCTACACCCATCTGCACTCATAGAAATTAAAAAGACTATGTTATGGATCATTCTGCTACACAATCCATGGAATGTGATCGGTATGACTAAAGCAGCCTTGTAGATACATTTAGTGAAGTTACTAACCTGCAAAAATGTTCAGCAATCTTCTGGCGATGGAAGAAGGAAAGACAGTGAAAGCGATAAGATTCCTGCAACATTCAAGTGAGAGCTGGACAGTTAAAAAAGATGATAGGAAGAAAATCAATGCATTTGATATGTGGTGCTAGAGAAGAGTGCTGAGGATCCCATGGAGAGCCAAAAGGACAAACAAATGGGTCCTAGAGCAGATCAAGCTGGAAACCTCCCTGGAAGCCAAGATGACCAAACTGAGACTGTCATACTCCAGACACGTCATGAGAAGAGAGGACTCTGGAAAAAACAATAATGTGGGGAAGGTGGAGAGAAGTAGGAAGAGAGGAAGGCCACATGCCAGATGGATGGACTCTGTTAAGGAGGTCACAATTGGTATTAAGGGGTTGCCAGAATTAAGCAGAGCAGTGGAGGACAGAGGGTCTTGGAGATGTCTCATCCATAGGGCCACCATGAGCCGAGCTTGACTCAAGGGCAGTTGACAACAACAAATACATTCAAGAGTAAGTTCCAAGTGTGTGTGTGTGTGTGTTGTTGTTGTTGTTGTTTTTTAAGTTGATATACATAGCAGTAAAACCATCATAGCTGAGACAACAGCTACAAGGATTAAAAACAAATCAGGAACAATAGATTACATTCTACCAACCATGAGGGAGGGAGAGCAGCAAGTGGCAAGAACATAACATACATTAGATGTGACAGAAGACCAATCAAGCTTCCAGCATGAAAGGGAGTCTCTCCTCTCTGCCAGCACTGGGCAATTCTTTGCGTGACAAGAGCCATTTTCAATTAACTCCTCTCATTTTATGGCTACAGAGCTGGTGTACCAGTTTGGAGAGGAATTCAAAAATGCTGCTTAATAAATGGAAATTTCCCTTTCAACTAATCTGAGTCTCTGGAAGGAGGGAGGGGAGGAAGGAAGGTAGTGACAGTAGATGTTCTGGAGTGTGAACATGCTGCTTTTATATGGCCTAACCTTGGAAATATTCTCTTTTTCAATTCTGCAGATGCAATAGTTGTAATAAAGTTGCACGTTTATTGCACCCAAGGCCCTGATACATTTTCTGTTTTATGGGGAGGAGAAAGCATGTTTAATGGGAGCATATCTCTGGATATGTCTGATTCCAATAGAAACAGTGGAAAACCCACGGCTGGTGAGGAAGAGTGAGGAGGCCGCTTTAGGAAGTTGTGATTTTAATGTTGTGTTGTTGTTGCTGTGTGCCTTCAAGTTGTTTCCTACTTATGGCGACCCTAAGGCAAACCTAATTATAGGATTTTCTTGGCAAGATTTGTTCAGAGGAGGTTTGCTATTGCCTTCCCCTGAGGCTGAAAGCATGTGACTTGCTGAAGAAAGCAGCAAATTATTCATGATTTAATGTATCATATTGCATTCTTGTATTTTTTTTCTCCTGCCAGGAAAGAGGAAGAACCACTTGTAGGATATTCTTTCTTCAAAGTCTGTTAAAATGAATGGATGGGGCTTGGGGACTAGTAGTTCTTGTTATTTCTTACCTGTCTCTCTCCATTGATCAAGGCAAGGAACAGCAACAGATTAAAACACAACACATATCACTATGCACCTTAACTTGTGGGGAGGGACTAGGTCATAATTTGCTGATTTGCCTCAGACATTAACATGGGAAGCTAAGATCATAGAATCATAGAATCATAGAATCATAGAATCATAGAGTT
>CM034708.1:203173155-203193681 GCA_020142125.1 Phrynosoma platyrhinos
AAGGTCAAAACCAACACCTTGTACTGTGCCCGGAAACTAATTGACAGCAAGTGGAGGGATTTAAGCACCGGTGTTATGTGCCCCCTCCTAGATGTTCCTGTGATTAACCTGGCTGCCATGTTTTGCACCAGTTGTAATTTCTGGGTTAGGCACAAGGTGTAGAGTGCATTGCAGTAATCCAGATGTGAGGTTACCAGAGCATGTACCACAGCTTCCAAATCCCTCATGTTCAGATAAGGGTGCAGTTGGCGTATCAGCCAAAGCTGATAGCAGGCGCTCCTGACTGCCGCATTCACCTGACTAGTCATGTGAAGCGACAAGTCAAGGAGTACCCTCAAGCTGCAAACACAGTCCTTAGAGGAGAGTGTGACTCCATCTAGGACTGGAGACTGCATTCCCAGATCCGGTTTCGGGCCTGTGACTGTGAGTACCTCCATTTTGTCTGGATTCAACTTCAATCTGTTTTTCCTCATCCAATCCATTACTGTTCTGAGACAGTCATTAAGAGGAGAGATGCCATCTGAAGTCTGAGATGATGATCTGGTCATGGAGAGGTATATCTGGGTGTTGTCAGCATACTGAAGACACTGTGCTCCATGCCTCCGAATGATCTCACCCAGCGGCTTCATGTAAATATTGAATAACATCGGGGACAGGATGGCACCCTGAGGGATGCCACAATTAAGCTCAATTTTAGACGAGCAACTGTCACCGATCCTCACCCTCTGGGATCTGCCCAAGAGGAAGGAACGGAACTATTGCAGAGCAGTGCCTCCAATTCCCAGCTCTCTCAGGTGATCCAAGAGGATGGCATGATCTATAGTGTCAAAGGCCACTGAGAGATCCAAGAGCACCAGCAGGGTCACACTACCCCTGTCGATGCCCAGGCGGAGGTCATCGGTCAGAGCAACCATGGCGGTCTCAACTCCATATCCTTTCCTGAAGCCAGTTTAAAATGGATCAAGATAATCAGTTTCATCCAAGACTGCTTGGAGTTGGGAGGCAACTGCCCTCTTGATCACCTTGCTTAAAAAGGGTAGCAAGGAGACTGGTCTATCCAGTTTCTATCCAGGGGGTCCAGGGAAGGTTTTTTCAGGAGTGGCTTGACCGCCACCTCCTTTAAGCAGGATGGTATACTATCTTCCCTGAATGACGCGTTGATTGTGTCCCGAAGGAACACCTTCAACGCGTCCCCTCCCTGGGCGACCAGCCACGATGGACAAGGATAGAGGGGGCAAGTCATCTTCCTCACTCTTCCAAGGAGCTTGTCCACATCATCAGTACTCACAGATTGCAGTTGATCCAGTAAAATGCCATCAACGGAGTTACTGGATGCCTCGTCTACAGATTCTGCCAGAACACTGGAGTCCAAGTCGGCTCTTATCTGAGAGACATTTAAAGTAGATATTAAATGCCTCACAGAAGGCTGTCGTTGGGTTAAGTAGGGGGTTTGGCGCAGGGGAAACCTTTGTCAACTCCCCCACCACCCTAAACAGCTCTGCCGGGAGGGACTCTGCAGACGCAATACGTGCAGAACAGAAAGATTTCTGCACTGCACGTAAAGCCTCCCTGTAGGAATCAAGATGCTTCCTAAGGTGAGTTCTGTCAGATAAGAGACGAGTCCTTCGCCATTCGCACTCTAGTCGTTGTCCAGCCCGCTTCATATGGAGAACAAAACATATGAGGAAAGGTTGAAGGATCTGGGCATGTTCACCTTGGAGAAAAGAAGACTGGGATGACATGATTGCATTCTTTAAATACCTCAAGAGCTGGAACAGAAAGGAGGGGGCAGGTCTGTACTTTGCTGTGTCAGAAGGTGGGGCCATGTCTAATGGTTTTGTTACAGGACAGTAGATTTCGTTTGAACATGAGAAGGAACATCTTGACAGTAAGAATGGTTTGGCAATGGAACCAAAGGTGTTGGGGTCTTCTCTGGATGTCTTCAAAGGCAGGATGGACAGTTACCTACTGGGGATGCTTTAGCTGGAGATCCTACACTGAACAGTGGATTGGACTCAATGACCCTTCCAACTCTGTGATTCTATGATTCCTAGTTCTGCCTTATTTATTGAAAAAGAGAATTCATTAAAAGGAACTTATCATTTCTAACTGACTCTGAATTGCATGCTTCTGGGACATCCACAAATAGGACACAAGGGAAAGGAAAACAAGAGCCAGTTGGGTTCTTTTTTATACAGTAGAGAACATGATGGAGCACAAGTTGTGTGAACTCATCAAATGTACTTTGCTGCCAAGTTCAGATCCCTAGGCAAGGCTTTGAGACCTGAGGACATCTTGCTCAAATAAAGCAAAGAAACCACATTTGATAAGATGCCATGCTATCATTTGTTATTGTTGGATGACAACTTGTTTTGGATTTTTATATTTGTAAAAAAATACTCTCATTTCTTACTAATTTGATAGCAGGAATATCATTTCAGTAAAGGAGAGGGAAAGAACATAGTTGCGGCTGAGGAACAGAGAAGGGACAAATCAATCATGTTAGAAGAAGTGCAACAATGCAAGAATGCTTCAGAGCGGACAGTAGTAATAGGGTTAGATAGGCTGAGTGACCCCAATTTCTTCTTTTCTTGCCTACTTATTCTGACCCATCTGTGATGTAAACTGATACTCTTAGGGAAGTTTTTCCACCTCTTCTCTTCCTACCAGTTCTGTCTCAGCTCTTCCCTAGAATAAAGCTAGATTAGCACCCTGATTAACTTTCCTGTCTCAGAACGGAGTTCCTATAATAAAGCCTTGTTTGTTTCTCCAAGCCATTGGTGTATTTGCTCCTTAATTAGGATCTCTAACTGCTGCATGCGCTTTCTGTCATATCAGACCCAAAGGACTGCTTCTTGGATAGTAGTCAAAGTTGAACTGGGAAAAAAGGGGGGTATTAATAACATCTGTTGTGATATTTCAAAATAACCTACAATAACAATAGTCTCATTCTGGGTTGGATCCAGGATTTGCCTTCCATCGATGTAAAAGTTCCCCTTGCTTTTACAGACCCTTTTCCAGTCCATCACATACTTTAGTCAGCAGAGTCCTCCCCTAACCCCATCCTTTGTGCAGCAATTTTTATTTTCTTGGGAAGATTTATTCAGAGGAGGTTTGTCATTGCTTTCCCCTTAGACTGAGTAAGTAGGACTTGCCCAAGGCCAGCCATTGGGTTTCCAAGGCTGTGCAGGGATTTGAAACTTAAGTATCCTGGAGTCCTAGTCCAACACTCAAACCATTATACCACATTGTGCTCAAATTACTAACCTATACTAAATAATTTAAAGTATTTACTTGCTATGTGTTATGTTATAAGCAAACTCATAATTTATGTGGCACTATCTGCCAAGTTTTTTTTTAAGCTAAAGTGATGGAGAAAAAGTAAGATATCAGGTGCCAAAAGGATATAGGGAGAGAGACAGAGAGAGCCAAACAAATAATATTAGAGACAGAGAATATCAGTTGGAAGTAGAAGAAAATTGAAAAGTAAACTGTTTCTCTGTTCAAGAGTCATTATAGTTACGCTAATATACTTGTGATATTTCATTGCTATATCACCTCCGTGCAGTAATCTCCCCAGACAAAATTACACCTTGCATAGATATGAAGGAATAGGTTCATTCTTATTGAAGGAGATCTCCCCTCCCATGATCTGATGCTTTCTGCTCATTTTCCATCTAGAAATTGCTAATTTATTTGCCCTATCTCTTCCAGCTGTCTTATTAACTCTTGACTTGGGAGGAGGAGGTAAAGTCAACAATGAGATGAAAGGTGCCCACCTTAATCCCTTTAATCTTTCAAGAAGGTTTAAGAGAGAAAACAATGTCTTGGAACAGGTCAGTGGTTTAGATTAAAAGAGGGCTGTCAGGATGTTAGATAGCAATAATATTTTGGAAAGAAAGGAAATACCTTTGTAGTATTATCAGCCACAAAATTAATTTACAGTTACTGAATATCAAGAAAAGGGATGTAAATATTATTTCTAGGTAACAATCTGAGACTTAAACAGTTCATTGTTGAAAATGCTTTTCAGGCTAATAATTGATGGTTTCTGCTGAATAATTATGTGCGTATGTGTGTATATCATATATATATATGTGTGTGTGTATATATATTTATGAAGCATAAACCATAAATATAAGAGAAGTTTTGGTCCAGAAACAGCAGGATGCAGACTGATAATTTAAGTCACTCTTTCCTTTTTGTGGCAACACCAGTGGAAAAGTTGCAGGTTTGAATGCTAAATTTTAAGACTTACCACTTAAAATGGGGTTTTCATTGACAAGTGTCTTCTTACCAACTATTTGAACAAATTTTATTATATGTTTATTTTGCATTTTATGTAGGACAATACTTTGCTTAAATCCATATGAGAAAAACAGTTCTTAAGGAAACTTTGACTTTGTTCCATTTTCTATTCTCAACTGATGTAAACCTGTTGAAGCAACTGCTGAATAGTAAGTTAATGCTTACATAAATCCCTGTAACCTAGAATCATAGAAGAGTTGGAAGAGACCACAAGGGCCATTCAGTCCAACTTCCTGCCTCGATTGATCCCAAAGGGGCAGGGTATAAATAAATTTTATTATTATTTTATTATTGTCCCTTTCAAGCAAAACATCTAGGGCCAGTGTTAGGTTCTTAACCTTGATTGAGAGTCCATAGGGCATAAGTGACACACCTGCATGCAGTTTGAGCCTGTTGGTTTTGCAGGAACTTCGATAGCTCCATAGGGTCAGCTTGCTAAATTGGCACTCAAGCTTCTTCTCTCTCTTGGGCCAGACTCATCTTCCCAGACTCCATCCCCTTCCTGAAAAATAGAGTAGTTCTTAAAATGGTAGTTCTGTGTAGGCCTAGACTCTAGTACCCCATTGTCTTTCAGTCAGCTTCCAACTTGTTAGTTGTCTGTACCACTATCTGTGCCCTGAGGAGCATTGAGACTCCTGACATGCAGTTCCTCAGAGAAATCTACATACAAGGAATCTGACTCTGGTGGTCCCAATTCATGGGTCTTTTACTGGTCAACAACAACATTGGTTTTCCTGTGTTCAGTTTTGCTGCTGGCCTCCCTGATATAGCCAATTCCTTCCCTTCTATATTTGAATCAGGCTCAGAAAAGGTTAGGGGTTTGGACTACAGCTCCTAGAATTGCCATGCTGGCTGGGGATTCTGGGATCTGTAGTCCAAAAAATCCCTAACTTTGTCCTGGCTCTGGTGAGGGTACCTGGCTGCTGTTCTACATTAGGAATGTGACATTGCCTTCCTAAAATGGTGGGTCTCTTACATAGTTTTTTTTTAAAGGCTTCCTCCAGTAAATAGAAATGCTTGATGAGTACGTGAAACTTTCTCATCACTACAAAACCCCTTCCAACAACCCAGTTATTTTGAACAAGGCCAGAGACGTCTTGTTCCTGCACGAGTTCAAAATTGCATTCTCATGACACTAAGATCATGGGAAACAGTTTATTTTCCTGGAAATTCAACACAAAACATTGGTACCAGCCAATAACATTGTCAAGTACTGAATATGAACAGTCCCTGGGGATACTTTGGAACACTTTAGCCTTGGCTTATCTGCTGGAGACAATCTGGGCTATTAAGTCGATTAGCATAGCCAAACTTCAGGGTAACTATAGTACATTCTTTCCATTACCAAAAATAGTTCATTCTGCTTTTCACTGAGGAGGAAAGAAGACATTAATTAATTTACCTTCTCAACTTCATGCAGTCAAGCAATGGCAGAAACTCTTTTAAACTTCCATGCTATTTCCTATTCCAATTGGGACCCGTCATCTCAAGATTCAAACAGCATGATCTTCTACAAATACTTGAGGTAGCAAAGTGTTGTCTCAAATTATGCAGTTTATCATACCAGGCTATAGTATCAGATCTGCAGTGGTTGGAAAAGTTACTTCTTTGGACTACAACTCCCAGAATACCATAACTGGTCATACATGGGAGAAGAAGAAGAGGGTTCTGAGAATTATAGTCGAAAAAGATGATTTCTCTATGCTCTGAAGATACGGTGGCTAGTTAATCCCATCATGATATTAGCCAGGGCATAGCCTTTATGGTGCACATTATCTCTTTCACCTCTGGACAAATTTCCTTTGTAAAGAGGCATCCTTTCAGTTCCTCCAACCTCTGACCAAACATTCTCCTAATTGATATGCCCAGCTATTCTCTATATCAGGGACCGGCAACCTTTTTGAGACCTGGGCCAGTCTCCACAAATCCTGCGCATGCGCAAACGCGTCGCGGCCGCCATTTTGGAGAACAAAATGCCGGCTGCGGCGCGCATGGTCGTGCGCCAACAAAAACAGGCGGCGGCGGCAGAGGTCCGCCTGGGCCAGTAAGTACGGCGTCCTGGACCGGAACCGGCCCGGGGGCCATAGGTTGCCGACCCCTGCTCTATATCCCTCCATAGCTGGTGCTAAAAAGTCCTAACTAAGGAGCCTTCTCTCTGTGAGTCACATCCTGCTTCACCTCATGCTATTTTTCATTCTTTTCCAGTAACATCAATTATATGCCCTGAATTCATGCAGCCCTCCAGATGTTTTTGGACTGCTATTCCCAGCATTCATTTCCATTTCCTATGCTGGCTAGAGCTACTGAGACTTGCAACATTTGGGGGACTGGGGGATCTCCTCACCACCTTATCTCAGGTGATGTCTTTCCTTTTTAACTCCTCAGTCCAACAACTTTTAAACCCTTCTCTTTTAATTTAACCCTTCAGACCAAGTCTCAGGAAAGAATGAAACAGATACATTCCCATTTCATGTACAAAGGCCAAAAAAAAGTTTAACTTTTTTTAGTGCTGGTGATGGGATGGTACACTTCACCATACTTGAAGGCAGCTTGGCTAGGCTAGATTAAGGGGCAGAAAACATGTTGGTTCTTGTACATCTCTCTCCTCCAAAATGTTGCTGTTGCCTTATAGCATCTGGTAAAGAAGAACCTGTTTCACTCTGCCTAATAAGTGGGCTGACCTTATTCCAGACTATCTTCCCTTATGTCACTTGCTAGGATATGACTACCCTTCCACTTTAGTGTTCTTTTCTGGTGCCACTTTCTTTTTACACTTTCCTTCCCAGGTCATCTTCTCAAAGCAGCTCTCTCATACACACACACACACACACACACATCCCCGACCTTGGAAAATGAACCTTTTGGACTACAGCTCTCCAAATACCTCAATCTTGGAACAATATCTTTTTGGATTCCAGCTTCCTGAATCTCCAAGTCAGCTATTCTAGTGAGTTACTAGAGCTTGGAAAAGTACCCTTCTTGGGACTATAGCTCCCAGAATTCGCCAGTCAGCCTGCCAAAACAGCCAAGGGAGGAGTGATTTTCAGCATGAATTGAATGTGGGGGACCTGTGGAGGCTTTCCAGTGCAGAACACACACAGCTGTTTTCTCTCAAAAAATACAAAAAAAAGTGATCAGGTTAAGCACATTCATTAAGACATATGAACTATAGCCAATATAGTGGCTTTGAGTTTCACTCAGCTGGGAAGGAAAGCAAGTTTCTAAGACTCCTTGCATCTATAGTAAAAGCAACTAGAGAAGTGATTGCATCAATGGCTGAATGCCAACTATTGTCAACGAGATGAAGACATTGCCTTTCATTTGTTGCTGGTAAGAGCAAGCAAGTTTATTTGTCATGGTGCCTGGATCTGTGAGTATTTATCTTGTATACAGTATATTCATGCTCATGGGAATCTCCTTGAACTGTTTTCTTTCTCCACACATTAGGTCGTTCTTTAGAAATCCAGTGTGTCATCAGTTCTGCACCAGTATATTAGATAATATGTGACCTGCAGGGTCAACAAACATATCCAAAAGCTCAAGAACAGCTGCAAGGCTTTGAGGCAGATGCCAATAAACATGGAGATACTTTTATTCCCTAGAGAAGAAAGGAAAGGAAAACTCTTTTTTGTTCAAAATGAAAATAAATTGTTCTCTGGGAGAAAGATTGCCTCATTATAACTAATATTTATTGTGAGAGACAGCCATTTTCTTGGAATAATAAATTCTTCTGCATATATAGATAAGGCATAGGATTCTCCTTTTGCAAAGACGGCTATTTGATTTAGAAGGCTGGGGCATTTAGCCATAAGTCAACTTTTGCTCATAAATGTCTCAGCCTGCTGCTTCCAAGTAGACTTGTTTGTGGGTTGGCATGTTGGTTTGACTTTTAAATGAGCATGTAAAGAATCTTGCATCCAGGTCATTTCTCATGAGGGCATTTTTATTTCTTCCTTCAAGGAGTGTTAGTGTCAGATTTCAGAAGTTTTGAACTGAGTTTTGAAGTCTTGTAAGTCCAGTTTTGGTTCCTGAATCCTGAACAATCAGGGGCCTACTGCTCAAAGATAGTATGGTTCAGGATGCTAGCACGTCCTGCTTCTGGATATTAGTCCTGCTTCTGGATATTAGTAAGGTCTTTTGGATTGTTGTATGTCTATCTGATCTGCTGCACTCCTTCATACTGGAAAAAAATAAGGATGGTCACATAAGCATCTTCTCTGGGTAGAGGTCAGTTCGGTTTCCTGATAGTCAGAAAAACCCATCAGGAAGAATAATAAACCAGCAAGAATCTTGTATAGATTTCTTTCCTGTATTCTAACATCACAAAGTGTCGCAGAGGAAAAATTCTGTATATGCTGTATATAAAAACATGTGTGTATATGTTTTCACACACATACACATACACTGTTTTCTGGGCAGAAAACACTTGTTTCCTATGCATTTTTTCTGCATAGAAAACAGATTTTTTTCAGAAAAAAAAAGCACATATTTTTCTACACAGAATTCCTAGTTGGGATGTTTGAATATGGGGAGAATAGATAGTGGAATATTCATTTTGCTCCACAGTGGGGAGAAAACTACCATAATTATTCATCCTTGTATGTGAAGATGAACTAAGTGAGGATTTCCATTCCTATTATGTGGCCCAGGGAACCCTCCCCCCCGAACTCTTTCACTGAAACATTTTTCTTAGAAAATAGGGCAATCCTAACTCAAGCAGTTTTCACAGGGTGTGAGGCTCAGATAAAACAAGACTAGGCCTCCACTGCATCCAAACCAATTTTCCTGAACCTCAGTGTGGTCTTCCAGTCACTTATGGGTCCATTAGGAAGATGAAGTGCAACACATGGGTATTCAGAAAATTGGGCAAAAATTCAGCAGGACATATTCCATGTGGCTGCTTCTACGTTTGCACTACCCCATCTTTCTATTCAGCTATGGGGATATAGTGATGTTTAACTTATTGCAGGACAGGCCAAACAGCCACCTGCTCACACTAGCGGCTCCCACACAACAGGTTTGGCAAATCTACTCTGTGTTTTAGTCCAAACTTTAAAGCAAGAGTTCCCAACCTTTTTGACTTGCAGAGCCCTTATTTCTATGGCAGAATCTCTAAGATGCCTACCCTATGTCTTACAAGTTAATGGTGTTTAGCAATATATATAAGAATATATTGTTATTATTTAATTTCATTCAATTTTTTATTTCTTACATTTTCCTGGAGCAGCCGTGAAGCACCTGGGAAGTGCATCCAGAGGGCTCCTTGGAGTACAGGTTGGAAACCCCTGCTTTAAAGGAAGGATCCAATCAGCTGACCCTTACCTTGGGGATAGGGCTAAGCAGCATGGATAACAGCTTTAAATTCCAAACTAAAATTCAGTAAAACCTCTCCTCCATGCAGCTACTACCTGCAAACTTTGTAGAACAAAGGTGAACACCCTCATAGCTGGCCAAATATCTTATATTTGCTAGGGATAGGGGGAAAAAATTCTCAAGCATATTTGAAAAATGTTTTTTAAAAAACCATGTTTTTTTTAGAGTCAAGAAATCCTGATGAGAAAAATCTTCGACTGCAGTTTGGGATTTATTCTGTGCAAAGTTAGCATGTGGTTGTTTTGCACAGGAAACCAGTTTTCTGCACAGAAAATGCTCTTTTGTGCAGAGAAAATGCACAAAACTCCCATGCATGAATTTTTCACAGAATAAGCCCCAAATGGTGAATAGGCTTTGAAATCTGTGGAGTTTTCGAAGAGTTTCTTATAGCAGGAAGAAAATTTATCTGTTACTTCTTTTGAGGAGAAAATTAGTGAAGAATTACATCCCTAATATTGGTTAAGGCTACTCTGGAATTCATAATGCCCTGTTAAAAATCAGTGTTACTCCCTCTGTTTTGCTCCCTCCCTCTTCTCAGAGCCATGGAGAAAGATAAAGTTCTCATTGCTGATTAATGGCTCCAATCTGTTTTAATGACTGCAATTCCCTAGCTCCATCTTCTGGAACTTTCCAACCCCACAACTGCTCGAATCCATTGGAGTAATTGCTATTCCATGCAGATCTCCTTGGATGTATACTCGCAAGAGTGTTCTTGTGTTTCCTGTTTTAGCTTTTCTAAAATAAACTGCCCATGTCATATTTTAACAATACATATAAATGAATGGGAGCTTCTTCTATATTCTTCTACTGGAACAAAACAGGTAAGGAATAATTGTTGGTGTTGATATCTGCCCTCGAGTCAACCTTGACTCATAGCAACCCTGTGGATGAGATACCTCCAAGAACCTCTATCTTCCACTTTTCTGCTTCGTTCCTGCAATCTCATGCCTGTGTCCCCTGTGAATGAGTTCATTCATCTGGCATGTGGTCTTCCCCTCCTTCTTCTACTTTCTACCTTTCCTAACATGTTTTTTCAGTGATCCATTGTATGGCCAAAGTACATCAGCCTCAATTTAATCATTTTGGCTTCTAAGGAGCTACCTGGCTTTATCAGTCCCCAGACTCATCTGTTTATTTTTTTCGCTGTCCATGATATCCTAAGCACTCTTCTCCAGCACCACATCTCAAATGAGTTTATTTTCCTTCTGCCTGCTTCCTTTATTTTCCAGCTCTGATTACTAAGGGGGGGAAACAAACACATACAGAAAGACAAGTTTTATAAATGCTGTATATGTTTATTCACACTGGTTTATTATTATTAACTGCTCTCAAGCTGACCCTGACTCATGTTGACCCTGTGGATGCGACATCTCCAAGCCCCTCTGTCCTCCACTGCTCTACTTAGGCCTTTTAATTTCATGTCCATGACCTCCCTGGTAGAGTTTATCCGTCTTACATGTGGCCTTCCACTTTTTCTGCTACCTTCTACCTTTCCTAGCATTATTGTCTTTTCCAGTGATTCATGCCTTCTCACGATATTGCCAAAGTACAACAACCTCAGTTTGATCATCTTGGCTTCCAAAGAGAGTTCAGGCATGATCTGTTGAGGGACCCATTTGTTTGCCTTTTTGAAAATCCACAGTATCCACAGCACTCTTCTCCAGCATCACACCAAATAACATGTATGGATAAAGATTAACTTTCCTCCCCAGCATCCATTTCTCTTCAATTGTCCCATTTCACTGCTATTTAGATTTTGCTACAAATCAGGACTCAAAACTGAAGGGATCAGATTTTTCTGCCTGGTAAGACTCAAATGCAAAAACCTCTGTATTTAATGAGTGAATTGTAATTATGGAAAAGAATAAAAACTTCTATCACCCTTTTTCATCTTTCAGAACAAAGCATTTAGTTTTCCATCCCTGGAGTGTGATGGTTATTCTAGAGACCTAGATCACAAATCTCTGATGAAGCAAACCATCTGTGTGATGGTTCCTCTTGCAGAATTGCAGAATAGTGAGTGAACTGATGCTGTTCTGAGTTTCTCTGTAATGGGCCAAAAAATAAAAATAAAAATAAAAGCAAAGAACAAACAAACAAACAAATTCCAAAGAAAGCCAAACCACCACAAAGAAGTTAGTTCAAACAACATTTTTGATTGATATATACATCTGATTTGGATTAAAGGACAGCATTTTCTTCTATCAAGGGTGCACCTACATTGTAGAAATAACACAGTTTGACACCACTTTTAAATACTGTAGCTGCAGCCTATGGAATTCTGGGATTTGCAGTTTTACAAAGCCTTCTCTGTCAAGGAGTGCTGGTGCTTCACAAAACTATAAATCCCAACATTCTGTCAGATGGAGCCATGGCAGTTAAAGTTGTGTCAAATTTCATTGTTTCTACAGTGTAGATGCACCCCTGTTCTTCACACCCTAAATGTCATTTACTGCCCACTTATGTGCATGCTAGCTCCTTTAGAATTAGCCATGGTGCCGCTGCTATTGTCTCTGAGAGATAATAATAATAATAATAATAAATTATTTATACTCTGCCCCTCTGTTAAAAACAATTGGGGCGGCTTACAACAGTTAAAATTACATCAAAATACAGACTAACCCCCCCAAACCCCACCCTCCCCCATTAAAAAGTATTAAACTAAACATCCATTAAAAATCATAATCTAAATCTTAAAAATGAAATGGAATAATTGAAATGACTATAAACAAACAAGAGCAGTAGGCAAAACCAGAAACTGAAAAGGTAGAGAGGCACAGCTCCTGAGGCCGGGATCTAATCAGGAAAGGCCTGACAAAAGAGATCCGTCTTCACTGCCTTTTTAAAGCTACTCAGGCTAGTAATCTGCCGGATCTCATCCAGCAGGCAGTTCCATAATCTGGGGATGATTACCAAGAATGCCCTCTTGGAGGTTGCAGACAGCCTAGATTTTAGTGGCTGAAGCAAATTCCTCCCAGAGGACCTAAGTGCGCGGGGAGGATTATATGGGAGGAGGTGGTCCCGAAGATAGGTCAGACCCACTGGCTTCACCCTCTACTACAGCTTGTTGTTGCTAACTGCCCTTAAATTGGCCCTGACTCATGGAGACCCTGTGGATGAAACATCTCCAAGACCCACTATCCACCACTGCTCAATGTGGAGATTCAAGCCCATTGCCTCCCTGATTGAGTCTATCCATCTCTTTCTACTGCTCTTCATCTTTCCAAGCATTATGTCTTTTCAAGTGAGTCATGCCTTCTTATGATGTGGCCACAATACAATAGCCTCAGTTTTGACATCTTGGCTCCCAGGGAGAGGATGGGTTCTAGTTTGATCTGTTCAAGGACCCATTGGTATGTCTTTTTGGCTGTCCACAGCATCCTCAGCTGCTACAGCTGCTGTCCAGTAATTACTTGCCATATTTAGTCTGGCTCCTCAACAAAAGCCTATCTGACATGGGAGACCCTTCCAGCAGCAGTGCTACCATCAGCATACCCTTTTGCCTCACAAGAGCATGGAATCCCACCACCATGGAAAGGAAGTGGTAAGGTGGGCAGCTATGGAGTACAGCAAATTATTCAGCTTCCTTGAAAACATGTCACATGTAGTTTACCTAGGGAAAGAGCAACTTGTCATGGCTGTTAAGGAACTCTACAAGCAGACTGTCCTCTCCTTTAAAAGTAAGTCTTAAAACCATACAGTGATAAGATACCTTGGAGGATATCTATCCCAGGTCCCTGCTGACTATCTTCAGCACCTCAACCCTCCAGAATAAATGGCAAATCCCGAATGAGTGGATACAGACAAAAGCATCTTGGAAATAAAGGAGGAGAACAGTATTTTGGATGATACACTATAAAATATTTGTTGTGGGTTTTGAGAGAAGTACTATAGAAAGTATAGTGCCTCGTTAATGAATTACTAACTTTTATGTGGAAAAATCTGATATGGAGTCTGTTTGGGAATTAGTGGGTTGTCTGCTACAGTTCACTCAGAGATCTGAGCAATTCTATCTTGAATTTGTTACATTTGTTACAACAATCCAATTGCTTTCCTTCCTCATATCAGCTTGTAAGACATGTTGTGTGACATTGGTACACATTTTTTGTATAGATTTTCTGGGAATGTACACATTCATTTACACATTTTTCCTAATTTTCACATTTTCTACATGTTTCCCATTGACTAAAGTGTGTTGAGACATATTTTTCAATTGGACACAGTTTTAGTCATCTGCATTAGAAATGTGTTGAAGTGTGTGTGTGTGCTTGTCTTATTTCACCTAAATGTGCTACAAAGCACATATGCACATTTTTGGGCATGTGGAATTGTCTCATAGTGCGACTTGGATAATGTGAAATAGATAATTCCTGCAAAAATATGAAAACTAACACATCTCCCCTCCACTTGTCTAGTCCAGATTCCATGAAAGAGGTTTCAAACTTGGATTAAGTTACCGTATATCTAAAAAGAAGCTACAGTCACGTAGTATTTGTATCTTCACCACTGTTTAAGCAGAAAACTACATGCTGACCCAGCTTTGTTTTGATGCACTTTTGCTAACTTTGCACCTGATCCAAAAATAGAACACAAAAAGAAAAGTAAGGCTATTTCTTCACTCCCACCTCAACGCTTACGTAACAGTTTTGAATCATTGGACTGCCCTTGTGCTTTGTCAAACACCTTACTGTATGTGTCTCATTGTACAATGATATTCAAACTTTTTACTCTTGGGTCTCTCTTTTACATCTACATGTTGACATCATGCCCCCCCCCCACTTGATGAAGTAGATGAATAAAAATATTTTATTTAGTGTGCATATTTTCATTGGCATATTCATATTTTAACATTTTATAAAGAAATAAGATCATTAAAATTAGAACAGTTTTAAGTAAACTCAATATTTAACTCAACATATGTGTAAATTTTACACATGGAAAGGTTTGGGAAGAGGAGGAAGGATCAGGGCCTCCAATTCTCATCCCTCCCCAGCAATTTTTCTGTGCACCCTTCCCCCCCCCCCCCCCCCCGAGGGTTCTGCCCCACTATTTGAGTAGTGAATTTACAAAGTGGAATAGTGTCATTAATATACACAAAACAAAGATATGGAGGGACATAAGTTACAACATCTTGATAACAGAAGGCACAATCTCTGTACTTCCTGATGAAATGTGTGTGTCCGAATTCCTCTCTGGAATACTCTATGGCAGGGGTCCTCAAACTACGGCCTGCAGGCCACATGCGGCCCGCTGAGGACGTTTATCCAGCCCGCTGGGTGTTTTTGCCACCACTGCCTGTCCTGCTTAGCAGCTGACTTGTCCTGGGCCCGCAGTGCACATGTCTGGCCCTCCAATGGTCTGAGGGACAGTGAACTGGCCCCCTGTTTAAAAAGTTTGAGGACCCCTGCTCTATGGGCTCATTCCCACTTACATTTAAATCGATTTGCGATTTGCCTTTGCTCCGCGTTGGTGAATCGATTCCAAAAGGTCCCTCATTCCCACTATGAAAGAGGATCTTTTCATTATTCCCTTGTAATTGCTTCTTTTTTGGCACAATTATCATTCCCACTAGTTTGCGCCGCTTCAAAATGCATGACAATTGTCTGCGCATCATTGGTGACACAAGCGGCAACACAGTGAGGATGGGGCCATTGCAGGCAGTGAGTGGGCCAACTTTAGCAACTGAGCCTTCCTCTGCCCCTCAGCAACCCAGGCTGCTCAAGCACACCATTTCACCTTTGAGCAACCCAGCTTGGGAACTATATATACATATATATAGACAGGATATGTGATCCATTGTTTTTGCAACTACTTGCCTTGCAGAGCTGCAGTCCACCTGTAATTTCAAGTAGTTGCAAATACAATGGATCACATATTCTCTGTGTGTGTGTGTGTGTGTACACACACACACACACACACACACACACACACACACATATTGCACCCATAGGTCACACCACAAGCGCAAAGGCAGGACGAGGGGGGAGGGAGGGGATGGCTGATTTCCTAAAAACTAAGGAGGGATGGTAAACATCCCTCCGCCATTAGTACCTCCCCTCCAGAATGATGTGATTCAGATCCATCGTTCCCACTTGTTGAACATGCTTTGAAATCGATTCTTTTCAAAAGAATAGACAAAAAACTAGTGTCAGGAAACAGCAGTTTTTTTTTGCATTTGCCTCACTTTAACATGATTGCAACCAAGCACAGTAGGATCAGAAATGGTTTCAAGTGGGAACGACAGTCATATAACCCAATCAGCAATTCACTTTAAATCATAGTGGGAGCAAGGCCTACAATTCCTGTAGAACAGGGGTCGGCAACATTTGTTGCCGGGGGGCTGAGGGGGGGGGAAATGGCGCTGGGGACAGACGGGCATACGTACGCTTGTGCGTGCACACTTGTTCCCCCACACGTGCATGCGCACAAAGCCCACGTCGTGTGCATGCATGGGGGTGCCATTTTGGAACGCCCAGTGGCGCTGGCATCGTGCGCAAGCAGTGGTGGTGCGCACACGGCGGCAACAGGACCGGCCACGGACTGGTCCCAAGGCCTCTGCAGGCCTCAGGTGGCCGACCCCTGCTGTAGAACATGCAGACACTCATACATTCAATATAGATTGCTGTAAATGTGGATTCACTTTGGTGCACCAAGGCCCTTGTCACACACTGAGAACTTTTGGCTTTCTTGATTATTTGGGCTACAGGGCAAGGTATCCAAAGGACTTCAGCTCCCAGAACTCTCTCTCTGGCTTGTACTATAATCTGGCAGAAGCACATGCTGAAACATGTCTTGTGATTGCTTACAGAGAGGTCACCAAAAATTCCCTACCCACGATGTGTAGACTTTAATACATGGATCAGTCCTCTACATATCAAAGCTACAGATCACCAGTCTTACAGTGGTCATCTTCAGTGGATGTTTTCTACTTCTCCACCATCCTTGCCTCCCTGCATCAACTGTTTGATGTGGCTAGCTGACTCTGAACAGTCCTCTTTAATAGTAGGAACAGTAATGTAACATGACGGGCCAGTTCCTTTGCTGGTGAGAGTTATGGCTGTAGATGTACACAAGTGGAGCTAACTGATGGAAACACTGAGAACAGTGGGACCAACCATAAACAGGGAGGCAGCAGGTGGACCGAAATCCCAAAGGTTAACCTAAAGAAATATTGCCTTGGATTTCTTAATCCATCCTCCAAAACAAAACACCACCAACATGAGATGGTCAAGGGCAAGCTGAATTTGCAGCGAGGTGATAATTCTGTTTCCTGAACATACTTCTTTGGAATACAGGGAGGATGGGGATTGCATGGCTGATTATTCTGCCATATAATTCCCTGTCTATATAAAGCAAGATGTCAATGTGAAGGTTCCCAGGTCATCCTTCTCCCTTTAACCCCCCCCCCCCCCCCGCTGTACAAAACTGCTTTTGCACAGAAGAGAATCGATAACAGGTTATAGCCCAGGCAGAGTTTTATCACCTTAATAAAAACCAGCTTTGAGACATATGGAAAATAAGATTCATTCACATTTCCTGTTAACAGGACCTTTGATGGCTATGTAGATCAATGTTCCCACAGCTCTGGAGCAGTGTTTTGTGCTCTCCCAAACAAGCACCATGACAGAGCTCCTGATATGAAAAATTCACAGAGCCAGTACTACTGTTAGGCACTGTGGAGTGGCTAAGTCCCATAGCAGTTACTCGGTGTGTTTGTGGGTGCTAGAGGAGAGGGCTGCAAGTATCTGCTTGCCGATAACATGCATTCTGCCGTATAATACACAAAGGCATTATGAAAGAACCCAACAACCCACACAGGTGAACGCATTCATATCATGTTAATTTAACATTTTTGATGTACACATATAATTGTAGAAACTGTTGGTTATACATTGGCTCACCCATTATGGGGATAGCTCATCTGGTTTATTTCTGATTGGAATATTCCCTGTACAGTTGCCCCTCTGTTTTTGCTTGAATGGAGGCGCGGGAACATGTGGATGTGTGCCATGGTGGCACGCCCCATTGTATGCCCCTCATGTATGAGTGAGGGACGCAGATCCGAAATCCATGAAAATGGAGGGGCTATTGTATAAATACAGATGAGTTGTATAGTAACATGCATTCAGCAGCCCAGTTGGCTTCTCTACATGGAAATGAGAGGAGCATATTCCTCTCCATTTGAAGCAGCAAAATACCTTGGGACAATCCTGTAGCCCTGTACATTGGACAGAAGAGAGCCTGAAGGTGCAATGTCTGCCTCTCACAGGTTGTTGCCAGTTCCCACCCCAAAGATGTGTGGGACGAGAGGCCAGAAGCCTTGCTTTGACTGTTGCTTTTCTTGCATTTCTAATGGATCCTGGCCCTCTGGTTGTTCTACCAAACTTGGCTGATCCATCTAGTGGTTCCCTTTGGGATTTTTTTTCTTTAAAAAAAGCATTTGCCTTATTAATAAGCAAAGCAAAGCAGATTCATTTATATACCGCTTCATACCACACTATGGGGTGTCTAAGCGTTTTACAACTGTAAGCTCATTGCCCCCCAACAGTTGGGTACTCATTTTAGCGACCTCGGAAGGATGCAGGCCTGAGTCGAGCCTGAGCCCTGGCTAGTATTGAACTCGCAACCTTGTGGTTTATGAGTGAGTGGCTGCAGTACAGGCATTTAACCACTGAAAGCAAATGTAATAAAGCCTTTGACTTAAATCCTATTGGGTAATCCCAACTAGAGTAGATCCATTTAGTTAACTGTTGACAGGTGACTCAACATGTAGATAAATCCTGTCAATGGGTTATGCTAGTTAGGACTAACATTAGGATCCAGGGATAGTTAAGTCAGTCTGGAAAATCAGTATGCAAAGGGTTCTTTTACCACCTTTGAGACTAAATGAAAGAAAGAAGTACCGTATTTTTCGCCATATAAGATGCACTTTTTCTTCCCCAAAACGGGGGTGGGGAAGTTGGTGCGTCTTATAAGGTGAATATA
Organism: Phrynosoma platyrhinos; assembly: GCA_020142125.1. Taxonomy (NCBI): domain Eukaryota; kingdom Metazoa; phylum Chordata; class Lepidosauria; order Squamata; family Phrynosomatidae; genus Phrynosoma; species Phrynosoma platyrhinos. The sequence continues at coordinate 203,191,822 of CM034708.1, forward strand.
CAGTCGTACCTCCGCTCCCAGGACCAGCCTAAGGAACGGCCGAGGCCTCGGCTAAAAGGAGGCCTCCTTTCAGCCGCGGCCTCGATTGCTCAATGGGCTGGTCCTGGGATCGGAGGACTTCTCTGATCCCAGGAGCAGCCCACTGAACCACCGAAGCCGCAGGTGGAAAGGAGGCCTCCCTTTAGCCACGGCCTCGGTGGTTTAATGGGCTGCTCCTGGGGTTGGAGGACGCCTCCCTCTCCAGGGTCGGCCCAAGGAAAGCTTTTTTTCCTAGATTTTCCTCCTTTAAAATTGGGTGCGTCTTATATGCCGGAGTGTCTTATATGGCGAAAAATACGTAGGTAGCGTGAGCTTTTGTAGACTTGAGCCTACTTCCTCAGATGTGTGCACCAATGAATACCAGCTCATACTACCAACTTCTTTCTTTCAGTTGCTCTTAAAGATGCTACAACATCTCTTTGCATTAGGATCCAGGTCTTCTCATTCTTTTTTATCCTGTTTCCACACATTGGAAGGGGGAGAGCAAGAACTCAACAAGAGTAAGAATTAAAAAGGCAGTATTATTAGTACATGCATAACAGAAAAGCTGCTAAGTTTTAAAAGACTGCTGGTGCCTAACAGGATGGAAAGGGACTCCATCTAGTGGCAAAGAACATGTAGAGTCCAAAATAGTGCAAACAACAAAAGCAATTTACTAGAAAAGGGAAGCTTTTCAGGGTGGGGGGAGGTTTAAAGAATTTTTACTATTTTCTACTTATCTCAGTCATGGCTATTCCAATATTAAATGCACTTTTAATGTCAAATGGTTTCAGTTAAACATAAAATCTATTTTTCTATAGAGGTTTTTTATTCCAATTGTTGGGAGAATTTTAAGGGGGGGAGAATAGTTTTGCAGCAAGGCATGGTTTCAAATGAAAATAATATCTTGGAATTTTTATACTTGTAACATTTTAACATTTGCTGGTTTTCATATAAAATATTAGTCTGAGTGAACGTAATTACCTCCTCTAGCGGCCCAGTGGTTCCCAAACTTCGGTGCTCCAGGTGTTTTGGACTTCAACTCCCAGAAGCCCCAGCCAGCTTGGCCAACAGTCAGGAATTCTGGGCGCTGAAGTGCAAGTCAGGAGGACCGAAGTTTGGGAAACACTAGCCTAAACACCCTAAAGGCACCAGATCCTGTCTGATCTTGGAAGCTAAGCAGTCTTGGTTAGTATTTGGATGGGAGACCACCAATGAACACCAGGTGCTGTAGGTTGTATTTCAGAAGAAGGAACTGGCAAAACCACCTCTGAGTATTCCTTGCCTAAGCAAACCTCATGAAATTCATGGGGTTTGCCATAAGTCGATTACCTCCTCCACCCCCCAGCTGCCACTGCACTTCCATTGATCTGCATACAGAGCAAAATCCATTGGTGTAAATGCCAGTTGCAAAGAATTCAGGCTATTGATTTAGGTACTTTGGCTTAAATCCCTGCTAAAGCTCCCTGGACACTTACTTCTTCTGCAGTCCTAACCTTTTCATGGCAATCAAGTCGTCACTGGTGAGAAATGCTGATGGCAAAACAAACAGCATGGCCTTTTTTGAAAGCCAGAAAACAATCACAAAACTTTAAAAGTTCTGATACAGCAAATATGGCAGCAATGACTCTTCCTGCTTGCAATAGCTTCCATATAAGTAGAGCAATGAATCAGCTCTGGGCTTTAATTTGAACTTCAAAGGAACTATCCAAGGGACCCAACCCAATTTCCCAAATAGGTTTGGCACCTTAGATAGCTCCTTTAAATTTGGACTAATACCCAAGGGGATTCACCATAATAATAATAATAATAATAATAATAATAATTTTTATTTGTATTTCC
>CM034708.1:203207125-203217348 GCA_020142125.1 Phrynosoma platyrhinos
ATTATTATTATTATTATTATTATTATTATTATTATTATTATGGATGATCCATATTTTATTGGTTATATTGCATAGTAGCTAGTGTTGCATTTTTGCCTTTAAATTCCTCCAAATTCAAATGCATCATTATCTGCTTAAAATATCTGATGGGGCTAAAGCGGTGAGTCCTGCCTGGAGCAGAACTACTGCCTGTCACAACTACCCTATTATATTTATTACAATGGGCCTACTCCAGATAAGATTAATATTGGTTGTAGCCCATTGTTATGAACATCATGCATAAAACACATTAACATTTATTTAAATTAGATTTCCTTTTAGAAAATTATTTATATGTTAAATCTCAGAAATCTACTTTTTATCCATTATTTTTCTTTAAAATATTCAACATATGTATCTGCAGCTTATTAGATATCAATCTTTGCAGGTCAGACATTACATCTATGATACAAGGGACTTGGTACTATGCAGCAAATCATGAGGATTTTATTTTTTCTGTTAATTGGACAGTCTAGACTCTTACCTTGTGCCTTACTGTGCTTTCTTAATAACTACCAGCTAATTGATATTTCTGGACATTTAAGTCATGTTCTGATACTGGATTGACCATAGTCTGGTTTGAATTGGCTGGAACATCCCAAAGTTTGTACTATATTGTGTGTTCCTTGTCTTCAAGTAATTGGTTTTGTGTCCTTGATAGTATCCAGGTGTATCCAGCAGAATCCTATTTATTTTATAGCTGTATATGGTTTAAGGCAAAAGAAATGCATTGTATGTTTAAAGTTTTAATAGTGCTCTTGAGTAATATAAAGTTTTTCTTCAATTGCAAGCTCTCATATTTTATTGGTTGCTGTGACAACTGCGATATTTCAGAAAAAAACATTGAAGAAAATAAATCTATTCCTTTGTGTAAAATAGTGAGTAATATTGTGTGCTCTTGGACTTATGCCCCATTCAGCACAATGGGAGTTGTGGATAAATATGCACACAATCAGTTTGCATAGGAACTTGTTGAGCTAAATACCTAATAATAGATAATCTATTATAAGTAGATAGCTGCTCTCTGTTCTGGAGCAAACAGAGCAGAAAATGATGTCTCTTCCTTGTTGGCAAGCTTCAGGATCCTTGACTGTTTATCCAGCCTAGCACTCAGGACAAGGAAAGAGGAGGGGAGGTACACCTTCCAAATTTTCATAGTATAATGCATAAAATGTCCAGACATGGACAATAAACTATATGGTAAAGAATGCAGATGGTTTTTTCCAACTCAGAAACTATTAGCACAGTCCACCATCCAGGGATAACGTCTCTGAATTTGTATGTAGAGAGATCTTGTAGCATTGAGACTAACTAAAGAAAGAAGTTGGCAGCATGAGCTTTCGTAGACTTAAGTCACTGAATGCATCTGAAGTCTCAAAAGTGCAACAACATCTCTACATATTGATTTTACAAATGAACATGGCTATATCTTTGAATTCTGCGACTCTGAATTTGGTTATAGCTTCTGATATTTATACTTTTCAGATGTGAGTCAAAAGTTGAAAGTAAATAGTTGTCTTAACTTAGATTTTTATATTGTTATATTGGTCTTTTGGAGATTTTAGTAGTGTAAATTGCTCTCAGGGTATTATATAAGTACCTATCAGAATCTTGTGTTCTTTTTTCATTCAAGACATAAGTGGCTGTGTTTATAATGAACAGCTATTTTGCAATGTGGAGTCTGTAGATCACTAGAAAGTCATAATAACTTGATAATAATCCAATAAACTTTGACTCTTGGATCGTTAACTTTAGATTTTGCCAAAACATCATGGAATTCCTCATTCATGTGCATTTGGGTTTTTATCCAACTGGATTGTCTCTTTATAATATATATATTGACTCATTTACATCAACATCTGATTTGGATGGTTGAAGGAGATGCGCTTTCATGTCTGCTTTCCTTTTTCTCTCCTAGATGGTAAGCCTATGCTCCGCCAGGGTGACACAGGAGATTGGATTGGAACATTCCTCGGTCACAAGGGAGCAGTCTGGGGTGCCACTCTAAATAAGGATGCCACTAAAGCCGCTACAGCAGCTGCCGATTTTACTGCGTAAGTGAAAGTCTTCTATTACTAAATGTTTCCACATGTTTCTGTGATGGTTGTAACCTTTTAAAAACACTTGAATATTTATTCTGGTCTCTCTTTGTGTTTTTTTGTCTAGAACATACGGTAGTTAAACTAGCAATATATTCTTTTATTTCAGCAAAGTATGGGATGGTGTGTCAGGGGATGAATTAATCACCTTGGCTCACAAGCATATTGTCAAATCCGTGGACTTCACTCAGGTAAAGCAGATGCAAAATCTTTTAGTTTCTCTGTGTGTTCCAGAAAGAGAGCATTATTTCAGCAATTTCACATTCTTGATTGAAAATATCAGTATTCATTTTCTGTTTTAGGACAGCAATTACCTACTGACAGGTGGACAAGATAAACTTTTGCGTATCTATGACTTAAGCAAGCCAGAGGCAGGTGGGTTTTACTGTTAATTTGTGAAACTGATTGGTTATCAAGTTGTGAATTCTTAAAACTACAGCAGTCCCTGTTTTACTCATTAGAATCCACAGCATTTTATAATCAAATCTGTTATATTGCCTGTTCCTTCATCTTGTATGTAGAAATGGACTCATAAATTTGGCAGAATTAAAACCAGTGAACACAGTGATTTTGAAGGCTCTGATGTTATAATATATACTGGTTTATCTGATGGGAGTGAATCTCATACTAATGTATATCCCACCAGCTTTTGCTTCTACTTTTTATTAGGCATATTTTAGCATAAGGCTGTTCCAACATCACAATAAGCAGGAATTGTTCAGAATTCCCACTTGTTGAAGATGAGTCAACATGCTGGTGCACACAAGCTGATACTGCCTGCCTGTATGTAGAGTCACTAAATAAACTTGTTTTGTACAAACCTCACTGTGGCTTGTTGCTTTCCCCCAAAAAATCAGACTACAAGGTGTTTTCAGATTCTCTCTGGTTTATTGGGGAAAAGAACAAGCCCCCACTCATTGTAACAAATTTAGACATCATGTGAAACACCATGGACTTTTCATGCATGATTTGCCTTGTCACTTCCATTGCAAACAGGAAATATCAGGCAATGCACGCTTAAAATGGTGATTAATTTTAACTATATTTTATTTGAAATAAACCAACTTTAAACGGTGATTTGTAAAGTTAAGTTGTTTCATGCAGCTGAAGTTGCTGTCAGCTGTAGTTCTGGATAAAACGACAAGGTGTAATTAGCCAAAAATAGACAGTAAAGGTTCACCTCTCGCCCATACTGTAAACAAGGAAGCATATGACATTGAGCCTTGCTCTGGTTCATTTTCTTCAAGACATACTGGATTTTCATGCTATCTAAACAATCTCATTTTGTTTGTCCTTAATATATTGGTGTATTTTTTGTAGTTTGTCTAAAAATGAGCTTAGACTTACAAAATGATTTGTGGTTTTAGTCTTTGCCTTAAAGTTTGTGCATATTCATAAATGACAGTCTGCACATGCCACATTCTGCAGTTATACTTTGTAGCAGTGTATATTAAATATGTTGTTGTCATGTCATATTAAATAATGAAAAATAATGTAAGACCCTCTTTATTTGCAATGCTTGCATTGCCATAATTGATCATGTTACAGTGAGGGACAAATAGCCTTACTGAATACTATGCTAGAGGTCTTCTCTTATACCAGGATATTTCTTCTATTGTTTAGAACCTCAAGTGGTCAGTGGTCACACATCTGGTATTAAGAAAGCTCTGTGGAGCAGTGATGATACACAGATTCTTTCAGCAGATGACAAAACAGTCAGGTATGAAATAAAAGATACCTTTTATTCACCATACTGTGTGTCAGGATCTGGTGTTCAGTATAGGACAACTTTTGAATTTGGTTATATAAACATAGCTGTTATTTATGTGGGAAGGTAAGATACAATATAGCCTGTGCATTAGGGCTTAGTAGATAAGAAGCTTAAGGAGTCTCCTTTGTTCTTACAGTGATCTTAAAATCTGTCCACTGAGCCAAGAGCTAAACTGTGGTTAGTAGAGTTGACCAAGGAGGTGTATACTTAAAATTAAATAACAGAATGAATACATGCTCAGACCAGGAATTTATTTTCAGTATTAAGAGCTGAGCTTATTTGTTTTGTGTACACATTACCATTATTGGTTTCCCTCAGGTCCATTCCATCAGTCTTATTCATAAGAATAAAAATTAAGTAGTCACAGTCTGATATTGAGAGCCAGGCTCTTGGTTATCTACTGTTACAATAACAAGAAATCCCAACCTACCTTCTTCCTGTCCTGTTTTGCATATTTACTTCATGATACAACCCTCTTAGCATAGATAAATACTAGTACCAGGATGAGAGCTTTTATAATTCTGTTTTGGGGATTGATGGCAGTACAGAGGAGCTGTTGACCCAGAAGCCTTTGAAAAAGTCTGATATTACAGTTGAGATAAGCTTAACAGATTTGACTGATGTCTTTCCACTGCAGGCTTTGGGACAGAAACACATTGACAGAAGTGAAGGCAATAAATGTTGCCATGTCTGTGAGCAGCATGGAATATGTTCCAGAAGGAGAGATAATTGTGATCACCTATGGAAGAACTATTGCATTTCATAGTGCTGAAACGTATGTTATTTTAAAATTGTTTTAAATTAAAAGCAACACAATTGGGAATGTTTTGAAGAGCCTCAGCAGATGTATATGTGCCACCATTCTAGTTCATGCAGATTTAGATCATTCCTTTGTATTCTCACGTGCTCTGCTTAGGAAGATGGGGAAACTGCAATTGAAAATGTAATTACAGCAGCTGACATTCTGTTTCCAGTTTACAAGGAAAGTGAACTATTTACTCCCCACTTGACTTCTTTATTGACTCTTTGGTGTGGGTTAGTAATCTGGTGGGTACAGCCATCAACCCCCGCTAGTACTGTCAGTGATTGGGGATGATGGGAGTTATAGTCAAAAACATCTGCTAAATATAATTTGTAAAAATATCTGTTTTTTGGGGTTGTGGAGAAAATCCTAAAGTGCTTAAAGATACAGAGTTGATTATGTAGTTTTGAAGCTTTCATTACCTCTTTGTGGGTTTTCTCCTGTAACACATGGTTTCATTCTCTTTGTTTTTACAAAATCTAATCTGATTTTAAATCAGAATTTGCAACAGTGCGTACAAAACAAATAACAGTCTTAAAAGTGCAGTTATAGATATAAACAGTGATAAGTCCAATTAACAGTGGCCTGTATCTGGTATGTGGATACAGGATTGCACCCTTAGCCTAACAACTGAAACTGCTATCTAAAGTAGGAACCAGATAAATAGCACTAGAGACGGCATCCCAGTCCTGGAATGCTGGCATCAAAATAGCTCTTTTCCAAGTCATCACTTGTTTAACTTCTTGGGCAGAGGGCAACAAGAGAACAGCTATTTGATACCCTAAGGTAGACTATACAATCTTAAAAAGTAGTATAGTTTTGTTTCAACTCAGGCTTTTTCATACATAGGCAACCTGGGTTTAGCTTGTATTCTTAGATGAACTTACTCTGAAATCCAACCCTTAGAGCAGGGGTAGGCAACCTAAGGCCTCGGGGTGGGGGTGGGGGGGTCAGATGCAACCCCCCGAGGCCTTTGGACCGGCCCCAGGCCGGTCCTGCCACTGCCGCCGCCTCCACCTGCCATGATGATATTTATTGTTGTTATTACTTGTTCTTGGGGTTTTCTTGGCAAAATCTTCAAAGGGGTTTTGCCATGGCTTTTCTGGGGCTGAGAGAGTGTGCATGCATATTTTTTAATTTTTTTAAAAATTTTTAATTATTTATTTATTTGTTTGTTTGTTTTTGGTGCTTCGCCCCCCCAATTGTCTGAGGGACAGCAACCCGGCCCCTGGCTCAAAAAGATTGCCTACCCCTGCCTTAGAGGGTCTTTTTTTTCCTTGTGATTTGGTTTTTGGTTGTGCATATTAATTGTTTTTTTTTTTTATCTTTTTCTTGATGTCTTTTCCTTTTTCTCTGTAGCCTGGAGCAGATTAAATCTTTTGAGGCCCCTGCAACAATCAATTCTGCATCCCTTCACCCTGAGAAAGAGTGTCTAGTTGCAGGTGGTGAAGATTTTAAACTGTATAAATATGATTATAACACTGGTGAAGAATTAGGTATGTTACAGTTCATTTCATGTGTCTGCAGAGCATATTTTGATGATATGCCTTTCTGTTGAAATGTGAAACTAATTTAGTTGCTAAGCCAAATGTGTAAATTTCCTTGGGACTGGTATGGCAGAGATACAGTATTTCCTGAGCCAATAACATAGCCATATTTCTTTCTTTCTTTTTTTTTTTTTTAACTTTGGGACAGCTAAGTGATTTTTGGTGGATGTTTATGCAAGTAAGCTCAAATTGACCAGTGCTGGATTGTGTTCATATAGTCATTGCACCTTGCCATAGATAACCCTTTCTGTGATTGAGACCCAGATGAGACAAACTGATGCACAGTCTCCTCTGTTGTTTTCAGGTAGTCCCTTTCCCTAGTTCTCTTACCCTACAACCAGCCTCTAAGCCATAGTTTTTTTTTCAGTGCTGCTTTTGGGTAGATATGGTATGTAAAAAATAGTAGAAGAAGAAAAAAACCCTGTTCACTAGGGTATGGGGATTAAGTGAATTCGAAATGCCTGACGACAGACACATTTGTTTATTTTATGGAAATGTATGTATGTATTGCTTTCTTTTTTTTTTTTTTTAAAAAAATAATAATCCCGAAGTGATCATTTGTGTATCACCAGATGGAAGATTAAGTTATGCCTGAGGCTGCAGGAGAAAGTGATACTGCAGACAGCTAGGGCTAGAGAAAGAGAATAGGAGATGGGACCTATAAAAAAAAAATAAAGTGAGTCATCTTGAAAAGAGTTGATAAAATGGGTCGTGGGTCTGGACTTGTTGAAGACTGGCTATTGCTCAATGCACACAGCCTAGAGTACCTGCATTTTTACAGATAGCCTTTAGAAATAGAATCAAAACTAAGGTCATTTGTAAGGCTTATGATATGCACATTGCTAGTGAGTGATGTAATATAAAAAAGTCTGTGTACCTTTTCCCCCAGGAACAACTCCTTCTAGTGAAGGCTGGGAAAAGTATACACTTTTACTGATAATTTTTAATGTGTTGGCCTCTCTTTCTTTTTCAACATTATCCTTTGGATTGTAGTGATCCTTCCAATTAACTATAAATATAGCAAGCTAAACAGGTGCTTAGGGGAAAGCTTCAGTTTCTGATCCTAAGGCCTAAGCAGACTGCCAGAAATAGTGCACATTAAATTGAGGCACTGCCCTGGCTCAGTGCTAGGGAGTCATGGGAATTGTATTATTTTCTGGGACATTGAGCCTTCTCTGTCAGAGAGCTCTGGTGCCACAATAAATTACAATTCCCATGATTCCCTGGCACTGAGCCAGGGCAGTGCCTCAATTTAATGTGCACTATTTCTGGCAGTCTGCTTAGGCCCCTAATGGCCCTTTTTGGGCCCATAGATTTAATAAATAAAATAACATGGCTTTTTAACTATGTGCATATTTGGCAAGCTCATTTACAAGAAGTACATACAACTCTGAACTCTGCCTAAGTTCTAAGAAATCAGAGAAAAACTTTTTTCTCTTGATTTCGTAGAACTTGAGGCAGTGTTTAGAGTTGTATGTACTTCTTGTAAATGAGCTTGCCAAATATGCACATTGCTAAAAAGCCATGTTATTTTCTTTATTAAATCTATCCCATTTTTCTCCCAATATGGAAACCAAGAGCAGTTTTTCTCCCAATGTGTGACCCAGTATTAGACAATCTCTAAGAGGCAGGTATTGTTTGACAAGGCTTTCTGCCTACTGACATGTTTCTTAATGTCATCTACTTTCTGGAGGCAAGCCATAGAGAATCTCTCCATATCATAAAATATCAGTGATAGTTTTCTATTTTTAAATGGTTGGAGCTTTCATCAACTAGCTTTCACCTCCAAACACCAAACCCAGAGTGAGAAAGTAAGCCGATTATGTTGCTTATTTTTTTCTTTATAAATGCATAAAGCTCTTAATGTGTATACTGATTCCTTCCTTCAAATTTTGACTGATGTATTATAATTTCTTTACAGAATCATACAAGGGGCATTTTGGGCCTATTCACTGTGTCAGATTTAGCCCAGATGGAGAATTGTATTCTAGTGGCTCTGAGGATGGAACACTAAGACTGTGGCAGACAACAGTAGGAAAAACATATGGTCTCTGGAAATGTGTGATTCCTGGTAAGAACATATTGTGTGTGTTCTGATGAAATTGAAGTGCACCCTAACGTATGTGTTGTCTTTTGAAGACAAGTTAATTATAAAATTATATTGGAAACATTTTTCACTACCTTTTAAAGTGATATCTGACAGAATTGCATATTCATAGAACATCACTAACTATAGACATCAGTGTTACTGAGGTAGTAAACCTGTACTACTTTGGATTACAGTATGGGGGTAGCTCACCTGGCAGAGCTCTTTCATACAGTAAATTAACCACATTTCCCCTATACAAAACAGCTCTTGGGCATTCCTTCTCCCTGGCATGAGGTTTTCTCTGTGTATGACATGAAATAACATTGCATCTAGCTTTCATCTTAATAGTAATACTACAATCCAGGGACAGGATTACAATCTGAGAAGTAAGACTAGTTACTGCCGGACGAGATCCGTCTTTTAACATCTTTGGACAGCTTTAAAAAGGCTGTCAAGACGGATCTCTTCCGGCAGGCCTTTCCAGACTAGTGATCCCCACCTCGGATATAAACAGCCGTACCAATGACGATCCTCTCGTGGCCCCGTCGATCTGATGGTGAGGATTGTGGTGTCACGCTTTTTAAATTTATCTTGTATTGGGATTTTAAATTGAATTTGTTTTAAACTATTATTGATTTAATATTATTTTAAGGGGGGAGGGGGTACGTTGTATTTACTGTTACTTGGGACTCTGTGTTTTATCTTGTGTGTTTTAACCTGTAAGCCGCCCTGATTGGATTACCATTGGGCGGGGTAAAAATAAATTTTATTATTTATTATTTATTATTATAAATATTTGGTCTCTCCCATCCCATCACCATCCTGATTGTGGCTCTTTTAAACTGACATCTTGCTCATATTATGGAATTTACTCAACTCATTAAAGGAAACATTATTTGCGTAAGAGAGGAGGTGAGTCATAGTGGTATATTTAAAAGACAAATGAAGCAACAGTGGAAAACACTAGTGCAGAACTCCTTGCATATTCTATAGTAGAGGCTAAAAAATTGGCATGATTATAGATATAAAAAGAAGTCTTTCTCTTTTTTTCCTCTCTCTTTGTAGAAGAAGAAGGTGGAGAGCTGACTAAAGCAAAAGTCAACCTTCCAGGGACCACAGAGGAAGAACTAGGTAAAGATCTGGTAGCTGTGGTGGCCTGAGTAATGTAGATATCACTCTTTACACATGTTAACCTGTGTAACATAATGACTGAGATTGTACATCATATTTCTGTACAGTCATCCCTTCCAATTCGCAGGGGATCTGTTCTGGACCCACCCACCCTGCGAATCGGAAAAACCGCAAATATTGGAGCCCCATTGTTTTTAATGGTCGTGTGGCCCCATGGGCAAGCACGCCATTTTGTCCCTCCTGGCTTCCCATCCAAATTCAAAACCGTAAGAAATCAGTGAATCCAGAGGGATGACTGTAGATTAAATTTATACTCATGCATTTATTTGGTTGAGTTACACCACTGAATACCTAATGTGTATCTGCCAGAGTGCCTGCCTGTTGTCTCATTGTTCAGTTGGATGTGCACAGTGGCTGTTTCTCTGGCTCTAGTGAACGAAGTGATACCTGAAGGCACTGACAAATAGTTACGCATCATCCAGGAACATCTAGCTGTGAAGTGGCTTCACTTGCAGAACTCTGCTTCTGCAACCACGAAGCTAATGCTTCTGTTGCACAATGGCCAAAAAAAGTACAGCTGTATGTGCAAGAGAACTTGCATGTGTGTGAAACCAACAGGATTCTAGGTGACTGTTGTTGAGAAGACAGACATGCACACACGCATGCACTCACACAGCATAATCCAGTACAAATTGCCAGTTGAAGCCACTGCAAATATTGCAAGCTCTCTTCCCCCCCCCCCCCC
>CM034708.1:203228862-203245271 GCA_020142125.1 Phrynosoma platyrhinos
TCTTTTCTAGTTCTTTTATAGCCACCCTCCCCATTCTTAGTCTTCTTCAATTTTCCTGGCTGCTGTGCCTGTTTCTATCAATGTTTGATCCTAGATATGAGAACTCTTTTACTATTTCTATTTTCAGATTGTGTAGGTTGAATTTGTGTAACTTCTCTTTGGTCATTATTTTTATTTTCTTTATGTTCAGCATTAAGCCTGCCTTAGCATTTTCTTCTTTGATATTCCTTGGTAAGTGTTCCAGGTCTGTGAAGTTTTCTGTTAGTATTATAGTATCATCTGCATATCTCAGATTGTTGATCTTCCTTCCTCCTATTTCCACTCCTCCTTCTTCTGTGTCCAAGCCTGCTTTTCTTATAATATATCCTGCATACAAGTTAAACAGATAGGGTGAAAGGATGCAGCCTTGTCTGACCCCTTTGACAATTGGGGACCATCCTGTTTCTCCGAATTCTGTTCTGACAGTAGCCTCTTGTCCTGAGTACAGATTCCTGATCAGGACTATCAGACTTTAGGGTTGCCATAAGATGGGAAGGCACACAGCACCTGGTTTCCTTGAGTCCCACTTTGGGGGAATAGATGGGATACAAATGAAATGGTGGATTTATTAATTGAAAGTTTGGATTAAAACCCAGATTAGATTTACCACCCCAGTGGCATAGAAGCAACATTGCACGTATGCGCTAGCAACCCTGTTCAAAACTGTGTTATTGGCATGACTTTGTCGTCGGAAATACACCAAGTAAGTTATTGAGCCCTAAGGCATAAGGGGCAAAGTACTATCTAGTGAAAAAAATAAAGAAAATTAAATTAGAAATTGTTCTCCCGTGAAATGTCTAAATTCAGTTTTGAAGGGTATTTATTCTCTTTCTTCCCCCCCCCCCCTCCTTCTGTTTCTTAGACACATCTTTAGAGGAAGAAATAACATTTTTTTTCCAGGGGAGGATTAAAGAAAGTTGGCTAATTAGCTGTAGTTTTAACTCCTTTAATTACTTTTATCCCTGGAGCCCCATGAATATTTAGATGGAGCAGATGACATAACGAAAACAGTAGCATTCACACTCTTTAAGTTTAATGAACTTACATGTTGTTTCCTTCGGCAGACGCTTGAGATGTTTCACACATGTTCTCTCCCATATTCGGTTTTGTGACCTGTTTAAGTCAAGGATGTGGTGGTACACACACATTTCCCCTCGACGTGGGAATAATCCATGTGCAAGAAAACGGTGCTGTCCAAAACATCTGGAACACACAATGATAGTGCTTTGATTCCACTTTGACTGCCATGGCTACAACCTATGGAATAATGGGATTTGTAGTTTGTGAAGGTACTGGAGCTCTCTGGCATAGAATTCTAAAAACCTCTTGAAGCTACAAATCCTAGGATTCCTTAGGATGAAGCCATGGCAATTAAAGTGGAAACTAAGGATGCATCAGCACTGCAGCAATAATCTGGTTGACACCGCTTTAACTGCCATGGCTCAATATAATCTGGGAATTACAGTTCATTGTGCAACAAACTACAAATCCTAAAATTCCATAGTATTGAGCCATGGCAGTTAAAGCAGTGTCAACCCGGATTATTTCCGCAGTGTGGATACAACGTAAGTTTTATAACTCTGCAATATCAAAACGGTAGTGTAGAGGTTTGAATGTCGGACTAGAACTCTGGAGACCAGGGTTTGAATCCCTGCTCCACTATGCAAACTCACTGGACAAGTCACACACTCGCAGCCTCAGAGGATGGCAGTGGCATCCCTCCAACAAATTTTCCCAAGAAAACCCTGATCTCAGGGTAGCCATAAGTAAGAAAGGACTTGAAGACACATAACAACAATAGTGTGACAAGGCAGATCAGCGAGGTCAGGTTTATCTTTCATGTTGATTTTGTATGCTATTTTTCTTTTTACTTTCTAAATTGTGCTTCTGTTAAACATATGAGCCATGTTGAGTTTTCACACTAGAAGGTGGGGTATAAACTATTAGTCTTTCCTGACCTGGTATCCCCTGGGATGTGCTTGGATTACAAGCCCTATCACTCTCAGCCATCAGCTGGATGAGAATGATGGGAATGGAGTCCCACCATATCCCAAAGTGCAGTTGGAAAAGTCTTGTTTAAATCAATTTTTTAATAAGTCATGATGTTAGGACACTTCTGCATGATCAAGTTTGTTCCTGAGACACCAGAATTGGATTGTTCAGACCAAAGGAGTAACATTCTTTTTCTTTAAATTACAGCCCAGAGACCCAGCAAAATCAAATTCATAACATATAAAATAAATTAAAAGCACAAAAGGAAGAATTAGCCAATTCATACAGACTAAGCTTATTTTGAAAAATTTTCCTTAGCACAGAAGTTAGCTGTTCTCTGATCCTGACCGCTTAAGACAAACTTGTCAACCACCAAAATCACACTGAGAACCTTATCTTCTAAAATAAGGATTTGACATAAAATTGGACTAGTTTTCCTGGTAGATTTGCCATTTATGGATTAATCATGTGTCATTGAGCCTGCTTGTAAAAACCACATGTGCTTCATCGATTGTACTTCCTGATTCATCTTAAGTAAAAATGAACTCTAAATTAATTAATTTTCATCTCATGAAAACTCTTGCCCTTGTTTTTAAAATAGTTTTTGTCAGTTGAATATTAACAAAATTTCACCCTTCTGAGTCAGAGAGCAATCTGTATAAAAACAGGCTATAAAAATGCACTGAAATAAAAATGGGTATTTTTCCTCCCTTAGATCTCAGTTGGCTTGCACGAGTTCGAGTGAATCAACCAGCGGTTCTTCGACGGGCAGCCCAAATTCAGACACAACGTGCTGTGAAAAAGAATTGGCAGGTAAGTCCTCCATCCTTCTTTGAGTATTCTCATCTCACCCTTCTAAAACAGCTGTTTCTGCCTTAGTGGATTTTAATGTGGAGTTTCCTTCAAGACGCCAGTAAAGTCAAACGTTTCAACCCACCTTCAGCATCCTCCAAAATTAATTATTAAAAGACAGCGATTGTAGGCTGAGAAAAGATAATTTTTTATACAAACCATTTTCAGGGTGGATCGGTAGCAACTCAAGAGGACTCACAAAACCACGAATGAAATGATCTTGCTTAAGTGCAACCATTTTGCAAAGTGGCACACAGCCCATGGTGTATCTAGAAATAATGCTATGCTGCAGCTCAGAGCAAAATATTTTAGAAAATTTCATGGATCTTTACTTTAAAATACAAGGTAGTGGAAGAAATGTGTTAAAACCAATAACCCTTTTAAGTTCTTTCCACTGAGGTTAAAAAAATAAGCATTAATAAGGTTTGAACAGGCAAGTGGCTATTTTAAGGATAACAAGCTTCAGGTTAAAATCTGGGTCAAGCGTAGATTTGGCTCCCATGTAAGCCAGCAGTAGGCAGAGGATACATCTACAGTAGAAATAATGCAGTTTGACATACTTTCTATAAGTTCCATCCTACAGAATCCTGGGATTTCTAGTTTTGTGAGGCACTAGCTCTCTTTGGCAGAGAGGGCTAAAGACCTTGTAAAACTATATATCCCAGGATTCCATAGGATTGAACTATAAGCACTTAAAATGGTGTCAAACTGCATTATTCCTCCAGTGTAGATGACCCAGAATTCCTAAATCTAAGCTAGATGTATTAGCCAAAACCCAGAGATGGGTATGAGTGGATTTTTTGCCTGCTAGGAGGTTGCCGTGGCAGTTAAAGTGGAATCATAGTGCTGTAATTGTGTATTGCAAAATGGTCCCAGGCCTCTACCCCAAAGCTAGTTGGATGAACCCATGCCTTGAATGTAGAAGATTCGGTCCCTCGCATCTCTAGATAGGGCTGTATCTGCAATGCAGAAATAATGCATTTTGACACTGCTTTAACTGTCAAGGTTAAATTCTATGGAATTTTGGGATTTGTAGTTTTGCAAGCTATTTAACCTCCTCTGTCCGAAAGCTTGGGTACCATACCAATCTACAAATCCCAGGATTCCATAGCACGGATGCATAGCAGTTAAAGCAATCTCAAACTGGATTATTTCTGGAGTGCAGTTGCAGCCAAGGGCCAAGCAAACCACTTTAGGGTTTCAGGTGGAGGCTTAAAAGCTACTTGTCAAGCCAATGTGGAAAGGACAAAACTGGAGGGGTTATAAACCTCTTCATAAGCACTTAATGTTTGATAGCCATGCAGGAATAAATGACAATAATTTGTTCTGATTGCTCTTATTTTCTTTCTAAATAAAGGCAGCTTGGCTTCTGCGTGCTGTCACCTGCATAGACCTCACCACCCTTTCGGGCGATGACACCCCTTCTAATGTCTGCCGGTTGTGTTACAAAGCCAAGCATCCCATCAGAGAGGATCTCTTGCAAGCTATGAATATGCATGATCAAGGTATGGCAAGTTGTAACGAGTAACAAAACCCATTTGATTCAGTTCTGTAAATCTGGCAGCAGTATGAGCTGTATCAGTCTTGACTTGACCTCTGCTGATGGTCTTTTGCTGAAGCATTTGTATGAGCCAGATTGTATTGCTTCATGTAAAAAATACAGTCAGCCCTCTGTATCCACAGGTTTTCTATCCACGGATTTAACCACCCACTGCTTGAAAATATTCAAACATAATATAAATTCCAAATGAAATCTTCTTTTTGCCATTTTATATAAGGGACGCCATTTCACAGTGCCTTTGTATTTAATGGGACTTAAGCATTCACAGATTTTTGTATCCATGAGGGATCATGGAAGCTAATCCCAGCAGATACCAAGGGCCTACTGTATGCTTTTACTACTGTAACAGAATGCTGCAGTATGGAATCCTCCAGGTTGCTAGCTAGCCAGCCGTTATCCAGGATATTCCATTCTATTTTGACCTCTATTCCCCCCAAATTCTCAGCACGGTTAGCATTGAGCATTCTCAGTCTTTATATGACTGCCTGTTAGAGTCCTTCCCACCCCAAACTCTGTTTATACAGGTGTACTTGAGTTAACAAAGTATAGATGCATTCCTGGACATTCCTTCTTTTGCAGAAAATTTGGTACCAGAGTCAAAAATAACATGGAAAAGAATAGGGGTAGGTTCCTGTGTCACAAAAAAGAAAAGAAAAGAAAAGCAGTTCAGCATAGAATCCTAGAGTTGGAAGAGACCTCAAGAGTCATCCAGTCCAACCTTTTTGCCATGCAGGAATTCACAATCAAAGCATTCCCAACAGATGGCAATCTAGGCTTTGTTTAAAAATCTCCAAAGAATGAGACTCCACCATTCTTGGAGGGAGTGCGTTCCACTGTCAAACAGCTCTTACTGTCAGGAGGATCTTCTTAATGTAGAGATGGAATCGTTTTTCCTGTAACATGTTTCAGCAAATGTTTTAAAATGCAAGACAAGTACATCGACTCGGGTTGCCAGAATGAAAACTGGAGATGATTTCTGTTGGGTGGAAAAGGGAATTTCAACAGGTGTTGTTTGTCATGGAACCACTTAAGAGGTATGGAGAACAAAATATACGAGGAAAGGTTAAAGGAGCTGGGCATGTTCAGCTTGGTGAAGAAAAGACTGATGGATGACATGATTGCCCCCTTTAAATACCTGAAGGGCTTCCACAGAGAGAAGAGGAAGGTCTGTTCTCTGCTGCCCCAGAGGATAGGACCAAGTCTAATGGTTTTAAGTTACAGGAGAGTAGATTTCGATTGAACGTTAGAAGGAACTTCTTGACAGTAAGAGAGGTTCAGCAATGGATCCAATTAGCTAGAGATGTGGTGGTGTCTCCTCTCCAGGCATCTTCAGAAAGAGGATGGACAGCCACCTGCTGCAAATGTTTTAGTTGGAGATCCTGCACTGAGCAGAGGGTTGGATCCTATGGCTTATGGATCCAACTCTTATGAATGCTGAAATTCCTTCTTCTACACAATCATTAAAGGTAGAGGAGCTCTCTCCAGTTTTCACTCCGGCAACCTCACTAGGGATGGTCCCTATAGTAGTCAAATTGTTAATTTGAACCAAATAGCAGACATTTTTTTCTGCTAGAGTGCTGAGGGGGTTGGAGAGTTTGTGACACCCAGTGCCTTCCAAATATTTTACCCCAACATCCCCATTGAGAGTATGGGAGCAGTTTTGACAAATTCCCCTTCTTCCATCCATTTTAGTCCCAGGAGAGGCCTTTTTCACACAGAAAGTTACTGAGACGTCAGTTTCTGGGTCATTTCCTCTCAGAAAAAAAGCCTCTTTTAGGCCTAAAATGGTCCAGAGACGGACAAAATGTTGCCCCCCACCACAGGAGGCATGAGAGCATTTGGGTGATATATGTAGAATTTTTTTTCTATATGGATGTGGCCCTCCAAATTTTCCTCCAGGACCAGTTGTCTACTCCTCTAGTAGAGAGGCTTCATCACTCCCAGGTATGAAACTATCTTTGAAAATCAGTTCAAAAAACCAAGCATAAGCTGCGGGATGTGTTCTGGACAAGAGCTACTGGAGGATGTCAGTAACTACGATGCTCAACTGTGATTCCTTTGCAGGCATCACTACAGCTGCTGTCTGTGTCTATCCAGCTAGAGTAGCTGATGCAGTGAAGGCGCTCAAGGCAGCTGGATGTAACATCCCAGTAGCTTCAGGTAAGTCTTCTAAGCTTGGATTTCAAAAGTCAAGATCTATTTTCATGGCTGGTAACATTTTTGGAGGTGATGGACTAGACCAGGGGTAGGCAACCTGCGGCCCGGGGGCCGGATGCGGCCCCATGAGGCCTTTGAACCGGCCCCAAGCCAGTCCTGCCCCCCCGCCATGATGGTGTTGATTATTGTTGTTATTACTTGTTCTTGGGGTTTTCTTGGCAAAATCTCCACAGGAGTTTTGCCATCATGGCTTTTCTGGGGCTGAGAGAGTGTGCATGCATATTTTTAAATTTTATTTTATTTTATTTTTATTATTTTTAATATTTTATTATTTTGCTTCGGCCCGCCAATTGTCTGAGGGACAGCAACCCGGCCCCAAGCTCAAAAAGGTTGCCTACCCCTGGACTAGACCATGCCTAGTGTGTGACTCTTAATTCTGAGCAAACTCAAAACCTTGTAGAATTTGCATTTGGAATAAATCAGACCATGTTAGGCAAATTCACACAGGTCCAAAACACACTGCAGAAATAATCCAGTTTGACACTGCTTTAACTGCCATGGTTCAATGAGAACTGTAATTTTGTGAGACATTTAGCCTTCTCTGTCAGAGAGCTCTGGTGCCACCACAAACTATGGTTCCCAGTATTCCTTAGCACTGAGCCAGGAAAGTTAAAAGTGGTCTCAAACTGGATTATTTCTGAAGTGTGTTGTGGACCACATTAACTTATTTTAAAATACTTCTGTTTCTGTTCCCTTTTGTACTTTTGGAACTGTTATATACTTACCTTATATGTATTTTACATGTAAAACATCTCCCTTTACTTTGTTTATGGGTTGGGATGGATAGTATCTGAGCCTAGCACGTATTGGTCATATTCAGCAGTTTTAATGACTGGCTGGCTGGAATATTATTTTACCTTATATTTGGGTTCTGCATATAGAACCTTGGATTCATGCTTGCCTAACCAATTGGCTATATTTTTAACCCTTTTTAAAATATTTTTTATTTTATTACCTTTTCTTTTAAGTTTGCTCTAAATAAAATTGAGCCAATTTTTGAAGCCTCTTCCCCATAGACTTTCTTGCTTTGACAGGTCTTTCCTGTGACACATAGTTTCATCCTCTGACAACCTCAGACCCTTCATTCTCTCTGTCTCAGCCTGACCTACCTCATAAGGTGGCTATGAGGATCAAGTGGGGAGGACGAGAGTCATAGATGCCACCCTAAGCACATTGGAGGAAGTGTGTGATATCAGTGTTACTAATTTATTTTGCCAATAAAAATATAAAGAAATCAGAAGAAGACTAAGACTTAGAAGGGCAGCTATGGAGGAACTAGGCAAGATCCTAAAGAGTAAAGGTAAATAATTGAATACTAAAGTTAGGCTTGTACATGCCATCGTATTTCCCATTTCTATATATGATTATCTAAGCTATACAGTGAAGAAAGCTGATCAAAAGACAACTTATTTGAAATGTGGTGCTGGTGAAGAGGTCTACAGATACTGTGGATTCCTTAAAAATAAATAAATGGGCATAGAGTAAATCAAGTCTGATCTTTCTGTAGAAACCAAGGGTCAAAACAGACGGCCACCCTGTTGAGCACTGGATCCGGGCCATGGCAACGACATGGCATGGCTCTGATCTGGCATTTTTCCGACACAAAAAGAAGTGGCAGAATGCCACTCCTTTTTGCACCAGAAAAAAGACACCCCTTTCAGTATCGCTGGGGCTCTTCTTTGCTCCTGAGCTCACGGCGTGTAGTTTCTGCACTGCAGGAGTGTCCCAACACTGCCTGCTGTCTGGTTGGGCGGGCCACATGATGACGGATTAAGGGCAGAGTTGGGGTGTGCAGCATGCAGTTGCCATGCCCCCACTCTATCCTGACACCGGCCCTTTTGGCTGGTCTGTACAGCCCCCAAGATGACTAAACTGATGAGACTGTCATACTTTGGACATATGAGAAGACATGATTCATTAGAAAAGACAATAATGCTTGGTAAGAAAGAATATAGTAGGAAAAGAGGAAGATTGCATTCCAGTTGGGTAGATTCAGTCAAGGAAGCCACGGCTTTGAGTTTGCAAGACCTGTGACTTGGATAGAGTGACTTGGAGGTTTCTCATTCTTAAGGATGCCATAAGTTGAAGTCAACTTGATGGCAGTTAATGTATTCAGCTCTTGCAATCTGTGGGCTCACCTTCCACGGATTTGAGTATCTGTGGATGGCCCTGCCCCATTCACCCCAGTGGTGGTGCATATATCAGGAAGAAAATTCTTATTAGACTTTTTTGCTGACTGAAGAAGAGAGTGACTAGTCCAGGGTAATCTGGTGAGTTTTATGCTTCAGAATCAGAACCTGAATCATCCCGCTCCTTGTCCAACTTTCTCTTAGCTTGATCAGCCTCACAGGATTGTTGTAAGGAGAACACAGGGAAGAGAAGAGCCACGAACATCATCTTAAACTCACTGGAAGAACGACAGGACACAAATATAAACTTAAGTTAAAGTGTTGTGTGAGCTGTAAACGTCAAGTGATCAGTCATTGCATTTTTTAGTTATGGGACCCATTTATAGCACTATTATTGCACTGTAACTGCCATGGTTGCATCCTATGGAATCCAGGGGTTTGTAGTATGATGCACTAGAGCTCTCTGAGAATTCTAAATATTGTTCCCAACTATGGATCACAGGATCCCATAGGGCATAGCCATGCCAGCCTAACTGGTTTTATATAAACGCCTATGTGTACATGGTTTTAAATCATTTTAAACTTTTTCAACTGGGGTTAATCTATCTTTTTAACGTGGTAAATTGCTTAACATGTTTGTAGCCCTGTAAAATTATTTTCTATTATTTAAGCACTGTTTTAAATATATCAGATTGTTTTTATTGTATGCCACTCTGAAATCAATAGAGTATAGACAGAGGGAAGGATATAAATTTCTAAATAAATAACAGATACATGCATTTTTTCCCCGTCTTTTGGGTTTTTTAAAAATGTTGTATACGGTTGATAGCACCATACCAGTTGGAATACCAGCAAAATCAAGTGTCCAGTACCTTGTATATGTGCTTTTTTTTTACTTGTTAGATTTATACTCTATTTTCTCCACCCAGAATAGGGCCCAAGGCGGCTTATTTGATCCATGTTTTTTCCTCCTTAGTGGCAACTGGATTCCCAGCAGGACAGACAGCCCTGAAAACTCGCTTGGAAGAGGTTCGGCTGGCTGTGGAAGATGGAGCCAAAGAGATTGACATTGTCATTAACAGAACCTTAGTACTGACAGCTCAGTGGGAAGGTGAGTGTGAGTAAAGCCCTGGAAGAAATGGTTTGGCACAGCGGTTCTTAACCTTTTCTTTACTACAGACCCTCTTTAAATATATTTTGTTGCTGCGGCCCACTAGGGCTTAACTCAAGTTTTAAAACCTTAAAGTGTTAGGGAACTATTAACAACAGTGGGGACTGCCAGGCATGGAAATCAGGGTAGGGAGAAACAAAAGTACCGGTACCTGTTTCAGAGAGACCAATCTGGGTGTAGATTTTCCAAAATTGGGGGAGAGGTGCAGAGAAGAAGGCGTGTGGAGGGGGGGAAAGTTGGATCACTCATTTCTATAGCTGTGCCGTCTAGAGATGCTGGAGTCCAGCAACATCTGGAGGGCCCCAAGTTCTACAGTGAAGGCAATATGTTGGATCACATCTCAGGAAACAAGTGGTGTGTGTGTGTGTGTGTTTGTGTTTATTTGGGGGGGTGTTCTGTGTGTGTGTGTGTGTGTGTGTGTTTATTTGTTTTGCATTGGGAGCTGGTTTACTCCAAAACAAGAAAAGGGGAGAGAGAGAGACTGAAGGCAGCAATCTGGGAATGGAGGAAAACTGGAACAGAAGGGCACCTCTGAGGCTCAAGGGAAGGCTGTGTGAAGTTGGGGAGATAGTGGCTAGTGGAAGGGGGCTCCAACTCTGCTTTACTACACACACACACACACACACACACACACACACACACACACACACAGAGTCTCCCGATGTGGGGTTGAGTAGCCAAAGGTGATGCAAAATACCACCCTATTAATTTCCAGTCTCCTGTGTGGTGGCAGCCTTCTTGGGTCCCCTGAAGTGAGATGCTCCAGTTGTCCCCTCAAGATGGGGGCTGCTTTCCCCTTCACTCCAGCCAGGCACAGTACACAAGGTGGGTTCCCACTTCTCCGACCCATCACTGGATTTTGTTGTTGCTGTGTGCCTTCAAGCCGTTTTTGACTTATGGTGACCCTATCACGGGGTTTTCTTGGCAAGTTTATTCAGAGGGGATTTGCCATTGCCCTCTTTTGAGGCTGAGAGAGTGTAACTTGCCCAAGGTCACCCAGTGGGTTTTTACATGGCTGAGCCAGGATTTGAATCGTAGGGGGTTGCAGACTGCCAGAAATAGTGCAAATTGAGTCCACTTTTAGGGTTAGGGAATCATGGGAACTGTATTTTATTGTGGCACCAGAGCTCTCTGACAGAGAAGGCTCAATGTCTCAGAAAAAAACAAAAACAATTCCCATGATTCCCTAGCACTAACCCTAACCCTAAAAGTGGACTCAATTTGCACTATTTCTGGCAGTCTGCAACCCCCCCGTAGTCTCCAGAGTTGTGGTCCAATGCTCAAACTACTACATCACCAGGCATCTCTTAACTTTGTGCTTGCCAAAGGCCCCATACCAGAAGATTAAGAAAAGCACACAGAGGCAGCGGAGCAGCAGAGTGAGGAAGGTGCTACTTTGTTGTTGTTTTTGTTGTTAATTGCCCTCGAATCGATCTCGACTCATGGCTGCCCTGTGGATGAGACATCTCCAATACTCCCTGTCCTCCACTACTGTCCCAGTTCTTGCAGATTCATGCCCCTGGCCTGCCTGATGGAGTCCATCTACCTAGTGTGTGTTCTTCCTCTCTTTTTCTTTCCTTCCATTTTTCCTAGCATTGTGGTCTTTTCTAATGAGCCATGTCTTCTCACAATTTGACCAAACAGTCTCAGTTTAGTCATCTTGGCTTCCAGAGAGCTCTCAGGCCTAATCTGTCCTATGACCCATTTGTTTGTCTTTTTGGCTGTCCACAGTATCCTCAGCACTCTTCTCCAGCACCACATCTCGAATGAATTTATTTTATTTTTTATCAGTTTTCTTAATTGTCCTGCTCTCACACCCATACATGCAATGGGGAACACAACTGTTTGTACGATTCTGACTTTTGTGCCTTAGTTGTTTGTCTTTGCTCTTGAGGATCTTTTCAAGTTCTTTCATAGCTGCCCTCCCCATTCTTAGGGCCTTTGCAGACTGCCAGAAATAGTGTGAATTGAGTCCACTTTAATGGTTAGGGTTAGTGCTAGGAAATCATGGGAATTGTATTTTTTTCTGAGACATTGAGCCTTCTCTGTCAGAGCTCTAGTGCCACAATAAAATACAGCTCCCATGATTCACTAGCACTGAGTCAGGGAAGTTAAAGGGGACTCAATTTGCACTATTTCTGGCAATCTGCAAAGGGCCTTAGTCTTCTGATTTCTTGACTGAAGTCCCCATTCTGATCAGTGTTTGACCCGAGGTACAGGAACTCTTTTACTATTTCTATTTCCTCATCATCTAGGTTGAATTTATGGATATCTTCTGTGGTCATGCAGGTGCCACTGCAGAGCCTCATATCCTCTTCCATCTTCTTGGCGATGGCTGCAAAAGGCAAAGCCCGTGTCCTGAGCACTAAATCATGGTCTGAGGTTCCTGGGCCCTGGCACAGCACAGAATCTTTACAACCTAGTAATGATTATGCCTTGATTTTTTAAAAAATGGTTCCTATTCCTGCCCATATGTGGCTGACTGTAAGTAGGGGCGGGGGCAAGGGGAGCCTGTTTCCTAGATTTGTTAGTGGGTACCCAAGCATCCAGATTTACTTGTTTATTTATACAGCTTTCAAAAAACAAAACAAAAAACAAAAAACAAAAAAACAAGTGCACAATCCCTCCCACCCCAGTTGTATTAACTGAATAGGAAATGAGAAAGGGGAACTGCGTAGATGCCAGGGCTGTAATTATTTCCAAGCACAATTGTTAAAAAGAACTCCAGGGCCTGTCGGTTTGGATGGTTTACCTTGGGTTTTTTGTGTGTCTTTTTTTAAAATTAACATGTTTGGTTTCTCAACAACAAAATTGGCATGCTTTCTAAATGGTTTTTGCCGAATCCCAGGGCACGCATGGTACCATTTAGATCACTCTTGCTCATTGTCTCCCTGGAATGCTATTAATTAGTACGGCTTTTAATACAGTAGGAGATGGCTTTTTCTCTGTAATTGGTTTTCTCTTAATGTACCTTGAATGGTTTGCCTTTTAAGTGCTGACAGCACCCCAGTAACCAAGTTTTGTCTTGTTGTTTTTTAAAGGAGGGAAACTAGACAATGAGCATCTCTGCATTTTCTCTAGCTGGATAACATGGCATTAATACTCTTGATGCATCATATTTTTCTGGACCTTCCTTTTGGTGCCAGTGTTCGGAGGTTTTCTGCAAGGCCCAACTGAAAATGAAGGTCTGAGCTTACAAGTTCAGAGGCTGCAAAGGGTCTCTAGAACTTTGCATTGGGGATCTGTGCCCCTCTTTTAATTTCTCTGTTTATGGCAGGAGTGGGGAGTGGGTAACTCTCCAGATGTTATGTGGCGGCAGATACCATCAACTAGCACAATGGAGAATTTGGTGAGGTGTAGGACGAAAGAGTTGGACCTATAACCAGAAGGCCACATCATGTCCTCCATATTTTCACAGATGAAATCCAGGACAGATGTGGCTGAGCAACATGAGAGTATGGTCAACCTGGCAAACATTATTATTGAGAAAGAATATATAAGCTAGAAGGGGCTGCAGTAGTTTGCCTGAGTTTACAGGGAAGGACAGGATTTTGCCTTATCCTGTGCTTTTCCACCCAGCTCCTGCCCTAGTTAACTGAGTACAAACTACTTTTGCACTTTGAACTCAGTCTGCAGCAGTTGAACAAGAGCTTAGGATGAAGGGAGGTGGAATGGAACCAGGAGAGAGAAACTGGGACATTTTAAAAGCAGCTGACAAAGTACGATGAAAGGGGATTAATTGTGACTGTCCCTGCTCATCAGCAAAGGACGGTGCTGTATTTTAAAAATTGTATTGTTTTAAATTTGCTTTTAATATTTAAAAGGTACTGTAAGCCGCCCAGAGGCTCTTGCAATTGGGCAACATATAAATATGCTAAATAAATAAAATAAATAAAATAAAACTTTACACTTTAGGGGGGGAGGTTGATATTGGCTAGTGTGGAGGGGGAACCTCCTAACCAATGCAGATTCACTACCAAATTCCAAGAATATTTCTGGGTTAGGTCTCATTCCCTAGGCACTTTCATTATCCAGGTGTAAGGTGTATACACCAACTGTAGCACATGCACTGGTAACCTCATGACTCGACTTCTGTAATGCACTCTTCATGGGGCTACCCTTATACCTTGTTCAGAAACTACAACTGGTACAAAATATGGCAGCCAGATTAATTACCGAGAAATCTAGAGGGGGTCATATAACACCAATTCTAAAATCCCTTCACTGGCTGCCTATAGGTTTCTGAGCACAGTATAAGGTGTTGGTGTTGACCTTTAAAGCCCTACATGGCTTAGGTCCAACCTATCTAAGGGATCACATCCTTCCATATAATCCACCCCGTGCCCTCAGGTTATCAGGAGAAACCTATTGCAATTGAGAAAATCTAGATTAGTGGGAACCTCCCAGAGATCCTTCTCTATCGCTGCTCCCAGACTTTGGAATGCTTGCTGGAAGAGATCCGTCAAATTACCGGTATCAGCTTGGACAATTTTAAAAAAGCAATTAAGACAGATCTCTTCCGGCAGGCCTTCCCAAAATAGAATAGTCTCTACCTAATTGATGTCTCTCCCTCTTTTATATTTTTTAGATTTTCTTTAACTGGTGCTTGAACATCAGTTTTAGCAAGGCATCTGATTTAATTCTTTTTTAAGGGGGGGGGGGTTAACTTGTTTTTACTATGTTTTATTGTCTTTGTGGGGTTCTTTTAATGTAAGTCTCTTTGATTGCCCTGACAAAAGGCAGGGTATAAAAATAAAGTTTATTATTTATTATATTATTACACTTTTCAGTATGAAAGATCAGACACAGAAAGAGTGAAGTTGCTTAATCCGTCATTCATATAATTCCAGTAATTTACCTAGTGATTTACACAGTAAAGAAGAACATGGGACCCTTTCTTGAGGACTTTATAATTTAATTTTCACCCTAGGAAAATTAGAAAGGAAGGTATGGGCAGGAATAAAGCATAGGAAGCATATGTAGAAAATATATTTGGTTGCAGATACCATAATTTGGTTATGCAGGGTTACTTAGAGGGTTGTGCCAGAGGTCTTACAGAAAAGGTGGGCCTTTGAAAGAAGGAATAATAGAAGAAGATGACTCTAAGTGCACGCAATATAATTCTATCACTCCTGTGTTAACTTCCCTCCTGCACTTTGCACATTTTCTGCTTGCAATTTAGGAGGCACATCTACTAAAAAGTCAATTTGTAATGTGCTCTGCATTATGAAAGTGCTAGTGTTGGTTTCCCCCTCCCTCAAAATATCCTTGAATTCCCCTACCCTCCAATCTCTCTTCTTTTTAGAGCTTTTTAAAAAGCCTCTGCCAAAGCTGAGGGTCACATGTGATGCATGACTGCTGGACTTGCTAAACAGTCCTTCAGCCTTTTGAAACCTTCAGTAGGTTTCAAAAAATTGCTGCAAATGTTAAGTACTTTAGCGTACGTCCAATTATGCTGAGCTTTAACTTAAATCTGCTGTTACCTATTGTTGAGTACCTTTGTGCCACTTGAACTATAGCTTGCTAAGCCTGGTCTTTAACAATTATTTTAAGTGCTTTCTAATGGATTGGAATATAAAAGCACATGTATTGTGTACCTCCTTTCTTTTTTGTTTAGAAGCTAAGTCCTTGCACTGGAGTTTCTGAACTCTTTTCATATATATAGCTTTTTTCTATCCACCATCTATTAGTTTTTTAAAATGGATTTTCAAAAACTAAAATTATCCCATCTAGCCTTTTTCTCTTGCTAGTACGCGACACGTAAGGAACAAAAGATGCATGCCCCAATCTGTGCTTCATCTGTTCTCCGAGCATAGGCTTGGAACCTAAAAGAAGTTCATTAGAGGTAGGAAATCTAGTTGCACTCCAGATGTTTTGGACTATAGATCCCATAATGCATTACCACTGCATATGGTAGCTGGACCTGAAGAGGACTGTAGTCCAAAACAGCTAGAGAGTATTAGGTTCTCTACTGTAGGTTTATTTTACACAGTTCCATGGAAGAAAATGTTTTTTTTCCCTTCCTCATTCCTCCACCACATATAACCCCTGAAAAGCCTTTTCAGAGATTTGAGACCTCCCACACAGTATAGGCTAGGAAGAAAAGTTACAGTTTGGGCCATACCTGCCAGCATGGCCAGCTGGGTGGTTATGAGGGTTGCTGTCCAAAAAAGCAAAATGTATGACCTCTGAATCTGACTTGTTCAGTTCTGATTCTCCAGTACTATAGAGGTTGAGTTCCCCTTATCTGGAATTCCAAAATCCAAAATATTCCAAAGGCCACTTTACACAAACTTTGTTTCGTGCAAAAAATTATTGTTAAAAATATTGTATAAAATTACCTTCAGGCAATGTGTGTAAGGTGTATATGAAACATAAGTGAATTTTGTGTTTAGATTTGGATTCCATCTCCAAGATACCTTATTATGTTTTGTTGTTGTGGTTAACT
>CM034708.1:203246867-203286087 GCA_020142125.1 Phrynosoma platyrhinos
TATATATATATATATATTCCAAATAGCAAACCTTGATTTTGCCATTTTGTATATGGGGCCATTTTATATATTTTATTTTATTTTATTTTATTTATATATTTTATTATGCCACTGTATTTAATGGGACTAGAGCATCCACAGATTTTGGTATCCATGGGTGGTTCTAGAACCAGACTTCAGCAGATGCTAAGGACCCGCTGTAATGTTGCACCTGCAGAAGTACATTTCAGACTTCTGGGGCTATTTCAGAAAAGTCCTTGATCCCCAGAGAATGAAGTAACGTGTGAATGTACCCAGGTCTTATCTACACTGCAGAAATAATGCAGTTTGATGCTGCTTTTAACTGTCATGGCTTAATGCTATGGAATTTTGGGATTTGCAGTTTTCTGAGTTATTTAGCCTTCTCTGTCAGAAAGCTCTGGTGCCATAACAAACTACAAATTCCAGAATTCCATAGCATTGAGGCATGACAGTTAAAATGGTGTTAAAGTGCATTATTTCTCCAGTGCCAGTTAGACCCATGTGTATTTGAATATGGAATATTCCAGAATATCTACTGAAAAATCTAATGTTTTTCTGAGAAGAGAGAGTTTGAATGAGATTGTATTCAAGTAAACATGGTGTAGCCCAGTTGATATTTGACTTTTGACTTCAATGTGAAGTTGAAGGCTTTCACAACCGGCATCCATAGTTTTTGTGGGTTTTTCGGGCTATGTGGCCATGTTCTAGAGGAGTTTATTCCTGACATTTTGCCAGCAGCTATGGGTGGCATCTTCAGAGAATGCTGGCATGGAAGAGAGTGGGGTATATATACTGTTGGTTGAGAGGAAGTGATTTACATGTTAATCTGTGTATTGTTCTGTTGTTGAATGGAAAGGCCTCAGGGTCTCTATTTAATTAATGATCCATTGTCTGTTGGGAAACCCCCTGACCCTGGGTGGTTTTCATTTGCATTTACTGGGTCTTGATTTTGCTGTTTTTCAGGACTGGTAACCAAACTTTGTTTACTCTAAGGGTTTCTTCTTTCCTGTTGAAGTTGTCCAGGTGCATATGGATTTCAATGGCTTCCCTGTGCATTCTGACCCAATAGTTGTTGGCATAGTCCAGAATTTCAGTGTTTTTAAACAGCATTTTATGCCCAGGTTGGTTTATAACGTGTTCTGCTACTGCTGATTGTTCTGGCTGACCCAGTCTTCTTGTGTTCGTTGATTCGTGTTTTAACACTGCGTTTGGTGGTCCCTATGTAGACTTGTTCAAACCTGCACAGTATGCGGAAAACTCCTGCGGCCGTGAGAAAGTCTGTCCTGCTTCTCTGAGTGCAGCATTTGCTGGATTTTCTTGGTCAGTTTGTAGATCATTTGGAGGTTGTGTTTCCTCACCACTTTCCCTATTCTGTCTGCGACCCCTATGATGTATGGTAGAAATACCTTCTCTTTGGGTGGTTGTTTGTATTCACTCCTGTGTTTTTTTCTGGATCTGGCAGCCCTTCTGATGTCTGAACTGGAGTAACCATTAGTCTGTAGAGCCCAATCTAGGTGCTTCAATTCATCTTCCAGGAAGTGGGGTTCACAGATCCTTTTTGCTTGGTCTATCAGTGTTTCTATTGTGCTTCTTTTTTGTCATGGGTAATGGTTGGAGTTCTTGTTCGTGTGTGTAGGTGTGTTGCCTCTGTGTTTGTGTGTGTTGAAGCACCTGTATTCCAAAGGCTAGAGCTTGGGAAAGTTGCTTTTTGAATTACTGTTCCCAGAATCCCTCAGTCAGCATGATAGCAATTGAATGGCTTTCAGAGATAGTTGGACAAACTAATGAAGAGGATGGAGATCCGTGGC
This sequence comes from Phrynosoma platyrhinos, assembly GCA_020142125.1. Lineage (NCBI taxonomy): Eukaryota > Metazoa > Chordata > Lepidosauria > Squamata > Phrynosomatidae > Phrynosoma > Phrynosoma platyrhinos. Next base: position 203,248,697 of record CM034708.1, read on the forward strand.
TGCTAGTCATAGTGGTTATATTTTGCTTTGCAGTATCAGCATGCCTCTCAGTACCACTTGCTGGTAAACATGAACCAGAGTGTGTGCTCCTGTATTCATGTCCTTCTGTGAACTCCTATTCAGACACTTAGTTGGCCACTTTGGGAGCATAATGCAGAACTTGATAAGCTGTTGGTCAACTTCCACAGGGTACTTCTTGGCTCTTTATGTTTTTAGGACCACGGACATCCCCTGCACATTAGAGCATCAACCCATCAACCACTAGACTAGAAAACCCATGATCCAGGTTCTGAGTGACCACAGAAATCTTGTGGCCCTGTTTTAATGCAAGTTGGCCCCATCACCATCACAGGCCTGTCTGGTGTGGACACGGAAGAGAGCCTTCTCAGTGGTTGCACCCAGGCTGTGGATCCACCTTTCACAGGAGGCTAGGCTGGCCACCTCTTCGCTCTCCTTCTGCCAGTAGGTGCTTTCTATCTGGGCAGGCCTTATACTTTTAATCAAGTGGCAGCAAGTCATTTGAAAGTGGTGTGCTGTGTATTTATTTATTTATTTATTTATTGGATTTATATCCCACCTTTCTCCCAAAATGATATTGAAGGTGGCTCTCAGATTTTGTGTGTGTGTGTTTGCTTGTTGTTGTTGTTAACTGCCCTCGCGTCAACCTAGACTCATGGACCCTGTGGATGAGACATCTCCAAGACCTCCCATCTTCCACTGCTCTGCTTAGGTCCTGCAAATTCAGTCCTGTGTCCTCCCTAATTGAGTCTAGCCATCTGAAATGTGGTCTTCCTCTCTTTCTGCTACTCTCCATCTTTCCTAGCATTATTGTCTTTTCTTATGAGTCATGCCTTCTCAAAATGTGGCCAAAGTACAACAGCTTTAATTTTATCAACTTTTTTCCAGGGGAGTTCATGCTTGATCTGTTCAAGGACTCATTTATTTATCTTTCTTTGGATGTCCATGGTATCCTCAGCCCTCTTCTCCAGCACCACATCTCAAATGAGTTTATTTTCTTTCTGTTGACTTTCTTCACTGTCCAGCTCTTGCACTCATACATGGTGACAGGGAATACAATGGCTTAGACGATTCTAACTTTGGTGTTCAGTTTCATATCTTTACTTTTCTGGATTTTGTCTAGTTCTTTCATAGCTGCCCTTCCCATTCTAATCTTCATTTTATTTCCTGACAGTAGTCACCATTCTGATCAATGTTTGATCCAAGGTATGGGAACTCTAGTTTATATATCTTTTTTAAACTCTTTCAACCATGGGGCATTTTAACAGAATTTATTTATTTGTTTTTGTAAAGTTAGTTTTTGCTGACATTGTTGTTAACTACCTTTGAATTGACCCTGATTCATAGTGACCCTATGGATGAGACCTCTCCAAGACCCCTGTCCTCAACTGCTCTGCTCAGGTCCTGCAAGCTCAGGGCTGTGGCTCTTGATTGAACCTATCCATCTAGTATAAGGTCTTCCTATTTTCCTACTGCCCTCCACCTTTTCTAGCACTATTGTCTTTTCTAATGAGTCATGTTTTCTCATGATGTGGCTGAAGTATGACAACCTCAGCTTAGTCATCTGGGCTTCCAGGTAGAGTTCATCATGTGCCTTTTTAAGTAAAACAGTGATTTGATTGTTTGTTGACTTTTGTGAAACTACTTCTTAGCTGAACATGTATTTTAAATTTTGTAAACTGCTTTGGAAGTCAGGGTATAATTTGAATTAATGAATAAAGTCCTCTTACAACAGGATGGGTATCTTTAGTGTGTTCAGGGCTAATTTTCTACCTATGCTACCCTTCCCCAAAGAAAGAAAGAAAGAAAGAAAGAAAGAAAGAAAGAAAGAAAGAGGTTTTGTGAAATCCACATGTAGTTTTGAAAAATTGTGTGTGTGTGTGTGTGTGTGTTACATTAAACAGTGTAAGAGGTTGGGATCTGACCTGTTGAAAAAAGGTGGATTGCTGCTGCTGGAGTCTTTTAAGAGAGGTAGTTCAATTTCTCCCTCCTTCCTTGTTTGCTAGAAAATGGGCTGGCTGGGAGAGTCTGGGTGGATGTTGGAAGCTACAGTAGGTAAAGGTAAAGGCATTCCCTGTTGACAAGGTTGTCAAGTCATGTCTGACTGTAGGGGGTAGTGCTCATCTCTGTTACTACGCCGAAGAGCCAGCTTTGTTAGAAACTACTCTGTGATTATGTGGCTAGCATGACTGCACAGAACACGGTTTACCTTCCCACCAAAGTGATACCTATTTATCTACTTGCATGTGCATGCTTTTGAACTGCTAGATTGGAAGAAGCTGGGACTAATGATAGGAGCTCACCCCATCATGCGGCACACGGACCTTAAACTGCCAACCTGCCGACATCAGCCTCCAAATGCAGTCCAAGGGTCACCCTTTTCCCACTCCTCTACTACAGCCAGCAACTCTTGCTGGTGCTCCTAGATTGTTTAAAATTTATTTCAGCTTTCAAAAACCTGTATTAATCTTTCTTTTCTTAAAAAAAATCAAAGAATGAAATCATTAGACAAAAGACGATCCTAAATTAATGCATTTAGCTATTCATCGTTCCCTTTTTGTTTGTTTCTCTGAATGTTCTCCTGCCTGCAGTGTTCCTGGTGCAGTTTTCCTTGCATACAGCAGATGGCTCTGCAGTTAACACTATTCTTTTCTCCACATCTGCATTGTTAAGTCTGCTGCTCCCAAGCCATTTCTCTCTTTTCAGTATAGGTAAGAGCATCCGTTGATTTGTGGATTAACAGCTGAGATGTTTGTTTGAATGGAACTGAGTACAACAGCCAAACATGGCCAAACACATTTTGAAAGTACAGCATCTCCAGTCTTCAAAAATTCTGAGAAACACACTGTCTAGTAGAAGACACTGCCAGATTGGACAAGTTCAGTATCTCTTTGGTGGGGAAAAAAATTACAAACATCAAGCCTAATTTTGTGTGGACACAGCATTATCAGCTTTGCATAATTTTCAAGAGAGCCTGCATGTTACAGTGGTTTGACTAGAAGTCTGGAAGAACAGGGTTTGAAACAAATCCCCTGTGACTAGGTCTTGCGAAGAAAATCCCATGATAGCTTTGTCTTAGAGTCACCATGTTGAAAATGACTCAAAGGCACACAAGAAGAACAGTTTGTAAAAGTTATTGTTTTGAGTATAGCTCCTGGAATCTCCCAGCCAGGATGCAGGTTGGATTGTAGGAGCTGTAGGGGGGTTGCAGACTGCCAGAAATAGTGCAGATTGAGTCCTTTAGGGTTAGGGTTAGGGTTAGAGAATCATGGGAACTGTATTTTATTGTGGTACCAGAGCTTTCTGACAGAGAAGGCTCAATGTCTCAGAAAAAAAAAACCAATTCCCATGAGTCCCTAGCACTAACCCTAACCCTAAAAGTGGACTCAATTTGCACTATTTCTGGCAGTCTGCAACCCCCCTTAGTCTCAAAAAAGTAACCTTTCTAAGTTTTGTACTTAAGCCAGTGCTCCCAAACTTTGGGTTTCCAGATGTTTTGGACTTTAGCTCGCTGAATGCCTGATTGTTGGTCAAGTTGGCTGGGATTTCTGGGAGTTGAAATTCAAAACACCTGGAGACCAAAGTTTGGGAACTACTGACCTAAGCTGTATACAGCTGTATATTTCCTATACCATAAGAAGAACTAATTTGGACATGGAACATGTGTGAGCACACATGCCTGATATACAAAAGGATCCTGGCCATCACTTTTGTTTGCAGTGCAAACATCAAGAAAAGTATTTGGAAGCACAATCATGTGAACAAAATCCTTTGACAGGAAAACTTGCTTTATATTTCAATGAGTTTGAAGGACTTGAGATAATCCCAGTGGGTCTGTGTCTTATGTACAGTTGATGAGGATTTGCCATTGATGTGCCAACTTTACTCTATTGAGCTCAAAGGCAGCACACATAGCTTTCCTCTTCTCCTCTCTGCTTTCACAACAGCCCTGTACAGTAGGTTGAGATGAGAAAATGTGACTCATTTTCCCAAGGCCACCTAGTAGATTTCGCAGCTCAGTGGTGGCTTCAATCTTAATCTCCTAAACATGACCACACTGTCTCCCAGGGTAAAACTTTAGGCAAGATATTGTGGATCTGGGAGATGTAAAGGAGTGGGCAACTGAAATGATAAAGAGTTTGGAGAAACTGAGGGTGTCTTTGGTTTTTCAGTGTGCCAAGTAAGGGATGATGGAATAGAGGTATATAAAATGATACCTGTTTTGAGGAAAGTGGCTAGAGAGTCCTTTTCCTTCTCCTGTACACAAATTTGAGGTCAACCAACGAAACCCCAAACGTTATAAGAATAAAAGACAAAACGGTTATGAATTTGCCAAGAAAACCCTATGATAGGGTCTCTGTAAATCAGAAATGACTTGAAGACACAAAACAACAACATAAACACTGCTGAATTAAATGCCATTTAAAGGCCCAGTTATAGAAAGAGTCATCTTTCTATATGAGCCTGCCTGAGCTCTAAGATAAACAGGACTTTTTTGAGTCCTGCTACCTTTCCAGGCATGTCTGGTGGGTACCAGATGGAGAACCTTCTCAGTGGCTGCTCCCAGACTTTGCAAGTGCCTCCCTTCCTCTCCTTTGAGCATCAAGTAAAAGCTTCACTATTCCAACAGACATTTAGGAATTGTCTCCAATGGCCTTTTAATGCTTGTGACTTTTTTAAAAAAAATTATGTCTTTAGTGACAATTTTAATGGTTTTAATTCTATGGATTGTTTAATTGCTTTTTAAAATAACTTTTAAGATGGTTGTTCCTTATTATGATGTAAATTCTTAAAGAGAATCAACTTGGTGTTGTGGGTTGAGTGTTGGATTATGACTCTGGGAGACCAAGGTTCAAATCCCCACTCAGCCGTGGAGACCCATCGGGTGTGCTTGGCAAGTCACGCTCTCTCAGCCTCAGGAAGCTAGTGTCAAAACTCCCATGAGTAAATCTTGCCAAGAAAACCATAGAGTAGTGTTGCCATAAGTTGGAGTTGACATGAAGGCACAGAACAACAAGTTCGTAAGGGCTAGACAAAGCTTGGAAAAGTTGCTTTCCTACAGCCATGCTGTAGTAGGGGATTCTGGGAGTTGTAGTCTTTAAAAAAAAAAAGGAAAATTGTTAGTTTAATTCTCATACTGAGAATGGCCAGTCCACCCTCGGCCTAACCCTAGGAACCTATCCAGAGAGCAAGCAAGTGGACACCTCTTCTCTGGTCAAAGTATGAATATGAAAACTGACAGGCAAGGGACGGATGAAAACTGCTTAAAAGCAGTGGTGAAGCAAAGCACCAGAAAACATCACACACACATTTTGCAAAATGACACTAGTTAAGCCTGCAAGGAGTTAGCAACACATTTTCTGCTTCTGATTATTTATAGATGCGGCTTTGATATGGTAGGTCGTATTCCTGTGTTTTGTTTGCATGTTTGAAATTGGGTGGGATAATGCAAGAAGAACTGGGCCAGTCAATGCAATGTAAGAGGTCTTAGATCACTGAGTGCTCCAGAGGTAGGAGACACCCTTTTGCAGAGCCTAAGCTGCTAACATTCTTGTATTCATGTTAATTTGCTGGTGAATAATTTAAAGGGGCCTGTTTATTTTTTAATAAAAGAGAAGGATATAAATTGTCTGTGCAGGGGTAATGTTACTTACAGCTGCCACTGAACAGATGCTTGGAGTTTTTGAATGGATATTTTAGTCGACACTAAGTTATGGGAGTGAAGAACAAACTTTTCTTTAATTTACACTCCCACTTATTCTTTTAAAATTGATTTTCTGACAAGATTTCACACCGTCTCTCTCTCTCTCCCTCTGTCTATATGTGCGCGCATACATGATTATTCCTTGTAAATATTTAATTTAGCTTGCACTTTCTTTTTCTGGCATGTTTTTTTTTGGGCAAGGATTGCATTTTAATGATGATGATAGACTATTTTAATATAAAGCTGTGAGATGAGTTTCATTTATTCTTTGGAACCAGATTTACCCAAGAATGAGTCACTTGGATGTTTGGGACTGAAGAAAAAGGTACAAATTAGGACCGTGTTGCCGTGTAATGAAAGTTTTAAATGTGGCCCTCATTGATTAAAAACCTTCACTTCTTGGGAGAACAAGGCAAGAAGCTAAAGAACTGGGGTTCGTCTCTTATTTTAGCTTCCAAAAGGCTGGTTGTGCTAATTTATTGCAGTAATATAAAAATAATTATTGCAGTTGAAACAACAGAGAGTCCAGGAACACCTTTAAGATTAACAGATTTATTACAGCATGACTGTTAACAAAGAATCCTGCATCTTAAGAAGTGGACTACAGTCACCAAAAGCCTGTGCCATAATAAATCTGTTCGTTTTCATTTCAATTATTTCGATCACAGTTATCTTAACTTTTTTTTAAAAAAAAATTAACATCTTTAGAAATTTGAATTTTCCTTCTTAGACTGTAGCATTGTTGGGGTCCAGTCTTGTTCTACTTTTTGTACATTTTGTCCCTTTAATTTAGCAGTTAGTATATCTGGCTTTAGAATTTAGGGCCAGGTAACCAAAAGAGTATCTTCTCTTGCAAAAGCCAGCCCAGTCCTTATGTGATAATCTTGCTGAATCCCATCTTCTGTTGCCTTCACATTTCAACCCACTTTTTCTGAAGTTAGGTAATGATGGGGCACTGGGCATTCTTGGTTTTGGCTTCTCATCCTTGGAATACCTCCCCAGGAAGGCTTGTCTAGCCAAGTGCAGATCTGTTTATTTGCTAAGATGGTATTAATAATAATAATTTATTTATTTGGCACAGGAATAGATACCCATGGCCTTCCCGGTGTTTTTTAGCATTGAATTCACATCTTACCTAGTCAGCATAGCCGATAAGGAAAGACTATAGGTACCGCAGTCTACAAACATCAGGAAGGCAATAGCTGCCCACCCCTGATCTCCTGCTGTTAGTTTCTCTTTCTATCCATTTCAATGACATGTATGGTTGTATTGTAGCCGCTGGCCTCTGCTGTTCTCTCGGTTGGATTGTTGTTGATTTTATATATATATGTATTCTGTTTCTTGTTTTTATTCCCTTGTAGTAAGCTAGCACCCTGGGAGTTTTAGAAGAGGTTGGCATAAAAGCATTTCAAATAAATATGAAGCAAGGAGTACTAAAGACAACTTCACTTTGGTGCCTACAGTGGTCACTTAGCTGAACTGCTGTGTTTTTGTGTATTGTGGTCCTGCTTTGGAGCCTTTGCATATAATTTGGGACTTTGACAGTGTAAAGTTTGCATACATCACACACACAAATTTTCTGTTTGGGGAAGGAGGAATATTTTTGTAATGCAGAATAAAGTTAATATTTTAGGTAGGCAAGTTGTAGGAGCCAGTGTGAACTGGGTGATGGAGTAGGACACTGAGAGACAAGGATCTGAATCCCCATTCAGCCATGGGAGCCCACTTTGGACAATTCATACTTTTTCAGACTCTGAGGAAGACAATGGAAAACTCCATCTGAACAAAACTTGCCAAGAAAACTTGATCAGCTCACCTTTGGTTGCCATAAGCTGGAAACAACTTGATGGCACTCAACAAGGCAATCGGTAGCATTGACCAATTTTTATGGAGCCCCTGGCCTGTCTTCAAAAGCCTTCTGCTAGCAATCTGTTGAGGTCTTTAGCAAGAATTATTTGCCTTCCTCCCAGTAGCCTGTGGAATAGATAGAGGGTGAAAGAAGAAGATAGCAGAAAGAAAAGGAGGAAAGAAGTCTGATGCTTTTTGTGGGAGCACCCACTGATTCTTGATGCAACCATTTGGTACAAATTTGAGATGACTCTTCACAGACTGGCAAGGAGAGCTCAGTTGTATTCTGCACACTTGGCCCTTGTTATCCACTGGAGTTTGGTTCCAGGATTCCTCGTCAATAGCAAAATCCATGGATGCTCAAGTCCCAGTAAATACAATCATGGTAAAATCGTGTCCCCTATATAAAATGACAAAATCAAAGTTTCCTTTTAGGAGTTTATATTTGTTTTGAATAATCTGAATCTGTGGATAGTTGAATCCATGGATAAAGAATTCACGGATACAGAGGGCCGATTGTATACAACTGGATGGAGTCTTTAGCCTTGTCCCAAACTGATAAATTCATCAGCATGTGCCAGGACTGAGAGGTATCTTGGGCAAGTGTTATGTTCCCTGACTTATTTCAGGGGTCCAGATAGAATCAGTTTGAGGACCTGTCCCTGAGTTTTACTGTTTACTCTCTCGGCCAGATCTCCAAATTCAGTGTTTTTGAAGAATTTTAGCAATAGCGCTGTTCCCATCACCAATCATAATATAAGATACAGGCCTATGACTTGTACTGTGTGTGCTATATTTAGATGTGGCATTGTGTGCACATCTAGATTATTATGATGCCAATGGTCATTGTAGCACAACATAGTGTGTGCATCTGATATTTGCCAAGCATCTCTGTGTATTGATTCCTTCACTTTCTGGGTACTCCAAGATCTTGTAAAGGTTTTTTTATATGTAATGAAGAACAGGGAAGCTCTATTTGTTTCTATGCTCCCCAAATCACATAGGATATGCAGATTTGTTGTTCCCATTTGTTATAATCTTACCTTAACTTGACTTGGTAAGCTTGATTTGGAAGCAGAACATATGAACAACAGCAGTTATACATGTGCAAAATGCTATGAGATTATGGGAGCCTGCACAAAAAGTTACTATCCTTGACTCCATTTATGGAAGCCTCTATAGACTTCTAATGCATGCAAAAATGAAGGAATCCCCCAGCACAGAAGTGGATTAGATGTACATGTCCATTTGTGTCTGTATATATTCCATTGTACTGCAGTGGCCCTCCACATCCTAATGTAGCTATGAGCATGAAGTGGTCCTTAGTCTTTATTATTCTATTAACAAACACTTTTTGGTGTGCAAAGTGTTTTAAAAATGTAAAACCATGATAGCCTCTAGTTTACATTTTCAAAATGCTGAATACATATTGCTAGATTAAAATTATAGATGCATTTAAAAAAAATGCAGTGTTGGAGAAAGTGTGCTTTGAGATATTTTTCTCGTGCTCTCATAATACTAGAATTCAGTGTCATCCAGTGAATCTGAATAGTGGGTGTTTCAAGACATAACAAAAGGAGGTAATTTTTCACACAGCAGATAGTTAAAACTATGGAATTTGCTACCAAGGTGTACTGCCAGAGATGACTGCCTATGTGAATGGTTCAAAGGTGGATTAAACAAATGTATTTAATTAATTTACTTACTTTATTGAATTTATATACTGCCTTTCTTCCAACATGGGATCTAAGGCAGCATTTGTGTGCCTTCAAGTTGGTTCTGTCTTACAATGACTCTAAGGCCAACCTGTCATGGGGTTTGTCATGGGCAAATTTCTTTAGAGGGGGTTTGCCATTGCCACCCTCTGAGATTGAGAAAGTGTGACTTGCCCAGGGTCACTCAGTGGGCTTCATGGCTAAGGCAGCATATAGCCTTTTAAAAGAAACAATACAATTAAAAAGCTTTCTGCACAAAAGCTAAAAAAAAAAAAAAATCATTTTTTTAAAAAAATAACACTAGTTAAAAATGCAGGTTAAAAGCAGTTTTTCAAAACACATATAGAATATAGTAAAACAGACACAACACCCCCCCCCCTCCATTAAAATGCTTGGTCTTTCACATCATATTAGAGGCTAAAAGCATCCCTACATAAAAATTCATGCCAGAAAGACAGCAGGGAGGACTCTGACCAGGACTTTTGTGGAAATAAATTCTACAGCCTGTGAATAGCCATGGAAAAGAGAGACTGGTATGGTTCTCTCTCACCATGTGTACCTGTGATGGTGGTAGGATCAAGCCTTCATACGTCGACAGTGTGATGCAGCAGCTAACAAAGCCAATGCGATCCTAGTCTGCATCAATAGAAGTGTAGTGTGTAGACTGAGGGAAGTAATAGTACCGCTCTATTCTGCTTTGGTCAGACCTCACCTGGGATACTATGTCCAGTTCTGGGCACCACAATTCAAAAAGGATGTTGAGAATCTGGAGCGTGTCCAGAGGAAGGCAACCAAAATGGTGAAGGGTCTGGAAACCATGCCCTATGAGGAGAGAATTCAAAGATACAGCCGTGGTAGTCTGTACAATCAGTACATAGAGAGATCTTGCAGCATCTTTGAAACTAACTAAAAGAAAAAAATTGGCAGCATGAGCTTTCGTAGACTTCAGTCTACTTCCTCAGATGCTTTTGGTGGAGTGGTGTCTGTGCCTGGCTTCAACTTCACAGTGGTGGAGTCTCCTTCTTTGGAGGTTTTTAAACAGAGGCTGGATGGCCATCTGTCGGGTATGCTTTGATTGAGAGTTCCTGCATGGCAGCGGGGTTGAACTGGATCGCGTTTGTGGTCTCTTTCAACTCTATGATTCTAATAATAATAATAATAATATATTTGTATCCCGCCTCTCTGTAAAATACAACCGGGGCAGCTTACACAGTAAAACGAGCAATCCCGTCCCTTAATAGCCCCCCCCCAAAATACAATTAAACAATCAAAGTTTAAAAACATACTTAAAATAACAGACAATAATAAATTACAATAAAAACAAATAAATTAAATATTTGTAGTTTAAATCAGGGTCAAGGCATTTTCGGTGGCTAGGTATCTACTCAGGAAAGGCCTGCCGGAAGAAATCTGTCTTAAGAGCATTTTTATGATTCCACTCCACCAAATGCATCTGAGGAACTAGACTGAAGTCTACGAAAGCTCATGCTGCAATTTCTTTCTTTCAGTTTAGTCCCAAAGGTGCTACAAGATCTCTCTACTATGAATCATAGAATCATAGAATTGGAAGAGACCACAAGGGCTATCCAGTCCAACTTCTGCCATGCAGGAACTCCCAATCAAAGCATCCCCGACAGATGGCCATCCAGCCTCTGTTTAAAAACCTCCAAAGAAGGAGACTCCACCACTGTGAGGAGAGACTTAGGGAGCTGGGTATGCTTAGCCTGGAGAAAGGAAAGTTAAGAGGTGATATGATAGCCCTGTTTCAATATTTGAAAGGATGTCATACTGAAGATGGAGCAAGCTTGTTTTCTGCTGCTCCAGAGAATAGGACATGGAGCAATGGATGCAAGCTCCAGGAAAAGAGATTCTACCCCAACATTAGGAGAGACTTCCTGATAGTAAAAGCTGTGGAACAAACTCCTTCAGAGAGTGGTGGAGTCTCAATCTTTGGAGGTTTTTAAACAGAGGCTGGATGGGCATCTGTTGGGGGTGCTTTGATTGTGTATTCCTGCATGTCGGGGGGTTGAACTGGATGGGCCTTGAGGTCTCTTCCAACTTTATGATTCTATGAGAGATGGGGCTGTGATGGCCATGTAATACCTTCACTACCAGATGCAGTATGCCAGTTGCTGAGAAAAATGGGGAGATGTTATTGCACCCATGTTGTGATTGTGAGTTTTCCTATGGACATCAAGTGGGAACAGGATGTGGGACTAGATAGGCCTGTGGTCTGATCCAGGAGGGCTCTTCTTCTCATGTTCTTAAAAACCTTCGTATATAGCTGGAAGTGTCGTCCTTCACTGAAAATGCATCTATTCTATCAGCATTGTGACTGATTATGATAACCTCTGGTTTACCATTTTCAAAACGCAGGATGTCATTTCACTTATTTCTCACTATAAATGGAAATATATTTATGAAGATTCAGCTCTATTGGTAAAAACCGTGTTTCTTTTTCTACACTCACATAGAGCACCTGTTCCTTATTCTACCTATAGTTAGGTATGCTGTGGTGTAGTGGTTTGAACATTAGAGTCATAGGACCTTTACAGACTGCCAGAAATAATGCACCTTGAGGCCACTTTAACTGCCCTAACTCCGTGCTAAGGAATCATGGGAACTGTAGTTTATTGTGGCACCAGAGCTCTCTGACAGAGAAGGTTCAATGTCCCCCCCCCAAAAAAAAACAATTCCCATGATTCCCTAGCACTGAGCCAGGACAATTAAAGTGGCCCCAAGCTGCATTATTTCTGGCAGTCTGTAAAGGCTCTATGACTCTGGAGATCAGAGGCCGTGGAAACTCACTGCATGACCTTGGGCGAGTCACACACTCTCAGCCCCAGAAAACCCCATGATAGGCTCACCTTAGGGTTGCCATGAGCCAGAAATGACTTGAAGGCACACAATGACATGCTTTGGCCGCACTTTGCTAGGGTAAAAATTATTCTGTAAGCAGTTGGATTTTTCAGTGGTTGCATAAGTGTACAACCTGTACAACCAGTTGTTCCCAAATATCTGAGCATGCATGTGCACACGTACACAGCACCTGTTTTGCAATGGATGAGCTCAAGACCATAGTGTCCATTATGCGGTTGTGCAACTGTGAGATCCAATGTAACTTCACTGGTATATATTTTGTGTTACGTTAAAAGCAACATAGTTTGTAAGCTCTTTGGGAGCAGGCACCTGGCTTTCTTAGTAGGGGCCTCAGTACCCTAAAGGCACCAGATCTTCTCTGATCTTGGAAGCTAAGCAAGATCAGCTCTGGTTAGTACTTGGATAGGAGACTGCCAACAAATACCAGGTGATGTGGGCTATGTTTCAGAGGAAGGAACTGGCAAAACCACCTTTGAGTATTCATTGCCTAAGAAAACCCTATGAAATTCTTGGGGTCACCATAAGTCGAATTGAAGGCATCTACACACACTTGTTTCTTGTTCTATGGTTCTTAATATGCTGATAGCACTATAGAAATAAGTAACATGTACATATACATTTGTTTAAATAAGCTCCATCACTTATTCTGAGCAAAGATTTTTAGTTTCTTTGGTGCAGGCTTTTGGGGCTGCATAAAACCCTGGGCATTCATACTTCAAGCCTAAAGGTTTCAAAGCAAAAAAAAAAATAAATAAAAAAAATGAAATAACATGTGCCTTCCTTTAAGGCATGGACTTTTATTGCAGTGCGAATGCTTTTATCAGAAACTATTGAAAAATACACTCAAGTTGACATTGAAGTGTGATGATCTGGTTGCATGTGTGTGTTTTTTTCTCTTTGCCTTTTTAAAAAGTTATGTTTAAAATTCATAGCACTTTCAAAGCCTGATAAAGGACCCTAATTTCCCAGCTTGCTTTGTTCGGTGTAATATATTTTTCTAAATCCATTTCAAGGAGCTCATTTTTCCATTTCAGCAACTTTTCTGCAAGTTTGGTAGACAATAGGCTTTTATTAATAAAATTAGTTTAACAACTGACTGCTGACACTAGAAAGCCCCAAAGTTAAATCAAGTTGCTGAGGAAATATAGGTACCTGATTCCATAGAAATGGACAAGAATGGTGTTGGAGAATCCAGTAACTTTGTGGAAATGAAGTGTGCAGGGCCTCAAATGGTAGTTTGATGGGAGGCTCTGGATAGCTTCATTTAGGCCAGGGGTAGGCAACCTTTTTGAGCCGGGGGCTGGGTTGCTGTCCCTCAGACAATTGGGGGGCCGAAGCACCAAAAATAAATAAATAAATAAATAAATAAATTAATAAAAATATATTTTAAAAAATATTTAAAAATTTAAAAAATATGCATGCACACTCTCTCAGCCCCAGAAAAGCCATGGCAAAACCCCTGTGGAGATTTTGCCAAGAAAACCCCAAGAACAAGTAATAACAACAATAATCAATGTCATCATGGCGGGCAGCAGCAGGTGGCCCCAGGCCGGTCCAAATGCCTCGGGGGGCCGCATCCGGCCCCCGGTCCTTAGGTTGCCTACCCCTGGTTTAGGCTGTATTATTGGACTGGGGAAAGGGCTGATAACCCATGTTCAGCCTTAGCCCCATAGTCCCTCCTTTGTAGGGAAGAAATGATTTTATGTATTTCATTATATTACAGAGGGCCTTCCATATCATGGATTCTGCATCCATGGATTCAACAATCCACAGCTTGACATTTTTTCTTTTTTAAATTCAAAAAGCAAACCTTGATTTTTGCTCATGTGAAGTCGTAGGCTTTCATGGCCGGCATCCATAGTTTTTTGTGGGTTTTTTGGGCTGTGTGGCCATGTTCTAGAAGAGTTTCCTTCTAATGTTTTGCCAGCATCTGTGGCTGGCATCTTCAGAGAATGGTTTTACTGTTTTATATAAGGGACACCATGGCACTGTATATAATGAGACTTGAGCTTCCAAAGATGTTGGTATCCATGAAGGATATACAGTTCCCCCTTATAGGTTCATGGCCAATCATTAGACTTCCTAAGCATGGTAAGGACATAGACTTGAAGACTGGAGTAGGACAATGTTGGACAGCTTTGACACTGTGCTAGAAGTGTCAGGAAGTCTAATTTTGCTTTTGAAAAAAGGTGGGATTTTTTTTCTTTAAAAATGTTAAACCTACCTTTTAAAACAATGAACTACTTTCCCAGAGGCGTCCAGGAAAGGCCATTCACCCTTGTGAGAAACAAGAGCAGCCCATGGGGAGTTAAGTGACACGAAAACAGCTTTGTGGGCTTCATACGTCCTCAGGGCCATATTTTCCACACTCCGGGAGTAGAGGGATGGAGGGCCAGGGTCCTGATTTCCATTCTTGAAAGTTTTCTGCTATAGATCCTACTGTTCAGAGCCTTATGAGGAGAGACTTAGGGAGCTGGGTATGTTTAGCCTGGAGAAGATACGGTTAAGAGGTGATGTGATTGCCCTGTATAAGTATTTGAAGGGGTGTCATATTGAGGATGGAGCATGCTTGTTTTCTGCAGTTCCAGAGACTAGGACCCGGAACAATGGATGCAAGCTACAGGAAAAGAGATCCCATCTAAACATTAGGAGGAACTTCCTGATAGTAAGAGCTGTTTGACAGTGGAACATACTCCCTCGGAGAGTGGCAGAGTCTCCTTTTTTGGAAGTCTTTAAACAGAGGCTGGATGGCCATCTGTCGGGGATGCTTTGATTTTGAGTTCCTGCATGGCAGGGGGTTGGACTCAATGGCCCTTGCGGTCTCTTCCAACTCTATGATTCTACGAATCTTTGCTGTACATTAGAAAGACAAGAGCTGTTTGACAGTGGAATATGCTACCATGGAGTATGGTGGGATCTCTTTCTTTGGCGGTTTTAAAAGAAAGTCTGGATGGCCATCTCTTGAGGGTTAGACTGGATGGCCCTTCTGTTCTCTTCCAACCCTATGATTCTGTGGAACAGAAAGAATTCGGGGAATGGATGAGCTGGAACAGTCCCTGCTTTTTGTCTGTTTCTCAAATATACTGTACATTTGATTCTGTAGGCTGAGTTACAGCCTTATGACTATGACGTATGTATGTGTGTGTGTGTGTGTATGGAGAGAGTGAGTGTGTATTTGGCTTTCAAATAAAGCTGTGGGTTATCCAATTTGGACTTTCATTAGTGCGTTTGAAAAGATTGCTGTGAAAACTGTGGTGTAAAAAAAATTATGCATTAACCCAATCACTTTGCATTATTTTAAATTGCAGATTGTGCCCTCACTCTTTATTAAGAGTAAAACAACTTTAAGCAATCTGGGGGTATCTGGAGATAATCATGTTCCCCAGGGAGTTTATAGCACTTTGCAACATAAAGATGGCGATTACTGTGCGATTGCTATGCTGCTTATTATTCTTTACAGCTTAATGATGGGTCCATAGTATTGTTCTTGATATAGCTAGCCGAATGCCATTCTCCATTTTCAATGATGCAAACGGTTACCATTTACAAATCCAAGAAATACTTTGCTACGAACAGAAAGGGCATTGTTTGGTAGTGGAGGGGGATGGAACGTGTCCAGAGGAGGACAGCCAACATGGTGAAAGGTCTGGAAGCCATGATAGCCCTGTTTAAGTATTTGAAGGGGTGTCATACTGAAGATGGAGCAAGCTTGTTTTCTGCTGCTCTAGAGAATGAGATATGGAACGATGGATGCAAGCTATAGGAAAAGAGATTCCACCTGAACATTAGGAGGAACATCCTGACGGTCAGAGCTGTTCAACAATGGAATATGCTGCCTTGGAAAGTGGTAGAGTCTCCTTCTTTGGAGGTTTTTAAACAGAGGCTGGATGGCCATCTGATGGAGTTGCTTTGATTGTGTATTCCTGCATGGCATGGGGTTGGACTGGATGGCTCCTGTGGTCTCTTCCAGCTCTATGATTCTATAGAGTTTATCATACGGGCAAAAGAAACGGGATATTAGTAATCTGCTCTTCAATATCCCATCAATATCACGCAATGCTTTTCACATGATGTTGTCATTATTGCGTGATTATCCTGTGGATAAAGCGGCAAAACCATGCCGCTTTTTATTCATGGATTTTTCACGTGAATAAAAAGCAGTGTGATTTTGCTGCTTTATTTATGGGATAATCCCGCAATAATGACTATATCCCGCGACATTGTGTGAAAAGCATTGCGCTGTTGTGCAATATTTACAAGATATTGACAGGAGCATAGCTCTAATATCCTGTTTCTTTTGCCCATGTGATAAACTCCTATGATTCTGTGACACAGCCATCATCCTGTTTTTTGATATAAGCCAGGTCAGATTTAAAAAAAAAAAAAAAAAGGTTTGGCTTTATATGAGTTTTCTAAAAGAATAACAGTGTGCTAAAGTTGTTAGAGTATTAGAATGTGACTTGGGAGCTCTATAGTCTATTCCATCCCCACACAGCCATGATGAAACTCATTGGATGACCTTGGGCCACTTATTCTCCCCTAGCCTGACCTACCTCACAAGGTTGTTGTGTGGATCAAGTGAGGAGGAGAGTCATGTAGCCCCATGTTGAGGACCTTGGAAGAAAGGCAGGATATATATAAGTGTAATTGTTTTGCCCAATTGGCAAAGAGGTCAGACAAGGCTGCATCCTTTCACCCTATCTGATCAATTTGTATGCAGAATGCATTATAAGAAAAGCAGGCTTGGACACAGAAGAAGGAGGAATGAAAATAGGAGGAAGGAATATCAACAATCTAAGATATGACACCATAGTAAGCTGGAAACCTCCCAGACCTGGAACACCTACTAAAGAAAATCAAAGAAGAAAGTGTAAAGACAGGCTTAATGTTGAAGATAAAGAAGAAAAAACACTGAGGACTTGCACAAATTCAACCTAGAACATGAAGAAATAGAAATAGTGAAAGAATTCCCATACCTGGGATCAAACATTGATAGAAATGGGGACTGCAGTCAGGAAATCAGAAGAAGACTAAGAATGGGAAGGGTGGCTATGAAAGAACTAGAAAAGATTCTAAAATGCAAAGATATACAACTCAGAACAAAAGTTAGAATCATACAAGACATCATATTACCTATTAGCTTCAATGGATGTGAAAGCTGGACAGTTAAGAAAGAGGATAGGAAGAAAATCAATGTACGTATTTGAGATAATGTGGTGCTGGAGAAGAGTGCTGAGGATCCCATGGACAGCCAAAAGGACAAACAAATGGATCCTAGAGCAGATCAAGCTGGAAACCTCCCTGCAAGCCAAGATGACCAAACTGAGACTGTCATACTCCAGACACATCATGAGAAGGGGGGACTCTTTGGAAAAGACAATAATGTTAGGAAAGGTAGAGGGAAATAGGAAGAGAGAAAGGACAGAGGATATTGGAAATGTCTCATCTATAGGGTTGCCATGAGTCGAGATCGACTCAAGGGCAGTTAACATCCACAAAAATAAATAAATAGAAGTGATTTCACTTGATCTGAATACAGAGAATTGTCTGCCCTTTCTCTCTGCTGCTTCTCTAAATGCTCTTTCAAAAAACTCTCCAGGCCTGTGGATTATATATTTTCCCACTCCTGATAGCAGAATATAAGGCTTCACCTTGTAACTACAAAAGACACTAAACATGACTATTAACACAGCAAAGTCTGAATGAATCTCAGTATTTTTATATTCTTCATAGTGGGCTGTGGAGTGGTCTAATTTTGTCCTTTGAGCCAAGTTGCAACAGAGCCCTAACCAAGTTTTGTTGGAAGTCATTCAGAATCCCAAGACATAACTTGAAAAAGTTACTTTCTGGACTACAACTTCCACCATGATAGTTGGGGATTCTGGAACTGTAACTCCAAAAAGTAATTTGTCCTGAACTCTGGTCCTGATTGTCCTTGACCCACAGCATTTCTGCTGTTGCTCAATCCTAACCACGTTTCTTTGAGATCATATGCTGATCTCCTCTAAGCATGCACTGTGCCCTCTTTTATTACAACGCTTTACAAGAAAAAAGCACTGATGCTGAATGATGTGGCCAGAAACACCTTTATTTATAAACCTAGCATGAGTTATGCTTAATGACTTCCATTTTAAAACAGTAGTTTGCTTTCTCTCCCTCCACTCTTCAAAGTCTTTGCTTCCATTAGTGGAATATAAAATGTTAATAATACCTTTATATCGTAAGGCTCTGTGGCAGAATCCATCTTCTGGCTTCTTTATAGAATCCTACTAGCAAACTCTCAATCGTATCATAAATAGAATTTGTTCATGAAATTAAAAAAAGTATTGTTTTCATTGTTAGAAGATGCTGCTAAATTGGCTATGTGTTTGATAATCACATCTCAAGCTGATTATTCTACTAATAGCCTTAAGATATTATTTTATTTTAAAAACTAAGCACATCACTACAGTCCTAATACTAGCAATTTTTTTAAAAAAAATATTCCTTCTTGTTTCTGCAAAGTCTGAATGAGATTTTCAAAATTGAATAATAATTTGATCCGTTAATCTTTTGAAGCTAGTAATTTTATTTTCTCCTCTTTGCAGTCTCCGAGGCTCGCAAATGAATAGAGCTTCATTACTGGAGCCTGCATTTAATAACCATTATCCATTATCTTGTAATTAAGACTCCCTGTAACGAATCATGAGGACAATGCAAAAATACATAGTACATTTCTTTAATGAACTGGAAAATGTTCATCTTGTTCTATTTAGTAATGAGTTGCTGAATAGTCGTTAAATCCACTGGAGAATAGAGCGAGATGGATTTTGAAGACTATCTTGAGTTTGTGGTTAATCTATTAGAATTAAAATTTCATCTTCTATTTTTATCAACAGCCGATTAGAAGCCCTTCTGTTTGACCAAATTGATTAGGGGACCCTATACAAGGGCAGATGTTGTTTAATGAAAGTTTTTAATGAAACTATACCATAGAGATTTCTAATTACCAGACTTATAAAAGCTTTGACTTACCTTAGCCTGAAAGGAGGGGTTGATGCAGAAGTATTGTGCAAAAGGGCTTAAACTCTGCAGTTATATGAAAATCAAGGAGGGGGATAGTATAACTTGGTGAAAGGAAGTTTGATTTGCTTTTCTAAAGAGGAGGAAAAGACAATGGTCATCAGTTTTAAAAACAGAGCTATAGCTCACTGGCCGAGGAAATGCTTTGCTTTCGGAAAATCTCATGCTTCATTTTATTTATATCAGGATTCAGAGAACAGGTGATATAGAAGCCTACCTCTGCAGAACCACTGCCAATATGAGTGGACAGTTCTGGACCAAATGGACAATAAGCCTAGCTTTAGAAGTTAGACATGATATGTTTGTGGACCACAATTCCCAGATTCCCCCAGAAGCGTGCTGGCTGGGGAATTCTGGGAGCTGAGTCTGAAAAAGCCATTTTCCCCAAGCTCTTGCTTAGCCTAACCTGGTAATAAGGCAACTTCATATGTCCTCAAACTGCAGAATGGAGTGGATTATACTAGAGAAAGGCATGGTTGGAATTTTGAAGAAAGCATTCTACAAGAGCTTAGAAAAGTAACTTTTTTCAACTACTGTATAATTCCCAGCGTCCCATAGTTAGTATGGCCAGAAGGATTACAATTATAGCATCTTTGGAAGGGACCCCAGGGGCCATCTATTCCAACCTCCTGCCACACATGAATATACAATTAAAGCACTCCTGAAAGATGCCCATCCAATCTCTTTTTAAAGATCTCAAAAGATGGAGAGTCCATCCACCACCACCACCACTCCAGCCAATCTATTCCACTGTTGAACAGCTCTTACAGTAAATAAACTTCTTCCTAATGTTTAGGGGGAATCTCTTATCTTACAATTTGAATCCATTGGTTCACACTCTGGTCTCTGGAGCAGCAGAAAACAACTTTGCTCCATCTTCTACATGACATTCCTTGAGATATTTCAAGGTGGCTATCATGTCAACTATCCATCTTCTCTTTTCCAAGCTAAACATTCCCAGCTTGCTAAGTCATTCCTCCTATGGCTTGGTTTCCAGACCTCTGATCATCTTTGCTTCTCTGGCCATGTTCTAGCTTAATGATATCCTTCATGAACTGTGGTCCAAGGAGTTACTCAAAAAAGTAACTTTTCCAGGCTTTTTACTATGCACTACACAGAGTGACATTTTGTGACAGGTTGACTTTGCTTCCCTGGTATCATTAAGAGGAAGAAATCTGTTGATAATGAAGTTTTACTTAAGAATCTAATGATTATTTTACTAAACTTAACCCTCTCTTTATTATTATTATTCCTTTCCAAAGGTTCTGATTTTATTAAGACTTCCACGGGAAAAGAAGCTGTTAATGCTACCCTTCCAGTAGGACTGGTCATGGTAAGAGCCATTAGAGATTTCTACTGGAAAACTGGCTACAAGGTAACTCAGCACTACTTCTGTCTTTTAATTTTGTAAAATACTGCAATCATGAAAGCAACACCAATGCAAACAGTATTGGCTTGTTTGTTATTTATTATCTCCCCCTTATCTCAGAATGGTCTATCTCAGTGATTCCCAAAGTGGGTGGTACACTCCCCCGGGGGGTAGTGGAAGGATCCAGGGGGGTGGTGAAGTAGAAAGTAGGGAGGTGGTGAGGAAAAGGGGGGGGGCTTCAGTCAAGGTATTGGTGTGCAGGAAAGACAAGGGGAACTATCATTAAACTTCTTTTCAGGGTCCCCAAAAAACCACCACCCAGACTCGCTGATATTTTCTGTGCTGGTGTCGTCTGCTCTTTGCTTGCCCATGTGAGTTCACTCCCTTACCAGTGTCTTTTGCTAGTAGTGGCAATAAGGAAATTTGTGCGAGGCTTGGGCACTGGGCATCGCTTCTGTAGCTCAGAGTGGCACCATTTTTGGACAGACTGGAGTTAGGGCATGTGGTGGGGGAGAAGTGGTGGCAAAAAGGAGCTTTCAAATTTGGGACCCTACTTAAGCTTTGTGAACTTTGCTGAGACTTGGCTAGCAGGTTAGGGTTGCACAGCTGCTCCTGCTTTCTTTAATCAGACAGGCTGAGAGAAGAGGTAGCAGAAGAAACAAATTTTGGAGGAGAGTGGACACTTGAAGCTGTGTGGGAAAGACATATATCTGGGGAAGGAGTATCTGTGCTTGATTCTTGGAAGGAATCTTGGAGCAGCTCCTGTATTTTAAATATTTCTCTTTCCAACTCACACCAGTCTCTAGTCCAGAACATGTGGCCTCTGTAAACCTCCTACACACAAACACACACTGGCTGTACCTTTCTTTGCCCTGATGAAAGATTGAGAGTCCCTCCTTTCTAGGGAGAAACTTCTCCCTTTCACCTGGTCACCCTGGGAGCAGCAACTGAGCAGCCTCCTGAGCAGCAACCAAGAGGCCTCTTGTCTGCATTGGCCTTTGCTGCAAGGCTGGCATGGGTGAGAGGCATCTTGGTTGCTGTTCGGCCTGCTGCTCAGTTGCTGCTCCCAGAATGATAGGGTGCAAATGGAGCAGCAACTGAGCAGCCATCACATAGCAACCAGAAAGACTCTTACCTGTGCCAGCTTTAGCTACAATCTCCCCCTTCTCTCATAATCATCTTGATCACTGCTCAGCCAGCTGCTTGGTTGCTGTTCCCAAAGTGACTATGTGCAAAGGGACCAGCAACCAAGATTGGTTGTTTTGAATTCGCAGTAGGAAAGGGAAAGGTTTTCCCTTGACAAGATTGTCTAGTCGGAGGGGCCGGTGCTCATCTCCGTTACTAAGCCGAGGGAGCCAGTATTGTCAGAGATGATTCTGTGGTCATATTAAAAAAATATGTGCTGGCGGGCACTAGGATTGCTACCCAAAAGGAAAGGGGTGGTAGCCTTAAAAAGTTTGGGGACCACTGGTCTATCTGGTTCTGAACTTTCCCAATTCCTCACAAGAATCCCTTTAGACTAAAAGATAGCCACTGGCCCAAGACCATCCAATTTGGTCCATGGCTAGGCAGGGATTTGAACCTGGGACACTTGTAACCTGACAAGGTTTAGCAATATGTAAGCCATATGGGGCCTCCATACTTGGTTCGTTTGGGGATTTTGGTGGGTGTGAGACTCCCTCTCCTGGTCCATTTTTAAAAAATGATCAAATAAAGCAGTGGTTCCCATACTTGGGTTCTCCAAATGTTTTGAACTTCAGTTCCCCAAATTCCTGACTGTTGGACAAGTTGGCAGGGGCTTCTGGGAGCTGGAGTCCAAAACACCTGGAAGACCAAAGTCTGGGAATCATGGAATAAAGGAAATCACCTCTTGTAGAAATTTTCAGTAGTGCTCATTATTATTTAAAACAGTAGTTCCCAACCTTTTCTATACCCCAGACTCCTAGGCTATGTTTGATTACTGTTCATACCCCCTGCAAAAATAATAACAGATTTGAAGATATTAGAAGTCTAATTTCTGATTTTTGAACCACATACAATACTGCAAGTGAACAAATTGAACTTTAAGAAAAAAACATTTAACTCTGTGCATAAAATGCAAATCTAAGTTGAGCAATTAGCTTTTAATTTATTCAGAAAAATTGTAAATAGTAAAATTTATTGCAGTTGTGAACATAAAATTCAGTGACTTTTTTGCTCCTGCTTATCATTCATGATTTTGTCAAAACGTGGAACTTTTCTGCTGACTGCAATCCACAGGTCCGCCTATGGATTCAGGTGATTCCTAGATTTTGTCTTGATTGACAAAAGAAAACTGAATCTAGATTAGCACAAATATCTTTGTTGCATTTTACACCCCTGGGGATGTGGGCACCCCAAGTTGGGAACCCCTGCTTTAAAACAAGGCACTGTCCCCCCAACCCTGGTGCCTTTCTTTCTTCCCCACATTTTTTCAAACAGTAAGGTCTCATTTTGGTGTATTCTGATGGTGCTGCTGCTGCTGCAGGAACAGTATATTGTTAATCTAGGGGATGATTTTTCATCTAACTTTGTCATTCAGTTTGGCTTTATCATCCAAAGCAAGCCAATTTGTACTTCCCCACCCCATCTGAGGGCTGACCCTTATCATTTTGCTGCCTGAGGCAGAAGAGACTCTGTCCTCCTACTTGACAAAGTGCATAGTACCTAAGACAAGCCTTAGGCACCTGAGACAGAAGAGACAAATCCTGCTAGCACTTTTCTCTGGGAGGGGTGAAAAGGAAGAATAAATTAAGAAAGTAAGAATTTTCTGCATTTTTCATGACACCACAATCCAATGCCGGAGGTGCTTCCTCGTTCTTCCTAATGAATTCTCTGATACGTGAAAGAGAAGTGCCCTTCAGTCTGACATTATTCTATTTCTTTTGTCTCATTTATTTAATTGGTAGGTGTTCAAAATTCCAGTAGTCACTGTGGTTTGATGTTAGAAACTATTAATAGCTTCTCCTAGTTCTCTAGGCAGGGATTCTGGATGTTGTAGTCTAAAAAGAATATCAGAAAGGGTGAGGTCTGCAGGAACCTTTGTTCAATGCCTACCCTTCAACTAGTAGTGGAGTCGTCTTTGTTGCTGCGCCCATGGGTCCTTTCACACTACACAATTATAACAGTATGATTCCACTTTCATTGCCACGGCTGCATCCTGTAGAATCCATGGGATTATAGTTTGGTGTGGCACTACAGCTCTCTGGCTGAAAATTCTAAATGTTGTTGTGTGCCCTTAAGTCATTTTTGACTTGCCGCAACCCTAAGACAACCCTAACATGAGGTTTTCTTAGCAAGATTTGTTCAGAGGAGGTTTACCATTGCCTTCCCTTGAGGCTGAGAGAGTGTGACTTGCCCAAGTTCACCCAGTGGGTTTCATGGCCAAGCTGAGAATTGAACCCTGGTCTCCAGAATCGTAATCCAACACTCAAATCACTATGCTATGCTGACTTTCCCTAAATTCCCCTTTCTAAACTGCAAATCCTAAAGTTTCCATAGGATAGAATTATAACAGTTGAAGTGGCGTCAGAGCATTATTAGTATGTAATGTAATAACATGCTTCTCCAGCAAACATGTTAGTCCTGAGAGTTGTAGTGCAAAAAATTAATGTTTTCAGACTCTCCACGAAACAGCATCACCATTTCCTTCTCTCTGATCCTGTCAATGCTTGCTTGCATGTTCAGGCCCAGTGAAGAGGTTGTGGTGGCTAGGAGTAGCAGCTGCAGTGCGCAGCTCCAAAGGGCCAGCTAGTGGGACGTGTAGTTCACCCACTGCCTGACAATGAAGCTCCATCTAGATATATGTCAAGTCTGATACATAGCATAGTGACACCCTTCTTGATCATTGCACAAGCAGATGAAGCCTGCAGGGAGAAGCAGTGGCATCCAAGCATTGTGTAAAAGTAATTGTGTCACCCACCATGTCTCCTTTGAGATGCTTTAACAGTGTGATCCAGTTCTGGATTAGTTACCGTACCTCATAGACTGGGATGGGTAACTGCAAAGGGGTCAGGGGGCAATTTCTACTTTAGACCCCCATCTCCCCATGCAGAGCAGCAAAGTGATGTCTCAAAAGTTCTCACAATGTCAGCTGAAAGTGATGTCACATTGCTTCTTGTTGACATTTTGAAAAGGAGTCTGATGAAAACAGGTGCCGTACTTGGGAGAGGTACAGGTTGTTGGGGGTGTTTTGGTGTATCTGGGGGGCTTTCTGTGCAGTTTTCAGGGGGAAACATCACACCAAGTCCAGGAGCTTCTGAGGCCACATGCAAGCTATGAAGCTCACATTCTCCACTGGTATTACATTTATAGATCAGACTAGAGCGTATGTAGGCCTGTGCTTTATGGCCCCATCCCTGATGTTTGCACCAAGTAGCCCTATTTTCCATCTTTATAGTGCACAATCTGCAGAGGGAAGGCCTATACGCACACACATATATAGAATCATAGAATCTTAGAACTGGAAAAAACCTCATCAGCCATCTACTTCAACCTCCAGTCATGCAGGAATACACCCAGTGGGTTTTTATGCTTGAGTGGGGAATCGAACCCTGATCTCCAGAGTCGTAATCCAACACTATAGCTTGAGAAAGTTGCTGTTTTGGAGAGCACATCTTAGAATTCTCCATTCTGGCAAGGGTGATTATGGGATTTGTCATACAAAAGTAACTTTTGCAAACTCTGTCTACACAGAAACCAGGGGGACTACTTAACATATGAAATACTATGTGAGTGGGTCTGCCTGGTACAGTTCTGCTCATGTTTTGCAATTCCTCATCAGTACAACTCCTGAGTCGGGCATCTGTGCTGAGATTCATGTGGATTTTTTTTATGTCATTAAGATAACTGTTTAATTTATCGTTCATTTACAGAGCATTTATGGTGGAGGGGGAGAGTGTTTAAAGTTCTATTAACTGGAAGCATGTAGCATGGGCACCTGCTCAGGAAATAATAATAAAAAATTAGATGTAAACTGAGTTTATATCCTTTTATTAAACGGAGGCTATTTTATCACTGACAAGAGATTTCTAAATGGTTTCCTTAACAAACCAATTTGGCTGCTGTTCAGATGCTTTTTTAGCAAGGCGTTGGCCAGTAAAAACAGGTTAATGTAGAAATTAAACTTCTTCCGAGGACAGAAGCCGTTTGCAGGCTAACATTTATTGAATGATAAGCTGCGGCGATGATATGAAAAGTGTGCACCATAATGGGAAATAATCTTTTCCTGTCATTATTGAAGGACACACACAAATTGGTTTTTCTGTTGGGGAATCCCCAGTCCAGAGAAACTTATTACTTTTAATAATATAAGGTGACAAGAAAATATTCTCAAGGAGATGAACTTATTAAACAAAATAATGAAATGCTATGAAATAGCAGGCAGAAAGTAGCTAGACTTTTTATAGCTCTTGAATGAAAGACACACACACACACACACAAAATAGTTGGATGGAGTCTGTATAAAGTCAGCAAACAGAAAAGGAGACAGGCAGCATTTTGAGTGAAAAGAAATGGAAATATTTGGAGGAACACAGAAGAGGTAGTGGTCAGAATTTAAAAGGGCCACAACCAAAGGTACCATTTAGCATCTCTAAGGCTGACTTCCCAAAGTGCTACCTCTGTTTAGGCAATGCATTGAAAAGGAGACTGATGTGAGGAAGGGATTTGTTATAAATAAAAGAGGTGTCTTGGGCAGAGCTTGGAATATTTAGACTACAACTCCCATATGTGGAGCCAGTATGGCACAGTAAGTGTTGGACCAGGACTCTGGAGACCCAGGTTCAATTCCCAGCTTGGCCATGAAACCCACTGGGTGACCTTGGGCAAGTTACATGCTCTCAGCCTCGGGAAGGCAGTGGCAAACTTCCTCTGAACAAATCTTGCCAAGAAAACCCAATGATGGGTCACTATAAGTCAGAAACGCTTTACTGTTATTTAATACTGAAAACAGGTTTACATCCTGCAGTGGTCTTCCTCAAAGCATGCCTCCAGATATGCTGGATTATAGTTCCAATCATCCCCAGTTGTTGCAACCACTGTTGGGTTCTGAGAGTTGCAGTCCATCACATCTGGAGGGTGTTGGGAAGGCTGTCCTTAGGTGTGTCCTACTCATCACCTACAGGATTTGTGTATCATTGGATACATCAACTTCTAATCTTCTGGATCAGTAGGTATCTGTTCTCTGTAGCAGAGTAGGTAGGAGAATATAATCACATGCCTCCAATATGTTTGACTGTGGATTAAGATGCAGAGAGCATGAATGTGTAACTTGGGCTATGCCTTGCGTTGGAACAGTGAATGCCGAACAGAAATGAACCATCTCTTATCATTCATGATATACTGGGCCACCATTGAGTATTTGTCATGACACACAGAATCTGCAACAAAATGTTCCTGTTTAGGATTCCAACCAGGCAACCATACCTTTTCTATGATACTCTATTCCTTTCCATCCTCTGGAGACTCTGCACTCCCAGTTTTTTCAAAAAATTGTTTGGGAGTGCTTTCTGCCTGTTATATGTAGATACATACAGAAGGATTCAACAGCTGCAAAAGTAGGACGTCATGGGGCAGGGAGTTCCACACAGAAGTGGTCCATGCTTGTGTATGGAACTGGAACTCCCTGTTGCATGATGTCCTACTTTTGCAGCTGTTGAATTGCTGCCTGAAAATTATTCTTTGGTAGTGAGCTCTTGGATTATCTGTTGTTACAGGCCTGTTTTTTTAGGCCTGGCTCTATTCAGGGGGAGTATTTAAAAAAGCTTTTGCTGCTTCCTTTTATATTTTTAATGATGTTGTATTTGCTTTGTTGGCATCCTCATTGTTGGGCTTATGTTTTATGCACCCATAAGCCACTATGCACACCTCCATTTCAGGCTGGAAAAGCAGAATCACAATCCCTATATAAATAAACATTCCTTGCATACATTTTGTAGATACATCTATGTATTTTATATGCAAATTTCTATTTTCTTCTCTACCAGCACCTGTATTCTTCAAATTGCTTCTTCATTACCTTGTTTTCTATTCTCCTTCTTTCTTAAATTAAGGTTGGATTTAAGCCCGCAGGAGGCATTCGCACTGCCAAAGATGCTTTGACCTGGCTCTCATTGATGAAGGAGGAACTGGGAGATGAGTGGCTAAAACCGGACCTTTTTCGCCTGGGTGCCAGTACTTTGCTAGGAGATATTGAGCGACAGGTTAGGCTTCTACGTCTGCTTCTTAAAACTAAAGTAGTATTGCTTTTTGCAATACAGGCATTTCATATTTTTCATTTCATAACCTTTTGCTTTCTTACACAGTTGCTGAAACAATGGAGCCTTGCTTTAATTGCTAATGTTAACCACTTGGTTCTCTTGAACTGCCTCTTTCTGGGAAACCTGCATGGCAGCAATATGTTCATTTTGTGGCATATTACCCATCTTACAGTAAGAACTCAGTGGTAGAATTCATGCTGCACATCTGTGATGCCACAGGTTCACCACTCAGCATCTGCTTTTAAAGTGATCCCAAGCCCCTTTAGATATTGGTAAGGTTTCCCCCTTTTTTCCCTTTATCCCAACTTTCAATTTTAAAGTGACAAATCAGCTTTTACTACAGAAGGATTGTAGTTTACTCCATTCTTCCATCCAAGAAGGTTCAGATTATGTCCTGGCTATCTCTATTTAAAGGAAACAGGTAGTAGATGATGAAATACAGAATGCTGTGTTATACCTGTTCAAATGATTTGTTTGTTTAGACCTGTATTATCTAATAGCCACTTTCCCAGGTCTCCGTCAAAGTGGTTTTCTACCACCTGCTACTTTTAACTAGATTCCAGTGACTGATTTAGGCCCTTCTGCATGCAAAACTTTTTTCCCTTTGCATGTCTCCCTGTTTGCATGCATGTGTAAACATGCAACTGAAAAGTGTACTTGAAAATACCAGGATTTGGGGTAGGGATATTGCTTCCATGTGTCAGATTGTATATTGTGCTGCAGTCTAGTGGGCAAAAATGTTCAAGAACAGTGAAAAAGCTTCAGAATAAGGAAGGTTTAACCACAAATATTTTTCATGAAGAATTTGCTAGTACACTGTAATTCTTTTACTATTTCTATTTCTTCATTGTCTAGGTTGAACTTGTGAAGGCCCTTGGTGGTCATTATTTTTGTTTTCTTTATGTTCAGCATTAAGCCTGCCTTAGCATGCTTATAATATAATATAATATAATATAATATAATATAATATAATATAATATAATATGTTCTGCATATAAGTTGAACAGATAGGGTGAAAGAGGCAGCCTTGTCTGACCCCCTTGCCAATTGGGAACCATTCTGTTTCTCCGTATTCTGTTCTGACAGTAGCCTCTTGTCCTGAATACAGATTCCTCATCAGATAATTCTCTTAGGAACTGTAATAGTAGCAACAGAGCAAGGGAAAATGGAGGTAGAGGGTTATGGTTTATCAATTTAGAAGTGGAATGGTACATGGAGAGCCTAGAAGGGGAAAACAACACAGTGTTGGTCATTCAAGAGGCAGAACTGAACTGAAAATATTAGTAATATCAGAAGAAACAGAGAAAGAAAAAAATCAGAGTGGATATGTTTAGCTCTTTCAGAAGAGAAGGAAGCAAAGGACTTCATGACCTGGTTGTCCCCAATTAGATGGAAATTCACAAAGGGCAATGTTTCTGCTGGCTGTTACAGGGCTCTGGTCACCAATCCACAAGAGGGTAATTATCACAGGTTGCATCACATTATCAACAGCTATCTAAAAGGAAGGAAGTAATGGCTTGAGGTTGGAGGGCATCAGCAGACTTTTTTGGGAGCCTATGAGTTGCCTCACGTGCTCATTTGTGAAAATAGAGCTCATAGCAGAGGGCAGCGAAACAGTGCCTTTTCCTAAGATCCAGACAGAACTAAAGGAAATATCAAAGAATGAGGACACAAGAGAACTGAGAGAAAGGAAAGAGGGAAACCAGTTTGCTTTGGGACTAACAACTCAGTCCTCCCTCCCCTGCAAAAAACAAAAACAAAAAACCCCAGCAAAAATCCCCTTCACTTTTATCTTGGCCAAAGCACAGTAAAACATTGAACCTAAAAGTGATCATTCGGCAGTAGGCCAACAGCCCTACTTTTTGTTCCCACTGCAAGACATGGGTCTCCTTGGCTGTTAGAGGGATTTAGTCCTGCAGTCATAAAAACCTAGTGTCAGGATTGCTGTTGAAAATAGAGGATTAAATCCAGTGTTTAGTTCAGACTAGGAGAAACACCCATTCAGATCTGCTACTAAGCCAGGACAAGAGAAAATGCAGTTTCAGTTCTCCATTGTTGGCTAGTAGCTCAAACAGGACCAAGGAACCTGTTCCGAATCCCCACTCCAGCTCACTAGAGTGGCATCCACATTGTAGAAATAATCCAGGTTGACACCATTTTAACTACTATGGTTCAATGCTATGGAATTCTGGGAACTGTAGTTTTGTGAGCATTTAACCTCCTCTGTTAGAGAGCTCTGGTGCAACAACAAACTACAGTTCCTATAATTCCATAGCACTGAACCAGGGCAGTTAAAGTGGTGTCAACCTGGATTATTTCTGCTGTGCATATGCAGGCTGAATAATCTTAGGTCAGGGGTAGGCAACCTTTCCCCTTTAAGGGCCGAGGGACTTCAGCTCCCAGAAGCCTCAGCCATCTTGGCCAATAGTCCGATGTTGGCCAATAGCTCCTGGGATTCTGGGAGCTGAAGTCCCTCGGCCCTTAAAGGGGAAAGGTTGCCTACCCTTGTCTTAGGTAATTCACATGCTCTCTCAACTTAACCTGCCTCATATGATTGTTGTAAGTTTCAGTGAGCTTCACATGTCCTGTTCTTAGAGCACCTAGAACTGCATGAATAAAGCCAATAAAATATGAGGAAATAGGAGGAGAAAAGATGTAATTCTCTATTTCTTGTTCAAAGGTAAAAGCTTCAGAAAACTTGGGCAGAACAGTGTTTTAATCAGTGCAAGTAATTATGTATCTATAAACGGCATCCACTTCCTTGTTAACCTGCCCTTAATTTGTCAGCTTTGTTTAATTTCTGTTTGTCTTTAATTCCCCATCCCCACCCCCCATTCTGCAGATTTATCACCATGTGACTGGCAGATATGCGGCTTACTATGACCTACCTATGGCTTAGACCAGCGACTTAATTCATGATATGAAGAACAGAGAAAAGGGAAGAGACAATACATGGGAAGAGGCTTAAAGGAACAATGTCCTTGACTCTTTACCTGCAACCAAGCCCAGGAAATGCTTATGGAATTATTAAAGAGCCAACGCTCCCATTTAATGGTTTCATTGTGCTTAGAGTGCCCCAAAATCTAAGGATAAATATGGAGAGCTTTGGAATTCAAAGATCGACAGTGTTAATTTTCTGCAGCTCTGTTACATTAATTACAACAATGACATTAAAAACAAAATGACCAACTGATTGTTTCAGCTTGGATTCTGATATTTTTCTTTTTTAGTCTTTGGGAGAATGGGGGTGGAGTGGGATTTAGAAATTGGTTACAATGAAAGTAAGGATACACTCTGATTCAAGTTGAGTCTCCTGTATTCAGCATTCCAAAATCCAAAATACTTCAAAGTCCAAGACCATTTTGTTCATGGGTGACTAAGATAGTGACACCTTTACTTTCTGTACACAAATTTTGTTTCATGCACAAAATTATTTAAAATACAGTCACCCTTCCCTATTCACGGGGGATCCATTCTGGACCACCACCACCCCACGAAAATAGAAAACTGCAAATATTTGAGCCCCATTGAAAATAATGCCAGTGCACTGCTGTGTACAGCCCCACGTGTGCACCATGAGCATCCACACCATTTTGACCCTCCTGGCTTCCCATCCGCAGAAATGTAAAACTGTGAACACAAAGTCAGCGAATCCGGAGGGACGACTGCATTATGTATAAAATAACCTTTTTTGTATGCCTTCTGTATATGAAACCTAAATCAATTTCATGTTTAGGCCCCATCTCCAAGCTATCTCATTATGCATATTTAAATACACTCACTTCTCCATATTTGCAGCTTTGACTTTTGCGGATATGATTATTCATAGATTTTACTAATATGTTCTTCCTAGGAATATCTAGGTCCTCCAGCACAACTCTATAGTCAACTTCAACCAAAAGTCGCACTGAAGGACCTAGAGAGAACACTCCACTAAGCATTTGT
Organism: Phrynosoma platyrhinos; assembly: GCA_020142125.1. Taxonomy (NCBI): domain Eukaryota; kingdom Metazoa; phylum Chordata; class Lepidosauria; order Squamata; family Phrynosomatidae; genus Phrynosoma; species Phrynosoma platyrhinos. Next base: position 203,280,515 of record CM034708.1, read on the forward strand.
AGCTCCTCCAGCACAATTTTATGGTCAACGTCTGGCAGATAATTGACCATAGAGTTGCACTTGAGGACCTAGAGATTCCTGGAGAGAGGTTCTCTCAGATTAAAACATAATCTGTTATTTAACAGTTTGCTGCAGCAGGGACAAGCTCATGTTGGAGTGTATAAGAACTTCCCTCTCCTGCCAAAGCAAGCTAACAGGTGTGGGTCCCAATCCATGTCAAGGCTGTAGTAGGGAGACAAAACAATGATTATGCCTCTTTCCACCTGCAATTTTCTTTTGAAAAGTCATTCATGTAATTGATGATCATGTGCATGTGCATGGAGTCTGGACTGGCATATGGAATTTCAATTTGGAAAGTCCTCTGAGCCTTTGGAGCAGCTTTCGATGGACCTGAAGGGTGATGCAGAGGTGTTGCTAGTCTAAATCAAACCAACAAGAGAGTCTCTTGTGCCCATGGATCAAGCATGCTGTGTGTTTAGAATCAGAACCATGGGATTTCATCCTGAGTCAATGTAATAATACTTATTTCGTGGATTATCTGCTGCTGATCATTCTCTGATACACACATGTAGATGTACACACCCATTGCAATTTTCACTCATTGCATGTGACAAGCCACATTTCTGTAGAATTCTGTGCCCAAGCTTGGGAAAATGCTTTTTAAAAATATAGCTCCCAGTGTTATGAGGGGAAACCCACAACTTCTATGTATTTGATACTCTGTAATCAAAAAAAGCAACTTCTTAATTTATGATCTTGGTTTCTCAGGGTGGTCTTCTGGACCATGCTGCCCACTCATTCCTACTGCAAGCAGAAGTGGGTAAACAGTGCACAAACCTTCCACCCCCAGTTTGTTTGCCATGATATCCAAACCCAATAATCTGGCTTGCCTTTCCCTTGACCAGCCAGATAAATAGATCTTGAGCAAACCTTAAGTTACATCTGATTCATAAAGGAAGAGGCAGTACAGATTGCTGGATTTGGACATCACACTGATCTGAGGGGTTGGCCTTCACATGTTGGTAGACTACAACTTCCAGTGTTCCTCATTATTGGCTAGAGATGCTGAGGTAGATTATACCTAACCACTTGTAAAATATCATGTTTACTAGCCTGCACTGGGTTTAATAGGCAGCATCGTTGTATGTGAATCTGGTTGTGCTTTTTTTAAAAATCAACAAGTCCATTGTGCCTGCTGTTCTTCCTGATCCCTTACCAGGATTGGAAGAATTTGCTCCTTGAAGACTCAAGGAATATAGATTCTTTAAGACACTAAAGGTCTTAGTTTAGTGAAATTTTGGGCTTTTTAAAAAAAGAAGTGAAATTTGAGTCAGTTCTTATTTTTTTAAAAAAAGGTTTTTAAATGTCCCTCCGTTTTCGCAGAGGTGAAGACTTGAGTAGTTTCTTGAGAGATGGGACAGATTCCTTACTAGACCCACAGATGTTGACCATCCCTGTTGTAGAGGATTTCCAATTTTACCAGATCCCACAAAGATGCAGGTGTTTCCAAGGGTGAAAAGATGCAGACTGTTTAAGGAATAGTTGGTATGTACTGAGAAGCAGTCATGGTTGCTTTCATGTTTCTGCAGCACCACATTTTGTAACTTACCTCCACTGTCATGGATGAGCCTCTACTCTTGAAAACAGTCGCTGTTTTCTCTCAAAAGACATTTTAATGGTAGTTTAATGGCAAATTATATATACAAATGCTATAAATCATGGATGGCATGCTTTAAGTCTTAGCCCACTAAAAAAAGGAAGAATTTTTTTTTTTTTAGTTGTGAAATCTTGTTTCAACTTTGACTTTTAAAATTGTTTGGCATTTTGAGAACACATTTAAATGAAAGAATAATCTGTCCTGGGATTGTTCTTTTTCATTTCACTTTAGATTAATTACTGAGAAGCTACAACACAACTAAAGATAATACTAGAATCATTACCTTCTAAAGATCAGGCCACAGCAAATGTTGTTCCTGTTTTATTACTGCCTTCTGCTCAGATTCTGGGCAGACTTTTTCTTTTCCTCATTAGGCCTCCTGTGTCAACCACCACCACTGCCATCATATAAAACAGCTCAAGAAACAGAAAGGAGCACTTCTGATCATGCTTTGAAGCTAAAGTATTAGGTAACTTTAAGGCAGGCTTTCAGATTGGTACCAAGCTACTGTTCTCTGATCCCAAAGCTTGAGGAAATTACTGTTTTGAATTGCCATTCTCATAATCCACCAGCAGGTATGCTGGCTGGAAGTTAGCAGTGATCCAAAACCGTTAAATCTTCAAACGATACCAAATATTCAATGTGTTGATCAGAGAATACATCATGATGATGGAAAAGGACATTACATATTCTCAGGAGCACTCTTGTTTCTATTAATTTTGAAAACTGTGCTATAGATTAGTCCTTTTGCTGAAAGCAGGTTCCAGAGCTGGACTCTTGGGATGACATTGTCCCCAGAACTGTAAAAGTTTTTGATGTTGATAAGTTTTGAGTATTAAGTGAAAATTCTGCACAAGTGATATCTGTAGTTCAGTGCTAGAGATTGTGCTTTCCATCTATAAGGCCTCAGCTTCAATCTTCACCATCTTTGCTTAAAACATAGACACACATAACATGCAATTAGTGGATTCTGGCCAGAATCTAGTAGGTGATTTATCCTGCCATAACCAGGAGATTTATCATTACTTTCTCATTCCAAAGACTAACAAGAATTTCCCATCTTGCAGAGGACTGATTGTCAAATATTCAAATCCTCCATGATCTTAAGATCAGAGTATTCCAACTAGTCAAATAAATGCATTGTTTTCATTGACTTAAAACTGTATGTCATCTCTATATTGAATTTTGTATCAAAACTAATACTGGACCTTATATGATTGTATATATTATATGATGCAAATATATAAATGAAGAATTAAAAGGGAGAGGGAAGCAACACAGTTGTGAAATATTCTGAATCTTTGGCGGACTGTGGTCTGTCAGAGACATGGTAACAGATTTGACAAAGCACTGGCTTCACTCAGATTAAGATAGCTTCCTATTTGGTTAATTCCATTGTACAAATTACACAGAATGTGATAGTAACATTTTAGCATGTACCCAGTGCTTGATTTATATGCAAGACCTCGTCTTATGAGAAGCCTCTAAATGCACACATATTTGTTAGAAGACATTTTGGGGGTAATACCATAGGGTCTTTTAAACTTCACATCACTGATGGGAACCCTAGAATATTTTAATCCATTCCTGGCTATGCCTCTTCCAGATTTATTGTACATATTACTGTGTGGGTTCATCATGTTGAATGTGCCTTCATGCATTTTTTGCCTCCCTGCCAATAGTAAACCCACACATTCAGCCCCGTTCAAGATCAGAAGAAATAAGTTGGTAGTCCTTATTTTCACTTCAAAGTTCTTTGGAAGCAAGTAGTTCATATCTCTGGCAAGCAAAATGTGGGGAAGTTAAGTCCTAGACATCTCCAGCTAAAAGACCAAGGGACCCTTGTGTGAAATCCTGGAAGTGTCACCACTATAGAATACAGAGTCCCAGTGCACCCTTCCAGGTTCCCTAGATGCCATATCAGCCTCCCCATGACAAGGTGTTCCCCAGATTTTCTATACTTCATTACACACAGTTATACTGTTAGCCCTCCATATTTACAGATTCAACCATCCATGGCTTGAAAATATTCCAAAAGAGCAAAGCAAGCCTTGCCTTTGACATTTATATAAGGGACACCATTTTAGTACACCACTGTATATAATGGAGCTTGAGCATCCATGGATTTTGGTATCCACAGGGGTTTTTTTTTTAAACTAAACCCTATTGGATACCAAGGGCCCACTGTGAAGGTTGGTTCTTGCCCTAAAAAGAAACATAGAGCCGTTTTGTTGGAGTTAGTAAAAGGGATGCTTAAAGGATGGGGTTTAACGTTGCCCATCAGATTCACTGTATCTGAAACTTTGCATGAGGTAGAATTTTTCCCCTCTCCTTCCACTGCTGTTCCTCACCAGAATGTTGGACTAGATTATGTACATAACCCAGTAGATTTGGTGACGCTTCCAAGGACCCCAAAGAAAGAAACGACTTTAATATTTTAATTTGCTCAGTTGTAACGTTGGTTTCTTTCTTTTCCCCTTCAGAGAATAGAAGTAAGTTTTATCCTGCTGATCCTATGTTGAAATGATCAGAGGTAACATCTGGATGGTAGATAAAATGTCAGGGGTGGGATTAAAAGAGAAAATCGCCTTTTAATTAAATACAAGAAGAGAAGATGGCTGGAAAAAAAGTATCTCCATCTGGTCAATTCTTTTAATAGGGCAGACAAGAACCAAAGTGTTTTTAACTGTACAAAGACACAGTATTTTAAAATGCCTAATGACCATTTTGAGTTAACATCCAAACTACTTTACATGCACATTTTAGTGAGATGTTCTTTCTGCTTGTTTCCTATATTAGGTTTTAGGGGAGCTGTTACTCTTGTGTATGCAGCAAATGGCAAAGCCTGTGCTAGGGGATATTAGAAAGGGGCCTGAAAATAAAAATGCCAGCAGCATTGCAATGCCTTTGCATAAATTCAGCTTTTGAATGGCTTCTCATTGCCCCACCTCAAAAAGAGGACTGATAAGCCATCCAATCCATTTGCCTGAGGTGCCAGGCAGCTCTGAGCTACATTTTGAAATTTCTGAGTGCCTGAAATAGAATTATTATTCTGTGGGATGATGGCCGCTTGCAGAAGTTCATCAGCCACTTGTACTAGTTAAGCCCATGGCACATAGGGGCCAGCATGGTGCACTGTCTTGGGTGTTGGACTAGGACATTGGGAGACCAAGGTTCGAATCTTGGCTTGGCCATGGAAAACTACTGGGTGACCTTGGGCAAGCCACACTCTCTCAGTCTTAGAGGGTGGCAATGGCAAGTGTCTTCTGAAGAAACTTGCCAAGAAAACCCTGGGATAGGTGAATGCCTTGGGGTCGCCATAATCTGGAAACAACTTGAAGGTACACAACAACAACAACAACAACAACAAGAGGGGCTACTAGCCCAGAAATAGGCCCACTGTGGACCTTTAGTGAGGGCTCTGCTTCACTTAGGACTTTATCACACAGGGAAAATCAGGGGTTTAAAGTCATTATCCTGGGAAAGTCACCAGATCATGGTGAAGATTTTCACACGACGTCACAATTAAAGAGGACTTATCCCAGGAATAACCAGGGAATAACCAGCAACAAATAATTCATGGGGAAAACCCATGAATGATTTGTTGCTGGTTATTCCCTGGTTATTCCCAGGATAAGTCCTCTTTAATCGCTATGTGTGTGAAAATCTTCACCATGATCACACAACTTTCATCCCATGTAATAAACTCCTTAGTTTTTTTTCCTGAAGAAAAGAAGGCCTGGAATTTTGGGCAGGTAAATTGAAGCTGAAGGAACATTTTTCAATCTTTGGCCCCTTAGATGTTTTGTATGATGTTTCCTTGACCAAAAGCTGGCTAGGGCTTCTTGGATTTGAACTGCAAAACTTTTGGAAGTCTGAGAGTCACTGATCTTTGGAAATGCAGGTTGAGTCTCCA